>JARGCV010000305.1:695000-1287500 GCA_034064705.1 Bothrops alternatus
TTATTATTGTTGTTGTTGTTGTTATTGTTATTATTGTTATTATTAATCAAGGAGAGAAGCAACCTGGAACTAAGGAGAAACTTCCTGACTGTTAGAACAATTAACCAGTGGAACAACCTGCCTCCAGAAGCTGTGAATGCCCCAACACTGGAGGATTTTAAGAAGAGACTGGACAGCCATTTGTCCGAAATGGTACAGGGTTTCCTGCCTGAGCAGGGGGCTGGACTAGATGACCTCCAAGGTCCCTTCCAACTTCATCATCATCATCATCATCATCATCATCATTATTATTATTATTATTATTATTATTATTATTAATTTGGACATAGATGACCCCTCTTTCAAACTAGCAGTCCTCTCTGTCCAAAATGTGGACTTTGCTGCCCTTGAAAGGGTGGCCTTGGTCTTTCAAATGCAGATGGACTGCTGACTCTTGTCCCGGTGGGTGTGTTCTCCTATGTTGTGCCATGCATGTGTGAAGCGGCTGTTAAACCCTTCCGTTCCCCACCATTCTCTCAGAGCTTCTTGGATGAGAAACTACTTCAAAGCAAAGTAAGGAAGTCCAGCTGCCTCCTGAACAAGCACCTTTGGGTTTTTCGCTTAAGAAGGGTCTCAGCTTCCCCACCGTCACGTGCTCGCGATCCAGGCACTCAGCAATCACCTTTCCTTTACGACTGTTGCATTTTATAATTTTGATTTCCCATTTAACCTTTCTTAATTAGAATCATGAGAGTTTCAGTGTCCACAGTCACATGATCCCCTTTTGCGACCTTCTGACAAGCAAAGCCAATGGGGGAAGCCAGATTCACTTAACAACCAAGTTACTAACTTAACAACCACAGTGATTCACTTAACAACGGTGGCAAGGAAGGTCGTAAAATGGGGCAAAACCCACTTAACTGTCTTGCTTAGCAACAGAATAGAATAGAGTACAGAAGAGTAGAGTAGAGTAGAGTAGAGTAGAGTAGAGTAGAGTAAATAGAGTAGAGTAGAATAGAATAGAGCAGAACAGAACAGAACAGAACAACAGAATAGAATAGAATAGAATAGAATAGAATAGAATAGAATAGAATAGAATAGAATAGAATAGAATAGAATAGAATAGAATAGAATAGAATAGAATAGAATAGAATAGAATAGAATAGAATAGAATAGAAATTGGAAGAGTAGAGTAGAGTAGAGTAGAGTAGAGTAGAGTAGAGTAGAGTAGAGTAGAGTAGAGTAGAGCTGGAAGGGACCTTGGAGGTCTTCTAGTCCAGCCCCCTGCTCAGGCAGGAGAACCTATACCATCTCATACAGGTGATTGTCCAGTCTCTTCTTAAAAACCTCCAGTGATGGAGCGCCCACGATTTCTGGAGGCCAGCTGTTCCACTGGTTGATTGTCCTCACTGTCAGGAAGTTTCTCCTTAGTTCCAGGTTGCTTCTCTCCTTGATCAGTTTCCAGCCATTGTTTCTCGTCCTTCGCTCTGGTTCTCTGGTGAACAACTTGACCGGGGGCTACCTGTATACTTTTTCACATCTTCTGCACAAAGTAGATGTGATTCTCATCCTCCTCTCGCTTCCTCTCTCCCCTGTTCCCACAGTGCCCGCCCAGTTTGGCAGAATCCAGCAGCTGAGAGAGTCTTTCACAAACAATAGGGTAATACGGTAGTTAGTTTGGCAGAGGTAGATGGCAGGGCTTAAAAACCCAAGCAAATATTTGCCTTTTCGCCCCAGGAACAAAATGACAAACACGACAAGTTCCTTTTAGGAGATTTTCTAGCACTACAATTGTCAAGTAGTCAGCCTTGCCAGGGCTGGGCAAAGACAAAAGGAGAAAAACAAAGATTTCTGGGTGGGATTTGCTATTAAGCCTCTCCCTTTCAGCTGGGAGCCCCGCCCCTTGGTTAGCAGCCAAGTATGAAATGGAGATGCATTGTCTGGCTTATTTCCAATTAATGTCACTTCCATATCTATATGCTTATACAACAGGACCTGGGACATTTGTGCATTAATCTGCAAACTTAAAAACAACACTGAACAGTGTATTTGTTTGTTTTTTTCTACACGCAAATCTATTATTTTTAAATCTGTTTGAATGCAAAGGGTGGCCTCGTAAACATTTTGATCTGAATATTTTAAACAACGGAGGGGAGAACTTTATTAAAATATTCAAAATGTGCCAAATCTCCATTTCGGGCTATATCAACCAGGCAGTTCTTAAAATCGGACTTTCATCTAGTGTCGTGTCTTTCTGGCCAAAAATACAGGTAGTCCTTGCCTTATGACAAGTTTGTTTAATGGCCGTTCAAAGTCACAATCATAGAATCATAGAATCGTAGAGTTGGAGGGGACCTCCTGGGGTCATCGAGTCCAACCCCCTGCCCGAGGCAGGATTCCCTAAACCATCCCAGACAGATGGCCGTCCAGTCTCTGCTTGAAGACCTCCATCGAAGGGGAGCTCACCACCTCCTGTGGCAACCTGTTCCACTGGTCGATCACCCTTACTGTTATAAATTTTTTTCTAACATCTAATCTGAATCTTTTTCCCTGCAGTTTCATCCCATTGTTTCTAGTCCTTCCTTGGGCAAGTGAGAACAGGGCTGATCCCTCTGCACTGTGACAGCCCTTCAGGTATTTGTAGACAGCTATCATGTCTCCTCTCAGTCTTCTTTTCTCTAGACTAAACATTCCTAATTCCTTTAACCGTTCCTCATAGGACATGGTTTGTAGACCATTCACCATCTTGGTAGCTCTCCTTTGAACCTGCTCCAGTTTGTCAGTGTCTTCCTTGAACTGGGGTGACCAGAACTGGACACAGTACTCCAGGTGAGGTCGGACCAAGGCAGAGTAGAGGGGAATAATAACTTCATGTGATCTGGACTCTATGCTTCTCTTGATACACTTACAACCATTGCAGCATCCCCGTGGTCACGTGATCAAAATTCAGATGCTCGGCAAACTGACTCCTATTTATGACGGTTGCAGTGTCCCAGGATCATGTGATCCCCTTTTCTGACTTTCTGTCAAAGTCAGTGGGGAAGCCAGCTTCACTTTACAACTGTGTCATTAATTTAACTATTGCAGTGATTCTTAAAATGGGGCAAAACTCACTTAGCACCTGTCCTAGTTAGTGTTGTGAGTGTCCCTGGACCAGCTTGGGAAGTATCAGAGGATGAGGATCAGCAGCCAGGCCCCTCTGGGTGGTTTCCCCTCCCGGCAGCCGAGGATCAGCAGCCAGGCCCCTCTGGGTGGTTTCCCCTCCCGGCAGCTGAGAGAGATAATGAAGAGCTTTGTATGCATTCTGAATCAGATTCTCAAAATGATGAGTCAGATTTAGAACAAGAAGATAAATGGATTAATCCGAGGTTCCGAAGGTTTGATAAGCGAAGGTGTCAGTTAACTGGAAAAAGGAAGTAATTGGGGAAGTGACGTATCGGACACTATATTAGAGGGGGGAAGTAGACTACGCCCTTGTCACGAGCAACGTTGATCAAAGAGTGGGCTGAAAACTTTGGCAGTGCTTTGGAACTCAGTATTCTGGTGTTTTGAAAACCTACCGAAGGATAATGAGCTCTTGGACAATGTGATAAAGAAGAAAAGTAAGTTAATTGGGATGTAGGAGGAGAAGAGCATGTTTATCTAAATGTAAATAGATTTGATTTGGCCGTTCAGGCCAACATAATGCCAGCAGCTTGCTTTGAAACGAATTCTTTTGAAATGTATTAAATAAACCTCTTAAAGACATATTTACGTGGATATTAATGAGTTATGAGAGGCCAGACATAACAGTTAGTAACAGATATTTTGGGCTCAACTGTAGTCATAAGTTGAGGACTGCCTCTATAAGAAGTGGAGGTGATGGCAGAATGGGTTAGACCAGGGCTAGGCAACCTTGGCTCTTTTATGACTCGTGGACTTCAACTTCCAGAATTCCTGAGCCAGCATGGCTTAGCTTGGAAACCTCTCCCTGTCCCCTCAGCGTGGCTGGCTCAGGAATTCTGGGAGTTGAAGTCCATCAGTCATAAAAGGGGCAAGTTTGAAGACCCCTGCACTTAATCTTCGTCCTAGGATAGGGGTAGGCAACCTTGGCTCTTTTATGACTGGTGGACTTCAACTCCCAGAATTCCTGAGCCCGGATGGCTCAGCTTGGAAACCTCTCCCTTTCCCCTCAGCATGGCTGGCTCAGGAATTCTGGGAGTTGAAGTCCACAGTCATAAAACAGCCAAGGTTGCCAACCCTGGGTTAGACTGCAATCTCCTTTTCTTTTTACGAGTTGAGGAATGTTAAGATACTACAAGCCTATTTTAAAATTCCATGATTACTTTGATTAATACAGATAAAGGAGTCCCTGCAGATTTTACTCTGTTAATCAACTCTAGGGGGCGCTGCTCATCTCCGTTTCAAGGCCATTGAGCCAGTGCTGTCTGAAGGGATTTCCGTGGTCACGTGGCCAACATGACATCACAGAGCTCAGAGGCTGCCCCAAAGAAGAGGGAGTCAAGCCCGTGTTTCCCCGATAGTAAGACACCCCCGATTGTAAAACGTATCGGGGTTTTCAGGGGGTCGGCTAATATAAGCCGTACCCCGAAAGTAAGACATATTACTCCTGCCCACTTCCGCCTCCTGCTTAAAATACTTAAATACTTAAAATACTTAGATACTTAAAATACTTAAAATACTTAATATACTTAAAATAAAACTGACAATTGTTTTCCAATCAATATAAGCCGTACCCCGAAAGTAAGACATAGTGGGGCTTTTGGGGATAAAAAGAAAGTAAGACACTTCTTCCTTTCGGGGAAACACGGGTATTCTCCAAAGCACCTGAAGGCAGGACAAGAAGCAACGGATGGAAATTAATCAAGGAGAGAAGCAACCTGGAATTAAGGAGAAACTTCCTGACAGTTATAACAATTAATCAGTGGAACAACCTGCCTCCAGAAGTTGTGGGTGCTTCAACACTGGATGTTTTTAAGAAGAGATTAGACAACTATTTGTCTGAAATGGTATAGGGTTTTCTGCCTGAGCAGGGGGCTGGACCTCCAAGGTCCCTTCCAGCTTCTATTCTATTCTGTTCTGTTCTGTTCTGTTCTGTTCTGTTCTGTTCTGTTCTGTTCTACTCTACTCTACTCTACTCTACTCTACTCTACTCTACTCTACTCTACTCTACTCTACTCTACTCTACTCTACTCTACTCTGTTTTCTTATCCTCAGATTTATTTTGTAGTCTTAAGGGATAAGTTGTTTTTTTCCAATTCTTGTGAATTTTTTTCCACTAGGATTAAATCATGTTTCCTTGTTTTGTTATGTTCCATCTTTAAATCCCACTCCTTCCCTTTCCGAGGTATTTTGCTTCTTGGGGATCTTTTCCAGGAAATTAAATGTAGAATAGAAAAGAGAAGATCAAATTCCTCACCCAGTTTCAAGCACGCTGTTCACAGTTGTGCTGGTTAGTGCTTTTGGACTTCGATTGCTAGTAGCTTGGGCTGGTTGATGCAATACTGCCAGCCTTTCTCCTGTCAGGTTAGAAGGCTTTCCCCAAGTTGAACGGAATGGCCGCTACCATTCCAGAATCGCTGGAGCACCCTTCTTTCTTCATCGCCTCTCTGGGGTGACTTAGACCCATTTAGGGTCCCCAGGCAGGGCAAAATTAGCCGCAGAGGTGCGGAGAATCCGCAAGCCTGCAACCGGTCGCTACTACGCAAAACCAGAAGTCTTCTATTCTATTCTATTCTATTCTATTCTATTCTATTCTATTCTATTCTATTCTATTCTATTCTATACTTCCATTCCTTATTCTATTCTATTCTATTCTATACTTCCATTCCTTATTCTATTCTATTCTATTCTATTCTATTCTATACTTCCATTCCTTATTCTATTCTATTCTATTCTATTCTATTCTATTCTATTCTATTCTATTCTATTCTATTCTATTCTATTCTATTCCATTCCATTCTATTCTATTCCATTCCATTCCATTCTATTCTATTCTATTCTATTCTATTCTATTCTATTCTATTCTATTCTATTCTATTCTATACTTCCATTCCTTATTCTATTCTATTCCCTATTCTATTCTATTCTATTCTATTCTATTCTATTCTATTCTATTCTATTCTATTCTATTCTATTCTATTCTATTCTATTCTATTCCCTATTCTATTCTATTCTATTCTATTTATGGAGCGTGTAAACAAAACAACTTCTGAAATTCTGCAAAACACACATGGGAGGACAGCCCTACATGGGAGGACAGCCCTACAGCTCAGTCCAATCTTGGTGCTTGCAATCTTTTTAGTTCTTTATTGGGTTTTAATCTACATTGAATTTGGCAAACCACTGGGCGTGGAATCTAGAGGTTGGCTGAGGCTGTCCCTGTGAATTTGTCCTTCTTATAACTGGAGTTGGGTCTGTTTTGCCACCTTCTTTTTCTTACTCTTTTTTCCTCCTAGTTGTTTATTTATTTATTCCATTTATAGGCTGCTCGACTCCCAATTACTTTTGTGACTCTGGACTTCTGATTGGCTGGGGTTTTAATCCTTGGTGCTCTGCCCAAAGTCAGTCCTGAGATAGAGGGGGTGAATGAAATGTTTTGATAAGTAAATCAATAAATAACAGAGTAAGCCCTTGCAGATGCTGAACCCAGGCAGGGAATCCTATCCACGGAATTAGGCATTTCCCCTCTGCATTTGATTATAGCCTGCACATTTTGATAAAGGAAGGTAAGAAGGATGGGGAACGAGGAAGAAAGGAAGGAAGGAAGCAAGGAAGGAAGGAAGGAAGGAAGGAAGGAAGGAAGGAAAAGAAAGAAGAAAGAAAGAAAGAAAGAAAGAAAGAAAGAAAGAAAGAAAGAAAGAAAGAAAGAAAGAAAGAAAGAAAGAAAGAAAGAAAGAAAGAAAAAGAAAGAGAGAGAAAGAAAGAAAGAAAAAGAAAAAGAAAAAGAAAGAAAGAAAAAAGAAAGAAAGAAAGAGAGAGAGAAAGAAAGAAAGAGAGAGAGAAAGAAAAAGAAAGAAAGAAAAAGAAAGAGAAAGAAAGAAAAAGAAAGAAAGAAAAAAGAAAGAAAGAAAGAAAAAGAAAGAGAGAGAGAGAGAAAGAAAAAGAAAAAGAAAGAAAAAAGAAAAAAGAAAGAAAGAGAAAGAAAGAAAGAAAAAAAAGAGAGAGAGAAAGAAAGAGAGAAAGAAAAAGAAAGAAAGAAAGAAAGAAAGAAAGAAAGAAAGAAAGGAGAGAAAGAAAGAGAAAGAAAGAGAAAGGAAGAAAAAAAGAAGAAAAAAGAAAAAGAAAAAGAAAGGAAGGAAGGAAGGAAGGAAGAGAAAGGAAGAAAGAGAGAAAGAAAGAAGAAAGAAAGAGAGAGAGAAAGAGAGAAAGGAAGAGAAAGGAAGAAAGAAAGAAAAAGAAAAAGAAAGAAAAAAGAAAGAAAGAAAAAGAAAGAAAAAAGAAAGAAAGAAAGAAAAAGAAAGAGAGAGAGAAAGAAAGAAAGAAAGAAAGAAAAGAGAAAAAGAAGAGAGAAAGAAAGAGAAAGGAAGAAAGAAAGAGAGAAAGAAAAAGAAAGAAAGAAAGAAAGAAAGAAAGAAAAAGAAAGAAAGGAAGAAAGAAAGAAAGAAAGAAAGAAAAAGAAAGAAAGGAGAAAGAAAGAGAGAAAGAAAGAAAAAAGAAAAAAAGAAAGAAAGAAAAAGAAAGATAGATTTTCAGGACAAACATGTTTCAAGCTGGGTGCTGGTCAGAGGATATATCTGGATCCTTTGACTCCAAGGAGAGACTGAAGGAAGCTTCTGAATAGGCCAGTCTTAACAGGCAGCCTCTGAACTGTGGGGACTAAATGGATCTTCTTGCTCAGAAGTAGTCTACCTGCTGCTACAGAACACTTCGCACCTGATTTGACGCTTAGCAACATTGAGAAGCAGGGGTGCCGGCAATCTCCCCATAGGGAAAATCTCTCCCCCCCCCTTCCAGTGCCCCAAATCTGGAATCGGAAAAAGAGCTACAAAGCAAACTTGCACCGTCTCCTCTTTTTTGCCTTCCTTGCTGTCACATTCCTGACACCTTTGTTCAACATCGCCAGGAATCTATTTCCATCTTGGCAAAGAAATTCAGGAGCTTTTATATATATATATATATATAATCTCACTTTTGTTCTCTGCATAATGGCAAAGCACGAGGAAAATGAGAGAGAGAGAGAGAGAGAGAGAGAAGGAGGGAGGGAGGGGAGAGGGAGGGGAGGGAGGAGAGAGGGAGAGAGAGAGAGAGGGAGGGAGGCAGGGAGGGAGGCAGGGAGGGAGGCAGGGAGGGAGAGGGGAGAGGGAGGGAGGGAGAGAGGAGGCAGGAGGGAGGGAGGAGAGGGAGGGAGGGAGAGAGGGAGGAAGGGAGGGAGAGGGAGAGGAGAGAGAGAGAGAGAGGAGGGAGGGAGGGAGAGAGGGAGGGGAGGGAGGGGAGGGAGGGAGGGAGAGGGAGAGGGAGGGAGGGAGGGAGAGAGAGAGAGAGAGAGAGAGAGAGAGAGAGAGAGAGAGAGAGAGAGAGAGAGAGAGAGAGAGAGAGAGAGAGAGAGAGAGAGAGAGAGAGAGAGGTTATGAGGTAAATGGGGACAGGAAATTGGAATCCATGATGGGACTTGCTCTCCTTCACCTGTATGGGGAGGGCCGAAGAGAAAGTGGGGGAATTATAATGGGAATAAGAGGGGGGGGGGACAGAATTGCAAATGGTGGGAAAAGAGAACGACTCCACAAGGAAAGAAAAAGGCCATCTAGAAGGCAGGACAAGAAGCAACGGATGGAAACTAATCAAGGAGAGAAGCAACTGGAACTAAGGAGAAACTTCCTGACAGTGAGAACAATTAACCAGTGGAACTACCTGCCTCCAGAAGCGGTGAATGCTCCAACACTTGGAAGTTTTTAAGAAGAGACCGAACAGCCATTTGTCCGAAATGGTATAGAAGATCTCCAAGGTCCCTTCCAACTTTATTATTATTATTATTGATCATCGCACAGTCAGCCAGATGTTCAGACTGGATTTGGCATTTTTGTCTATCTATCGAGTCCTTCCAAGGACCTGGGAGAGGCTGATGTGGATGTTTGATGGTATTATAGATATCTTCGTCGCAGGATGGAAGCAGTTCCCACTAAGGCTGCCTTTTGCAATTGACTAATGGCGAATTTGTCAATGCCAATGATGGTGTTCAAGTGGTGCTCCAGTTGTTTTGGGATTGCACCCAAGGCGCCTATGACTATTGGTACTATTATTATTGTTGTTGTTGGCAAATTAAGCACGGTGTAGGTAAGCCTCGACTTACAACCACAATTGAGCCCCAAAAATCTCCATTGCTGAATGAGATGTTTGTTAAGTGAGTTTGGCCCATTTTGTGACCTTTCTTGCAACAGGTTGTTCAGTGAAGCACTGCAGTCGTTAAGTTAGCAACTGGGTCGTTAAGCGAATCGGCCTTCCCCCGCTGACTTTGCTTGTCAGACGGTTTGCAAAAGGGGATCACGTGACCCTGGGACACAGCAACGGTCGTAAGCGTGAACCAGTTGCCAAGCGTCTGAATTTTGATCGCGGGACAATGGGGTCGTAACTGTGGAAAAACTGTCACAAATCACTTTTTTTTCAGTGCCATCGTAACGGTCACTAAATGAGCACTTGTAAGTCGAGGGCTATCTGTAGTGTGGCTCAGTGGGAAAAATTCTGGATTAGGTGCGGGGGGGGACCTGAGTTCAAATCCAGCCACAGAACTTCCTTGGGGGACTTTGAACCGGTCACTCTCCCTCTGATTCGCCTACCTTACAAGGTTGTTGTTGGATTTCAAGTGGAGAGTGCCAGGTTCAAATTCCCCCTCCCAATACTTACCGAAGCTCCCTGGGACATTTTAGGTCAGCTACGCAGGGCTGTTGTTGCAAAGGAAAGATTCCAGAAAGCAGAGCTAATAGGCTGCCTTGAATTCCTTCATGACAGCCAAGATACCATTCAAAGAACTCAATACAGGTAATCCTCGACTTACAACCATTCGTTTAGTGACTGTTCGAAGTTACAGCAGCACTGGAAAAGGGACTTATGACCGTTATTCACACTTACGACACTTGCAGCATCCCTGTAGTCACGTGATCAAAATTTGAACACTTGACAGCTGACTCACATTTATGATGATCCTGGGGGGGATCATCCTTCTGACCAGCAAAGTCAATGGGGAAGCCAGATTCACTTTACAACCAGGTTACTAACTTAACAACTTAACACCTATGGCAAGAAAGGCCATAAAATGGAGCAAAACTCACTTAGCAGCTGTCTCACTTAGCAGCGGAAATTTTGGGCTCAGCTGTGGTTGTAATTCGAGGACTACCTGTAAGTAAGAGAAGAGAGAAGGACTCCTCCGTTTCTGTGCTTTGATTGGTTGACGATCAATTTGATTTATTCATGGGCAGATGGACTGCCTTGCCAACAGACTGGACTCACCAACCAGTTATGGTGTTTTTAGAATACCTTGTGGAGAACCTAGGCCAGGGGTAGGCCACCTTGGCTCTTTAATGACTCGTGGACTTCAACTCCCAGAATTCCTGAGCCAGCATGGCTCAGCTTGGAAACTTCTCCCTTTCCCCTCAGCATGGCTGGCTCAGGAATGCTGGGAGTTGAAGTCCATGAGTCATAAAAGAGCCAAGGTTGTCTACCCCTGGTCTCAAAGCATGTAAGGAAGCGGTTCTCAACCTGTGGGTCGCGACCCCATTTGGGGTCGAACGACCATTTCACGGGGGTCGCCAAACAATGCAGTCCGCCATTTTTTCCCTTTTTCCCCTCGGCCGGCGCAAGGGGCAGCACCGCGCATGTGTGGGGTAGCACCGTGCATGTGCGATGCGGGCCGTCGCGCCGCGCATGCGCGGCGCAGGTCGGAGTCGCAGCCTGAAAAAGGTTGAGAACCGCTGATGTAAGGGGAATATGGTGGCACAGTAGTTAGAATGCAGTATTGCAGGCTGACTCTGCCCACTGCCAGCAGTTCAATCCTGACAGGGCTCAAGGTTGACTCAGCCTTCCATCCTTCCGAGTTCGGTAAGGTGAGGATCCAGATTGTTTGGGGGGCAAGATGCTGACTCCATAAACCGCTCAGAGAAGGCTGTAGAGCACTGTGAGGCGGTATATAAGTCTAAGTGCTACTGCTATGCATTTGTGGCAGGTGAGCAAAGCCGTGATGCTCCAATGGAAGAAGGCGGCAGGTCTCCTGGATGGCCTTTCCACCCTAAGCATCACGGCCTGTGGTGGAATCAGCAACTGAAGTCGGGGGTGGAGTTAAGAGAGTGGCTGGCATGGAATCCCTTTGAGGAGGAAGCGATGGAGACCTCACCCTCCTTAAATCCCAGGAGCGCTTATCTGGTGGCGCAGAGAAGCCGGGGTTAGAATGCAGCATTGCAGGCTGACTCTGCCCGCTGCCAGCAGTTCGATCCTGACAGGGCTCAAGGTTGACTCAGCCTTCCGTCCTTCCGAGGTCGGTCACCCAGATTGTTGGGGGGAGGCAAGATGCTGATTCTGTAAACCGCTTAGAGAGGGCTATAAAGCACTGTGAAGCGGTATATAAGTCTAAGTCAGGGGTTCTCAACCTTTTTCAGGTTGAAACCCCACTTGCCCCGCCCATGCATGGCGCGACCCCAGCGTGACCCCAGCGCGTGTGCGTGCACGCACGCCGGGCCGATCTGCGCACGCGTGGCACGCGTGACGAAAAAAAAACAAACAACAAAAACAAAATGGCGGACCGCGATGGCCCAAACCGCACATGCGTGGCGCGCGTGCGACGAAAAACAAAAAAACACAAAAAACACAAAATGGCGGACCGCAACGGGCCGATCTGCGCATGCGCAGCGCGCACGTGCGACGGCCTGAACCACGCATGCGTGGCGCGCGCGCAACGAAAAAACCAAAAAAAAACCAAAAAAACCCCAAAATGGTGGACCGCGGTGTCCAGTGACCCCCGCGAAACGGTCGTTCGACCCCAAATGAGATCGCAACCCATAGGTTGAGAACCGCTGGTCTAAGTGCTATTGCTATTCATTTGTGCCAACTGTGGCAAGAAAGGCTGAAAGTGGGGCAAAACTCACAACAAATGTCTTGCTTAGCGATGGAAATTTGGGGCTCAGTTGTGGTCGTTAAGTCGAGGACTACCTGCATGACATCTATTTCTTAGCTTTGATTTCAGTAAAACTTAAAAGCAGGGGAAAATGGAGCCCGCCGAATGCTGTTCTATGAAATACACTCAGGACCCTAGTACCTTTGGTGGCCAGAGTGGATGTGACGGCTACTCAGGGCCAAAGGAGCACTCTAGCCTGAGAACTCTGTGGTTTGAAGTTCCTTCTTGGTGAGGGTTTCTCAACTTTGGAAATGTAAAAGTGCAGACTTCAATTCAATATGCTGGGTAAGGAATTCTGGGAGTTGAAGTTCACATGCTTGAGCAGTTCCCAAGCTTGAGAAACACCTACTAAGGCCTGGGGATAGGCAGATGTGGTTAGATTGTGTTAAAAGTATTGTTGCTGGATGGCATCTGCTTCAAGTAAAGCTGTCTTTGGCAATTGACTCATTATTTTCATGTACTCTTCAGGCCCAGTCGATTTGGTCAGCTGACAGTTCAGAGTATTGTGCAGCGCCAGAAAAATGGGTTAATTTAGTAACCAAGTCGAACAAACAGAGCTTCAGAGGGCAAGGATAACAATGGGGAACTGAGAAAGACGGAGAGGAGAAAAAAACTGTGTGTGTGTTTGTGGTTTCTCAGTTATTGTTTCTAGAGACAGACAGAGAGAGAGAGAGAGAGAGAGAGAGAGAGAGAGAGAGAGAGAGAGAGAGAGAGAGAGAGAGAGGGAATTGATAGACAGAGATAGATGATCGATAGAAATAGATAGATAGATAGATAGATAGATAGATAGATAGATAGATAGATAGATAGATAGATAGATAGATAGATAGATAAAGATAATTGATAGACAGATAGATGGTAGATAGAAATAGAAAGAAGATAGGTAGGTGGGTAGACAGACAGACAGACAGATATAGATAGATATAGATTAATATAATTGATAGACAGATAGATGATAGATAGATAGACAGACAGACCAACAGATAGACCTAGATGATAGATAGAAATAGATAGATAGATAGATAGATAGATAGATAGATAGATAGATAGATAGATAGATAGATAGATAGACAGATAGATAGATAGACAGACAGATAGATAAAGATAATGATAGAGATGATAGATAGATAGATAGATAGATAGATGATAGATAGATAGATAGATAGATAGATAGATAGATAGATAGATAGATAGATAGATAGATAGATAGATAGATAGATAGATAGATAGATAGATGACAGCCATGGACCTGGCCCAGGTAATTCAAGGCCCCACACACATAGGGGGGAACACGCTTGACCTGGTTTTTGTCTCTGGACAGTGGCTGAGTGGTCAGAATATAGGGGATATAGTCATTGAACCCCTATCATGGTCTGATCACTCTCTCCTACGCCTGGACTTTCTGACCATTGCACCCCACCGCAGGGAGGCAGAACCGGTGAGATGGTACCGCCCCAGGCGGCTGATGGAGCCCGAGCGATTCCAGGCACAGCTTGGGCCAATTCCTGAGGTTCTGATACACGACTCGGTCGAAGAGCTGGTGGCGGCTTGGGATAGGGCAGCTGCCGGTGCTCTGGATCGAGTTGTGCCTTTGCGGCCTCTGATTCGGTATGGATCTCGATCGGCCCCTTGGTATAACGAGGGGTTGAGAGAGATGAAACGCCGGAAAAGACGCCTAGAGAGCAGTTGGAGGTCAAGCCGTGCCGAATCTGACCGAACACTGGTAAGAGACCATATTAGGTCTTACCTAGCGGCGATAAGAGCAGAGAAATGTTCCTACCTCACTGCTCTTATCGCATCATCAGATAACCGCCCAGCCTCCCTGTTTAGGGTGACCCGCTCCCTCCTTCACCAGGAGGTGAGAGGAGACCCCTTAGAGGGTAGAGCTGAGGATTTCGGAAAATATCTGTATGATAAAATCGCTCAGATTCGGGAAGGCTTTGACTTCAACTGGGTATGTCCAATGGGAGAGGCGGAGTCAGGGCCTGAGACTGTTATCTGGGATGAGTTTGACCCCGTGACTCCCAAGGACATGGACAGGTTGCTGGGGGGACTTAGGGCGACCACATGTTTATTGGACCCGTGCCCCTCCTGGTTGGTGCTGGCATCCCGGGAGGTGGTACGAGGCTGGTTCCAGGCAATTATTAATGCTTCCTTGAGTGAGGGTGTTTTTCCCACCACCTTGAAAGAGGCGGTGGTGAGGCCCCTCCTCAAGAAACCTGTCCTGGATCCGGCTGTTTTATCAAACTACCGTCCCATCTCCAACCTTCGCTTCCTTGCGAAGGTTGTTGAGAGTGTGGTTGCCTGACAGTTCCCGCAGCACCTGGAGGAATCGTCATATCTGGATCCACACCAGTCGGGTTTCAGGCCTGGCTACAGCACGGAAACAGCATTGGTCGCATTGGTGGATGATCTCTGGCGGGCCCGAGACAGGGGTTGTTCCTCTGTTCTGGTGCTATTGGACCTCTCGGCGGCTTTTGATACCATCGATCATGGTATCATGCTGCAACGGTTGGAGGGGCTGGGCATAGGAGGCACTGTTTTGCGGTGGTTTTCCTCCTTCCTCTCCGGCCGGATGCAGTCTGTGTTGACAGGGGGCCAGAGGTCGACCCCGAGACCCCTCGTATGTGGGGTACCTCAGGGGTCGGTCCTCTTGCCTCTACTGTTCAACATTTATGTAAAGCTGCTGGGTGAGATCATCCATGGTTTTGGCGTGGAATATCATCAGTACGCTGACGATACTCAGCTGTACATTTCCACGCCGAACCACCCCAACGATGCTCTTGCCGTGCTGACCCAGTGCCTGGAGGCCGTGCGGGTCTGGATGGGGAAGAATGGACTCAAGCTCAACCCCTCCAAGACCGAGTGGCTGTGGTTACCGTCGTCCCGGTATAGCCAATTGATTCCATCACTATCTATTGGGGGCGAAACAGTGGCCCCCACGGGAAGGTCTCGCAATTTGGGAGTCCTCCTGGATTCACGGCTGTCCTTAGAGGACCATCTGGCGGCCGTGGCCGGGAGGATGTTCTATCAGGTTCGCCTGGTGCACCAGTTGCGTCCCTTCCTAGACCGGGACTCGCTACGCACAGTCACTCATGCCTTCGTTACCTCCAGGCTGGACTACTGTAATGCTCTCTACATGGGGCTCCCCTTGAGGTGCATCCGGAGGCTCCAACTGGCCCAGAATGCGGCCGCGCGGGTAGTGACAGGAGCGTCGTGGCGCTCCCATGTAACACCGCTCCTGCGCGAGCTGCACTGGTTGCCGGTGGTCTTCCGGGTGCGGTTCAAAGTGTTAGTGACCACCTTTAAAGCGCTCCATGGCATCGGACCCGGATACTTACAGGACCGCTTACTGCTAGCAAATACCTCCCGCCGTCCGGTACGCTCCCACAGAGAGGGCCTCTTCAGGGTGCCGTCGGCCAGACAATGTCGACTGGTGACCCCCAGGGGGAGAGCCTTCTCTGTGGGAGCTCCCACGCTTTGGAACGAGCTCCCCCCCCGAACTCCGTACGATGACGGACTTACGCACCTTCCGTCGGGAACTGAAAACTTTCCTTTTTCAACAGGCCGGCCTGGCATAGAAGCTCCGGCTCCAGCCGGGTGAAAATGTTTTAGGGGGATTGTGTAATTTTTAGGATTCACACATATTGGGTTTTATATGGGAATTTTATGGCCTAATTTGTTTAATTCATTTTTAATTATTTTAATTCTGTATATTTATATGTTTTTTAAATTTTAAGGCTGTACACCGCCCCGAGTCCTTCGGGAGAGGGGCGGTATAGAAATTTAATAATAAATAAATAAATAAAATAGATAGATAGATAGATAGATAGATAGATAGATAGATAGATAGATAGATAGATATGAGAGACAGAAAGACGGAGGGAGACAGATAGGTAGGTAAAGACAGGCAGATTATAGGTAGGCGGGTAGGTATATAGATAGGGCAGGTAGTAGGTAGGAAGGTAGGAAAACAGATAAGTAGGTGGAGAGATAGATAAACAGATGGGGAAACTGCAATATTAGACCCCTGCCAGCAAAAAATAAAAAAAATCTCTTCGTAGTTTTGAAGCTTGCCTTACCATACATCTAAGTGAGATGGCCAAGAAGGGAGAAAGCATGGGAAGGAAGGAAGGAAGGAAGGAAGGAAGGAAGGAAGGAAGGAAGGAAGGAAGGAAGGAAGGAAGGAAGGAAGGAAGGAAGGAAGGAAAAGAAGATAGGTAGGAAGGAAGGAAGGAAGGAAGGAAGGAAAAGAAGATAGGAAGGAAGGAAGGAAGGAAGGAAGGAAAAGAAGATAGGAAGGAAGGAAGGAAGGAAAAGAAGATAGGAAGGAAGGAAGGAAGGAAGGAAGGAAGGAAGGAAGGAAAAGAAGATAGGAAGGAAGGAAGGAAGGAAGGAAGGAAGGAAGGAAGGAAGGAAGGAAGGAAGGAGATTTTACAAACAGCATGCATAAATTTCACTCTCTTTCCCCCCCCCACCCTTCATTTCAGCCTCCCTTCCTCCCTCCCCAGCTTGATTATATTTTACTGGCGTGTAAAACCAGTCTCTTCACGAAGAAGCGAATGCTCAGAAGCAATAGGAGAAAATGCAGCTCAGGGAGCCCAGAAGAGCCCTTTCACGTAATGATGGAGTGGAGGCTGTGAAAGGTGGAGAGGATGTTTCCAGCAGCTTTTTATAAGCTGGCAGGATGGAGAGCAATGCAATTATCTTGGCCAGAGAGCGGGTGAACATAAAAGCATGCGGGAGGAAATTATCATCTAAACCAGTGATTCTCAACCTCAGCCCCTTTAAGATGGGTAGACTTCAATTCCCAGAATTCCCCAGCCAGTATGAAGGCTTGGAAGTCTTCTAGTCCAACCCCCTGCTCAAGCAGGAGACCTATACCATTCCAGACAAGTGGTTGTCCAGTCTCTTCTTAAAACCCTCCAGTGTTGGAGCATCCACAACTTCTGGAGGCAACAGCTGTTCCACTGGTTAATTGCCCTCACTGTTAGGAAGTTTCTCCTTAATTCCAGGTTGCTTCTCTCCTTGCTTAGTTTCCATCCATTGCTTCTTGTCCTGCCTTCAGGCGCTTTGGAGAATAGAATAGAACAGAACGGAACGGAACGGAACGGAACTGAATGGAACGGAACTGAATAGAATGGAATGGAATGGAATGGAATGGAATGGAATGGAATGGAATAGAGCTGGAAGGGACCATGGAATCTTCTAGTCCAGCCCCCGGCTCAAGCAGGAGAACCTATACCATCTCAAACAAGTGACTGTCCAGACTCTTCTTAAAAACTTCAGTGTTGGAGGACCCAAAACGTCTGAAGGCAAGTTGTTCCACTGATTAATTGTTCTAACTGTCAGGAACTGTCTCCTTAATTCTAGGTTGCTTCTCTCCTTGATTAGTTTCCACACATTGCTTCTTGTCTTGCCTTCAGGCACTTTGGAGAATAGCTTGACTCCCTCTTCTTTGGTGCAGCCCCTGAGATATTGAAAGACTGCTATCATGTCACCCCTCGTCCTTCTCTTCATTAGACTAGACATACCTAATTCCTGCAACCCATTCTTCATATGTTTTGGTCATCTTAGCTGCTCTTCTCTGCACTCTCTCAACATCTATTTTCTAACATGGGGACCAAAACTGGATGCATTATTCTGTCTTGAGACAGAACTGGGCAGCTTTTTGGCAGACTCCTGGACCAAACTCAATTTTTCCGTATCCAAGGCTGCAGAGGGCAAACTAATTAGATAAAATAAAAGAAGAGTCAGAATTTCTCTCTTAAACAGGGGAGTTTTCTGATGTCTGGGGAGACAATGGCATAAAGAATAATTCAGTGCTAAGATCAAAATCCACCATGGGGAAACGGTAACTGTCTTTCACAGCAGCACTCCTTTCTTTCGTGCACAAAATTCATATTTAAATATGCTTTGAAAAGTCTGTTCTGCCAAGCTAATCTTTCTTGACAAAGCTTCTCTCAGTATTCCCTTTCCCAAATGCATTTTTTTTTTTGCTTCGAACCCAAAGCTGAACTTTTAAACTTAAAAGCCTAAGGCAGTGGTTCTCAACCTGTGGGTCGCAACCCCATTTGGGGTCGAACGACCGTTTCACGGGGATCACCAAACACCGCAGTCCGCCATTTTCCCCCCCATTTTTTCCCCATTTCCCCTCAGCCGTCACGCGCACGCCGCGCATGAGCAATTCAGGCTGTCGTGCCACGCATGCACGATTCGTGCCATCGCGTGCGTGCCATGCATGCGCGGTTCGGACTGTCGCACCGTGCATGCGCAGTTCAGGCTGTCATGACATGCATGCGCGGTTCGGGTCGTCGTGCGCGTGCCGCGCATGCGCGGTTCAGGCCGTCACGCTGCGCATGCGTGGTTCGGGTCGTCGTGCGCACGCCACGCATGCGCGGTTCGGGCTGTCATGCCACACATGCGCGATGCAGGTTGGGGTCGCGCTGCGCATGGTCGGCACAGGTCGGGATCTCGGCCTGAAAAAGGTTGAGAACCGCTGGCCTAAGGGCACAACTAAAATCCTAAGGCCAGGAGCCTTCTTGACTTTGCAGTGCGGCCAAAGGACTGGATCGTTTCGAATTAGTTTTTGGTCTTTATTTCAATTGTGTAATTTTAATGGTTTGCATGTTTCTGTTTTTATTTTATATCCATGGAGATTCTCAGTCTTCCAGGTCCTGGTTGTCCCAAAGGTGCTTTTTCAAAAGGCAACTGGAATTTTTTTTCCCCCTTGAAGACGTTTCGCTTCTCATCCAAGAAGCTTCTTCAGAACTGACCGACTGGTGGAGAATGGAAGGATTTATATTCCTTGCAGTCATCAGGTCATTAGTACTCCTTCTGAGACTGGTTGAGGTTTATTCTATTCAGGTAACCTGTCCTGCCTCCGTCGGAACCTGAATCTGCGGAGGAAAATGAGCTGGAACAGGGCCCTATGGAGGTCGAGGGGGAGGGGTCTGTGGCTTCAGAGGAATGTGGGGAAGAGCAGGCCGAGGCAGGCCAGGGCCCTTCAGGATTGGGTCAGGAGGAGCACGAGAGGCAGAGTTCAGGCGATGAGCAAGGGCCACCCCCACCTGATCCTAGAGCACGGAGTGTGGAGAGGAGGGAACAACGCAGGCAGGCTCAGCTACTCGGGAGGAGAGCGTCCCGCCCCTCTCCACAAGGCACACCTGGAGACTGAGACTTAAGGAGATGCTGTGGGGAGAGGCATATGTCGGGAACAAACGCTGATTCCTTGGAGTTTGGTGTGTGTTGTTGCTGATCTCTTGTTCTGTGACTTCTGCTTGGAAACCCGGAAACTCTGACCATTGGACTGGCTGACGACGTTGCTTGGATGTTCAAAGATCTCGGACTGTATTTTGGCTTCCCTTTTGAAACTGCTCAGGCAAGCATGTATTCACACAGACTCGTTAGGTTTATGATGTACGTGTCATTCCTTGCTATCTCCGTGGCCTTGAGTAAATTCCTCTCCTAATCAGACTGTATGTGAAAGTACTTGCAGCCAGAGGCGGTTGAAGGCGTGTGTGTCTTCCTTTATTTGGAGGCTGGCCAGAAACATGGGAGCATTTGGGGAAAATTTGGAGCAATTAAAGGGCGGTTTGGATTGCCTGCTGACTGCATTGCCTCTGTGCTGTGCTCTGGGTCATCACATAACCCTAAGGGTTACAGGTAAACCTCCAAATGGCCTCAAAAGACTGCTAACGAGCAGATGACTGCAAGGAATATAATTTTTTCCAATCCAACCTTAGCCGGCTCCTTATAGTCATAACTTGAGGACTACCTGTATTCCCTCCATCTTTGGTTTTCTTGGAGTCAGTTACAGTTGTCAATTAGCCTCCTTTAGCACACCAATTTAAGGTTGGAATTGCCTTCTGAATTTAGAGATCTTTTGGAAAGTTTACATTGGGGTGGTGGTTTTTTTTTTTGTGCCTATCTTTGATGTCTTACAGATTGCTTTTTGTCTTTTCTAACAGCTCTTCCAAAATTCTTTGTTAAAGTTCCTCCCTGAGATCTTTGTCTTTCTTGGCTTCAGCTTTTCATCTTGGCAGTCGTTTTATTTCCTAACTTACCCTTGGAACCCGCACGCCTGTAATTTGAATTTATTATTGCAAGTTCTTCCCTCTGAAATGATGGAGAACAGGTCTTGACTGTTTTCTGCCTTGCTCTCAAATAGTTGAAAGGGAAGCGTCCGATCTTCCTTCGGGTTTTTTTTTTTCTTCTCGACACTAAGTGTGCTCAGTTCATTTGAACGACCCGCAGAAGATTTAGTCTCTACTCTCGTGATCAAACCTGTGCCAGGTTCTTTGAGTCCTTGTTAAAATGGGGTGCCCAGAACTGACACAAGCTGGAAGTGCTCAAAGGAAAAAGTCTCTGCCACCTGTTTATTGCTATGTGGATTGTACACTATCTGTTGTTTTCATGTATATTTGTTGTTCTGTTTTTATGCCGGAGGCTACCCAGAACCCACTAGAATTCAGCAGAATCAATCAAATAAATAGACCCCCCCCCAAAAAAAAATACATTCAACAAAAGAGAATATATGTACAGGTAGCTCTCAGCCTACGGACACAATTGAGCCCAACGTTTTTCTTCCTAAGTGTGATGGTTGTTAATTTGGCCCCATTTTACAACCTTTCTCGCCACGGTTGTTAAGTGAATCACTACTGTTGTTTAAGTTAGCGCCCCGGTGGTTCAATGAATCTGGCTGTCCTATCGCCTTTGCTCATCAGAAAGTGGCAAACGTTGATCACATGACTGCAGTGGTCATAAATATGAGCCAGTTGCCGAGCATCACATGACCGTGGGGCGGCTGCGAAAAATGTCCGTAAGTCACTTTTTCCAGTGCTGTTGTAACTACGAAGGGTCAGTAAATGAACTGTTGTACTGTGTACAGTTCTGGTCACCGCACCTCAAGAAGGATATAATGGAACTGGAAAAGGTGCAAAAAAGGGCAACAAGAATGATCAAGGAAATGGAGCGCCTCCCTTATGAAACCAGATTGCAACGCCTTGGTCTCTTCTGCCTTGAAAGACGGCGTTTAAGGGGTGATTTGATCGAAGTGTATAAAATCATGCATGGGATAGAAAAGGTGGATAGAGAAAAATTCTTTTCTCTATCACACAATACCAGGACAAGGGGGCACTCCCTAAAGCTCATAGCTAAGAAAGTGAGGACAAATAAAGGGAAATATTTCTTCACCCAGAGGGTCGTTGATTTATGGAATTCACTTCCTGAAGGGGGCGTGACAGCTGTCAGCCTTGACAGCTTCAAGGCAGGGCTAGATAGATTCATGGATGCAAAGTGTATCGGTGGTTATTAAAACGGATGTCCATGTGCCGCCTCTATGTTGGTTGAAGCAGGCAAGATTCCCTTGAGTACCATTTGTTTGGGGGTCAAGGGAAAGGGAGGGTTTTGCCTTCTCTTTCTGCTCAAGATCCCCATGTACAATTGGTGGGCCACTGGGTGACACAGAATGCTGGACTCGATGGGCTTTGGCCTGATTCAGCATGGCTCTTCTTATGTTCTTATGTTCTTATGTAAGTCGAGAACCATCTCGTAATTGTGGGGTTCTTAGTGCTCTCTGAGCTTGGTTGTTTGCTTGCAGACATTTCATTACCCAACTAGGTAGCATCATCAGTACAAGTGAGTATGGGGTTTGCTCTCTGTTTATATACCTGTTTATGTACAGGAGCTTGCCCTTCCCTTTTGAGTGGGGGTGTGGTTTCCCTCTTGGGTAGCTCCTTGAATCAATGATTCATCTGTGGAGATGGTTACCAGCATCAAATTCCTGGATGTGCAGATAACGAGTAGCTAGCTTGGTCGCTCAACGGTGAGACACTGGTGAAGCGGGCACAGCAGCGCTTGCATTTTCTGCGTCGCATGAGAAAAGTACATCTTCCTTCCCCTGTCCTTACCACTTTCTACAGAGTGACGATGGAGAGCATCCTGTCATACAGCATCACCGTCTGGTTTGGAAGCATCCCTGCTTCGGACAGGAAGGCTGTGCAGAGAGTGGTGAGGACGGCAGAAAAGATTATTGGCAGTTCCCTCCCTTCCATCCAGGACATGGCATATAAGCGATGCTTGAGCAGGGTCTGCAAGATTGTCCAGGACACAACACATCCTCTTCACGACCTGTTTTCCTTGTTACTTTCTGGGAGGAGGGGGCTCCGTGGTATCTGAAGTAGAACATCCAGATTCAGTCCCCCTTTTGTTCCATATAGTATTAACCTTGTGAACTCTCAAGCTTCCGTTATGTATTCAAGGTGGATAGTGATTAGTATTTATATGTTGCTTATATGTAAGGGTGTTGCTCATATGTAAGGGTGTGTATACATATGTTGTATATAGTATGCTTAAATGTGTGTTATGTGTGTACACTTTGAGAGCAAGCAACTAAAATTTCATTTTTAATGTGTGCCATTGTGCCCAGTAAAAATGACAATAAAGGTTATCTATCTATCTATCTATCTATCTATCTATCTATCTATCTATCTATCTATCTATCTATCTATCTATCTATCTATCTATCCTTGTTTAAGGAATTGTTTTCTGTTTGTTTGTTTCTCTGGTGTTAATCCCTGCTTATCTGGCTGTTGCTGCTGGAGAGGACAGTTCTGGTCTTTTTGCTTGCTTCTTAGCTTTCTCTTGACTGTTTTGAATGATGTGTAAATACAGCTTATCTCTGTGTGCTTATTGATGGCTGATTTGTCTGAATGCCAAGCTTCCATGAATTCGTCTATAGAGATTCTCAGTCATCTAGGTCCTGGTTGTCCCACAGGTGCTTTTTCAAGATGCAACTGGACTTCCTTGTTTTTCTTTGAAGACATTTCGCCTCTCATCCAGGAAGCTTCTTCAGCTCTGACTGGATCCTTCCATTCCCCACCATCCAGTCAGAGCTGAAGAAGCTTCCTGGATGAGAGGCGAAACGTCTTCAAAGAAAAACAAGGAAGCCCAGTGGCCACCTGAACGAGCAACTTTGGGACTTCCATGAATTCCCTAATGTTTTTGGATTTAGCTTAACCCAGGATTCCCTCTTGTGGGGAAACTACTGTATATAAACAAGGAATATTTATTTATTTATTTATTTATTTATTTATTTATTTATTTATTTATTTATTTATTTATTTTAATTAGATTTTTATGCCACTCCTCTCCAAGGACTCGGAGCGGCTAACAACATAAACAAAAACAACATCTCAACATTTCAAAAATCTAAAACCAAATCTACAAAGCATTTAAAAAGACCCCCCAAACACATTCATCATTCACACACAATCACAGTCATCCCCAGGCCTGCCGGCATAGATAAGTTTTTAGATTCTTCCGGAAGGCCGGGAGAGTGGGGGAAACGCGGACTTCAGGGGGCAGTTGGTTCCAGAGGGTGGGCGCCACAACAGAGAAGGCCCTCCCTCTAGGACCCGCCAGACGGCATTGTTTCGCTGACAGGACTCGGAGGAGGCCAACCCTGTGTGCTCTCACCGGTCGAATGGAAGTATGTAGCAGAAGACGGTCCCATAAGTATCCTGGTCCAATGCCATAAAGGGCTTTATAGGTAAGGACCAACACCTTGAATTGCGCTCGGAGACCGATAGGCAACCAATGCAGCATGCGGAGGGTTGACGAAATGTGGGCACAACATGGAAGGCCCACAATTGCTCGCGCAGCTGCATTTTGCACTAATTGTAGTCTCCGAACACTCTTCAAGGGTAGCCCCATGTAGAGAGCATTGCAGTAGTCGATCCTCGAGGTGACAAGGGCATGTGTGGCTGTGAGTAGAGACTCCCGATCCAAATAAGGGCGCAACTGGTGAACCAGGCGAACCTGGGCAAATATACTCTACACCAGGGGTCCCCAACCCCCGGTCCATGGACGGGTACCGGGCGGCGGCATGCCAGCAACCAGTCCGCACAAACAAGCAAAGCCCCATCCGTGGGATGCAGGTAGCACACAGAACCACGCACCCTCCGGTCCGCGGAAAAACCTCTCTCCACAGAACCAGACGCCGATGCCCAAAAGGTTGGGGACCTCTGCTCTCCACCCCCTGGCACTGATGATATTATCTGGTTGGGTAATGAAACGTCTGCAAGAAAACAACCAAGCTCAGAGAACACCAAGGACCGTACAGAATGCATAAAAGAAGTGGGTGCATTTAGCCTAAAGAAGAGACAGCTGGGGGGGAGGGGGGAGAGAGACATCACAGAAATCTCCCAATCCTTCAAGGGTGCGGATTTATTCTCCATAGTGCCCAGTTAGACAACAAAAACCATCAGGTGGAAGGTTTATAGAAGCAGATTCGAACATTTCCAGACCGCAAAACAAAAGAATCAGAGAAGCCGCTGTAGGAGGTGCAACACTACAAGTAGTCCTGGACTTACAACAGTTCGTTTAGTGACCATTGGAAGTTACAACAGCGCTGAAGAAAGTGACTTACAACACTTGCAGCCCCCCCCCGGATCACGTGATCAACATTCGAACACTTGGCAACTGGCTCATCTTTACGACGATTGCAGCATCCCAGGGGTCATGTGATCCCCTTAACAACCGTGTTACTAACTTAACAACTGGAGTGATTCACTTAACAACTGTGGCAAGAAAGGCCGTAAAATGGGGGGGCAAATGTCTCAGTTAATGACAGAAATTTGGGGGCTCAATTATGGTCATAAGTCGAGGACTACCCATACAGGTTTTTCAAGGGAAGACCGGACCACAAGTCATTCAAGAATCCAGTCCAAGGCCGGGGTTGGACTGGATGACCTCTAAGGTCCCTCCCAAGCCCATGATTTTATGAAACAGGGCCTCACTGTGCCAAAGTTTGGTTGTATAATCTCCCTGTTTTTTCAAACTCAGAAATAAGAAACAGAGGCTTACTTTCTGGAGGGTTATTGTTATTTGTTTGACTTTAAAACCCACACCCACGCCACAAAAACAGAGCAAGATTTCAAACAATGTATGATTGCCCTGCCTTTTACAGTTCTCAGATGCCAAAAAGTAATAATAATAAATAACAGGTTTGATTCCCTTGGCCACAAAAGGTTTCAGGAAATGGAAGCAGTTTCTTTTTGCAAGTCATTCTGGTTTATTTGCCCATTAAATTAATGAACAGAGAAAGCCTATCGCAGTCCCAAGACAGCCGTTTTGAAATTGTCAGCCTACAATCCTAGCCCACACAACCTTAACCCGAGCCTAATCAAAAGAAACCGCTACTCTGTTCTATGTGCAT
Source organism: Bothrops alternatus (assembly GCA_034064705.1). Taxonomy (NCBI): domain Eukaryota; kingdom Metazoa; phylum Chordata; class Lepidosauria; order Squamata; family Viperidae; genus Bothrops; species Bothrops alternatus. The sequence goes on from JARGCV010000305.1 coordinate 720,299, forward strand.
TTATCTCTCAGTGTGTAAAGCTGGGATGGGGAGCTATGGCCCCTTTATGATCTGTGGACTTCAACTCCCAGAATTCCTGAGCCAGCCATGCCAATCAAGGAACTTTCCTGTCCTCTAAGATGGAGGCAGGGAACTATGGCCCCTTTATGACTTGTGGACTTCAATTTCCAGAATTCCTGAGCATGGTTGGGCTCAGGAATTCTGGGAGTTGAAATCCACAGGTCATACAGGGACCATAGTTCCTCACCCTTAGTCTATATAGCAAGGGTCTTCAAACTTGGGCCTTTTATGACTTGTGGACTTCAACTCCCAGAATTCCTCAGCCAGGCTTGTGGACTTGTTGAAGTTCACAAGTCATAAAAGGGCCAAGTTTGAAGACTCCTGGTTTATGGAACTGTAATTAAGGTATTTTAACAGTTTGAATTGTTCATTCTTTTTTTTTTAAAATAATCCTTAGGAGTTAAGGTTTGTTGGAGAAATTGGGATGCTCTATATACCTGTATACAAAATGTGAAGGACTGAAAAGGTTTTAAAAAAAAAAAGAAAAGAATTGGGGCCACATTAAACATCTGTACGCTCAATTAAGACATAATTAAAACAGTGATTTTCGGTCCTCTGATGCTTTTCTGGATAATTGCATGATTACAGCATAGGTCACATACCGGTATATATTTATACGTGTGCTAAAAATTCTCTTAAAAGCTATTCAGCTGAAAGAGGGAGGGGAATCGCCGAAAGAGGGAAAATAAAACTTTAAAGAAGCAAAGGCTAGATTTAAAAAAAAAATTGTCAAGAAAAAAAATTGTTCTGGCGTCACAGCGCCCCCTAGTGACCTGTCTGGGCATTTCTTCCAGCTCTCCCTCCCAACCTATAACTCTTAAATAGAGATTTGGACAGGACAATATGGGACAATATCTAAGAGGCTGATAAATTGCTGGGGTCTTTGTAGTACTATGAGTTAACATGATATTTGTTAAATTAGTTTCATGTAATAAAGGTTTGGGGGGGGGGCATGAGCAATTGGGCTCTTTGTAAAGGGTTGATGAGTGTGGGGATGTATAGGTAGTTCTCAACTTAGGACCCAAAATTAAAAGCAAATTAAATTTGCTCCATTTTATGACCTTTCTTGCAAGAGTCAATCCCTGCAGCTACTAAGTTAGTATCACAGTTGGTACTTAGTTGGTACTAAGCCTCCATCAGTGACTGTGTGTTGATTGTTATTGTATGTTGTATAAATGTGTTTTAGATTGAATGTGTTTCTGAGTGTATGGTTGATGGTTATTGGTGAATTAATTTTATTGTATTATTGTTGTAAACCGCCCTGAGTCCTAGGAGAAGGGCGGCATAGAAATTTGAATAAATAAACAAACAAACAAACAAACAAACAAACAAATAAATAAATAAATAAATAAATAAATAAAGTGAATCTGGCCTCCCCATGGGCTTTGCTTGTCAGGTTGCAAAAGGGGATCACATGACCTCGGCACGCGGCAACCGTCATAAATATGAGTCAGTTGCCAAGCGTCTGGATTTGGATCACGTGACCCTGGGGATGCTGCAACGGTTGTCAGTGTGAAAAACGGTTGTGAGTCGTTTTTTTCCAGTGCCTTTGTAACTTCAAACCGTCGCTAAACGAAAGCTGAGGACTTTCTGTAATGGTATGAGCGAATCACCTTGGGAAACGGAGGGAGGGGGGAAGAGCCACAGGCTAGAGAAGAGATAAGAGGCAGCTGAGCCCTCAGAAGGAAAATGAACCGTGAGAATCCTCTCAGAAGGAACCCTCCCTAGTTTCCAGAAGTGGGTGGGGCTAAGATCTGGAGCTGGGGAATCATGGTTACAAAGGGATAAATCAAGGTTAAACCTCTGGGGGGGGGCTTTAGGCTCTCAATTCGTCCCTTAACTGACCCCTTAGAACAGGGGTCTTCAAATGTGGCCACTTTTTAAGACTTGTGGACTTCAACTCCCAGAATTCCTCAGCCTTAAAGTGAGCCACATTTGAAGACCCCTGCCTTAGAATGAAAACCTTGGGCCAAGGTGTGACGCCATCTTCTTCGGGAACATGGAAAGATGCTGCAGCGGAATGAGCGAATGACTTTGGGAGACGGGAGAAAGAGCTGCAGACTAGGCAGTGGGGAGGTAAGAGGCAGCTGAGCCTGCGGGAGGAAAGGAGCGTGGGAAATCTCTCAGAAGGGACCCTCTCTAGTTCCTCAGACTGTAAAGGCGAGGGAGCAGAATGGTACTTTCCAGCTTGCAAGAGTCTGTTAATGTAACTTTGGGGTCCTTGGTGCTCTCCGAGCTTGGCTGTTTCCTTGCAGACGTTTCATTACCCAACCAGGTGACATCATCAGCCCTACTGCCGCTGACGTGCTAGCCTTCAGGCAGCTTAGCCTTCAGAAGGAATGAGGCCTTAACAAACATCTCAGAAGGGACCCTCCTGAGTTTCTTGGACTGTAATGGGGGTGGGGGGAGGAGAGATATGTTATAATAATAATAATAATAATAATAATAATAATAATAATAATAATAATAATAATAATAATAATAATAAAAAAAAGTTGGAAGGGACCTTGGAGGTCATCTAGTCCAGTGAGGGCGAACCTTTTAGAGACCAAGTGCCCAAACTGCAAACCAAAACCCACTTATGCATCGTTGGGTGCCGGGTAGGTGTGGCCCATTGGCTGGGTGTGGCCAATTGGGGGGGTGGCCCATTGAGGGGCCGGGCTGCGGTGGTAACGGCAGACTGGGTGGGACTAAAAAGTTCAATCAATCAATTCCAACTTTGCAAAATCTTTTTTTTTCCCGCGAGAAGTTGAAATTGACTGATTGATTAAACCTTTTTTTTTTTTTTTGCACACGGCAGCAGAGGCCTAAAGCAAAAAGGTTTTATAAAACCCAGCTGAAGGCCTAGGACTGGGGCGATGGCACACGTGCCCACAGAGAGGGCTCTGAGTGCCACCTCTGGCACCTGTGCCATAGGTTCCCCCCCACTGATCTAGTCCAACCCCCTGCTCAGGCAGGAAACCCTATACCAGGGGTAGGCAACCTTGACTCTTTTATGACTCATGGACTTCAACTATGCTGACTCAAGAATTCTGGGAGTTGAAGTCCATGAGTCATAAAAGAGCCAAGGTTGCCTACCCCTGCCCTATACCATTTCGGACAAAATTCTGTTAATGCATCGGTACGGTAAAATTAGAATTAGTGCTTCTGGGTGTGCTTCTGGTCCAGACTACCTCGCAAGGCTGGTTCAAAGGAACTTCGGGGCCTCTCTGAAATACAGGCAGGAGAAACAACAGCCCCTACCGCATTCTCTCATCAAGCCGAAATCCTAGAATTGTAACGTACAGAAATTAAGAGACGAAACACTTCAGGGCAGGGTGAAAGGCAGTAGAAATCCCAGGATGGTTCACGTTGCCTCTTCATTTGCAACTGAGTTTGTTGCGTGAGAAAAAAGAAATAAAGAAGGTGGGGGGGGGAAGAGGAGGAGAATTGGGAGAAGTTTAATCTAATAATACACCCTTGTTTGTTTTTTGTTTTTTTGGGTTTGGGGAAACTGAATTATCGGGAAAAGCCCTGTCAAAGTTCCCAACGTTGAACGGAAGCAGGCACCCTTCATGCCCTCAACGAATGTCTTTTTAGTTCTCGTGTAAAAATTGGATTAGAGTTGGAAACCAGGTTTTTCTTCTGGTTTTTCTTCTGCAGTTCCTTCTTCTTCCCACTCACACACCCATGCATCTTTGCTTGAGTTGTGTTCCTAAACACAACCAGCAAACCCTTGCAGTGTTTTCATGGAGCATAGAATAATAGAGTTGGAAGGGACCTTGGGAGGTCTTCTAGTCCACCCCCCACACCCCCACCACCCGTTTGAGTAGGAGACCCTGTACTATTTCATATAAATGATTATCCAGTCTCTTCTTAAAAATCTCCAGTGATGGAGTGCCCACAATTTCTGGTGGCAAGCTGTTCCACTGGTTGATTGTTCTCACCTTAGGAGGTTTCTCCTTAATTCCAGGTTGCTTCTCTCCTTGGTTAGTTTCTATCCGTTGTTTCTCATCTTGCCTTTTTAGTCCTTTTTGGAAAATAGGGGAGGGGGGGAGTTTAGTTCCAAACAGCTAAATATACATCATTTGCTAATCATCATTCCCACATCCATCTTGCAAGGTAGGCTCCTGAGGTTCCCACCACCTTTGCAAAACAAAAACAAAAACAACCCCTGGGACACGCAAGGAAGTGGTAGCCGTAAGAAACCGCTCAGAGAAGATCAAGTGAAGGCAGTAAAGAGTTTAAACGCAAGTTTTTGTGGCTTTTCTCCAAGAGTTGTAAGTCTCTTGCTGGAAAGGCAGAGGTGAAGCCTTGCAAAGCTGTCAGTGGGTTTGCTGGCCTCCAGGTCAAAAAAATAAACGTTCCAAACTGTCCGGTGTTTATTTCAGAGCAGAGGGACGGTTCCTAAGAAAGGAAAGGAAGAGAGATGAGTACTCTTATCTCATTTTCCCCCTCGCCCTCCATTTAGCTTTTCGGTTGCCTATCGTAGGTTCATTTATTTTTGAATTGCACCATCTTTCTGCACTCTGTTTTAGGGGTTAGATTGGGATCGTTTCCTCACCGGTCGAAAACAGTTGGAAATAAAACCAGACAGACGTGGCAATTTCAAATTTAGAGCTTGCTGCTGAGCATAAGGGAGGAAGCAAGAGTCAACTGGATTCAGGTAGCACCTAAATAGGGGAGGGGAGGGGAGGGGGAATGGGGAAGGGGGAAAAAAGGTGGAAGGGAAGGGGAAGGGAGAAGGGGAAGGGGAAGAGGGAGGGGGAAGGAGAGGGGAAGGGGAGGGGGAAAGGAGAGGAGAGGAGGAGGGGAAGGTGAAAGAGGAGGGGGAGGGGAAGGGTAAAAAGAAGAAAAGGGGGAGGGGGAGGGGAAAGGGGAAGGGGGAGGGGGAAAGAGAAGGAGAGGGGAAGGGGAGAGGGAAGGGGGAGGGGGAGGGGAGGGGGAAAGAGAAGGAGAGGGGAAGGGGAGAGGGAAGGGCAAAGAGAAAAGGGGGAGGGGGAAAGATAAGAAAAGGGGGAGGGGAAGGGGGAGGGAAGTAAGAGAGGGAGGGGAAGGTGAAAGAGAAGGAGAAGGGAAGGGGAAGGGGAAAGAGAAGAAAAGGGGGAGGGGAAGGGGAGGGGAGGGGAGGGGAAGGGAAGTAAGGGGGAGGGGAAGGTGAAAGAGAAGGAGAAGGGAAGGGCAAGGGGAAGGGGAAAGAGAAGAAAAGGAGGAGGGGAAGGGGGAGGGAAGTAAGAGAGGGAGGGGAAGGTGAAAGAGAAGGAGAAGGGAAGGGGAAGGTGAAAGAGAAGAAAAGGGGGAGGGGAAGGGGAGGGGAGGGGAGGGGAAGGGAAGTAAGGGGGAGGGGAAGGTGAAAGAGAAGGAGAAGGGAAGGGCAAGGGGAAGGGGAAAGAGAAGAAAAGGAGGAGGGGAAGGGGAGGGGAAAGAAGAAGGGGGAGGGGAGGGGAAGGCAAAGGAGGAAGAGGAAGGGGAAGGAGAAGGAGAGAATAAAGGGGAGGGGAAGGGAGAGGGGGAAGGAGGAAAGAAGGAGAGAAGGGGAGGGGAAGGGGAAGGGGAAGGCAAAAGAGGAGAGGGGAAGAGGGAGGGGGAAGGGGAAGGGGAAAGAGAAGAAAAGGGGGAGGGGAAGGCAAAAGAGAGGGGGAGGGGGAGCGGGAGGGAAGGAAGGAAGGAAGGAAAGCTTTATAAATGAATCTTTGATGCTGCCCTTGGGGTAAATATAAAATCTTACAAACCATCAATACTAACACCAGCTTCCTTGTGAGGTTACAACAACAGAACCGCCCAAGTCTAAAAACAGCTCTCCCCTCCTTTACTTTGGCTCTTCAGGAAACAAGGGAGGGTCTCCCTGTGTGAAACCCTTTCCATGGCCATTTCCCTTCTCTGGGCTGAGGTATCCCTTATCCAAACCATTCCCTTGGCTGCGGCCCTTCCTCCTTCTTCCTCCCCCCAAGGTCATTCTCACAGGCCCCTTCGCTTCTTTCCTCCCCCCCCCCAACATTCCCGGTGCCCGAGAAGAACCGCGGGGGGGGCCTACCGCAACATCATGGCTTCCATCTGACCACCTGCCGCAGGTGGAGTTCGCTCTCCGCGGCCACGATTGGCTGTTCATTTTGCAGGTGGTAATTTATGAGGTGGCTGATGCTTTCAAACAGGGCGTCTTTGGTTCTCACCTGGGGAAACAACGGTGAGAAACGAGGAGTGGAAAAGCTCCCGCATTTCACTTCCTTATTATCAGAATCAAAGATTTCGGTCAGCCGGTGGGATAAACAGAACAGACAAGAAACACTGGAAGTCTTTAAGAAGAGACTGGACAGCCATTTGTCTGAAACGTTCTAGAACAGGGGTAGGCAACCTGGGCCCTTTTATGACTCGTGGACTTCAACTCCCAGGATTCCTGAGCCAGCCATGCTGAGGGGAAAGGGAGAGGTTTCCAAGCTGAGCCAGGCTGGCTCAGGAATTCTGGGAGTTGAAGTCCACGAGTCATAAAAGAGCCAAGGTTGCCTACCCCTGGTATAGGATTTCCTGCCTGAGCAGGGGGTTGGACTAGATCAGGGGTAGGCAACCTGGGCTCTTTTATGACTCGTGGACTTCAACTCCCAGAATTCCTGAGTCAGCCTGGCTCAGTTTGGAAACCTCTCCCTTTCCCCTCAGCATGGCTGGCTCAGGAATTCTGGGAGTTGAAGTCCACGAGTCATAAAAGAGCCAAGGTTGCCTACCCCTGGACTGGATGACTTCCAAGGTCCCTTCCAACTTTATTATTATTATTATTATTATTATTATTATTATTATTATTATTATTATTATTATTATTATTATTATTATTAATGTGGAATTGCCGATTCTGGGAAACTGGCTTTCCAGCCCCGCCGCACTTATAGGCAGAGAGTCCTCCCCTTACAACCGTTCTTTTAGTGACCATTCAAAATGGCGACGGCATTCAAAAAAGGAAGTGACGGACATTTTTTCCACATGTGCGACCGTTGCTGCAACTGGCTCAAATTTAGTGTCCCGGGGTTGTGTGATCCCCTTTTGGGACCTTCTGTGGGAAACAAAGTCAATGGGGGAAAACCAGGTTGGCTTAACAACCATGTCATTAACTGAACCACTGCAGTGACCCGCTTAACAACTCAGGCAAAAAAAGGTCGTAAAATGAGGCAAAATTCACCTCACGAATGTCTCGCTTAGCTGCAAAAACTTTGGGCCCAATCGTGGGTGTAAGTCGACGACTGCCTGTATTTAAAATATTTTTAACTTGTTTTCCACGAATTTAAAAGTAATGGATACATCTACCTCCCATGCCGAAATAAGTCAAAATTACCCCATCTTGGAGAGGCTGGCTATGTGCCCTGGCTGACAAATCGTACAGAGAGATACAGGGTAACCTCTTCATCTGTTAGTGGCACCCTTTCAGCTTTCTCCGCATTTCCCAATTATTTTCACACATTTCTTCCCTTTTTCTTACAGCCACACTTCCTGTTTGAGGAGCCGTGCTGTGGTGTTGTGCCAGACCTTATCTCCCAGGCTGGCTTGCATGCTGCACTCCAGCGACAAGGCGGTTATTCATTACACTGAGTATTAATTAAAAGCAACATATTAACTGGCCCATCAACCAAGTCTATTATAATAATCATCCTTTTTCCCCCATTATTGCTCACAAATGTTGCCAGCTCATTTATCACTTGATCTTGCAGTTGGAGGGAGGGAGGAAGGAAGAGAAGGAAGGAAAAGAAGGGGAGGTGGGATTAAGGCAGGAAGGAAGGAAGGAGGAAGGAAAAAAGGAAGGAAGGAGGAATGGAAGAAGGAACAAAAGGAAGGAAGGAAGAAAAGAGGGAGGGAGGAAGAAGAAATGAAGGAAGGAAAGTGGAGGGAAAGAGAAAAGCAAAGGAGAGGAAAGAAGGAAGGAAAGAGAGGGAAGGAAGGAAAGAGAGGGAAGGAAGGAAGGGAAGGATGGAGGAAGGAAAGGAAGCGGAAGGTGGCATTAAGTAAGGAAGGAAGAAAAGGAAGGGAGGGAGGAAGGAAAGAAGGAAGAAAAGGAAGGAGGAAGGAAGGAAAGAGGGAGGGAGGGAGGAAGGAAGAAGAAATGAAGGAAGGAAAGTGGAAGGAGAAAAGAAGGAAAGGAGAGGCAAGAAGGAAGGAAGGGACAGATGGAGGAAGGAAAGGAAGGGGGAGGTGGGATTAAGGAAGGAGGAAGGAAGGAAGGAAGGAAAGAGGGAGGGAGGGAGGAAGGAAGGAAGAAGAAATGAAGGAAGGAAAGTGGAAGGAGAAAAGAAGGAAAGGAGAGGCAAGAAGGAAGGAGGGACAGATGGAGGAAGGAAAGGAAGGGGGAGGTGGGATTAAGGAAGGAGGAAGGAAGGAAGGAAGGAAAGGGAGGGAGGGAGGAAGGAAGAAGAAATGAAGGAAGGAAAATAGGAGGGAAGGAGAAAAGAAGGAGGGAGGAAAAGAAAGGAAAGGGGAGGGGAGGGGAGAAGAGTGGGGAAGGGGGAAGGGGAGGAAAGCAAAAGAAGCAAATAGAGAAGGGAAAGGGAAAGGGAAAAAATCGGGATCAGGATCTCCCTTTTCTGCTGGTGATCCCTCTAGTGACGCACTCCAGAATTTATCACGGGGACCCTTATTTTCGTTGCTTTCCAGCCTTCAGGGAACCCGGTGAGCTTCCTTGCAAAGCCCAGGGTTCAAGACACCCTCCCGGCCTTATTGCCTTTTCTACAGCAATAGAAAGAGAGCGCCCAACACCAGCCTCTCCCAATCCTGCTCTGACTTGCACTTACCACTCCCTCAGGATCGACCAGGAGCAAATGCTTCGGCTGCCCGCCGTGCATGCCTGTCAGGACGTATTGCCCGGGGTTGGTGATGCTGTCCCGAACGAGGAAGTCACCGTCCGTGTGCAACAGCTTCTCCGCATCCCGTCGGCTCATCTTCCCGTGGTACCACAGTTCCTGCTTCAGCTGGTCTTCGGTGGGGGCAATGGGAGCCTTGCGGCTGGGCGGGCTGGGCCACTGGTCCTCCATCTGGAAGCTGCTCTGCGCTCCGCAAGCGGACATGGACTCGTGATGCTTTAGAGCATCTTCAAAGGGCCCTGGGAGGGGGAGGGGGAGAGGAGACATCAGGATGGCTTAGAATATCCATCAGCATCCCTAGGGCCCCCTGCCTATCTTTTTAATCATTTATAGATTCGCCAGTCACTTTCGCTCTGCTCTGAGGAGGAGGCAATGGCAAATCAGTCCTGAAAAAATCTTGTCCAGAAAACTGCACAGTCCCTGAGAATTGAACATGGGACAAAGGTAGGTAGGTAGATGGATGGATGGATGGACAACTGATAGATAGATAGTGATGAATGGATAGGATAGATAGATGGATGGATGGAAAGGAGAGAGAGAGAGAGAGAGAGAGAGAGAGAGAGAGAGAGAGAGAGAGAGAGAGAGAGAGAGAGAGAGAGAGAGAGAGAGAGAGAGAGAGAGAGGGATGGATGGATGGATGGATGGATGGATAGCTGATAGCTGATGGAGATAGATAGATAGATAGATAGATAGATAGATAGATAGATAGATAGATAGATAGATAGATAGATAGATAGATAGATAGATAGATAGATAGATAATAGATAGATATAGACAGACAGACAAACAGACAGACAGACAGTGATGGATGGATGGATGGATGGATGGATGGATGGATGGATGGACGGACGGACGGACGGACATAGATAGATAGATAGATAGATAGATAGATAGATAGATAGAGAGAGAGAGAGAGAGAGAGAGAGAGAGAGAGAGAGAGAGAGAGAGAGAGAGAGATAGATAGATAGATAGATAGATAGATAGATAGATAGATAGATAGATAGATAGATAGATAGATAGAGATAGATAGATATAGACAGACAGACAGACAGACAGACAGTGATGGATGGATGGATGGACGGACGGACGGACAGACATAGATAGATAGATAGATAGATAGATAGATAGATAGATAGATATGATAGATTTATCTTTTTTGAAAAAAATTATTAAAGAAAGTTTAAGAGAATTCAAACAATACAAGTTTTGAAAAGAGTAAAGAAAAGCAACAAGAAAGGGGAGAAAAAGATGCAAAGGAAGAGAGAGAAAAGGAAAATAAGAAAAGTTATAAAGAAGCAGCTTCTGATCTTCTTAACAGTAACTACAAGTACATTTATATTTTACCTTCTCTAGGGTTACATCATAATTTCCTTCTTTCCATAATCTACCCTTTCTATCACCAAACTCATAAATCACATTTTTTTTTCAGTAAAAAGTCCATAAGGGGTTTCCAGTTAGGAAACTGTACTCTTATTCAGTTTCGAGAGCTTCCGTTGTGCATTGGAATGAGGAGGATTGAAAGTGTGCGTGGAACGCATTTTCATCTATACGTCTCCCAGAGCACTTTAGTGATTGAAAAATGGGCCAATTACCTAACTCGGCCACGGAAGAAGCAAATAAAACACTAACAGAGACGGAGGGAAAGGAAAAAAAAAAACTAGAGATCAAACTGAGAGCTTAGCAAAAAGTTGTAGCAAGACAATAGGAAATAAAATGGAGCCATTATTTTTTAACCGCTGCAAACAACCCAGAGTCAGGAACCTGAGGTGGGTGGCTATATAGATTGAAATTATAAATACAAATATTTGGATGCAAGGAATGTCCAATTTGGTCTTTAGCATTTCTAGCGTAGAAGGCCCTCTCAATTCCTGGCAAATAGATGGGGAAGAAATGGAGGTAGTGACAGATTTTATCTTCCTGGGCTCCAAGATCACCGCAGATGGGGACCGCAGCCAAGAAATTAGAAGACGCTTGCTCCTGGGGAGGAAAGCTATGGCAAATCTAGACAGCACACTAAAAAGCAGAGGCGTCACCCAGCCAACAAAAGTACATATAGTCAAGGCCATGGTTTTCCCAGTTGAAATGTATGGCTGTGAATGTTGGACCCTAAGAAAGGCTGAGCACCAAAGAATTGAGGCCTTTGAACTCTGGTGCTGGAGAAGATTCCTGCGAGTCCCCTGGACTGCAAGGCGATCAAACCAGTCAGTCCTAGAGGAGATCAACCCTGACTGCTCTTTAGAAGGCCAGATCCTGAAGTTGAAGCTCAAATACTTTGGCCACCTAATGAGAAGGAAGGACTCACTGGAGAAGGGCCTCATGCTGGGAAAGATGGAGGGCAATAGAAGAAGGGGACAACAGAGAATGAGGTGGCTGGATGGAGTCACTGAAGCAGTAGGCGTGAGCTTAAATGGACTCCAGAAGATGGTAGAGGACAGGAAGGCCTGGAGGAACGTTGTCCATGGGGTTGCAATGGGTCGGACATGGGGAATGGGGAAGGCCAGTTTTTGCTGGCACACCCAGGAAAACTACTAGTATCAGCTGCCACCTCACGCTTGTGCTTCACTGCCGCTGTATGCCAGTCTGCCATGAGCTCTGAGGAGGGGGCTGGAGGGGAGGGGGAAAATTTCAAGGGTTACGAAAAGTTCACTGTATCTCCCCAAGATGCTGCTTCAAGGTCAACCAGCTGGGAACGGAACACAGCTGCATACCAAACCTACCGTCAACTCTACAATGAACTTGGCTGCAGCTATCTTTCTCTTCATTCTAGGTTACCGCATAGAACGGAGGGAGGGGGGCTTGCCCAGGTGCTTCACGAGTCAAAATAATCTTCTGTCCCATGGGAACCAAGGTCATCTACTGCTCCCACGACTGGGCGTTGTATAAGAAAGCCCGCCAAATGTATATATTGGGGAACGTAGTGATGGCATAGCTTTGTGAGTGGGACATTATACTTTGTAACTGGGGATTTTTTTAGTGGGAATTTCAGACTTGGTTTCACTTTTGACCCTGCTGATGCTTTGTAACTAATAAACATGTTCGTTGAGGAATTTCCAAGCCTCGGAGTTCTGCTTTATTTGTCTGTCAGAACCATGATACCTACATGGGGCGATTGGTGCCAGAGGTGAGGTAAGGCCTATCCCGAAAATAAGACCTATTATAAGACCTTTTATATATCTTGGAAACACTCACGCACGCGTAGGAGCAGCGGAGCGAAAAAGCAAGAGGACTTTATTGGATACACATCCTGCCAACAGCCTTCGGGGAAAGAACGGTTGTGCTTTGGGGTAGAAACGAGAGGGAATGAGCAAAAGCGTGCAACACAATGGGGTGGTTGGAAACACACGAACGAATCAGTGGTTGGGGAAAAGGAGGAGGGGGAGTAGCGACCCTAAAAATCATTGAGATTACAGCAGGTAGCCGTGGGCAGGTGAGGGAAACGACCGAAAAAGAGGGGAAGGAAGGAACAACAAATCTGGATGATGGGATGCATACGAAGAAAGTGATGGGCAAAAGGAAGGAGATGGGGGGGAACAGCAGCCCTAGAAATTGGTGGTGTAATGACGGACAGCGGGGGGGTGCACAAGGGAGGGGATTGGAGAAAAGAAAGTGGATAAGGGAACTGCGACTTTAAAAACCATCAAGGGAACAGCGAGTAGGTGCCTTTCAAGAATGAAACCATCAGAGACATCAGATGGACCGATGACTAGGTCCAAGAGCCGTGCGCAAAAATCGGCCGGTGTTATAAAAGGAAAACTCCCATTGACTTGTTTCTATGCTCTGATGATGTCAGCAGTGCTGGCCGACGAAAGCTCAGCGTTTTGATTAAACAAATCCTAGTTTGATATTATTATCCTGGTGTTCGGATTTATTTGTTTTTACTCCATGGCATTACCCAGGATTCGAATTTTTAACATAATTAGATATATAGACTGCTCAGCACTCATTTCCATATTTCTCTAGAGGGGATTAAAACCTATCTTCGTTTGGATGCATTTGAGCTGTTTTCTTGTGACTTCCATCTCGAGGAGGACAGCCACGCCAGCAACATAGCCTAAAGAAAACTTCTAGGAACACAGCTTAAACCAGTGATGGCGAATCTTTTAGAGATCGAGCACCCAAAAACTGGCCCCGCCCCCTCCACCTCCCTGCTCTGTTCCCGCCCCGCCTGCCCACAGGACCACTCACCGCCTCCAGGGTCCGCCGCAGATCGCCCAGGCAGCCCAGCAGTGCTATGGCGGCCACACCCTCTGCCTGTGCCCGACAGCATCAACTGCAGGATGGGGCATGAGGGCAGAGTCTTGTCTACACTGTCTGGCTGCCATGTCCTTCTCGGTGGCGACTCTCCTCCAGGGGGGGCTGCTGGAGAGGAGGGTCGCAGGGGGAGGCAAGGCTGGGGCAACAGCACATGTGCCGACAGAGAGGGCTCCGAGTGCCACCTCTGGCTTAGACCTTGGGTTCGGGGAACCAAATATTTATTTAAAATCAAGTGTAAATTATTTATTTTTGCAATCTCTCTTTGCAGTCAAAAGAAATTGAGTAGGCCTGTCCGAGCAGGAATCCAGCATGAACGTTTTCCTCTGTCCAAAGTTATTAGCCCTGTCCATGGTCCTGAATCCACATTGGCAGGCTTCGCTCCTGATCACAACTATGGGTATGCTTTCCCAGCCATCTTTACCTGAACCCATTTGCAAAGCTAGTTCAAACCCTCTGTCTTTGTCTTCAACAAACAGACATGGAGATCTGGAGTGGACAATCACTTAAACAGGAGCCAGCCGTGTGCTGCAGCTGCCAAAAAAGCCGATGCAGTGCTAGGCTGCATTAACAGAGGGGATAGAATCAAGATCACGAGAAGATGATTAGGGGACTGGAGGCTATAACATATAAGGAACGGTTGCTGGAATTGGGTATGTCTAATTTAATGAAGAGAAGGATGAGGGGGGGACCAGTGTTCCATCTCAGGGGCTGCCCCAAAGAAGACGGAGTCAAGCTCTTCTCCAAAGAACCTGAAGGCAGGATGAGAAGCAACGGATGGAAACTAATCAAGGAGAGAAGCAACCTGGAACTAAAGAGGAATTTCCTGACAATTAGAACAATTAACCAGTGGAACTATCTGCCTCCAGAAGCGGTGAATGCACCAACACTGGAAGTGTTTAAGAAGAGACTGGACAGCCATTTGTCTGAAATGGTATAGTTTCCTGCCTGAGCAGGGGGTTGGACTAGATGACCTCAAAGGTCCCTTCCAACATTATTATTATTATTATTATTATTATTATTATTATTATTATTATTATTATTATTATTATTATTATCACTTTATAATGCCTTGGTAAGGCCAGAGTTGGAATACTGCATCCAGTTTTTGTTGCCACGATATAAAAAAGATGTTGAGACTCTGGAAAGAGTGCAGAGAAGAGCAACAAAGATGATCAGGGGACTGGAGGTTAAAACATACGAAGAATGGTTGCAGGAATTGGGTAGGTCTCGTAGTTTAATGAAAAGAAGGATTAGGGCCTGGGTGACAGGATAGCAGTCTTGCAATATTGCCCCAGAGAAGAGGGGATCAAGCTATTCTCCAAAGCACCTGAAGGCAGGTCAAGAAGCAATAAATAGAAACTGATCAAGGAGAGAAGCAGCCTGGAACTAAGGAGAAATTTCCCAACCGTGAGAACAATTAACCAGTGGAACGACTTGCCTCCAGACGTTATGAGTGCTCCATCACTGGAGGATTTTAAGAAAAGACTGGACAGTCACTTGTGTGAAATGTTATATGGTCTCCTGCTTGGACTGGAACAGGGGCAGGCAACCTCAGCTCTTGTATGACTCCTGGACTTCAACTCCCAGAATTCCTGAGTCAGCATAGTTATGCTGACTCAGGAATTCTGGGAGTTGAAGTCCATGAGTCATAAAAGAGCTGAGGTTGCCTACCCCTGGACCAGAAGATGTGCCTTCTAACTCTGTTGTTTTGCTATTCCGTTAACAAATTATGCACCACAGGGAAATGTATTTAAGTATTTTCAGCTACCGATATGTTTCTTTAATCTGTAAACTTGGCAAGAGGCTGAACCAGTGTGTGTTAACCTTGGCTACTTTAAGATGTCTGGAGTGCAACACCCAGAATTGGCTGGCTGGGGAATTCTGGGAGCTCAAAAACTTAAATCTTAAAGTGGTTGAAAAGACTGGTTTGGACATAGAGCTTGAGTATACAGTCCAACTGTTTCTAATTGCCCCACCGGGTCCGGATTCCATTCTTTCTTTAAATTGGATTAGGAATTTTGCCTAGGAAAATAAACTCCCCCCCCCCGCCCTCATCGCTCTTTCCCACCATATGTAAATATTGTGCTTCTTATTTTCCTGATTCTCCCCTTCGTTCAACCTGAGCATCATTTTGAAGTAGGAAACTACTAATAGCATTATTATTCGGTTTTTCAAAGGGGGAGCTGCACACTCCTGTCTTTGGCACTGACAGCATTGGCAAACATGATTTTCATTAGATCTTTATCCTGCCTTTATTACTTTATCAGTAACTCAAGGTGGCGGACATACTAATATTCCTTCTTCCTCCTATTTTCCCCGCAACAACAACCCTGTGAGGTAGGCTAGGCTGAGAGAGAGAGAGAGAGAGGGGGGGGGGAGGGGGAGAGAGAGAGAGGGGGGGGGAGGGAGGGAGGGAGAGAGGGAGGGAGGGAGGGAGGGAGAGAGAGAGGGAGGGAGGGAGGGAGGGAGAGGGAGGGAGGAGGGAGAGAGGGAGGGAGAGAGAGAGAGAGAGAGAGAGAGAGGGAGAGAGAGAGAGAGAGAGAGAGAGAGAGAGAGAGAGAGAGAGAGAGAGAGAGAGAGAGAGAGAGAGAGAGAGAGACTGGCCCAAAGTCACCCAGCCAGTTTTGATTCCTAAGGTGGAACTAGAACTCACTGTCTCCTGGTGATTATCCCAAAATCACTCAGTTGGCTTCCAGACTTAAGGTGGGACTAGAACTCACCACCTCCTGATGATTATTTCAAAGTCACCCAGCTGGCTACCAGACTTAAGGCGAGACTAGAACTCATTGTCTCCTGGTGATTGGCCCAAAGTCACCCAGCTGGCTTCCAGACCTAAAGTGGGACTAGAACTCTCCACCTCCAGGTGATTATCTCAAAGTCACCCAGCTGGCTTCTAGACCTAAGACGGGACTAGAACTCTCCACCTCCTGGTGATTATCTCAAAATCACCCAGCTGGCTTCTAGACCTAAGGCAGGACTAGAACTCCCCACCTCCTGGTGATTGGCCCAAAGTCACCCAGCTGGCTTCCAGACCTAAAGTGGGACTAGAACTCTCCACCTCCAGGTGATTATCTCAAAGTCACCCAGCTGGCTTCTAGACCTAAGACGGGACTAGAACTCTCCACCTCCTGGTGATTGGCCCAAAGTCACCGAGCTGGCTTCCAGACCTAAGGCAGGACTAGAACTCCCCACCTCCTGGTGATTGGGCCAAAGTCACCCAGCTGGCTTCTAGGCATAATGCGGAATTAGAACTCACTGTCTCCTGGTCATTGGCCCGAAGTCACCCAGCTGGGTTCTAGACCTAAGGCAGGACTAGAACTCACTGTCTCCCAGTGTTTGGCCCAAAGTCACCCAGCTGGCTTCTAGACCTAAGGCGGGACTAGAACTCACCGTCTCCTGGTGGTTGGCCCAAAGTCACCCAGCTGGCTTTTATGCCTAAGGGCAGTCTAGAATTCACAGTCCCCTGGTTTCTAGGTCAGCCCCTTCCCTACTAGACCAAACTGGCTCTAGAACCAGTTCTGGCTAAAATCCTTCTTTCCTCTCTCTTACTCATATCGAAAAGATCTTTGGGAGGACTCTCCTCTGGTTTCCCAGCATTGGTTTCCCAGCTGTTGAAGTTTTCCGTGTTGACATACATGTGCTGTTCATAATCCTGGGAGCCCAGAGGTTTGCTGTCTGCCTGAACGTAGCCATCGCAACACTGGCCTGAAAGACAGAACGGCACCATTATTTCCATCATTTTAATGACATTCTGTTTCTCTCACTTACACTCTTGAATTCCTTCTGTCCCATTTCCCAAATCAGTCTGCATCTTCCAACATTCCCCCCCCCAAAATAAGTTCTGTGTTTACATTTGTCATACATTTTCTGGCTTTACGATATATATATTTTTGGAAGTTCTTCCCCCATAGAGTTCTGTTTCCTACCATTTTTTTTCCATCTATGTATTTTTGAACAGAAGGAGGGAGCTTCACAAAATGTCCCCCCCCCCCAAAATTGCCAAATAGGGAAAGCTCCAGTCCCGATCTTGATTTGAGAATTTATTCTGAATTAATTAAGTTTGTAGGAACTAAATTGCATCCCCCACCCCTCCCTGCTTCTTTATTTCCATCCATTTCAGAAGTTTGGACTCGAAGGGCTGCTTTTACATTTAAAACAACGCCACTTGAGCGAAAGCCAGCTTGCAACAGCTGGCAAAAAAATGCAAAACCAGAACTAAAAAAAAAAAATCTATAAATTCATTTCTCCTCCTGAAGCTCAGAGCATAATTGCCATTTTTTTAAAAGCCAAAACTGCACCGCTAATAGGCAAGAAAGTGGGAGGGAGGTGAGGAATAAAGAAAAGCTCGACAGTTGGAGAAGAAAACAATTAAAAATGTAGGGAAGGAGCCGTAAGCATTTATTTATTTATTTATTTATTTTGCGATTTCTATACCGTCCCTCTCCCAAAGGACTCGGGGCGGTGTACAGCCCAAAATTAAAAACATCAATATACAAAAAGTAAAATGATTAAGAATAGATTAAACATTTTGGCCCTAAATCCATTTAAAACCCAATACATTATATCTTAAAAAGCTCAATCCCCTAAAACAATTATAACCTTGTTGGTACTGGAGCATCCATCCCCACCAACGACAGCTGAGAAATTCCAAAGGTGCTTTTTCCAAAGGCATCTGGACATTAGTTGTTTTTGCTTGAAGACGTTTCACTTCTCATCCAAGAAGCTTCTTCGGTTCTGACCGAATGGTGGTGAACGGAAGGATTTATATTCTTTGCAGTCCACTGGTCGTTAGCGCTCTCTCTGAGAGTCACTGAGGCCACTTGGAGGCTTATCTGTGCCCTCGGGGAACTGCTGAAAGGCCAGTC
Organism: Bothrops alternatus; assembly: GCA_034064705.1. NCBI lineage: Eukaryota > Metazoa > Chordata > Lepidosauria > Squamata > Viperidae > Bothrops > Bothrops alternatus. Next base: position 738,291 of record JARGCV010000305.1, read on the forward strand.
CTCAGAGAGAGCGCTAATGATCAGATGACTGCAAGGAATATTAAATCCTTCCATTCTCCACCATTCAGTCAGAACTGAAGAAGCTTCTTGGATGAACAGTGAAATGTTTTCAAGGAAAAACAAAGAACATCCAGCTGCCTTTGGAAAAAGCACCTTTGGGACAACCATGACCTGGATGAATGAGAATTTCCATAGCCCAGGGGTAGGCAACCTTGGCTCTTTTATGACTTGTGGACTTCAACTCCCAGAATTCCTGAGCCAGCATGGCTCAGCTTGGAAACCTCTCCCTGTCCCCTCAGAGTGGCTGGCTCAGGAATTCTGGGAGTTGAAGTCCATGAGTCATAAAAGAGCCAAGGTTGCCTACCCCTGCTCTAGGGTCTGCTTCCAACCCAGCATCTTGAAAAAACCTGATTTATTTATTTTTTTTACAATCTTTGCCTAATTCACATGGTGCCTAGCTTCATAAATAGAATGGAGTATGGTAGCTCACAGGATAAATATAGTAGTTACCAGTAAGATCAGCATCCCAGTTCAGGTTTGAGTGGCTACTGGGCTCCCTTCTGGCTGAAGGTCCGACCTGTGGGTTGAAAAGAAATGGAATTATATTGGCTCACAGGAGCAAGGATGCTTTTCCATAAGACCATCTACATAAGGGGTGTCAAACTGTCAGCCCGCAGGCCGGATGCATTACGCAGAAACGGTAACCCCCCCAGCTCCGGCAAGGGGAAAAAAGTCACGACATGTCACGTGACGCAGTGAGTTTGACACCCCTGACCTACATGATTAACATGAAGGTAAGAGAAAGACATATTTGGGGAAAACTTATGGAACTCACTGCCACAAGATACAGAGTCAGCCAATAGCTTCGACGTGATGTGCCCGCTCAAGATAGTTAAGCAGAATACATGGAACATTATCCAAACATGATTTATCTTCTATAGCACGGGTAGGCAACCTTGGCCCTTTTATGACTCGTGGACTTCAACTCCCAGAATTCCTGAGCCAGCCATGCTGAGGGGACAGGGAGAGGTTTCCAAGCTGAGCCATGCTGGCTCAGGAATTCTGGGAGTTGAAGTCCACGAGTCATAAAAGAGCCAAGGTTGCCTATCCCTGAACTAGCCCTTCCACACAGAGCATCATATTTTCCCTTCATAGGCTGTATGGGTAGTCCTCATTTAGCAACTGCAACTTTGTCATTAAGTGAAGCGGTCTCTAAGTGAAACCACGGCTTGGCGTATGATCTGACTTCAGTTTTCTTTTGCTTTACAGACCCGCAAACCCCCACCCACTGCAAAAGTCCATCCAGATGGCCATGCAGCCTCTGTTCCAGAGTTTTCAACTTTGGCAACCTGAAAGATGGGTGGACTTCAACTCCCAGAATTCCCCAGCCAGCACCATTCTGAGGTAAACCCAGAAGGTTGGCCATGATTACATTAAGTGGAAGTCAGTTGTCCTGAAAAACATCATCAGATACAGAGGTGGTCCTCAACGTACAATCATTCAGTTAGTGACTGTTCAAAGTTACAACAGGACTGAAAAAAAGCGACTCATAGCTGTCCGTATGTATAGTCAAGGCCATGGTTTTCCCCGTTGCAACGTATGGCTGTGAAAGCTGGACCACAAGAAAGTGGAAACAGTGGATAGATTATATACAAGAGAAGCACCAATCAAATAAAATGTATCTGGCGTATAGTTGAGGCTCGACGTGAGGAGTGAAGAATGTTTACCAAATTTGACATATACAAAGACTAATACCTACTGTTGTATTTTATGATCTATGATGAATGCTTCTTAATATGATATTTTGACTAATGTTGATTGCTTTAATAAAAAAATTAAAAAAAGAAAAGAAAAAGAAAGGCTGAGCATAAAAGAATGGAGGCCTTTGAACTATGGTGCTGGAGAAGACTCCTGTGAGTCCCCTGGACTGCAAGGCGATCCAACCGGTCAGTCCTAGAGGAGATCAACCCCGACTGCTCTTTAGAAGGCCAGATCCTGAAGCTGAAACTCAAATACTTTGGCCACCTAATGAGAAGGAAGGACTCACTGGAGAAGAGCCAGATGGAGGGCAAGAGAAGAAGGGGACGACAGAGAAGGAGGTGGCTGGATGGAGTCACTGAAGCAGTAGGCGTGAGCTTCAATGGACTCCAGAAGATGGTAGAGGACAGGAAGGCCTGGAGGAACGTTGTCCATGGGGTCGCGATGGGTCGGACACGACTTCGCAAGTAACAACAACAACCCTAAACAGCGCAAGAAATGCTGTCAAAGTCTTGATTCAATCAGAATAGAGATGAAAGGGACCTTAGAGGTCCTCTAGTCCAGAGGTCCCCAATGTTTTTCCACGGACCGGAGAGTGTGTGGTTGTGTGTGCTGCCTGCATCTCGTGGATGGGGCTTTGCTTGTTTGTGTAGACCGGTTGCTGGCATGCCCCAGCCTGGTACTGGTGCACAGACTGGGGGTTGGGGGATTCAGCCTGCTGTACAAGGCAGAATGGAGGCCTTTGAACTCTGGTGCTGGAGAAGACTCCTGCAAGTCCCCTGGACTGCAAGGTGATCACACCGGTCAGTCCTAGAGGAGATCGACCCCGACTGCTCTTTAGAAGGCCAGATCCTGAAGTTGAAACTCAAGTCCTTTGGCCACATAATGAGAAGGAAGGACTCACTGGAGAAGAGCCTAATGCTGGGAAAGATGGAGGGCAAGAGAAGAAGGGGACGACAGAGGAGGAGGTGGCTGGATGGAGTCACTGAAGCAGGAGGCCTGAGCTTAAATGGACTCCAGAAGATGGTAGAGGACGGGAAGGCCTGGAGGAACGTGGTCCATGGGGTCGCGATGGATCAGACACGACTTCACAAGTAACAACAACAGCTGTCCTCACGTTTATTTGTTGTGGCATCATCCCACAGTTACATGATCAAAATTCAGGCACCTAGCAACTGGCATGTATTTATCAGGGCTGCCATGTCCCAAGGGGGTCACGTTATCCCCTTTTGCAACCTTCTGATAAGCAAAGTCAACGGGGAAGCCGGATTCACTTAACAACCGTGTGACTAATTTAACAATTGCAGTGATTCACTTAACGACCGTGGCAAAAAAAAGGTCGTACAACCAGGCCAGACTCGCTTAACCACCACCTTGCTTAACAGAAATTAGGGTCCCAATTGTAGTCTTAAGTCAAGGACGATCTATAAGCTGAGTTGGTCACGGAAAAGTACGGAGAAATTTCATCTTCTCTTCACATCTACGAGATGTTTTGATCATTACGACAATGTGAAAGTTTTTGTTTACATCTTGCTTCGGTGCCTCTCTCTCCCCCCTAGCCTGCTGCTAATAAAATACAGAATACCCAATATCAGAACTGAAAGGGTTGAGAGAGTTCATCTAGTCCAGCGGTTCTCAACCTTGGCAACTTTAAGACTTGTGGACTTCAACTCCCAGAATTCCTCAGCCAGCAAAGCTGGCTGAGGAATTCTGGGAGTTGAAGTCCACAAGTCTTAAAGTTGCCAAGGTTGAGAATTCCTGATTTCTAGTCCAACCCCCTGCTTAAGGAGGAAATCCTATACCGGTGATGGCGAACCTTTTAGACACCGCCCAAACTGCAACCCAAAACTTATTTATTTATTTAATTAGATTTCTATGCCGCCCTATTCCAAGAACTCAGGGCGGCTCACAACATGGATACTCACATGAAGAAATCTGGTATTAAAATACATTGTAAAACCCCTTAATTAAAAACCAATCATCCAAAGACAGACATGCAAACAAACATACACTGGCTGGGGGCAAGATGTTAACTACCCCAGGCCTGTCGGCAAAGATGGGTCTTCAATAATTTGCGAAAGGCGGAAAGGGTAGGGGCAATACGGATCTCTGGGGGGAGTTGGTTCCAGAGGGCCGCGGCCGCAACAGAGAAGGCTCTTCCCCTAGGCCCCGCCAGGCGACACTGTCTGGCTGACGGGACCTGGAGAAGGCCGACCCTGTGGGCCCTAACCGGTCGCTGGGTTTCATGGGGCAGCAGGCGGTCCCGTAAGTAACCTGGTCCGATGCCATGTAGGGCTTTATAGGTCATAACCAACACTTTGAATTGCGTTCGGAGACCAATTGGTAGCCAATGCAGCTCACGGAGTGATGTTGAAATGTGGGCATTTCTAGGTAGGCCCAATACTGCTCGTGCGGCTGCATTCTGCATTACCTGAAGTCTCTGAACGTTTTTCAAAGGTAGCCCCATGTAGAGAGCATTGCAGTAGTCGAACCTCGAGGTGATAAGGGCATGAGTGACTGTGAGAAGAGACTCCCGGTCCAAATAGGGCCGCAGCTGGTGCACCAGGCGAACCTGGGCAAATGTCTTCCTCGCCACAGCCGAAAGATGATGTTCCAGATTTAGCTGTGGATCGAGGAGGACACCCAAGTTGCGGACCCTCTCTGAGGGGGTCAAAAACTCCCCCCCCAGGGTGATGGACGGACAGATTGAATTGTCTTTGGGAGGCAAAACCCACAGCCACTCCGTCTTGTCGGGGTTGACTTTGAACTTGTTAGCATCCATCCAAACCCTAACAGCCTCCAGACATCGGCACATCACTTCTGCTGCTTCACTGAAGTGACACGGGGTGGAGATGTAAAGCTGGGTATCATCAGCATACTGATGATATCGCACCCCGTGTCGTCGGATGATGTCACCCTGCGGTTTCATGTAAATATTAAACAGCAGAGGGGAGAGGACAGATCCCTGAGGGACCCCACAAGGGAGGAACCTAGGGGTCAACCTCTGACCCCCTGCCAACACCGACTGCGACCGACCAGTGAGGTAGGAGGTGAACCACTGCAAAACAGTGCCCCCAACTCCCAAACCCTCCAGCTGGCGCAGAAGGATACCATGGTCAATGGTATCGAAAGCCGCTGAGAGGTCAAGTAGCACCAGGATAGTGGAATGTCCCTTATCCCGGGCCCACCAGAGATCATCCGTCAGCTCGATCAAAGCAGTTTCCATGGAGTAGCCGAGCCTGAATCCTGACTGCTGAAGGTCCAGATAATCGGCCTCATCCAAGGACCGTTGGAGCTGGAGTGACACCACCTTCTCAACAACCTTCCCTATAAAGGGAAGATTGGAGACAGGACGATAGTTGTTTAACACAGCTGGGTCCAGGGAAGGCTTCTTTAGGAGGGGGCACACAATTGCCTCCTTGCAGGGAGCCGGAAAGGACCCCTCCCTCAAAGAGGCGTTGACAATCTCCTGAACCCAGCCCCGCATCACCTCCCTGCTGGCCGAAACCAGCTAGGAGGGGCACGGCTCCAATAAACAGGTGGCGGAACTCACAGCTCCCATGGCCTTGTCCACTACATCGGGTGCTACTGGGTCAAACTCCTCCCACACAACAGGATCAAGACGAGTCCCTGTCATCTCGACTGACACATTGTCAGCCGACACTGCATTCCAATTGGAGTCAAGGTCCATCCGAATCTGGGCGATTTTATCCGCGAAAAACTTATTAAAATCCTCAGCAGTACCCTGCAAGGGTGCATCAAAACTTACTTATATATCATCAGGTGCCAGGTGGGTGTGGCCCATTGGGTGGGTGTGGCCCATTGGGTGGGCATGGCCACGGTGGTAACGGCAGACTGGGTGGAACTAAAAAGTTCAATCAATCAATTCCAACTTTGCGAGATCTTTTTTCCCCGTGATAAGTTGAAATTGACTGATCGATTGAACTTTTTTTTTTTTTGCACACGGCGGCAGAGGAGGCCTAAAGGGAAAAGGTTTTATAATATCAAGCTGAAGGCCTAGGACTGGGGTGATGGCGCGCGTGTCCACAGAGAGGGCTCTGCGTGCCACATGTGGCACGCGTGCCATAGGTTTGCCACCACGGTCCTATACCATTTCAGACAAATGGTGGTCCAATCTCTTTTTAAAATGATGGAGTACCCACAACTTTTGGAGGCAAGTCATTTGAGGGTGTAAATAAATGCATAGATAAAGGGGCCCCAGTTGATATTGTATATCTTGACTTTCAAAAGACTTTTGACAAAGTCCCTCACCAAAGGCTCCTAAAAAAGCTCTCCAGCCACGGAATTAGAGGACAGGTCTTGTCCTGGATTGGTAACTGGCTAAATTGTAGGAAGCAAAGGGTGGCAATAAATGGACAATTCTCCAGATGGAAAGAAGTGAGAAGTGGTGTACCCCAAGGTTCAGTTTTGGGACCTTTATTTTTTAATTTATTCATCAATGATCTGGATGTAGAAGTTAATAGTGAGGTAGCCAAGTTTGCTGATGACACTAAATTGTTCCGGGTTGTGAAAAGTGAAACTGATTGTCGGGAGCTCCAGAGGGATCTCTCGAAATTGTGTGAGTGGGCAACAAAGTGGCAAATGCATTTTAACCTAAACAAGTGCAAAGTTATGTACATCGGGGCAAAGAACCCCAATTATACTTACCAACTGATGGGGACCAAACTTTCTGAGACAACCCAAGAAAGGGATCTTGGGGTTTTGGTGGACAGCTCCATGAAGATGTCAACCCAATGCGCAGCAGCAGTAAAAAAAGCAAATTCCATGCTTGGCATGATTAGGAAGGGAATCGAAAATAAGTCAGCAAGTGTTGTATTGCCTCTGTACAAATCGATGGTGAGACCACACTTGGAATACTGTGTACAGTTCTGGTCACCGCACCTCAAGAAGGATATAATGGAACTGGAAAAGGTGCAAAGAAGGGCAACAAGAATGATCAAGGAAATGGAGCGCCTCCCTTATGAAACCAGATTGCAACGCCTTGGTCTCTTCAGCCTTGAAAGACGGCGTTTAAGGGGTGACTTGATCGAAGTGTATAAAATCATGCACGGGATAGAAAAGGTGGATAGAGAAAAATTCTTTTCTCTATCACACAATACCAGGACAAGGGGGCACTCCCTAAAGCTCATAGGTAAGAAAGTGAGGACAAATAAAGGGAAATATTTCTTCACCCAGAGGGTCGTTGATTTCTGGAATTCACTTCCAGAAGGGGTCGTGGCAGCTCTCAGCCTTGACAGCTTCAAGGCAGGGTTAGATAGATTCATGGATGTCAAGTGTATCAGTGGTTATTAAAACGGATGTCCATGTGCCGCCTCTATGTTGGTTGAGGCAGGCAGGATTCCCTTGAGTACCATTTGTTGGGGGTCAAGGGAAAGGGAGGGTTTTGCCTTCTCTTTCTGCTCAAGATCCCCATGTACATTTGGTGGGCCACTGTGTGACACAGAATGCTGGACTCGATGGGCTTTGGCCTGATTCAGCATGGCTCTTCTTATGTTCTTATGTTCTTATGTCATTCCACTGGTTAATTGTTTACTGCCAGGAAGTTTCTCCTTAATTCCAGGTTGCTTCTCCCCTTGATTAGTTTCCACCCGTTGTTTCTTGTGTTGCCTTCTGGTGCTTTGGAGAATAGTTTGATCCCCTCTTCTCTTTGTGACAGCCCCTCAGAGACTTGAAGACTGCTATTATATCACGCCTAATCCTTCTTTTGTTTAGACTAGACATTCCCGATTTCTGCAACTGTTCTTCATATGATTTAGTCTCTGTGATTAAGAAATTAAGGAGCTGTGTCTGTCTTTCACTCCTGTGTTTCTCAATCTTCAGTATGTCATTTACATCAAACTTTCCTGCACTGTGTATTTCTCAATAAGCCTATCTTTCGCTCCAGATATAATTAACATGTTTGCATTCACCAACACAGCTGGGTTAAGCCTCTTCTTGGCATTCAAACAAGGCTATCCGCATTTATCTTTTGGAATTGGCTCTGCCACTGAATTGCTCATGTTTCTTTAATGCTCTGCGCGTTCTCAGGAGCCCATTCCCTAGCAGAGGCTCCTGATGAGTTCGGATTTCCACCAAAAGGATCTTATTACAAGCACAAAGAATTGGTTAGCCTGCAGTTTCATCCCCCACTGCCCTTAGGTGAGTCTAGGGCAGAAATCCGTTCATAATCCAGAAGGAAATTGTTCTTGGCCAGACTCTGCCAATTTGGGGGTCCCCTGTAGGGCTGGACCGTTGCCTGGGGTGATGAAAGTTGTAGTTCCCCTGCAGGAATGGCATTCTTTCAAGACAAGGTATTCTAATCCGTAATTCCGTTCCGAATGTCATTCTCCTATCATGATAGTTTTATTTTGCCATTCAGAGAAAAAAAATAATCCTTTGTCATAGGATTTTTTTTTCTGCAGAAGAAAAAGATTTAAATTAAAAACACACACACTGTCAAGGTTCTATAGCAGTGATGGCGAAACTTTTAGAGACCGAGTGCCCAAACTGCAACCCAAAACCCACTTATGTATCGTCGGGTGCCGGGTGAGTGTGGCCCACTGGCTGGGTGTGGCCAATTGGGTGGGTGTGGCCCATTGGGTGGGCGTGGCTGCAGTGGTAACAGCAGACTGGGTGGGACTAAAAAGTTCAATCAATCAATTCCAACTTTGCAAGATCTTTTTTTTCCCACGAGAAGTTGAAATTGACTGATTGAACCTTTTTTTTTTTTTTGCACACGGCGGCGGAGGCCTAAAGCGAAAAGGTTTTATAAAACCCAGATGAAGGCCTAGGACTGGGACAGCAGCGCGTGTGCCCAAAGAGAGGGCTCTGAGTGCTGCCTCTGGCACCTGTGCCATAGGTTCGCCATCACTGTTCTATAAGAAACACCCTAATAAACCGAGAGGCAATCTCTAACATGTGCTTTTGTTTACATTACAGGATCTGTCCTTTTTCTAGGGGGGGCGGATGTCAACACTGCTAACATCGGATGTTTTTGCTTTAACAACACTTAGAGATGCAACCATTTTCTTCTTATGTTTTGCTTTTAGAGCTAGATGATGCTGGCGGGGGGGGGGGAGGAATGTGCATGAGAATTTAGATAGACATAACAATACTGGACCTAGTGTGAGAATCAAGGTTATTGAAATAAGAGATGATAAGAATTGGCAGCTGGAGAACTGGAGGGAGAGCCTGCATTTCAAGCTAATTGGGGAATGTGATTGATGACTGTTAATTGGAGGAGGGAATTGTGCTTTGATAGTATGTGCTTAAGGGAGGGGAATTCAGATTTTGGCTTCTCGACTGTGTTAGTGCCGATGCTATGCTACTCAAATAAAGATTCTTTAAGGTAAACAATGTCTCAAAGTTCTTTGAAGAGTTTCATCTGTCGGAACCATGACACGCATCTCCAATGTCTGATTAATTGGTGGGGTGAGGGGGCAGTACCTTTGGATTGCAGAAAAGAAGGTTTTAAAGCAACAATTTTCTTAAATTATAGGTAATCCTCGACTTCAAACAGTTCATTTAATGACCGTTCAAAGTTACAGTGGCACTGAAAAAAGGGACTTATGACCATTTTTCACACTTATGACTGTTGCAGCATCCCCAGGGTCAACACAGTCAAAATTCACATGCTTGGCAACTGGTTCATATTTGTAATGGTTGCAGTGTTCACAGGTCACATGATCCCCTTTTGCTATCTTCGGACAAAGCCAATGGGGAAACCAAATTCGCATTACAATCCTGTTACTAACTTAACAACTGCAGTGATTCGGTTAACAACGTGTGGCAAGAAAAGTTGTAAAATGGGGCAAAACTCACTTTTTGGTCTTGCTTAGCAACAGAAATTTTGGGCTCACTTTTGGACAGACATCAAGGACTACCTGTAGTCCTTTTTTTGTAGAATTTTTTTTTTACTGCAGAAGAAAAATAAATAAATAAAAAATACACACATCCAATGTGTGGTTAACAAAAGGGGGCGGCCCCTTTTGGATTGCAGAAAGAAGAGATTTTAAAAACAACCAATTTCCTTAATTATGTGGATCCTTCACCATGTTCTGGCGTCAGATCTTCTTTCACCACAGGAAAGATTTGGTGGGGATGGGGCGGGAACAGATCACAGTTAAGGAACAAGTGATGATGCCCTTTAGTTGAGCTAAAGTATTAATACCACTTTACAATGCCTTGGTAAGGCCACACTTGGAATACTGCATCCAGTTTTGGTCACTATGATGTAAAAAAGCTGTTGAGACTCTGGAAATAGTAGAGAGAAGAGCAACAAAGATGATTAGGAGAATGGAGGCTAAAACATATAAGGAACGGTTGCTGGAATTGGGTATGTCTAGTTTAATGAAGAGAAGGACGAGTGGGGACATGATAGCCGTCTTCCAATATCTCAGGGGCTGCCCCAAAGAAGAGGGAGTCAAGCTGTTCTCCAAAGTGCCAGAAGGCAGGACAAGAAGAAGCAACGGATGGAAACTAACCAAGGAGAGAAGCAACCTAGAACTAAGGAGAAACTTCCTGACAGTGAGGACAATTAACCAGTGGAACAACCTGCCTCCAGAAGCTGTGAATGCTCCAACACTGGAAGTCTTTAAGAAGAGACTGGACAGCCATTTGTCCAAAATGGTATAGAGTTTCCCAGTGCTTTTTTTTTGTAAAAAAAAAAACAAGGTGCCAGAACTCACACACATCATACAACCCGTTTTGCCTACCCTACAAGGTTCCACCCAAAAAAGGTGCTGGAACTCCGTTCTGGGCGTTCTATGAGAAAAAAAGCCCTGTGGTTTCCTGCCTAAGCAGGGGGTTGGACTCAATGACCTCCAAGACCCCTTCCAACTTCATCATCATCGTCGTTGTCGTCGTCGTTGTTGTTTTTATTGTTATTATTATTATTAAACAGGCTTGGAAACACCAGCTGGACCTGCCAAGGATTTCGGGGTCACCTGGCTGAAATGAGTCGCGTAGGAACCCAGCGAGAGCGTGTGGCTGGAAGCTGATCCATAATGGAGACGAGAATCCACCAGACCTCCAAGGGGGGGCTGCTTCCCGGGGATGCTGTTATAGTAGTTGTGTCCTGAGGGGTCTTCCTCTTCACACCAAGAATCGTCCACTCCCATTGTCCTGATTAGAAAGACAAAAGGGGAGAAGGCCAACACTATATAAATTGAGTGAATGAATGAATCAATCAATCAATCAACAATCAATCAAACATCACAAACTAGGGGAGAATGTCACATATTTAACAAACATGGACACCTGTAATGTATGTGTGTATGTGTGGGGGAGAGAGAGGGAGAGTCTGTATGTGTGTTTGAGAGAGTGAGAGAGTGAGAGTGTGTGAGAGACACCTGTGTGTGTTTGTGAGAGAATAAATGTGTTTGTTTGTGAGTCTGTGCGTGTGTGAGTGAGAGAGAAAGAGTGTGAGAGTGTGTGAGAGACACCTGTGTGTGTTTGTGAGAGAATCTATGTGTTTGTGAGTCTGTGTGTGTGTGTGACAGAGTCTCTGTGTGTGTGAGAGTCTGTGTGTTTGTGTTTGTGAGAGTCTGTGTGTGAGTGTGTGTTTGTGAGAGAGTCTGTGTGAGAATCTGTGTGTGTTTCTGAGAGTCTGTGTGGGTGAGTGTATATGTTTGTGAGAGAATATGTGTATGTGTGAGAGAGACTGAGTCTGTGTGTGTCTATATGTGTGAGAGACAGTCTGTGTATTTATGTGAGAGAGTATGTGTGTTTGAGGGAGACTGTGCATGTGTGTGTGAATCTGTGTGTATGTGTGCATGTGTGTAAGAGGCAGTATGTGTGTGTGAGAGGAGTGTGTGTGTTTGTAAGAGAAAGTGTGTATGTGTGTGAGAGAGAGAGAGTCTGTGTGTATGTGTGTACAAAAAATCAAGGTGGATGCTGCAACTGAATGATCAAAACTTCACTCCATTTATACATTGGGGGGGCTTCAATTTCATGTGTCATCTTTTTTTATTAGAACTGGTCCAGCTCCTCCCTCACTACACCTAATTGGCTCGGGCTGGGAGGGAGGGGCTGGCCCAGTGTCAGCCAATGGCTGAAGGAGGACTAGATCCTGGGTCTCCCAATCTGCCCTTTCCCCACCACACCTGATTAGCTGTTGGATTGAGAGGGAGGGACAGAGTCAATTCAGCCAATGAGCTTCTATGTCTGAGGAGAGATTAGAACCTAGGGGTCTTATTTCTTAGTCCAGCCCTTTCCCCACTATATCGCTTGGGCTGAGAGGGAGGGACTGGCTCACATTCAGCCAATAAGCATCTGTGGCTGAGGAAAAACTTGAACAGGGGTAGACAACCTTGGCTCTTGTATGACTCATGGACTTCAACTCCCAGAATTCCTGAGCTAGCATGGCTCAGCTTGGAAACCTCTCCCTTCCCCTCAGCATGGCTGGCTCAGGAATTCTGGGAGTTGAAGTCCACGAGTCATAAAAGAGCCAAGGTTGCCTAGCCCTAGACTAGAACCTTGGTCTCCCCACTCCTAGTCTAGCCCCTGTGCACCAAACACAATTGGTTCTTGGGCTGAGAGGGAGGGAATGGCTCACATTCAGCCAATGAGCTTCTGTAGCTGAGCAGGATCTAGAACAGTGGTTCTCAACCTTTTTCAGGTTGAGACCCCACTTGCCCCGCCCATGCGCGGCGTGACCCTGGCGCGACCCCGATGTCTGCATGCGCAGCGCGAGCGCGACAAAAAAAATGGCGGACCGCGACGGGCCGATCCTCAACCGCGCATGCGTGGCGCGTGCGTGACAAAAAAAACAAAAAAAAAACAAAAAAAACAAAAAAAATGGCGGGCCGCAACGGGCCGATCCGCGCATGCGCGGCACGCACGCGACGGCCCGAACCGCGCATGCGCGACACGCACGACGAAAAAAAAACAAAAAAAACAAAAAGGCGGACCACGACGGGCCGATCCGCGCATGCGCGGCGTGTGCGCGATGGCCCGAACTGCGCATGCGCAGTGCACGCGCGATGAAAAAAAACAAAAAAAAAACAAAAAACAAAAAAACAAAATGGCAGACCACGACGAGCCGATCCACGCATGCGGGCGCGCGAGCAACAGCCCGGACCACGCATGCGCGGCGTGTGCGTGACGTAAACAAAAAAAACAAAAAAAGAAAAACAAAATGGCGGACCGCGGTGTCCGGCGACCTCCGCGAAACGGTTGTTCGACCCCAAATGGGGTCGCTACCCATAGGTTGAGAACCGCTGATCTAGAATGTCCTCAGACCAGCCCCTTCTCCACTAGAGTACAGCTGTTTGGGTCTTGGAATAAGATGGAGGGAATGGCTCAGCCAATCAGCTGCTTTGCCCGGTTGGGGGGACAGAGAGGGCAGTTTAGAACCTGCAAGTCCAAATGCACAGATCTCAGCAGGATGCCCAGGGGGAAACTGAGGCTACAATCTCGTACCTCTCATGTGGTGCTACAGTTTGGGGAGGGCTGTGCAGGTACTGCTTAAAGCGAAGCTCAAAGGCCTGACCGACAGTGTTGATGATGCTCTGCGCCAATCCATCACAGCATTCCAAGATGTGGCAGGCTGCCAGAGAGAAAGAGAAGACCCATAGCCAGAAGTTAAACGTTTCCCCCCCCCAAAACAGGTGTGGGAAGTCAGCCCCCCAGAGAAGGAAATATTAAAAGGACAGAAAAATATATTTCCTAAAAGGATCTTAAAGAGGCAGAAAAGCATGCCCAGTTTTTTCTTAATATCCCCAAGTCTCCCTCCCCCAGGCAGAAAGCAGCTCTGTAGAAATGCAGATGTAAACCATTCAGGAAGGTTGAATCTAGAAGATTTAAGAAGACAAAGAGACCTAAAATCTACATACCCCACCCAAACTCTAAGAGGGGACATAATAGGATTAACCCACAGATGCCAAAGGGACACAGGTCAAAATATATGACACAGGAAATACAAAGTCTCAAACAGAAACAGGAAACAACCTCAAGAGCCCCAGAGGGTATAAAAACCCACTCCCTACATGTGCTCTCAATCTTTTCTTCCAGAGCCATCTTCCTGTCTGGCTCTCCTCTTCAGTAAGCTGCAACCTTCTTTCTAAAGCAGTCGCCATGTTGTTTATTCCCGGCTTGGACTGAACCATGATGAAGACTTTTCCTTTCAACACAGGTACACAACAAGACACAAACAGGATCGCGCAGTGTGATGCAGCTGCAGAAACAGCCAATGCACTCTTAGGCTGTGTTAACAGAGCCAAAGGGCCTGGTGAACACAGCCTAGTTAGTACTCCTCGACTTATGAGCACAACTGAGTCCAAAACTTCCCTTGCTAAGCAAGACAGTGGTGAAATTAATTCTGCCCCATTTTACAACCTGTCTTGCCACCGTTGTTAAGTGAAGCACTGCAGTCGCTAAGTTAGGAACACGGTTGTTAAGTTAATCTCACTTCCCCATTGACTTTGCTTCTCAGAAGGTTGCAAAAGGGGATCAACATGACCCCCGGGACACTGCAATGGTCATAAGTTGGAGTCAAGCTTCTGACTTTTGATCACATCTCTGTGGAGATGCTGCAACAGTCACAAATGTGAAAAACGGTCCTAAGTCACTTTTTTTCAGTGCCGCTGTAAATTCGAACGGTCACTAAATGAACTGTTGTAAGTCGAGGATTACCAGTAGGACATGTTTGGACAAGTGAAAGTAAAAGTAAAAATGACGGGTTGGGGTGGGTGGGGGAAATGAAAGAATAGAAGTAAGTTTTCCACTTGGATAACATTCATTTCAAAATTTACATTCTTTTCCCTGGTATTTTCATTACAGCTATTTACTGACATATCATGCAGGTAGTCCTCACTTAATGACCAGTTGTTTCGCAACCATTCAAAATTTTGATGGACCCCAACAAAAGTCCTTTCGATTTAGTTTCGAAGTTTCTGATGGTCACATCTTTTCCCAAAGTCATGTGATTGCATTTTGGGCCCTTGTCAGCCAGCTCCCATTTGCGGCTGCCTGCACATCCTGCTGTCATGTTGCTGCAATTTGTGGCAGCTTTGAATGGTTGCTAAGGAATTGGTCATTAAATGAGGACTATCTGTATGTTATGTCAGTGAATGGTTGTAATGAACCACACACACACGGTCATTTTCACTTTACTTCTTTACTATTAGTTTCCATCAAAAAATGTCTGAAGACAATAGAATAGAATATAATAGAATAGAATAGAATAGAATAGAATAGAATAGAATAGAATAGAATAGAATAGAATAGAATAGAATAGAATAGATAAAACATAGCATAATTTTTTTAATAACATCTTTTGCAAATTTTTGTACCGTGCTTAAACTTTCAAAAAGCAGCATGCCATTTCTCTAATCACACTCACCTCGCTGGTTGATGGGATCCTTGGCAACGTAAGCGACGTAATCGGTTATATCCTGGCCAGAAATATAATTCAGAAAAAAGGGAGTTAAGTTTGAGGCCGCTGAGGCTAAGGAGCAGTCAGAAGAAGTGATGAGGAAGAGGAATTAAGAGGAATAAATTTAGCCTGAATAGGTTACGGCCATGTTAGCAATAGCATTCCACAATCTCCAAATGTGCTGTTCCAATAATCCCTTGCCACGGGATTTGTTGTGATTTTTTTTTTAATTTAACTTCATTAGAATGCAGAGGTGGGCCAAGGATGGGAAAGAGATCAACCCTGTACCAGTTTAGCTGAATAAGAGGGAAATTTTATTTACGGAGGATGGAGGTGACTTCTGTGCTGAGCAGTTGTGTTGGCCAGAATTCCTCCTTGACCACCTTTCTAAGTTTCTTTTTAAACTTTTACATTCCACCATCAGAAAAAATATGTTCCCCATGGTGAGAGTTGATCAATTGTGAATAGACTGGACCTTTTCTTCAGAGGTCGGATTTAAAGGAAGTTGAGAAGGCCTTTGAGGGAGATTTGGTAATGGTGGGTTCCTACCCTGGGTGAAGGGTTGGACTAGATGACCTCTAGGGCCCCTTCCAACTTTTTCATTCAAGGATTCTATAAAAGAATAAATTAACCAAGGTTATGGTTTATTAACCTTGTTTAGCATGCTGTGGGAATGCATCTGCTAGAACAGCGGTTCTCAACCTTGGGGTCGCGACCCCATTTGGGGTTGCACGACCATTTCGCGGGGCTCGCCGGACACCGCGGGCCGCCATTTTGTTTTTTTATTTTTATTTATTTTTATTATTTTTATTTTTTTTATATTTTTTGGCGCGTGTGCGCCGCGCATGCGCAGATCCGCCCGTCACGCTGAAAAAAAAATAAAAAAATTTTTTTTAAAAAAAATAAAAAAAACAAAAAAACAAAATGGCGGCCACGACGGGCGGATCTGCACATGCATGGCACGCGCGATGGGCTGATCCGCGCATGCGCAGATCCGCCCATCGCGGACGCCATTTTGTTTTTGTTTTTTTGTTTTGTTTTTTGTTTTTTTTTCCGGCGCGCGCGCACGCGCACGCACGCACACCCAGGTCGGGGGCACGGCGCACATGGGCGGGGCAAGTAGGGTCTCAACCTGAGAAAGGTTGAGAACCACTGTGCTAGATCTTTCGCTGACCCGGTTAAAAATGGACTGGAATAATGTGCCTCAATCCTTCATGACAATCCTTTCTTAAGCTTGGCAGCTTGAAGACTTGGGGACTTCAGCTCTCAGAATTCCCTAGCCAGCTATGAGTGAGATCATCCGCCGACACGGGGTGAGTTATCATCAATATGCTGATGATACTCAGCTTTATATCTCTACCCCGCGTCATTACAGTGAAGCAATGGAAGTGATGAACCGATGCCTGGAGGCTGTTAAGGTCTGGATGGGTGCCAACAGGCTCAGACTCAATCCCGACAAGACGGAGTGGCTATGGGCCCTGCCTCCCAAGGACAATTCCAATTGTCCGTCCATTACCCTGGGGGGAGAAGTTTTGTCCCCCTTGGAGAGGGTTCGCAACTTGGGTGTCCTCCTCGATCCACAGCTAAGTCTAGAACACCATTTCTATGAGCAAAGACAGTTTATTGGCTTTGGGAGCAGAAGGAGGGGAGCTTATACTTTGGAATGCTGATGAAAATCCATCGGAATGTGTATGGCTTCAAAGAGCAGATGATGTTACTAGCATTATATTTTCTCCCACTCGTTCTAGAAGACTCTATGCTTCTCATGGGGAAATTATTAGCATGCTGGATATCAGGTGCTTCAAGGAGCCAGTTGAATGTTTCCATGTTCTTTTAATTAATATGTTTTATACTGTGGCTTTTTTAAATTTAATATGTTTATATGTCTGTTTTTAAATTTTTAAACTTTTAAATTTAAATTTTTAATTTTTATTAAATTGGGGGGGGGGGGTGAGTGATGTATGTATGGACGGGGATATGCTTGAAGAATGTATGATAGATAAATGGACAGGCCTGCCGAGCTTGAGGGAGGCCGGGGACTGGGGAGATGCGGACTCTGGAGACAATGAGGGTTGGAATATACCGGTCATTCAGGGAAGAGGCAGGTATGGCGGGAGCAGGAGGGTAGGCCGCACACGGGGAACTCGGTCCTGCTGTCTCGTAGCAGTTCCTTGTTCTGGCCCTTCTGAAAAAACTTGCTCTCCCCACGATTCTGGTGATGGGTGATTCTTGCTCTCCCCACGATTCTGGTGATTCTGAGCCCTGGGCTCAGGCTATTGCTACTTAACGCCAGGTCGGTTAACAATAAGGCTCCCCTCATTCATGATCTTCTCATGGATGAGGAGACCGACTTGGCGTGTGTGACTGAGACCTGGTTGGGCCCTGAGGGGGGAGTTCCCCTCACAGGCATGTGCCCATCAGGCTATCAGGTATGGCATCAGCCGCGACCCCAGGGAAGGGGGGGAGGAGTGGCTATTTTGGCCCAGGAGAACTTCAGTCTACGTAGACTCACTGTTTCCGAAATTCCGGGTTGTGAGTCCATCCTTATGACGCTGGCCCTAGGGGTCCAGGTGGGCTTATTGCTTACGTACCTGCCTCCCAGCTGCGTGGCATCAGCCCTGCCTGTGCTACTCGAGGAGGTTGCTGGGCTGGCGGTGGAGTTCCCCAGGCTTATAGTCTTGGGGGACTTCAATCTGCCGTCACTTGGTGAATCCTCGGGATTGACACAGGAGTTCATGGCCGCCATGATAACCATGGACCTGACCCAAGTAGTGCAGGGTCCGACGCATGAGGGTGGACACGCCCCGGATATGATTTTCCTTTCGGAGCAGTTGGGTAATGATCTGGTTTTAAGGGGCTTAGATATCATGCCTTTGTCATGGACCGATCATTTTCTACTTCGACTGAATTTTACGGCCCCAATCCTTCCCCGCAGGGAAGCGGAACCGATTAGGTGGTTCCGCCCCAGACGCCTGATGGATCCAATTGGCTTTCAGACGGCGCTTGGGGAATTACCGAGCTCCCTCATTCACAGTCCAGCAGAGTCCCTGGTAGCGGCATGGAATACGGCCGCGAAGGGGGCTATTGACCGGATTGCGCCTTTGCGACCTCTCCGTGGTGCTGGCCCCAGGAGGTCTCCTTGGTTTACTGAGGAGCTCAGGGGGATGAACCACCATAAGAGACGTCTAGAGAAGCGATGGAGACAAAGTAAGTCCGGATCTGACCGAACCAGATTGAGCTTATTTATTAAAGCCTATCTGAAGGCGATTAAGGCGGCAAGATCTTTGTATCTTTCTGCTTTGATCGCGTCTGCGGAATCTCGTCCGGCCACCCTGTTTAGGGTGACCCGATCCCTTATTAACCCAAGGGGTCCGGGGCCTCCCTTGCAGGGTAGTGCCGAGGACTTTAATAACTGTTTCGCAGACAAAGTGGCTCAGATCCGGGCTGACCTAGACTCCAATTGTGTAGCAGAGTCGACTGATAATGATTCAGTTGAGGGGACAGGGGCATGTTCTTGTCCGGTCATCTGGGGAGAGTTTGAGGCTGTTACGCCTGAGGAAGTGGACAGGGCCATTGGATCTGTATGTTCTGCCACCTGTTTGTTGGACCCGTGTCCCTCCTGGCTGGTTTCGGCCAGTAGGGTGGTGACACGTACCTGGATCCAGGAGACTGTCAACGCTTCTTTGAGGGAGGGGTCCTTTCCGGCTCCCTTAAAGGAGGCACTTGTGCGCCCCCTCCTCAAGAAGCCTTCCCTGGATCCAGTAATTTTGACCAACTATCGTCCGGTCTCCAACCTTCCCTTTGTGGGGAAGGTTGTCGAGAAGGTGGTGGCGCATCAGCTCCAGCGGTCTCTGGAGGAAGCCGATTATCTGGGCCCTCTGCAGTCGGGGTTCAGGCCCGGCTACAGCACCGAAACTGCTTTGGTCGCTCTGATGGATGATCTCTAGCGAGCCCGGGATAGAGGCCAGTCCTCTGTCCTGGTGTTTCTTGACCTCTCAGCGGCATTCGATACCATTGACCACGGTATCCTTCTGCGCCGGCTGGAGGGATTGGGAGTGGGGGACACCGTATTGTGGTGGTTCTCCTCCTATCTCACTGGTCGGTCGCAGTCGGTGTTTGTGGGGGATCAAAGGTCCACCTCTAGGTTACTCCCATGTGGGATGCCTCAGGGGTCAGTTCTCTCCCCCCTACTTTTTAATATTTACATGAAGCCACTGGGTGAGATCATCCACTGCCAAGGAGTGAGATACCATCATTACGCTGATGATACCCAGCTGTACATTTCCACTCCTGGCCATATCAGTGAAGCAGTTGAGGTGATGTGCCGGTGTCTGGAGGCTGTGAGGGTTTAGATGGGTGTTAACAGATTAAGGCTCAACCCCGATAAGACAGAGTGGCTGTGGGTGATGCCTCCCAAGGACACTTCTATCTGTCCTTCCATTACCCTGGGGGGTGAATCTATAAACCCCTCAGAGAAGGTTCGCAACTTGGGAGTCCTCCTCAATCCACAGCTGACATTGGATCATCATTTGTCAGCAGTGGAGAGGGGGGCATTTGCCCAGGTTCGCCTGGTGCACCAGTTGCGTCCTTACTTGGATCGGGAGTCGCTCCTCACAGTCACACATGCCCTTGTCACCTCGAGGATCAACTACTGCAACGCTCTCTACATGGGGCTACCCTTGAAGAATGTTCGGAGACTACAATTAGTGCAAAATGCAGCTGCGCGAGCAGTTGTGGGCCTTCCTCGCTGTGCCCACATTTCATCAACTCTCCGCATGCTGCATTGGTTGCCTATTGGTCTCCGAGCCCAATTCAAGGTGTTGGTTATTACCTATAAAGCCCTTCATGGCATGGGACCAGGATACTTACGGGACCGCCTTCTGCCACATACTTCTCTACAACCGGTGAGAGCGCACAGGGTCGGCCTCCTCCGGGTCCCGTCAGCGAAACAATGTCGTCTGGCGGGCCCTAGGGGGAGGGCTTTCTCTGTTGTGGCGCCCGC
This sequence comes from Bothrops alternatus, assembly GCA_034064705.1. NCBI lineage: Eukaryota > Metazoa > Chordata > Lepidosauria > Squamata > Viperidae > Bothrops > Bothrops alternatus. Next base: position 758,426 of record JARGCV010000305.1, read on the forward strand.
CCTCTGGAACCAACTGCCTCCTGAAGTCCACGTCTCTCCGACCCTCCCGGCCTTCCGAAAGAATTTAAAAACCTACCTCTGCCGGCAGGCCTGGGGATGACTGTTGATTGTGGTGTGACTGATGAGTATGTATAGGGTTTTTATTTTTAATGTTTCTTGTTCGGATTTGTTGCAATTGTTTTTATATATATGTTGTGAGCCGCTCCGAGTCTTCGGAGAGGAGCGGCATACAAATCCAAATAAATAAATAAATAAATAAATTTTTCGGGTGTGGCGAGGGGAGCATTCGCCCAGGTTCGCCTGGTGCGCCAGTTGCGGTCCTATTTGGATCGGGAGTCTCTCCTCATAGTCACTCATGCCCTTGTCACCTCGAGATTCGACTACTGTAATGCTCTCTACATGGGGCAACCTTTGAAGAATATCCGGAGACTGCAGGTTGTCCAGAATGCGGCTGTGCGAGCTGTCTTGGGTCTCCCAAGACAAGCTCATATCACTCCAGCCCTCCGTGAGCTGAACTGGCTACCAATTGGTCTCCGAACACAATTCAAAGTGTTGGTTATGACCTATAAAGCCCTTTATGACAATGGACCAGGTTACTTGCGGGACCGTCTTCTGCCTCATGAATCTCAGCGACCGGTTAGGGCACATAGGGTTGGCCTCCTACGAGTCCCGTCTGTTAGGCAATGTCATCTGATGGGTCCTAGGGTAAGGGCCTTCTCTGTTGCTGCCCCAGCCCTCTGGAATCAACTTCCCACAGAGGTCCGCACTGCTTCCTCCCTCCTAGCTTTCCGGAAATTATTGAAGACCTATTTATGCCGACAGGCTTGGGGCGTATGAGAAGTGCTCTGCCCCCGGGCCGAGGAATGTGCCTCCATCGTTGATTGTGTGTTTGATTGTGATTGCATGTTGTATGTATGTGTTTTAGATTGAATGAATGTGTTTTTGGACTGGATGCTTGATTATTATTATTAAATTCCTTACATGTAATTTTATTGTTGTTGTAAGCCGCCCTAGGTCCTAGGAGAAGGGCGGCATAGAAATTTGAATAAATAAATAAATAATAAATAAATAAATAAGCCCACAAGGTTAAGAAACACTGTTCCATGAAATAAAGCAATACAGTACAGAAAACGGTAACTCTTTAGTGCCATCTACCAGGTGCCTGAATGTTTGCAACCGAAATAGGACAATGTATATACCTCACAATGAGGGATGTCCATAGGATTGGGGGCAAAAAAGTCAAGATGGCTGCTCTGATTGCCACCATCTTGTTTTTTTGGCCCATCTCTACTAGGGTTCCCTCATGACAGGCACACCAAACATTTCTTTTTCCCATTTATTTAAATCTTTATATATTTTCTCCTTTATTCAGACTTTTCCTGACAGACCCAGGAGCAAAATCTTAGCTTCAGTCCCATTTCTGTACTGTCTTCTGACTATACTCTGTTTCTGAGTCTCTTTTTCCTTCATTGTTTTTTGTTTGTTAAAGCTCAGTAGGCAGGACTGTGTGAGGAACTCCCCAAAATACTGAATTAACTTTTGGGGTTATGTTTTAACCAAGGATGCCCACAGCCGAGTTAAAAAAAGTCAAAAGGCTGATAAAAGTTGGCTTTTTTAATTTGTTTTTTTTTTGTGCATTTTATATTCTTTCTACCTTTTAAAGATTTTTTACTCCTTTTTAAAAATAAAAGCTTAAAAAGCTTTTTTTTCAAGCTTTTAGTTTTTATTCTACTCTTCCTATGCCGATCTACGACAATAATAAAGATTTGAACTGATTTGTCTATACCTGTATGATTGAAGCCCCACCCTTTTTAAAGCGGGTGGGGCTTCAATCCCATTGACAGAGCTGAGCTGCCATTTTTACTTCTTTGACCTCCCGTGAGGTCGCCTTTGATTTGAACAGGTTATTTTTATTGCCTTGAATGAAAATAACTGATCCCATATTGACCTTGGTCCAGGCCATAACATGGGGAGGAGGGAATACCATATTTAGAATTTTTTATGGGAAGATGTCAGAATTCAAACAGAGGAATCAGGGAGGGCTCAAAATGGTGGCTATGACAATGCAATCAAAACCTGCTTTTGCTTGAGCCATGCATGCACAACACATGTAAAAATGGCATAAGGCAGGGGTGTCAAACTGCTGGCCCGCAGGCCAGACGTGTCACGAGGAAATTGTACCCACCCCATTGTCAGCAATGGGGTAAAACCTCCTATACGTCACACGACATCACATGACGTCACGAGTTTGACATGTCTGGCATAAGGCTTCTGTCATGTCTGCAAGAAGCCATCTTGATTTTTTAACTCCTTCCCTCTACATCAGCGGTTCTCAACCTGTGGGTCGCGACCCCATTTGGGGTCGAACGACCATTTCACCGGGGTCGGCAAACACCGCAGTCCGCCATTTATTTTTTTTTGGTCGGCCATTTTTTTTGGTCGGCCATTTTTTTCCCTTTGCGATGCGGGACATCGCGCCGCGCATGCGCGATGCGGGCCCGCCATTTATTTTTTTTTGGTCGGCCATTTTTTTTTCTTTGGTCGGCCATTTTTTTTTGGTCAGCCATTTTTTTTCACCTTTGCGATGCGGGCCGTCGCACCGTGCATGCGCGATGCGGGCCGTCGCGCCGCACATGCGCGATGCACCCCGTTGTGCCATGCATGCGCGATGCGCCCTGGCGCAACACGCATGTGCGATGCGGGCTGGGGTCGAGCCCCGGAAAAGATTGAGAACCGCTGCTCTACATCAAGGTTTCCCAACCTTGGATACTTTAAAACATATGGACTCAACTCCCAGAATTCTCATAAATGGCTTCTCTGACTGTGGAATTCTGGGATTTGAAGTTTACACTTCTGGAAGTGAATTGGGTTAAGAAACACCACCCTATAAGGACATTCCTGTACACAAACCCTGAAAAGCTCTGACATCAATACAGCTTGGCATTCTGGTAAAATAAAATGACCTTCAATGACAGCTCATGAAATCTGCTTGGGAGTGCCAAAAACAAACTTTAGAAAAAAGAGAGAAATAGATAAAATGAATGTAATGCAATGAGGCAGCTCGACAGGATGGTAATGAATAGATGCACAAGAAAATATGGTAAATGCGTCTTCTCTATCATTGTTATGTGTAAAATAACACTTGACCCAAATGTTGCTGGGTGTCAATCCTTCCTTTCTGCTTTAATCTCTGCCCATATTTGCAGATGTTTCAACCTGGATGTGCTAAAGATTCCTGAGCTCAGATTTCAGCAATCTGAGTGCTCTCCAGATAACTGGACTTCAACTTCCAGAATGCATTGTAACGGTCTGGCTAACTGCAGATTGGAATTTCCAGCTAGCAGGGCTGTTACAATGCATTCTGGGAGTTAAAGTCCATAGATCAGAAAAGTCATATTGGCTGGGAGTTCTTGTTTGAGGTTGCAAGCTATGAAGGGTTGGCCCTGATTAGTACTGGAAAAGAGACCACCAGGAAATCTTAGACGAGAGAAAACAGTGGCAAACCACTTCTGTAAAGCTGCCAAGAACTGCTCTGGATTTGAGGATTCTAAAGTAGGCCACTTTAAGACATACTGACTTCAACTCTTAGAATTCCCCAGCCAGCCATGCTGGCTGGGGAATTCTGGGAGCTGAAGTCCACACGTCTTAAAGTAGCTAAGGTTGAGAAATCTTAGTCTAAATCTTTTTAACTTGACCTCAGCTCTTTCATACTTGGTACAATTCAGGCCTGTGGCCGCTCAGATGTGACTTCCTTGCTAAGTCCCACATCTGCTTGGACCGCAGCAGCAGAACCCCACAACCATCTTCCTCATCTGACATGCTGTCATAGATCCGCAAAAGCTCTTGGTTACTCTCTGGCTTATTTCAAAACTATGCTCCATTTTGTAAAGGGAAACAGAGAACCTAATCGTGCCCTAATTACCAGTGTTTTACAGGATGTATTCATGCTAAAGTGACCAACCGTCCTCCTTTAGGGAGGACAGTCCTCCTTTTGTGAGTTCTGTCCTCCCTCGAAAAGTGTCCTCCTACGTGTCCTCCTTTTTGATATTTGAAGACTAATCTGCAGGGCTTTTTTTTCTCATAGAACGCTCAGAACGGCGTTCCGGCACCTTTGTTTGATGGTTTTTTTTCAACTTTTGCATGAGCTGTGCTACTCCCCCTATTGCAGTGGTTCTCAACCTTTTTAATGCCGCGACCCCCCCCAACCGGTCGTAAGTCGAGGACTACCCAACCGGTCGTAAGTCGAGGACTATTTCCCTGCACGGGAGCGCCACGCATGCATTCAAGAGAGTCTATTCTATTGGCTTTCAAAAGCCAATAGAATAAGAGGGAGTAGCACAGCTAAGGAAAAGGGGGAAAAATGGTGGACTGCGTTGTTTGGCGACCCCCGTGAAATGGTCGTTCGACCCCAAATGGGGTCGCGACCCACAGGTTGAGAACCGCTGCCCTATTGGCTTTTGAAAGCCAATAGGAATTGCTGCTGAGTGCGCCAAAACACCCGGCTGGCAAACTTTGCACATGTAAGTTGTCTTCAGCGAAGGCGAATTGGCAGGAACTTTGCACCCCTCCCTGCTACCCAACTACACCATCTCCTAGTTAGTCGCGAAGATACCTGGAGGAGACTGGAGTGGCGACACCATGGTAACTTTCTCTTGATCTTCGGCCCTGCTAGGGCAATAATGGCTGCGGGCGCAAGAGGCAGAGGCAGCGGGGCTGCTGAAGGTGAGAGTGTGAGGAGCGGCGGTGGCTGGCTGTCCCCTGTGCTGTGGGAGCTGCGGGGCCTGCTCTACACGGGGCTGTGCAGGGAGGGTGCTGGTGCTGGTGGGGCAGCTGCAAGCAGGGTGTGTTGATGCCGGGCTGCCCCCCAGGGCTGGAGCCGGTGCAGCTGGTGCTTTGGGAGCCACGGGGCCTGCTCTACACGGCGGGGCAGCAGTGCTGGCGGGGCGGCTGTGGATGGGGGGCACGGCATGTAAGCATAATTACAATATAAAATGTTATTGTTACAAATGTTTTTTATTATGCATTTATCATATTATAGTGTATTCTGTATTATTGTTGCAATGAATAAAATGTTTCTTTTCTTTACGATATTTTTTTCTTCAATTTATTTGTGTCCTCCTTTTCACTGTAAAAAAGTTGGTCACCTTAATGACACACACTTACCAAATTGGCCGTGGTCCGAGTTATTCCAGTCCACAGATCCATAAACTGAAATGTTGTAGGTTTTGTATTTGAGCAAGGGGTTGGACTAGAAGACCACCAAGGTCCCTTCCAACTCTTGTTCTTCTCTTATACTGACTGGACAAGCTAGATTTCACCCTATATGTTGCCTCACAAAAATAACCTAACCAAGATTAAAAGCTAATGGTTGTGAGAATGCAGCTGCTGGGCTTTTATCTCATCTGGGCTAAGCAGAGCCTGTGAATCTGAGTAGCATTTAGCAGGGCCCAGGAGATGCTTCCTAGCTTCTACTCAGGCCGAGAGGCTGGGGAAAAAAATCCAGCTCGTTAGTTGGTAAATTGCTTTTGTTCGTTTCCTGCAAGGCAGAATCTCTCATTCGATTTTTCTGTGACATTTACACAGCCCAGACAAACACTTTGAGATTTTGGCACCTGAGCAAGTGGCAAGCTTTTTTCTAGCTTGTAAACGGGCCTTTTGTTATCTTCTGCATATCTGTGTGTGTGTGTATGCGCGCAGGCGTGCACAGGTGTTTCTGTGTATCACACACACACACAGAGAGAGAGAGATGTACATCCTTTCTTACTTTCATGCCTTCACCTGCATTTCATCCCCATCTAAGGGAAATTTTTTAGCAGAGATGTCTTTGTAAAACACCATGCAGTTAGTCCTCAACTTACCACAGTTCATTTAGTGACAGTTCAGAGTTCCAACGGCACTGAAAAAAGGGACATGTAACCATTTTTCACACCTACAACCATTGCAGCATCCCCATGGTCACGTGATCAAAATTCAGACACTTGGCAACTGACTCATATTTACGACGGTCGCAGTGTCCCTGGGGGTCACGTGATCCCCTTTTGCGACCTACTGACAGGCAAAGCCAATGGTGGGAGCCAGATTCACTTAACAACCATGTTGCTAACTTCACCAGTGCAGTGCTTCACTTAACAAATGTGGCAAGAAAGGTTGTAAAATGGGGCAACATTCAATTAACAACTGTCTCCTTAGCAACAGAAATTTTGGGCTCAGTTGTGATCGTAAGTTAAGGACTACCTGTACCAAGAAATGCCATATCCTTATCATTATCACCATTATTTTAAAAGACATTATTGTCATTTTCTGCAGCAGCAGAATTACAACCACAATTGGGACTGGAACTTGTTGCTTAGTGAGTTACACCCCATTTCTTTGTCATGCAGTCACCAAGCGAATCCTGATTTGACTTTTCTTGTCGACAGCTGGTTGGGAAGTCACAAATGACCATCCGGTCACTCAGGATGCCGCAATCGTCTTAAATACATTTCAGTTGCCAAGCACCCAAATCACAATCACATGACCACTGGGATGCTGCAGTGGTCCTAGGTGTGAGGACCAGCTGTAAGTCAAAGCACCGCTGCAACTTTGAACGATAGTTCAACTACTAGGATTATCTGTAGTATCATCTTTGGTCATTAAGAGAGTGCTGATCTTTGATGTTGGACCAAGGCTGGTGTTTCTCAAAAACTCTATGGATTGTTTAGCTGGAAAGCAAGTGTTTTGTTGTTGAAAATATTGCTGTTGTTGAAAATATTTTCTTAGTTAAATAAGAAAAGAAGAGATGAAGAGCCTCTATACCAGTAATGGCAAACCTTTTAGAGCAGCGGTTCTCAACCTGTGGGTCGCGACCCCATTTGGGGTCGAATGACCATTTCACCGGGGTCGCCAAGCACCGCAGTCCGCCATTTTTTTTGGGTCGGCCATTTTTTGGGGGGGTCGGCCATTTTTTTCCCTATCATGATGTGGGCCGCTGCGCATGCGTGATGCGGCCAGTCGCGCCGCGCATGCGCAGTGCGGGCCCGCCATTTTTTTTTCGGTCGGCCATTTTTTTTTGGTCGGCCATTTTTTTCCCTATCGCGATGCGGGCCGTTGCGCCACGCATGCGCGATGCGCCCCGGCACGCTGTGCATGCGCGGTGCGGGCCCGCCATATTTTTTTTGCGCGATGCGGGCCGGGGTCGAGCCCCGGAAAAGGTTGAGAACCGCTGTTTTAGAGACTGAGTGCCCCAAAACTTGCCCCGCCCTTGCTCCACCTCCTGCCCCCATCCCGCCTGCCCGCAGGGCCACTCACTGCCTCCAGGGCCCACCGCAGATCATCCAGGCAGCCCAGCAGCGCCATGGCAGCCACGCCCTCTGCCCGCATCCTGCAGCATCAACTGTGCGTGATGGGGCATGAGGGCAGAGTCTTTTCCACTCTGCCTGGCTGCCATGTCCTTGGCTGCACTGCTGCGCATGGGCCACGCTCAGGGGCGACTCTCCTCCAGGGGGGCTGTTGGGGAGGAGGGGCCATGGGGGGAGGCGGGGATGGGGCAATGGCACGTGTGCCCACAGAGAGGGCTCCGAGTGCCGCCTCTGTCTCCCGTGCCATAAGTTCGCCCACCACTGCTCTATATACTATGAGGATTAGGATCCAAGTGATTGAGTCTTCCCTTCTCCTTTTCATCCATTTTTTCCTTCCCTTTTTCCTTCCCTTTTTCTTTCCCTTTTTTCTTTCCTTTCCTTTTCTCTCCTCCCCACTACTCTACTCTCCTTCTTTTTCATCTATTTACTTCCTTTCCTCTCCTCTCTTCCTTCCCTTCCCTTCTTTTTCATCCATTTACTTCCTCTCCTTCCCTTCATTTTTATTTATTTACTTCCTTTCCTCTCTTCTTCTCCCCTCCCCTCCCCTCCCCTTCTTTTTCATCCATTTCCATTCCTCTCTTCCCCTCTCCTCCCCTTCTTTTTTCATTTATTTACTTCTTTTCCTCTCCTCTCCTTCCCTTCCCTTGCCTTTTTTTCATCCATTTACTTCCTCTCCTCTCCCCTCCTCTCCTTTTTCACCCACTTACTTCCTTTCCTTTCTTTTTCCATCCCTTCCTTATCTATTCCCTTCCCTTCCTTTTTTTATCCATTTATTTCCTTTCCCCTTCCTCTTACTTTTTCCCTTGCCTTCATTGTTGCCTTTTAGACACTATTTTAAGCATCTTTTCTTCCAGCAGTGGAGTTTGAAAAAAAAACAAGCGAACACCTGCTTGCCGAGGTTACGTTATCTGCTGCTTTGAAAATGTCAGCTTTGTTAGATTCTGAGATAGCTGAACCTGAAGAAGAAGAGCAGCTCAATAATGTCTGGACAATGACTTCCATGCAGGCACCACTTCTTCACAGAATGCCTCATTTCCCTGCAGAAATCATGGCCCTAAGACCAGGAATGGCCACCAACCGGGATGGCTTTTAAGACAGCCAGAAAAATTCAGGTAAGGCAAATCTATCAAGGCTTGTGGATCTTCAAGAGTTATTTGGGAAGCAGCTGGACTTCCTTGTTTTTCTTTGAAGATGTTTCGCTTCTCATCCAAGAAGCTTCTTCAGCTCTGACAGACACAGATAAACCTCCAGGTGGCCTCAGCGACTCTCTAAAACAGCGGTTCTCAACCTTTTCCGGGGCTCGACCCCGGCCCGCATCGCGCATGCATGGCGCGACGGGCGCACTGCGCATGCGCGGTGCGATGGGTGCATCGTGCATGTGCAGCGTGACGGGTGCATCACATATGCGCGGCGCGACGGGCGCATCACACATGCGCTGCCGACGGGCGCATCGCAAAGGGGAAAAAATGGCGGACTAAAAAAAATGGCCGACCAAAAAAAATGGCGGGCCCGCATCGCACATGCGCGGCGCGACGGCCCGCATTGCAAAGGGGAAAAAAATGGCGGACCCAAAAAAAATGGCCGACAAAAAAAAATGGCCAACCAAAATAAAATGGTGGGCCCGCATCGCGCATGCACGGCGCGACGGTCCGCATCGCAAAGGGGAAAAAATGGCCGACCAAAAAAAATGGCCGACCAAAAAAAAATGGTGGACTGCGGTGTTTGGCGACCCCCGTGAAATGGTCGTTCGACCCCAAATGAGGTCGCAACCCACAGGTTGAGAACCACTGCTCTAAAAGGAGACAAATGACCATTTATCTGCAAGGAATATAAATCCTTCCATTCCCCAAAACATCCGGTCAGAGCTGAAGAAGCTTCTGGGATGAGAAGCGAAATGTCTTCAAAGGAGAAACAAGAAAGTCCAGTTGCCTCCTGAAAATGGTAGTCAGTACAGGTAGTCCTCAACTTACGACCACAGTTGAACCCCAGATTTCTGTTGCTAAGCGAGACAATTGATAGAAGTAAAGGAAAGGTCTTCAAAATTTAATATTGAAAGAGAAATTTAAAATTGAATTTGCTGCAGTGGAAATTTACTGAGTGGAGAAAAAAACTATAATGGTTGGGAAACAGGAAAGGATAGCGTAAAGAAGGGATGTAAGAGAAACACATAGGCAAAATTGTTATCTGGATCTTCAGAATGGCAAAAGGAGCTGTAAGAGAAGATAACTAGCAAAACAGGAAAGAACCTATTTTTCTAAGACATCATAAAAAAGGGGGGCCAGAACTCAAGCAACTGAGCATGTGCAATTAGTTGATTAATATTAACTGACACACATTGCATAAATTATCTCCTAATTTTAATGTACACGTGATGTAAGATTTAGTATGTAGCAGGAAATATGTAGGAGGCGGTCGGAAAGAGTGTAACCTCATAGTACCTCAGCCAATGGGGAAAGAGGAGGGATGTGGCAGCCGGGACAGGGCTGTATAAAGAAGGGAATATTTTGGGTTGAAACTTTGGAGAGAACCAAGCTTTCATAGCTTCTCTCCCCGCTTATTGCAATACAAAACAAAAGGCCTTCACTGCAGTGGTTCTCAACCTTTCTGAGGTTGAGACCCCACTTACCCCGCCCATGCACGCCGTGACCCCGACCCGGGGGTGCGCGCATGTGCGCGCGCATGCAAAAAAAATTTTTTTAATTTTTTTTAAAAAATTAAAAAAAAAAATGGCTCCCGCGAAGGGCGGATCTGCGCATGCGCGGATCGGCCCGTTGCACGCGCCACGCATGCGTGCATCCGCCCGTCGCGGGCCGCCATTTTGGTTTTTTTTATTTTTTTTTTAAAAAAATTAAAAAAAATAAAAAAAAACAAACAAAATGGCGGCCGCGACGGGCGGATCTGCGCCTGCGCGGATCGGCCCATTGCACGTGCCGCGCATGCGCGGATCCGCCCGTTGCGGTCCGCCATTTTGTTTTTATTTTATTTTTATTTATTTATTTTTTTTAATTTTTTTTTAAAAAAAATTTTCCGGCACGATGGGCGGATCTGAGTGTGCGCGGCGCGCGTGCTCCAAAAAAAAATAAAAAAAATTTAAAAAAAATTTAAAAAAAAAATTAAAAAAATTTAAAAAAATAAAAATAAAAAAACAAAATGGCGGCCGGCGGTGCCCGGCGACCCCCGCGAAATGGTCTGCTTCACTGTGTCTTGGCTGGTTATTGGTCACGAAGGAAAGTAGCCAGGAGCACATAACACAATTGTAAAGTGAGTTTCGACCCATTTTGCAAACTTTCTTGCCACAGTTGCTAAGTGTATCACTGCAGTTGAATGTTTGTAAGTCAAGGACTACCAGCAGTGCTGTTGCAATACATGCAACCAGGGCTTTTTTTTCTCATAAAACGCCCAGAACAGAGTTCCAGCACCTTTTTTGGATGGAACCTTGTAGGGTAGGCAAGGCAAGTTGTGTGACATGTGTGAGTTCCGGCACTTTTTTTTTTTTTTTTTTTTTAGAAAAAAAGCACTGCATGAAACTAAAGTTACATGGCTGCCGGAAGAGCAAACTGCTAGATTAATATGGCTGCCAACCTGATCCAACATGGCTGTTCTTGGATTCTTACATTTTTATGGCCATAAAAAAAGGAGCAGAGTTTTGATCATCTCGCTGTGACCGCCATCTTGACTTTTTGGACTGCCAGATAGTTGAATGGTGTTTACCTATTTCAGGGGTGGGGAACTATGGCCCTTTTATGACTCATGGACTTCAACTCCCAGAATTCCTGAGCCAGCCATGTTGAGGAGAAAGGGAGAGGTTTCCAAACTGAGCCATGCCAGCTCAGGAATTCTGGGAGTTGAAGTCCACAAGTCATAAAAGGGCCTTGGTTCCCCACATCTGCCCCCCCTTAAGATGTGTCATATCGTTGTATGGAATTCTAGTTGTGGAAATTCAAAATTTCCTCCACCAGTAGGAATTAAAGATTATTGCCTTTTAATTCCATATACTGTATATGTGTGGTAATGCTTTAGGAAAAGTAAAATAGCAATAATAATAATTCTGCCACATAACAATCCAAACTTAACCCACTGTCGATAAGAAAGATTTTAAAAGCCTAGATCAGCGGTTCTCAACCTGTGGGTCGCGGCCACATTTGGGGTCGAACGACCATTTCACGGGAGTCGCCAAGCACCGCAGTCCGCCATTTATTTATGTTTTGGTTGGCCATTTTTTTTTGGGTCGCCCATTTTTTTCCCTATTGCGATGCGGGCCGTCGCGCCGCGCATGCGCGGTGCGGGCCTGCCATTTTTTTTTATTATTTTGGTCAGCCATTTTTTTTTGGTCGGCCATTTTTGTTTTCCCTATTGCAATGCGGGCCATTGTGCCGCGCATGCGCGATGCACCCCGTCGCGCCGCGCATGCGCGATGCGGGCCGGGGTCGAGCCCCGGAAAAGGTTCAGAACCACTGGCCTAGATAATGGACATTGCCATCCTTGGAGACAGCAGAATACAGGTAGTCCTCGACTTACAACCACAACTGAGCCCAAAATTTCTGTTACTAAGTGAGCAGATGTTAAATGAATTTTGCCCAATTTTACCACCACGGTTGTTTAGACTTTGCTTGTCGGAAGGTAATAAAAGAGGATCATGTGATCCCAGGACATTGCAACCATCATAAATATGAGTCAGTTGTCAAGCGTCTGAATTTTGATCTCATGACCATGGGGATGCTGCAAACGTAAGTAAGTATAAAACGGTCATGAGTCATTTTTTTCAGCACCATTGTATCTTCGAACGGTTACTAAATGAACTGTTGTAAGTTGAGGGCTACCTGTAAAAGAGAAAGAACTGGAGAAAATCACAAAATACAAAGGCCTGAAAAAAGAAGTAGAACAGTTGTGGGAGAAAGGAAACCAAGATAGCACCAACAGTGATAGGTTCCTTGGGGGGGCAGTCCCAAAATATCTGGAGCACCATTGGCATTGACAAAATCCCTATCAGTCAATTGCAAAAGGCAGCTTTGCTTGGAACAGCTTACATCCTGCTACAATACCTTTAATATTATTAAACAACAATATCATCTGCCAATCCCAAGTCCTCGTGGAGCACTTATTGGTAAACAAAAATGCCAAATCCAGTCTGAACATCTGGCTGACTGTGCAACCAACCATAATAACACAACAATAACAATTCTGCATTTCTTTCCTGTGAATCTAAGCACCCATGCTCCCTCCCATGCACAGGACATGTAAGTTCAATGTTCCCCTTACCGTATCACCCCCCGAAGCGAAGGAGATGGATTGCATGTGGTGATTCGCGATGATCTACGGTGGAAACAGACAGATAGAGATGGAAGGGAAGGTATGATCAGCTTTGTGAGGAAGAAGGGAAAAGGCCAGTAAAGAGGCTTGGGCATTGCTCAGCAATTGGTAGGGGTCTCCAAATGTGGCGATTTAAAGACTTCTGGTCTTTAACTCCCAGAATTCCCCAATCCCTAATTGGCTGGGATCACCCATGTAGCCAGTTGAAAAACACCAGGTATTTGGTCTACAGGTAGTCCCTGATTTACCACCACAGCTGAAACCAGAAAATCCACCATTAAGCAATGCAGCTATTAAGTGAAGTACTACTACTACTACTACTACTACTACTACTACTACTACTACTACTACTACTATTATTATTATTATTATTATTATTAAAACAAGAAAGTCCAACTGTCTCTTGAAAAAGCACCTTTGGGACAACCATGATCTGGATGACTTGAGAATCTCCCTAGACCAGCGGTTCTCAACCTGTGGGTCGCAACCCCATTTGGGGTCAAACGACCATTTCGCGGGGGTCGCCGGACACCGCAGTCCGCCATTTTTTTCCCTGTTTGGCCCGTCGCGCCGTGCATGCACAGTTCGGGCCGTCGCACGTGCGCCGCGCATGCGTGGATCGGCCTGTCACGCCGCGCATGTGTGGATTGGCCCATCGCGCCGCGCATGCATGGTTCAGGCCGTCACGTGCGCGCCGCGCATGCGCGGATCGGCCTGTTGCACCACGCATGCGCAGATCAGCCCGTTACACCATGCATGCGCGGTTTGGGCCGTTGCGCACGCCGCGCATGCGCGGATTGGCCCGTCGCGCCGTGCATGTGTGGTTCGGGCCGTCACGGGCGTGCCGCGCATATGCAGTTCGGGCTGTTGTGCCACGCAAGCACGGTTCAGGGCGTCACGCGCGCGCCACGCAAGTGCAGTTCGGGCCGTCGCATGGGTCGGAGTCGCGCCGCGCATGGGCGGCGCAGGTGGGGTCTCAGCCTGAAAAAGGTTGAGAACCACTGCCCTAGACATACAGCCTGTGTTTTATATTTCAGTAAATTCTGTCAAACGCCAGGGAAATCAGGAGATTCAGGCTGTTCAAAGAGTATGAAGATTGATTGCAAGCTTAAGCTCTCTACAAAAACCTGACCAACTAACAGTCAAGGGAAATGAGAGGGAGATAAGAAAGACATTCACCGTAGGCTGCATTTAGATATAATAATAATAATAATAATAATAATAATAATAATAATAATAATAATAATAATAATAATAATAATATAATAAAGTTGGAAGGGACCTTGGAGGTCATCTAGTCCAACCCTCTGCTCAGGCAGGAAACCCTATACCATTTCGGACAAATGGCTGTCCAGTCTCTGCTTAAAAACTTCCAGTGTTGGAGCATTCACCGCTTCTGGAGGCAGGTTGTTCCACTGGTTAATTGTTCTCACTGTCAGGAAGTTTCTCCTTAGTTCTAGGCTGCTTCTCTCCTTGATTAGTTTCCATCCGTTGCTTCTTGTCCTGCCTTCAGGCGCTTTGGAGAATAGCTTGACTCCCTCTTTTTTGGAGCAGCCCCTGAGATATTGGAACACAGGGACTCGTGATCTAATGACACGTTTGACCCCTCCCTCGGGCTCAGCCTGGTCCTCTCCTACAGATTCCCAACCTCGGCAAAATGTGTTTTGAAGTGGAGGTTTCCCGATTTGCCTTCTTCCAACACATACCTGAGGGAGGAGTCAGATGGCAGATGGGACAACCCAAATGGAGGATGGAGGTCTTACCTGGCGGGTGTTGGGGATCATCAGGTTTAACCCATCGATGGAAATGTTGACGGCTATGCTAATACCGGCAAATCGGAGATTGCTCTTGCCCAGAATTGAAAACAGACTTTTGTTTGGTGCCTGGGAAGACAGAATCAGAGATCAACTCATCTATGGAAGCTCTTCAACCCTTTATTAACTCAGCAAAGTCAACGACGAAACCTGGATTTGCTTAGTGACCGTGCGATTCACTTAACTGCGGTGACTTGCTTAACAACTGGGGCAAAAGGTCGTATAATCAGGCACCTCTCATTTAACAACTGCTTTGCATAACCACAGGAATTCTGATCCCAGTTGTGGTCATAAGCTGAGGACTACCTGTATAACAGTGGTTCTCAACCTTTTTAATGCCGTGACCTCAACCAGTCGTAAGTCGAGGACTTCCCAACTGGTCGTAAGTCGAGGACTTCCCAACCGGTCATAAGTCGAGGACTTCCCAACCGGTCGTAAGTCAAGCCGGCCGAGGCATAGCTGGCAAGGGGCAGCGACGGCGCAGGGCCACCAGCTGGCCCAGCCCAAGGGAGGTAAGGCACCCGCCGGGCCCCACGCGCTCCAGCAACCTTCCCTGCACCCGCCAGCCTGCCACCTCCCACCCCTGGCCCTCTTTTACTTACATTTTTAGTAGTTGCTCAGCAGGGAGGGGTGGAAACTTCTACACAGCTCACCTTCGCTGCAGACAACTTGCAGCCCCGTTTGCAGACTGGGACTTTTGGTGGGCTCAGCAGGGCAGAGACAGCCTGGACAATTCCTATTGGCTTTTGAAAGCCAATAGAATTAGACTCTATTCAAGAGAGTCTATTCTATTGGCTTTCAAAAGCCAATAGAATAAGAGGGGGTAGCACAGCTAAGGAAAAGGGGGGAAATGGCAGACTGTGTTGTTTGGCGACCCCCGTGCAATGGTCGTTCCACCCCAAATGGGGTCGCGACCCACAGGTTGAGAACCGCTGCTGTATAACGTGCAGTCTTTACCTTTCTGAATTCCTCTCCAGCCACACAGACTTAGTGAATTCCATTTGGATTGATCCAAACAAACTCACCTTTTTCTTCCAGTTCCCTCGGACTCCTGGGACAGTCTCGTGCAGTCGGTTGATGGCCTCCCTGCAGCAAAGATAATTTCGGGATGGATATTAATTACAGAAGAAGAAGAAAATCTTAGTCAAAAGTTGACTCAGCTAGTTTTGGTCATCTAGCCGAGGGCTTTTCAACCTTTCCACCCATTGTACTACTTTTAGGATATGGCAATATCCTAGTACCACGAGTCGCCTAGCAAGGTATCAAAAACTTGATGACCAAAAAAAAAAAAAAAGGAAAAAAGTGATGAAGTACAGGTAGTCCTCGACTTACAACAGTTCGCTTAGTGACTGTTTGAAGTTACAATGGCACTGAAAAAAGTGCCCCCCAAGCCACAGCCGAGCAAGACACCTGCCTGCCCACCTGGCAGCGCTCTTCCTCCTGTCCGAGGTTTTCATAGTTGTGAGCATTTCTGTTGAGGATTGGCAGTGGGGGTGGGGTGGGGGGTGTTTTGTTTTTATTCCCCCCATCTGCTGGGTGGTTGCAACAGGTTTTGGTCACTTCACATGACCCTGGGACACTGTGACCATCATAAATATGAATCAGTTGCCAAGCATCTGAATAAATCACAAGAGCCTGGAGATGCTGCAACATTCCAGCTGATCGGGGCTTCTTCTGGGCTCATCAGAAGCGCCAGGATCAGCGCCGAGCTCCAGCTGGTGCTTCCTCTGATCCTGGCGCTTCCTTTGAGCCCTGACAGTCCCGAAGAAGTGCTGATCCTGGCGCTTCCGCTGAGCCCTGACAGCCCTGCAGCTCCAGCTGTCTCTCGCTCAGGCTTGTGCGATGCTGCCACCGGTTCAGCTCCTTCCGCTCCCCCTCTACCACTTTTCTAGGATGGTCGCGTACCACCTGCCAGGTGCCAGTGTACCATAGGTGATACCCGTACCACTGGTTGAAAAGCCCTGATCTAGCCATTCACTTGATGAATGACCTATTTTGCAAATGACTCAGTTTATAAAAATTTCTCCAAAAGTTCACACTGAAGCCTGAAAACATTACCCAATTTGAAAGCTAACCACGCTACGGATTTGCTACGAATATACCTCTTAATATTTTCCCTGATCTAATTAACCAGGTTATGTTGCATAGCGATGTCAGGATGCCAGGAGCATCCATCTGCTTTCCGATCTTTTCTCGGGCAAAGATGCTGGGACCTTCTAGCTGCAAACTAAAAGAGAAGATGACAAATTATCTCCCCATAAAAAGCTATCTTATCAAAAGGAGGCTGTCTTCTTAAATGACATAAGGAAAGTAATTATGGAAAGGAGACAGTTCTTAAGGGATACAAAGGAGCTAATTACGAAAAGGAGGCTGTTTTTTTAAGGGACATATGGAATGAGAGGGGTCTTTGATGCTCACTGAACTTTCTTGATTTCTTGCAGACATTACATGACCCAAACTAGGTAAATCAACAGTACTAGTCTGATGTTACCTAGTTTGGGTCATGAAATGTCTGCCAGAAAACAAGCAAGCTCAAGGACCCTTCATTTCAACCCTCAGCTATAAATAGTCTCCTTTATTGGGACATGAGGAAGCTAATTTATACATGGCAATCTATTTGTCCATCTCTCCTAGGGGCAAGCAACCTACAGCCTTGTAGGCCCCATTTCTCTTCCACAACACTCCCCGAGTAAACTATTGTTGAAAGGAAAAGTCTCCATCATGGTTCAGTCCAAGCCGGGGATAAACAACATGGCGACTGCTTTAGGAAGAAAGTTGCAGTTTATTGAAGAGGAGAGCCAGACAGAAAGATGGCATGTAGGGAGTGGGTTTTTATACCCTCTAGAGCAGCGGTTCTCAACCTATGGGTCGCGACCCCATTTGGGGTCGAACGACCGTTTCGCGGGGGTCGCCGGACACCGTGGTCCGCCATTTTGTTTTTGTTTTTTTTTTTTTTGTTTTGTTTTTTTCGTCGCGCGCGCGCCACGCATGCGCAGTTCGGGCCGTCGCGCATGCGTGAATTGGTCCGTCGCAGTCCGCCATTTTGTTTTGTTTTTTTTGTCGCGCGCGCGCTGCGCATGCACAGTTCGGGCCGTCGTGTGTGCGCCGCGCAGGTGCAGATCGGCCCGTTGCGGTCCGACATTTTTTTTTCTGTCGCGCATGCGCGCCACGCATGCGCAGATCGGCCCATCGCGGTCCGCCATTTTCTTTTGTTTTTTTGTCGCGCGCGCGCTGCGCTTGCGCAGATCGGCCCAACGCGCGTGCGTGCGTCGGGGTCGCACCGTGCATGGGCGGGGCAAGTGGGGTCTCAACCTGAAAAAGGTTGAGAACCACTGCTCTGGAGCCTTTTGTTTGGAATTGTTTCCTGTTCCTGTTTGAAGCTTTGTATTTCCTGGGTCATGTATTCTGACCTGAGTCTGGGTGTGCCCTTTGGCATCTGTGAGTTAATCCTATTATGTCCTGTCTTAGACTTTGGGTGGGGTATGTAGATTTTAGGTGTCTTTGTCTTCTTAATCTTCTAGCTGGGGGCTTCCAACCTTCCTGGATTATTTACATCTGCATTTGTACAGAGCTAGTTTCTGCTTGAGGGAGGGAGACTTGGGGCTATTAAAAAAAACTGGGCATGCTTTTCTGCCTCTTTAAGATCCTTCTCTGGGGGCTGACTTCCCGCACTATGTCAGTGGGTTGAATTTTGAAATCATTGTGGACAATTCGGAGCTTCAAATATTCAGAAGGTGAAACGAATACCTTTCTTAAGCTTCTAAGATCCCTGATTAGAACAGAATTCTTTATTGGCCAGGTGTTGTTGGATACACACAAGGAATTTGTCTCCAGTGCATAAGCCAGGGGTCTTCAAACTTGGCCCTTTTATGACTTGTGGACTTCAACTCCCACAATTCCTCAGCCAGCATGACTGACTGAGGAATTCTGGGAGTTGAAGTCCACAAGTCATAAAAGGGCCAAGTTTGAAGACCCCTGGCATAAGCTCTCAGTGATTTACCCTTTAAAACTCTCCCACCTACCTCCAATGGCTCCATATTGGTCTTTCCCACCTATGAGGTCGTTATTTCATCTATCACACCCCCTTCAACTTTTCCCTTAATGATCTTTGGGGCACCTGAATAGGAAGATGTTTAGGCAGGAAAGGCTCATCTGGACAGCAGAAGGTGACAGCAGCTCTCTTCATTCTCTGACAAACAAAATCTTTCCCACAATTTGCTAACTGACTCTTGTGATAATAAAGCTAGCAAGAAATAACTGGCCATTAAGTTAGAGCAGGAGTCTTCAAACTTGGCCCTTTTATGACTTTGTGGACTTCAACTCCCAGAATTCCACTCAACCAGCGTGCAACCAGCAAGACTAGCAAAAATGTTTAAAAACATGTCAGATAGATGTTGGAAATGCAAACAGAAGTCAGGCACTTATTACCATAAGCAGAGAGTTATTGGGAAAAGATACATGCCTGGCTAGAAAAGATGTTGGGAGAACATGTAGATTTTAAACATGAATTTGTGAGTTGTGGCCAGTTTTCCCACTGTTGCAGCTTCCCCATGGTCACATGATCAAAATTTATGCCAGTTGCACTCTCCTGCGGTCATGTGATCCCCTTTTGCGACTTTCCCAGCCAGCTTCAGAAAAGCAAAGTCAATGGGGGAAGTTAGATTCGCTTAATGCCCATGTGATTCACTTAATAACTACTGTGATTTGCATAACAACCGTGGCAAAAATGATTTTTAAAAAGATCAAAAGATTGTGGGTGCTCTGAAGTTTTTCGACAGAACATTGGACAACCATTTATCTGGGATGGTATAAGGCAGTGATGGCGAACCTTTTAGAGACCGAGTGCCCAAACTGCAACCCAAAACCCATTTATGCATCGTCGGGTGCCAGGTGGGTGTGGCCATTGGCTGGGTGTGGCCCATTGGCTGGGTGTGACCCTTTGGGTGGGCATGGCTGCAGTGGTAACGGCAGACTGGGTGGGACTAAAAAGTTCAATCAATCAATTCCAACTTTGCAAGATCTTTTTTTTTCCCACAAGAAGTTGAAATTGACTGATTGATTGGACCTTTTTTTTTTTTTTTTGCACACGGCAGCGGAAACCTAAAGCGAAAAGGTTTTATAAAACTCAGCTGAAGGCCTAGGATTGGGGCGACAGCATGCGTGCCCCACAGAGAGGGCTCTGAGTGCCGCCTCTGGCACCCGTGCCATAGGTTCACCACCACTGATATAAGGCAGTGGTGGCGAACCTATGGCACGTGTGCCAGAGGCGGCACTCAGAGCCCTCTCTGTTGGCACGCGTGCCACCTCCACCAGCAGCAGGTCCATCAGGCCACCACCGCCACCTGGAGCAGGAGCCCCGCCCAGCACAAAGGAGGCGGAGCAGTCGACTAACAAGCCTGAGTAGAGGTGGTAGAGCAGAGGTCACCAACCATTGTCAATTGGTGGACTGGAAGAAAAGGGAAGGGGAAGCATTTTACATACGTGCATGCGCATACGGGGCTGCAAGCATCAACACACTGCAAATGGGGCGGGGGCTAGTGCCTGCATAATACTCAATAGCCCTGCCCCGTTCTTATGTGTTGCAGCATCTTGTATCTGCACCCTGCGGTGCAGCGGCAGCCATTTTTGCGCCTTGCAGCATGGTGGCCCATTTTTGTGCCCCCGTGTTTTGCGTGTCAGAGGCAGCACTCAGAGCCTCCCTGCCCCCCCCCAAGGGCACCACAATGCTGATGCGGCCCTGGCACTTTGCGATAAATAAGTGGGTTTTGGGTTGCGGTTTGGGCACTCGGTCTCTACAAGGTTCGCCACCACTGGTATAAGGACTCCTGCCAGGGGGAAGGGGGTTGGACTAGAACAGAGGTTCTCAACCTTTTTCAGGCCGAGACCCCGACCTGCGCCGCCCATGCGCGGCACGACCCTGACCTGCGCCGTGCATGTGTGGCACGACGGCCCGCATTGCGCATGCGCGGTGTGACGGCCCACATCGCGCATGCGCGGCACGACGGCCCAAACCATGCATGCATGGCACGCGCGCGACGGCCCGAACCGTGCATGCGCAGCGCGACGGCCCGAATTGCGCGTGCGCGTCGCGACGGCCCGAATCGCACGTGCGCAGCGCGACGGCCTGAATCGCGCGTGCGGGCGCGATGGCTCGAATCGCGCATGCGCGGCACGCGCGCGACGGCCAAGGGGAAATGGGGAAAAATGGGGGGGGAAATGGCGGACTGTGGTGTTTGGCAACCCCCGTGAAACGGTCGTTCGACCCCAAATCAAGTTCCCTTCCAGCTCTTGATTTAGTGATTCTATAAAATCAGGTGCAACTCACTTAACCACCTTGGTTAGCAGTGGGAATTGTGGTCCCAACTGTGGTTGTAAGTTGAGGGCGACTTGTAAACGATCAGCAGATTCACTTCCCCGGGCACAGATAATGTCACCCAGCCTGATAAAGCAACACATGCAGATGTTCAGAGGACTTCAAGAACTATGAGTTCAATCCTGAACTACATATATCATCTATTACAGGTAGTCCTTGACTTATGACAACGAATGAGCCCAACATTTCTTTTTTTTTTCCCAAATTTTATTTATGATACAGTTAAAAACAAACAAACAAACATTGGATTTGACGTGACATTCCAGTATATACATTCTTATCTGATTGTTCCGCTTTTTACAATAACTTCTTCATCTCTTCATATACATCTAAGATTTATATACAGTACTTATTCTAAAATAAAATAACATATATTTCTATCTTAACATTCATCCTTAATCCCAACCATCCTCTTCGAATTCCTCCAGCGGTAAAATTTATCCCAGGTTTCGTAATAAACTGATCCACATTTATCTTTTAATATCATTGTGAGCCTGTCCATTTCTGCACATGCTAATATTTCATGTATTAACTCTTCCTCTGTGGGAATTTCCTTGCTCTTCCATCTTTGTGCAAAAGCGAGCCTAGCTGCAGTCAGGATGTGTAGCAGCAGGTAGATTGTTCCCTTGTCATATTTTTCTGTCGTTATTCCCAACAAGAAGAGTTTTAACTCTAAGTCCCGTGATAATATATCCCTCAACCAATTTCGTGTCCTGTGCCAATACTCACGAGTCTTTGGGCATTCCCACCACATACGGTAATACGATCCTATTGTTGTTTTACATTTCCAGCATAAGGGTGAGATGTTTGAACCCATTATTGAGCTCAACATTTCTAAGGGAGACAGTTGTTAAATGAATTTTGCCCAATTTTACCACAGCTTTGCCCCATTCTTGCCACAATTGTTAAGCGAATCACCGCAGTTTTTAAGTTAGTGACACGGTTGTTAAGTGAATCCGGCTTTCCCAGTGACTTTGCTTGTCAGAAGGTCACAAAAGGGGATCACATGATCCCAGGACGCTGCAACCGTCGTAAATATGAATAATTTGCCAAGCATCCGAATTTTTATCACGTGACCGTCGGGATGCTGCAACGGTCGAAAGTGTGAAAAACAGTCAAAAACCACTTTTTTCAGTGCTGTTGTAACTTCGAACGGTCACTAAACAAATGGTTGTAAGTCAAGGACTACCTATCTATATTGGTAGAAACAGTCGAGGCTGGTAGGACAAGTGAACACATCTAAGCAGCCGGTGAATTCTACTCTTTCATGTGCCAATGAGGTTACCTAACCTGGTCAGTTCGAAGCGTGGTTTGCTGTTGTGACAATTATTGCTTCTTAGCTTGCCAATGAACTTGGGGGGAAGGGAAGGGGAATGGAATGGAATGGACTAGACTAGACTAGAACAGAACAGAATCAGAAGAATGGAATGGAATGGAATGGACTAGAACAGAACAGAATTAGAAGAATGGAATGGAATGGACTAGACTAGACTAAAACAGAACAGAACAGAATCAGAAGAATGGAATGGAATGGAATGGACTAGAACAGAACAGAATTAGAAGAATGGAATGGAATGGACTAGACTAGACTAAAACAGAACAGAACAGAATTAGAAGAATGGAATGGAATGGAACGGAACGGAACGGAATGGAGTGGAGTGGAGTAGAGTGGAATGGAATGGAATTCCGGCTCCAGAGATCAAGATATCAGACTGTAAGAACCAAGGACAGTTCACCAGATGTCTAGCCAAACTCAGAGACACTTTCTCATAACCATATTTTAACGCCTAATTGGGCAACATGACAGGACTAAAATGGAGGAGGGGAGGAATTTTACACTTTTGTTTATTTATTATTTATTTATTAATTTAATTTCTATGCCGCCCTATTCCGGAGAACTCAGGGCGGCTCACAGCATGATAGAAATTACATTATATACATATAAAAAACCCTTAAGTTAAAAAAAACAACCTTAAGTTAAAAAAAAAAAGAAAAAAAGAAACCAATCATTCCACAAACATACACTGGCTAGGGGCAAGATGTTAGCTGCCCCAGGCCTGCCGGCAAAAGTGTGTTTTAAGCAATTTACGAAAGGCGGAGAGGGTGGGGGCGACACGGATCTCCGGGGGAAGTTGGTTCCAGAGGGCCGGGGCCGCAACAGAGAAGGCTCTTCCCCTAGGCCCCGCCAGGCGACACTGTCTGGCTGACGGGACCTGGAGAAGGCCGACTCTGTGGGCCCTAACCGGCCGCTGGGATTCATGGGGCAGCAGACGGTCCTGCAAGTAACCTGGTCCGATGCCATGTAGGGCTTTATAGGTCATAACCAACACTTTGAATTGCGTTCGGAGACCAATTGGCAGCCAATGCAGCTCGCGGAGTGATGCCGAAATGTGGGCATTTCTAGGCAAGCCCAACACTGCTCGCGCGGCTGCATTCTGCATTACCTGAAGTCTCCGAACATTTTTCAAAGGTAGCCCCATGTAGAGAGCATTGCAGTAATCGAACCTCGAGGTGATAAGAGCATGAGTGACTGTGAGAAGAGACTCCCGGTCCAAATAGGGCCGCAACTGGTGCACCAGGCGAACCTGGGCAAATGTCCTCCTCACCACAGCCGAAAGATGATATTCCAAATTTACTATGTGGATTGGGAGGGCGGTTGCCAAAGATGGTTTTCCTTGCAATCATGCCAAAATGATATACTCAAAACCTATTGAGTTTTGCATTAAGAGGTTGGATCATCTCAGGAGGCGCTTGCTTGGTTGGGTTCATCGGAAACATCTGCAGGGAGAGACAAGATCAAAGAACACCAAGAACCAGAGAAGAAAGAAGAAGATAGACAAGGGGTACCTACTTGGTGACTTGCGTCCGGGTGTTAAAATCCAAAGATCTCATTGATCGCAGGATCTCAATGCAACCCATATACTGGGGGGGAAAGAAAGAAGATACAAAATAAATCCACAGGTATTTTGTTGCAACAGCTAATCTGGTCCCACACTTCTCCAGGAATCTCCTGTGATCTTTTGCAGGGTGATCTGCTTAACAACTCCTCTGTCTGAACTAAGTGGGTTCTCCAGGAAGCAACTTCTCCTAGGCCAGGGGTAGGCAACCTTGGCTCTTTTATGGCTTGTGGACTTCAACTCCCAGAATTCCTGAATCAGCCATGCTGAGGGGAAAGGGAGAGGTTTCCAAGCTGAGCCATGCTGGCTCAGGAATTCTGGGAGTTGAAGTCCACGAGTCATAAAAGAGCCAAGGTGGCCTACCCCTGTCCTAGGCTGTATCCTCCAGAGGGTGTTGTTGCTACTATTGTTGTTTGCAGTTATAATTCCCACTAATTCAAGCTTCAGCCACACTGGCTAGGGAGTTTTAAGATTTGCAGTCTCAACCCAATTGGAGACAGTTGCTATGAACAATCCTAATAATTGATCACTTCTAGTATTTTTTCTTTCTTTCTTTCTTTCTTTCTTTCTTTCTTTCTTTCTTTTTTTCTTTCTTTCTTTCTTTCTTTCTTTCTTTCTTTCTTTCTTTCTTTCTTTCTTTCTTTCTTTCTTTTCTTTCATTTCCTATAGCCGCCTATCTCCATCAATGACTGTGGGCAGTTTATAATTCATTTTGAGTTGTAGAGATCCGTTTTAGGGAGCGGTCTCAAACTGGATTTATTATTTATTTTATTTTATATTCTGGCTTTATTATTTTTATAAACAACTCAAGGCGGCAAACACACACAATAGTCCTTCCTCCTCCTATTTTCCCCACAACAACAACAACCCTGTGAAGTGAATTGGGCTGAGAGAGAGGGACTGGCCCAGTTACGCAGCCAGCTATCATGGCCAAGGCGGGACTAGAATTCACAGTCTCCCAGTTTCTAGCCTGGTGCTTTAAACACTAGCCCAGGGATAGACAACCTTGGCTCTTTTATGACTCGTGGACTTCAACTTCCAGAATTCCTGAGGCAGTCATGCTGAGGGGAAAGAGAGAGGTTCCTGCTGGCTCAGGAATTCTGGGAGTTGAAGTCCACGAATCATAAAAGAGCCAAGGTTGCCTACCCTTGCACTAGACCAAACTGGCTGGCTGTCCTTTAGTACAGTAGCTTCTACAGCCTCGGCGTCTAAAACAGCTTTTCCAAGATATAGAATTCCCAGCGCAATTATTTTTCCTAGGGTGGAATTCTGGGAATTGTAGTTCAATACAGCTGACATGTACAAGATTGGGAAAAATAGCCTTCAAGCATCTGGTTCAGTCTTTCTCAACCTTGGCCACTTTAAGACAGGTGGACTTCAACTCCCAGAATTCACCAGTCAGGATGTGTAGATTTCAACTTCCAGCATAGTGGCTAGGGAATTCTGGGAGTTGAAGTCCACCAATCTTAACGATGGCCAAGGTTGAGAAACACTAACCTAGCTCAGTTCTGTTGCATAACCCATGCGTGCTCCCTAGGATGAAATCCTAGTTTAAATGCGTTCAGCTGATCTTGCCAACCAAGAAGAATAAAAATAAAAATTCTTTCTTTTCAATTGTGGGTCTGCACAGTTTGTCATAATGAGTAAATAAAGCCTGAGCTTCAAGCTTGTCCAACATTTTTGCATTAAGGCTTAATCCCTGATTTCCTCAACCGAATTTCAGAGCTACACAACATCCCAGTGTGATGATGATGATGATGATGATGATGATGATGATGATGATGATGATTATTATTATTATTATTATTATTATTATTATTTATTAAACTTATATGCCGCCCTTCTCCCAAGACTCAGGGCGGCTCACAACAAGAATACAAGTATAAAAACATAACATAAAACAATTAAAATTACTAATTTACAGTATAAAAACTAGGTAATTTATTTCACTCATACCACACACAGTCACAATCAAAGGCCCAGGGGCAGAGTGCAGCTCACACGCCCCAAACCTGTCTGCATAAATGAGTTTTCAACAGTTTCTGGAAGGCTAGGAGGGAGGAAGCAGTACGAACCTCTGAGGGAAGTTGATTCCAGAGGGCTGGGGAAGCAACAGAGAAGGCCCTAGCCCTAGGCCCCGCCAGATGACATTGTCTAACAGACGGGACCCGTAGGAGGCCAACCCTATGTGCCCTAACCGGTCGCTGGGATTCATGAGGCAGAAGATGGTCCCGCAAGTATCCTGGCCCATTGCCATAAAGGGCTTTATAGATCATAACCAACACTTTGAATTGTGTTCGGAGACCAATAGGTAGCCAGTGCAGCTCACGGAGGGCTGGAGTGATGTGAGCATGTCTTGGGAGACCCAAGACGGCTCGCGCGGCCGCATTCTGGACTACTTGCAGTCTCTGGACATTCTTCAAAGGTTGCCCCATGTAGAGAGCATTACAGTAGTCGAATCTCGAGGTGACAAGGGCATGGGTGACTGTGAGGAGTGACTCCCGGTCCAAATAGGGCTGCAACTGACGCACCAGGCGAACCTGGGCGAATGCCCCCCTCGCCACAGCCGAAAGATGGTGTTCTAAACTTAGCTGTGGATCAAGGAGGACACCCAAGTTGCAAACCCTCTCCGAGGGGGACAAAACTTCTCCCCCCAGGGTAATGGACGGACAGTTGGAATTGTCCTTGGGAGGCAGAGCCCATAGCCACTCTGTCTTGTCGGGATTGAGTCTTAGCCTGTTGGCACCCATCCAGACCTCAACAGCCTCCAGGCATCGGTTCATCACTTCCACTGCTCCGCTGTAATGATGCGGGGTAGAGATATAGAGCTGAGTATCATCAGCATATTGATGATAACTCACCCTGTGTCGGCAGATGATCTCACCCAACGGCTTCATGTAGATGTTAAAAAGCAGAGGCGAGAGAACAGACCCCTGAGGGACTCCACACGGAAGAGACCTCAGAGCTGATCTCTGACCTCCTGCAAACACCGACTGAGAGGTAGGAGGTGAACCACCATAAAACAGTGCCCCGCACTCCAAGCCCCTCCAACCGGCGCAGAAGGATACCATGGTCGATGGTATCGAATGCCGCTGAGAGGTCAAGAAGCACCAGGATAGTGCAGTAACCTCTATCCCAGGCCTGCCAGAGATCATCAGTCAGTGCGACCAAAGCAGTTTCCATGCTGTAACCGGACCTGAACCCAGACTGCTGAGGGCCCAGATAATCAGTTTCATTCAAGGACCGTTGGAGTGCCACCACCTTCTCAACAACCTTCCCTAAAAAGGGAAGGTTGGAGACTGGACAATAGTTATTTAAAACTGCCGGGTCCAGGGAAGGCTTCTTGAGGATGGGGCACACAAGTGCCTCCTTTAAGGGAGCCGGAAAGGACCCCTCCCTCAGTGAAGTGTTAGCAACAGCCTGGACCCAGCTCCGTGTCACCGCCCTGCTAGCCGAGACCAGCCAGGAGGGGCACAGGTCCAGTAAACAGGTGGCAGAACTCCCAGCTCCAATGGCCTTGTCCACATCATCAGGAGTTACCAGGTCAAACTCCTCCCATACAACAGGACTAAGACGGGCCTCTGTCATCTCGACTGACTCATTGTCAGCCGACACTGTATTCCAATTGGAGTCCAAGTCAGCCCGGATCTGAGTGACCCTGTCTGCGCAAAAGGTGTTAAATTCTTCAGCATTGCCCTGCAAAGGTTCCTCCCTCCTCCCCGTATCAAGGAGAGAGCGAGTCACCCTAAAGAGGGCAGCCGGACGAGATTCCGCAGACGCAATCAATGCGGAAAGATACTGAGATCTTGCCGTAGTGATCGCTTCCAAATAGGTCTTAATATAAGCTCCCAATTTGGTTCGATCAGATTCGGATCTGCTTTCCCTCCATTGCTTCTCTAAACGTCTCTTCTGGCGCTTCATCCCCCTGAGTTCCTTGGTAAAATTACTGGGAATTAGCCAGGGAGGGTTGTGTCCTCCTTTTCGCAATTCAGCAGCTGTCATGCGAAATCCTTAAAACTGTTTTGCAATTCATGACAAACAAAACAAAGCCTCACAAATCATCAGCTTTTGTTTTCCCAGTGCTGTGATTTGCTTTATTTTGTATTCCATTTTTTGTACAGTATTTATTTATCTCATCAAGCTTCCAGACAACACCAAGCTGGCAGGAATAGCCAACACTCCAGAAGACAGGCTTAAGATACAGAAGGATCTGGACAGACTTGAACACTGGGCACTATCTAACCAAATGAAATTCAATGGTGAAAAAAGCAAGGTTCTACATTTAGGCAAGAAAAACCAAATGCACAAGTACAGCATAAGTGGCACCTTGCTCAATAGTAGTAACTGTGAGAGGGACCTTGGAGTCCTAGTAGACAATCACCTAAATATGAGCCAGAGGTGTGCTGCAGCTGCCAAAAAAGCCAACACAGTCCTAGGCTGCATTAACAGAGGGATAGAATCAAGATCACGTGAAGTATTAATACCACTTTACAATGCCTTGGTAAGGCCACACTTGGAATACTGCATCCAGTTTTGGTCACCACAATGTAAAAAAGATGTTGAGACTCTAGAAAGAGTACAGAGAAGAGCAACAAAGATGATTAGGGGATTGGAGGCTAAAACATATAAGGAACAGTTACTGGAATTGGGTATGTCTAGTTTAACAAAGAGAAGGACGAGCGGGGACATGATAGCAGTCTTCCAATATCTCAGGGGTTGCCACAAAGAGGAGGGAATCAAGCTATTCTCCAAAGCGCCTGAAGGCAGGACGAGAAGCAACAGATGGAAACTAACCAAGGAGAGAAGCAACCTAGAACTAAGGAGAAACTTCCTGACAGAGTTAGAACAATTAACCAGTGGAACAACCTGCCTCCAGAAGTGGTAAATGCTCCAACACTGGAAGTTTTTAAGAAGAGACTGGACAGCCATTTGACCGAAATGGTATAGGGTTTCCTGCCTGAGCAGGGGGTTGGACTAGATGACCTCCAAGGTCCCTTCCAACTTTATTATTATTATTATTATTATTATTATTATTATTATTATTATTATTATTATTATTATTATTATCTCTTCTGCTTGATCCCAGCCAAATGAGCAATGTAAATCAGGGGAAACATCAGCAGCGAAACGTTAAGATTTCCTTGTAAAGCGGGAAAACAACAAATGATAAGCAACAGCAACAGAGGGCTTTGAAATCTAGAACCACCATTGTAAAATATCCAGGGAAACCAGGGAAAAGCTCGAAAGATTTAGCATTTTCTTGAAAGACACAAAGACTGAAAACCCGTTAAAACATTTGAGGGGATTGTGGGAAGTCAGCCCCCCCCAGGGAAGGAAATATCAAAAGGGCGGGAAAATATATTTCCTCAAAGGATCTTGAGGAGGCAGAAAAGCATTCACAGTTTTTCTTAATAGCCCCAAGTCTCCCTCCCCCAAGCAGAAGCCAGCTCTGTACAAAAGCAGATGTAAACCATCAGGAAGGTTGAAGCTAGGAGATTAAGAAGACAAAGACACCTAAAATCTGCATCCCTCACCCAAACTCTAGGAGCCATTAGCCCTAGCACCACGGAAGCAGGATATGACCTTTGGGATATATTAGGATTAACCCATCACTATCAGAATACCAGAAAAGCACATTCAGACTCAGCTCAAAGTTCATGCCAAGGAACAGGAAACAACACCAAACAAAAGGCTTCAGAGGGTATAAAAACCTTCTCCTTACATGTGCTCAGCCCTTTTTCCTCTTTTTTCTGGCAGATTCAACTTTCTATCTGGCTCTCCTCTTCAATAAACTGCAACCTTCTTTTTAAAGCAGTCGCCATGTTGTTTATCCCCGGCTTGGATTGAACCATGAAGAAGACTTTTTCTTCCAACAGGATGATTACAGCTCCCAATCTGAATATTCTATGGAAGACCTGCCATTTGCAGATAGTTCTCCACTTACAACCGTCGTTGAGCAATTGTTCAAAACTATGGAGGACCTCCCAAAAAGATAGTTATGTTCCAGTTTCAAATGTCTGTGGAGATTCTCGGTCATTCAAGTCACGGTTGTCCCAAAGGTGCTTTTTCAAGAGGCAACTGGACTTTCTTTGTTTTTCCTTGAAGATATTTCGCCTCTCCTCCAAGAAGCTTCTTCAGTTCTGACTGATGAGTTCTTCTTATCTTCTTGGACAAGAAGTGAAACATCTTTAAGAAGAGATTAGACAGCCATTTGTCTGAAATGGTAGGGTTTCCTGCCTGAGCAGGCGGTTGGACTAGATGACCTCCAAGATCCCTTCCAACTTTATCATCATCATTATTATTATTATTTATTTTATTTATTTTATTTTATTCGGATTTGTATGCCGCTCCTCTCCAAAGACTCGGAGGGGCTCACAATATATATATAAAACAATTTAATCTAAATCCGAACAAAAAACATTAAAAATAAAACCCCACACATACTCATCAGTCACACCACAATCAACAATCATCCCCAGGCCTGCCAGCAGAGGTAGGTTTTTAAATTCTTTTGGAAGGCCGGGAGAGTCGGAGAAACGCGGACTTCAGGAGGCAGTTGGTTCCAGAGGGCGGGCGCCACAACAGAGAAAGCCCTCCCCCTAGGGCCCGCCAGACAACATTGTTTCGCTGACGGGACCCGGAGGAGGCGCTCTCACCGGTCGTAGAGAAGTATGTGGCAGAAGGCGGTCCCGTAAGTATCCTGGTCCCATGCCATGAAGGGCTTTATAGGTAAGAACCAACACCTTGAATTGGGCTCGGAGACCAATAGGCAACCAATGCAGCATGCGGAGAGTTGATGAAATGTGGGCACAACTAGGAAGGCCCACAACTGCTCGCGCAGCTGCATTTTGCACTAATTGTAGTCTCCGAACACTCTTCAAGGGTAGCCCCATGTAGAGAGCGTTGCAGTAGTCAATCCTCGAGGTGACAAGGGCATGTGTAACTGTGAGGAGAGACTCCCGATCCAAGTAAGGACGCAACTGGTGCACCAGGCGAACCTGGGCAAATGCCCCCCTCACCACTGCTGACAAATGATGATCCAATGTCAGCTGTGGATTGAGGAGGACTCCCAAGTTGCGAACCTTCTCTGAGGGGTTTATAGATTCACCCCCCAGGGTAATCGAAGGACGGATAGAAGTGTCCTTGGGAGGCATCACCCACAGCCACTCTGTCTTATCGGGGTTGAGCCTTAATCTGTTAACACCCATCCAAACCCTCACAGCCTCCAGACACCGGCACATCACCTCAACCACTTCCCTTTAAGAAAAGCGAAGAAACTCCAGTTGCCTCTTGAAAAAACATCTTTGGGACCCCAGTTTTGAAATTTCAAACATGCGTCCACATTTGTGCCATGGTTTTTATGTCTCCATGCCTACAGTGGGACTAGAACTCATAGTTTCCAGGTGATTGGCCCAAGGTCAATCAGCCACCTTTCATGCCTAAGGTGGTGCTAGAATTCACCATCTCCTGGGTTCTAGTCTGGTGCCTTGACCATTAGACTAGTCCAGGGGTAGGCAACCTTGGCTCTTTTATGACTCGTGGACTTCAACTCCCAGAATTTCTGAGCCAGTATGGCTCAGCTTGGGAGCCTCTCCCTGTCCCCTCAGCATGGCTGGCTCAGGAATTCTGGGAGTTGAAGTCCACGAGTCATAAAAGAGCCAAGGTTGCCTAGCCTTGTCCTAGGACAAAGATTACGAGCAGGAGTCTTCAAACTTGCCCCTTTTATGACTCATGGACTTCAACTCCCAGAATTCCTGAGCCAGCATGGCTCAGCTTGGAAACCTCTCTCTTTCCCCTCAGCATGGCTGGCTCAGGAATTCTGGGAGTTGAAGTCCACGAGTCATAAAAGAGCCAAGGTTGCCTAGCCTTGGACTTAGACCAAACTATTTCTCAATAAATGAAATCTTGCCAATCCCCAAAGATGCAAAAGTTTTCCCAACCCTCTTAACACACATATGCAGAAATACTGACATTTTCCCCATACAACAGCTTCAGAAAGCATGCACTTTACTTTCAACAGAATTTCATTTTCCCCCAGAGTTTTTGAAATGATTTCAGTGCCAGGGGTCTTATGTTTGAACTCTTCAAGAAGGAACTGAAGCCCTGCCAATCTGCATTCAATACCCTCTATTGTTTTGCATCTAATGGCTTTGCAGTAATTTGCAAATCATTTTTATGCAAAAGCAAAGTCCCAACTCTGTTCAACTAGAACTGCAACGAAATCCCTTTCATGCATTTTTTATTTTTAAGTCATCTTATCTTGCCACTGTTCATAAGAAAAGAAGTAATGTTTCACGCCTTAAGTCAGTGGTGGCGAACCTTTTAGAGACCGAGTGCCCAAACTGCAACCCAAAATCTACTCATTTATCGCCGGGTGCCGGGTGGGCATGGCCCACTGGGTGGGCGTGGCTGTGGTGGTCATGGCAGATTGAGTGGGTGTGGTTACCTCAATGTTGCTCGTGGGGAGGGACGCCTGTGGGGGCCGGGCAGGGTTGGGGGAGATCCAGGGGGTCTCTGGCAGGTGGGGCAGGAGGCAGGAGGCTTGTCCTGCAGGGTGAGGTGAGGCAGGGTGGGGGTGCCATTGCCGTGGGACAAGGCAAGGGCCAGGTGGCTGCTACCTGACACCATCGGCCCCTGCACACAGAGGCCAGCGAGCACATGGGGGCTGACAGTGTCCATCAGCAGCCACAGCCCGCGGAACCTTGACCGGCGCACTCTGGGGCTCTGCAGCCCATCGCCAGCAGTTCAAACAAGCCGCCTCTGAGCTGGATGGTCAGCCGACAGCTGAGGAGGCGATGCAGTGGGTCGTGCCCGGGAAAAGGAGAGCATGGGAGGCCAGGAGGGACGGGGGAGAGGGAAACCAGCCGTGCCAGGATGCATCTGGCCATGTGGGACCTCAGTGAGTTAGCAGACGGCTGGTTGAAGATGGACAGTTGCCATCTCCGGGGCATGGCATGTGTGCCCACAGAGAGGGCTCTGAGTGCCACCTCTGGCACGCGTGCCATGGGTTCGCCACCACTGCCTTAAGTTTTTATTCTCTGTACTACAGACCAAGGGTCTCCAAACTCAGCGAGTTTACGACTTGTGGACTTCAAGTCCCAGAATTCTTCAGCCAGCAGTCTTAAAGTCACCAAGTTTTTTGGAGACCCCCTGCTACAGATACTACTACAATACCTGCAATTTTGGATTTCTTTTAAGTCAGGGATTCCCCAACCCCCAGTCTGTGGGCCAGCACCGGTCCGCAGCATGCTAGGCCTCCAAACAAGCAAAGGGCTATCCGCGGGATGCCAGCAACACACACAAAACCACACGCCATCTTGTCCAAGGGAAAACCTCTCTCCATGGAACTGCTCCCTGGTGGCCAAAATGTTGGGGGCCGCGGCTTTAAGTTAAAACCTTATTTATGTTTTTACTGAATTTCTGTGCCACCTATCTCACTAATACAATGAAGTCCGCAGCTTACAACAGTTCATTTAGTAATAATAATAATAAAGTTGGAAGGGACCTTGGAGATCAACTAGTCCAGGGGTGTCAAACTGCCGGCCCATGGGCCAGATGCATCACGCGGAAGCCGCGCCCACCCCATTGCCGACAATGGCAAAACCGTCCGGTGATGTCGCGAGTTTGGCATGTCTGATCTAGTCCAACCCCCTGCTCAGGCAGGAAACCCTCTACCATTTCAGACAAATGGCTGTCCAGTCTCTTCTTAAAAACTTCCAGTATTGGAGCATTCACAACTTCTGGAGGCAAGTTGTTCCACTGAGTTGGCTAATTTCTCAGGTAAGAACAGAACAGAATAGAATAACAGAGTTGGAAGGGACGTTGGAGGTCATCTAGTCCAACCCCCTGCTCAGGCAGGAAACCCTATCCCATTTCAGACAAATAGTTGTCTAATCTCTTCTTAAAAACATCCAGTGTTGAAGCACCCACAACTTCTGGAGTCAGGTTGTTCCACTGGTTAATTGTTATAACTGTCAGGAAGTTTCTCCTTAATTCCAGGTTGCTTCTCTCCTTGATTAGTTTCCATCCATTGCTTCTTGTCCTGCCTTCAGGCGCTTTGGAGAATAGCTTGACTCCCTCTTCTCTGGGGCAGCCCCGAGATATTGGAACACTGCCATCATGTCACCCCTCATCCTTTTCTTCATTAAACTAGACCAGGAGTAGGCCACTTTGGCTCTTTTATGACTCGTGGACTTCAACTCCCAGAATTCCTGAGCGAGCCATGCTGAGGGGAAAGGGAGAGTTTCCAAGCTGAGCCATGCTGGCTCAGGAATTCTGGGAGTTGAAGTCCACCAGTCATAAAAGAGCCAAGGTTGCCCACCCCTGAACTACACATACCCAATTCCAGCAACCGTTCCTTATATGTTTTAGCCTCCAGTTCTGATTATCTTTGTTGCTCTTCTCTGTGCTCTTTCTAGTGACCGTTTGAATTTACAATGGCACTGAAAAAAGTGACTTATGACCATTTTTCATACTTGAGAGCATTGCAGCATCCCCCACTGTCACATGATCAAAATTCAATTGGTCTCCGAACACAATTCAAAATGTTGGTTATGACCTATAAAGCCCTATATGGCAATGGGCCAGGATACTTGCGGGACCGTCTTCTGCCTCATGAATCCCAGAGACCTGTTAGGGCACATAGGGTTGGCCTCCTACGGGTTCCGTCTGTTAGGCAATGTCATCTGGCGGGGCCTAGGGCAAGGGCCTTCTCTGTTGCTGCCCCAGCCCTCTGGAACCAACTTCCCTCAGAGGTTCGTACTGCTCCCTCCCTCCTAGCTTTCCGAAAACTTTTAAAAACTCATTTATGCAGACAGGTTTGGGGCGTGTGAGCTGTGCTCTGCCCCTGGGCCTTTGATTGGATTGTATGTTGTATGAGTGGTTATATAGGTTTTTTTTTATACTGTATATTTGTATTTTAATTAATTTATATTACATTTGTACTTATATTTTGCTGTAAGCCGCCCTGAGTCTGGGGAGAAGGGCGGCATATAAGTCAAATAAATAAAATAAATAAATAAATTCAGATGCTTGGCAACTGACTTGTGATGGTTGTAGTGTCCCGGGGGTTCAGGTTGATCCTCTTTTGCATCCTTCTGACCAGCAAACTCAATGTGGAAGCCACATTCACTTCACAACCGTGTTACTAACTTAACAGCTGCAGTGATTCACTGAACAATTCTGGCAAGGAAAGTCGTAAAGTGGGGCAAAACCCAGGTAACGACTGTCTCGCTTAGCAACAGAAATATTGGGGTCAATTGTAGTCGTAAGTCAAGGACTTCCTGTACAGAGACTCTGGGCGGCTGACGATATAATCAAAGTTAAAAAGGAAAAAAAACAATTAAAATAGAATAAAAAGTTAAAAATTAAAATTAAAAATTAAGATGATGGGCAACCTGGAAGTGAGAATCTTCTCTATCCCATTAGCCTCCCCCAAAGGAGCAGTCCCTTATTGTTTTTAGTAATAATATAGCTATCGTGGTTCTGACAGATGAAACTCTTCAAAGAATTTCATTATTTCCCTTAAAGAATCTTTATTAGAGAAGCATTACTTCGGCACTAACATAATTGAAAACTGGATTCCCCTCCCCTGAGCACATAGTATCAAAGCACAATTCCTTCCTCCAATTAACAGTCATAAATCACATTCTTCACTTAGTTTGAAATGCAGGCTTTCCCTCCAGTTCTTCAGCCTGGCCAATTCTTATCATCTCTTATTTAAATAACCTTGGTTCACACACTAGGTCCAGTATTGCTATGTCTAGCTAAACTCCCATGCACATTTCTCCCCCCAGCATCATCTAACTTTAACTCTAACTCTAGAAGTAAAACATAAGAAGAAAATGGTTGCATCTCCGTTGTCAAAGCAAAAACATCCGATGTTAGCAGTCTTGACAACAGCCTATAAAGATACAGAGATTTATTTCTCTCTTTTTTTTAATTTTTTATTAAAGCACTCAACCTTAATCATAACAACATGTTAAGAAGCATTCATCATAGACGGCACATTAACAGTGTGTGCGGCTGCGTTTTTTTTTAATTTTAACATTTTTTATTATTAGATATCCATTTGTACATGTAAACAAAGAGAAAGAAAAAAAATTCAAGTTAAAGCCATTCAACTTAATACAATCATTTTAAATTTGTAGACCTTCTTCACTCCGTATATCCAAGTTTAACTATAAACCAACTACATTTTAAAAATTTTAACTTTCACTTCTTTTCAGATCAATCCATTGATCACATTTTTGAATCGCCTATCTCCCTCACAGAGGCAGTCTTCTTATATTTTATGTTATTTAAAACAAAAGGGTGTATTCAAAACACAAGAGATTGTCCCCAAATGAGCAGATAATTATTGTGGTTGTACAATTACTGCGCAATATAACATTAATAAAAGATACCAAGCAAAGTATGTTAAGATGTTCTGGTGTTATTAAAAAAAGAAGTATAAATTCCTGAGCATCATGCTAAAGTCTCCACTACGTTATTGTTTATAAATGATTGAAGAAAAACAGTTTGGTTGAAATGTATATATATATATATATATGCAGCCAAATTGTTTATTGGTGCTGGATTATAGTTCACAACCAAGTCAGTACAGAACCAAAGAACTTTCTTCATATTGTTTTATGGAAAAAGGCTGGAGAATAATAATTTTACACTAAATTGAACTTACCTATTTACTTTGTTGGGATTCAACGCATCAAAATAAAAAGAGAAAGCGCCAGAAGGCAGGACAAGAAGCAACGGATGGAAACTAATCAAGGAGAGAAGCAACCTAGAACTAAGGAGAAACTTCCTGACAGTTAGAACAATTAACCAGTGGAACAACCTGCCTCCAGAAGCGGTGAATGCTCCAACATTGGAAGTTTTCCAGAAGAGACTGGACAGCCATTTGTCCGAAATGGTATAGGGTTTCCTGCCTGAGCAGGGGGTTGGTCTAGCTGACCTCCAAGGTCCTTTCCAGCTCTATTCTATTCTAACCTATTCTCCAAAGCACCAGAGGGAAAAACAAGAAGCAACGGATGGAAACTAATCAAGAAGAGAAGCAACCTAAAACTAAGGAGAAACTTCCTGACAGTTAGAACAATTAACCAGTGGAACAACCTGCCTCCAGAAGTTGTGAATGCTCCAACACTGGAAGTTTTTAAGAAGAGACTGGACAGACATTTGTCTGAAATGGTATAAGGTTTCCTGCCTCAGCAGAAGGTTGGACTAGATGACCTTCAAGGTCCCTTCCAACTTTATTATTATTACAAGTGAATACTTAGAATCTACTAGACGGAGTGACGTATTCAACTGCCAGCACACGACCCGTTAGATCCCACGCTAGCCAATGATCGACTCTGAACACAAACTGTTTTGTTTTGTTGTTGTGATGTCACCGTATGCTGTGCGTGGAGGACTCCATTGTCCAGCTTGTGAAGGATCCAGCGATAGTTTGGTGCTTTATTTCTTGAAATCTTATTGAACAAGGAATGATTGATAATCTCTTCCCTGAGCTAGGCCATATGTGGAAGTGATGAGAACTCCAGAGGTTTACTAGCCCAATTTAACTGTCAACATAAATTACCCTTAAATTAATTAAGAACAAGGGGTTAGTTGTGCAATTCCATCTGCTAAATTGATTTAAAGATGTACTTTCCAAAGGAGGCATGAGGAGACTGTGTTATTCAAAGAGATGATTCTCTGTTATTCAGATTTTAGCCCTGCTTTCTGATCCCTTTACTACCTAGTCTGGTGAT
This sequence comes from Bothrops alternatus, assembly GCA_034064705.1. Taxonomy (NCBI): domain Eukaryota; kingdom Metazoa; phylum Chordata; class Lepidosauria; order Squamata; family Viperidae; genus Bothrops; species Bothrops alternatus. Next base: position 795,905 of record JARGCV010000305.1, read on the forward strand.
TGTTATCCACAGTTTACAGGGTCATCTACAAATGATCCTTTCTCCTTCAAGTTTAGCCAACACCATTATCATCCCAGTTGGTCTCTCCAATCCTCCAGTTTCCAGAATAACTTTTGAAGGTGCAAACAAACGATCTTGGAATCCATGACACAAGAGATAAAATGAGATAGGCTTCCTAAGCTGCATTCAGCACTATCAAAATCTTAGAAACGGCCTCTGACTTGAGCAATTTGCTCAAGATGATTGCAAGGAGCTTTATAGTCTGCTTCTAATATTGTTCCAGGCCAAAACACCCATTAAAGCAATGATGGGGCAACGGGATCCGCTCATAACAATAAGGACTGGAGTTTAAATACGCTCAGAATATTCATTCTACCACCTCCTGCCTATAATCCATTAGGGGCACCTCAGTGGAGGAGAAACTACATGACACGTTGCCTCTGAGCCTCTACAAAGCACAGTTTCCAAAGATCTCAGGGAGATGGGGAGAGAATTGAATCACCAAAAGCCCACCCGAACGGTGAAGAAGTGGAGAAAAACAATAAAACCATTGCGCTCATCCGAGCCCCAGTGCTTCGTCTTTTGGAATTGATGAGCAGGGCTAAGCTGGGGGCAATCTACTAGGCAGATCCACAGGCTAAATGTGGCAAGCCAACACCCCAAAATCGGCAAAACCCCAAACAAACATCGAATGACCCCAGACATTGTCCCCCACCAAACCAAGTTAGCTCAGCTGCTTCGTTTGGTAATGGAAAAGACAAAAGGCTACTCACCCGGACGATGTAGGAGACGCCGGGCCCTAAGACTCTCTCATCTGGATGCAGCCAACCTTGGACCGGTTTGCTGATGAAACTCCCTTTCCGGCTCCACTCCTCCCCAGAGGCTCGGGGCCCCGGGGCCCGAGGCGTCTTCCTGCCCCCGCCCGTCCCTCCTCTCAGCCTGCTGCAGGGTGTGGCACAGACCGGCTCGCAGGCACTGAGGACAGCGGCCAGGCCTGACCCCGAGGCCGAGGAGGGCACCGTGACAGCCCCGGCCTCGGCCAGGCTGCTGCTTTTGACCGATGCTGAGAGGTCTTTGCTGGCACTGGAGGGGCTGCGGCTGAGAAAACCGGACGGGCCGGAGAATTTCCATTGGGGCATCTTTGGGAGGAGGGTGCAAAAAGTGGTCACCACCTCCTGTTCCTCCCCCAGGGGAGAAGGGCCAGGGGGGTTCAGGGGGGCTGGGGAAGGGAGAGGGGTGGCTGCGGTGACCTTGCTGCTCATGGCTGCCTTCTCGGAGGGCGTCAGCCAGTCCTTCCGAAAAGGATCATACTTGGATTCTGTCTGCTGTGGACGGTCTGGCTAAGTGGTTTTAGAGTGCTCGGATGACTCCTCTGCCCGGCTCGCCTATCAGCCCTGCCACAGCACACATCAGGCCCCCCCTCTCCCATGCTTAGAAACAGCCTCCCCCACACACCCCACCTACATCCCCTTGGGAAGATCAGTTCACACTATGATGTAATGGCATTGTGGTTTCTCCCCCCCCCCATCCGCTTGACCAACCGCTGCACACTCGGAGGAACGAATGCTGGAGATGCTTCTTCTTCTCTTGGGCCCCGGGGTGGGTGGCTGCCCATCTCCTTTCAGTAATAGTGTGGAAGGGGGGGTAGGTACAGGCAAGGGGAGGGGAAAATGCTATTTTGGTTTCAAGGAAACATTATGAGGGAGAAAGGGAGAGGAGGAGGGAGGGAAGAAAAAAGGAAAGATGGACGGATGGATGGATGGATGGAAGCAGGGAATGAAGGAAAGAAAGAAAGGAGGGAGGGAGGCAGGGGGAGAAGGGAAGGAAGGAAGGAAGGGAGGGGGGAGGGAAATAAAGATGGGGAGGGAGGGGGAATGGAAGGAAAGAAGGAAAGATGGAAGGAGGAAAAGAAGAAAGGAAAGACGGAAGGAAAGAAGAGTGGGAGGAAGGAAAGGGAAGGAGGGAGGGGGAGGAAGGAAGGAAAGACGGGGAGGGAGGGGAGAAGGAAGGAAAGGATGGAGGGAGGGAGGGAAGAAGGAAGGAAGGAAAGATGGAGGGAAGGAAAGAAGGGAGGGAGGGAAGGAAGGAAGGAAATTCCAACTGATTGAGTATTGCAATTTAATTCATTTTTCTGCTGCTTTCACCCACTTTGGCTTACCAGGAGCTTTACAAGTCAGGCTGACATTTACAAAAACATGCTCAGAGAAGGAAATCTAATAAGAAATAAAAGGCTAAAGCCAAATTTAGATGAGAACCAAATTAAGCCATGTTCATCTGAAGGTTTTCAGCTGTCAAGACCTGTTGCACACCTGGCAACCGCATTCAGAAAGCAACAAAGCCAGGAGCTTTCCTATTCCCTTGGGGAGCCTCCAGTTAGGAAATGCCACAAGCAATCTTTGCAATCTCAGCAGACCGCCCCTCCCTGTGGCCCCCTTTCCTTCCCCACAGCCACTCTAAGACATGTAAACTTCAACTCCCAGAATTCCTCAGGCAAGTAGCCCTATTCTTCCTTCCTTCCTTCCTCCCTCCCTCCCTCCCTCCCTCCCTCTTAAAGCAGGGTCCTCAAACGTGGCCACTTTAAGACTTGTGGACTTCAACTCCCAGAATTCCTCAGGCAGCCAGCCCTGTCCTTCCTTCCTTCCTTCCTTCCTTCGTCCCTCCCTCCCTCCCTCTTAAAGCAGGGTCCTCAAACGTGGCCACTTTAAGACTTGTGGACTTCAACTCCCAGAATTCCTCAGGCAGCCAGCCCTGTCCTTCCTTCCTTCCTTCCTTCCTCCCTCCCTCCCTCCCTCCCTCTTAAAGCAGGGTCCTCAAACGTGGCCACTTTAAGACTTGTGGACTTCAACTCCCAGAATTCCTCAGGCAGCCAGCCCTGTCCTTCCTTCCTTCCTCCCTCCCTCCCTCCCTCTTAAAGCAGGGTCCTCAAACGTGGCCACTTTAAGACTTGTGGACTTCAACTCCCAGAATTCCTCAGGCAGCCATCCCTGTCCTTCCTTCCTTCCTCCCTCCCTCCCTCTTAAAGCAGGGGGCCTCAAACGTGGCCACTTTAAGACTTGTGGACTACAACTCCCAGAATTCCTCAGCCAGCCAGCCCTGTCCTTCCTTCCTTCCTTCCTTCCTTCCTTCCTTCCTTCCTTCCTCCCTCCCTCCCTTCCTCCCTCCCTCTTAAAGCAGGGTCCTCAAACGTGGCCACTTTAAGACTTGTGGACTACAACTCCCAGCCTGGCTGGGGAATTCTGGATGTTGAAGTCCACAAGTCTTAAAGTGGCCAGGTTTGAGGGCTTCTGTCTTAAAGTTTCCTTAAAACCAAAATAGGGGAATTCTGGGAGTTGAAGTCCACATGTCTTAAAGACGCCAAGTTTGGCAACCCCTGCTTTAAGGCATCTGCTGAGGCCTTCACTCAACAGTGGCACTGGGAAACCATCATTTTCTTAGGTTCCTGGAACTCACGATGCGTGTGACCATCGTTTGTGTCCCCAGGAATCCGCATAGCTGGGGCTGCTTCATCGGTGTCACCTTCAAACTCATTTTAGCAGCAACTGGGTAGCAGAAACAAACTTCATCAAGTAGGCCTACTTGAATAATAATAATACGGTATTCAATTTATATACAGGTAGTCCTTGACTTACAACCTGATATAACTTCATTTCGAAGTTACAACAGCCTCGGAAAAAGTGACTTGCAGCCATTACACCACCACAATTTGGCACTTGGCAACCACTTACATTTATGACAGTAGCAGCGTCTTGTAGTCACGTGATCAGAATTTGCGGCCTTCCCAGCCGGCTTTCGACAAGCAAAGGCAATTGGGGAAGCTACATTTAGTTAACAACCGCTCACTTAATGGCACAGTTAAAGTGGTCACAAAATCAGGCCTGACCCTAGGATGTCTTGCTTTAAAACTGCACTGGCTTATGATGGAAATTCCGGCTCCAATTGTAGTCGTAAGTTGAAGATTACCTGTCAAGAGCCAGAAATCAGGAGATTCAGGCAGTTCAAATGAATATATAGGTTTATTGCCAGCTTAAGCTCTCTACAAGAATCTGAACTACAAACAATCCAAGCAAATTGGTGGTAAATGAGGAATTCACGGACCCAGATCTCCTGTGGATGTGAAGAGAATTGAGACTGATGATATACTTGACCCCTCCCTCAGGCTCAGCCTGGCCATCCCCTACACTACCTATACTGGCGGACTCCCAGTGATTCTAGGTCAGTGATGGCGAACTTTTTAGAGACCGAGTGCCCAAAAACTGGCCCCGCCCCACTCCATCCCCTGCCCTGCCCCCGTTATGCCCCCATCCCCTGCCCCACCTGCCCGCAGGGCCACTCACCGCCTCCAGGGCCCAGGGAGGAAGGAAATGGGAAGGGAGAGGGAGGAGGGAGGGAGAGAGGGAAGAAGGAAGGAAGGAAATGGGAAGGAAGAGGGAGGAGTGAGGAAGGAAAGGGAGGGAGGAAGGAAGGAAGGAAATGGGGAGAGGAAGGAGTGAGTGACGGAAGAGGGAGGAGGGAGGGAGGGAGGAAGGAAATGGGGAGGGAGAGGGAGGGAGAGAGGGAGGGAGAGAGGAAGGAAATGGGGAGGGAGAGGGAGGAGTGAGGAAGGGAGGAAGGAAATGGGAAGGGAAAGGGAGGGAGGAAGGAAATGGGGAGGGAGAGGGAGGAGTGAGGGAGGAAGGAAATGGGAAGGGAGAGGGAGGATGGAGGGAGAGAGGGAAGAAGGAAGGAAGGAAATGGGGAGAGGAAGGAGTGAGGGAGTAAGTGACAGGGAGGAGTGAGGGAGGGAGGAAGGAAATGGGGAGAGGAAGGAGTGAGTGACGGAAGAGGGAGGAGTGAGGGAGGAAGGAAGGAAATGGGGAGGGAAAGGGAGGGAGAGAGGGAGGGAGAGAGGAAGGAAATGGGGAGGGAGAGGGAGGAGTGAGGGAGGGAGGAAGGAAATGGGAAGGGAAAGAGAGGGAGGAAGGAAATGGGGAGGGGGAGGAGTGAGGGAGGAAGGAAATGGGAAGGGAGAGGGAGGATGGAGGGAGAGAGGGAAGGAAATGGGGAGAGGAAGGAGTGAGGGAGTAAGTGACAGGAGAGGGAGGAGTGAGGGAGGGAGGAAGGAAATGGGGAGGGAGAGGCAGGAGTGAAGGAGGGAGGAAGGAAATGGGAAGGGAGAGGGAAGAGGGAGGGAGGAAATGGGAAGGGAGAGGGAGGGAGGAAGGAAATGGGAAGGGAGAGGGAGGAGGGAGGGAGAGAGGGAAGAAGGAAGGAAGGAAAGAAGGAAGGAAATGGGAAGGAAGAGGGAGGAGTGAGGAAGGAAGGAAAGGGAGGGAGGGAGGGAGGAAGGAAGGAAAGGGAGGGAGGGAGGGAGGGAGGGAGGAAGGAAGGAAGGAAGGAAGGAAGGAAGGAAGGGTCAGTTCTCTTCTCCAGACTTTCTAAAGCAGCCTCACCATGTGTTCCCATCCAGCTCCTTGGGGACATGAGATATGATACTTGGTAATGAGATTGTGTTTCCCCTGTTAACTGGTAACTGCAAAGCCATTCTAAGCCCTCCGCTTTGGAAGCCGGCTTATCCTTCAGTCACACCTTGCCTTGTGCACATGGATGACATAATTAGTGTGAAAAGACTCAGCTTCTCTTAGCTCACTTGGACACTTCTCCACTGGAAGCGTGTTCATTAAAAGAGATGAGGACAAGAATTTGGAAATGCTTCACTAACTCCTCCAAACTCTTCTTCCTAACAGGCTCTGATTATATTTGGGAGAGTGAAGATCCTGTAACATTGTGAGAGGCCACCTGCTTGAAGGTCAAGCAACTGGAAAGCAACACATTCAAATTTCAAATTCAGAATAGAACTGGAAGGGACCTTGGAGGTCTTCTAGCCCAACCCCCTGCTCAAGCAGGAGACCCTGTGCAATTGGAGACAAACGGCTGTCCAGTCTCTTCTTAAAAGCCTCCAATGATTGAACACCTACGACTTCTGGAGGCAAGCTGTTCCACTGGTTAATTGTCCTCGCTGTTAGGAAGTTTTTCCTTTATTCCAGGTTGCTCCTATCCTTGATTATTTTCCATCCATTGTTTTTTGTCTTGCCCTCAGGTGCTTTGGAAAATAGTGTTGAAGGAAAAGTCTTCATCATGGTTCACTCCAAGCCGGGAATAAACGACATGGCGACTGCTTTAGAAAGAAGGTTGCAGTTTATTGAAGAGGAGAGCCAGACAGAAAGATGGCTCTGGAAGAAAAGAGAAAAGAGCACATGTGGGGAGTGGGTTTTTATACCCTCTGGGGCTCTTGAGGTTGTTTCCTGTTCCTGTTTCAGGCTTTGTATTTCCTATGTCATGTATTTTGACCTGTGTCCCTTTGGCATCTGTGGGTTAATCCTATTATGTCCCCTCTTAGAGTTTGGGTGGGGTATGTAGATTTTAGGTGTCTTTGTCTTCTTAATCTTCTAGCTAGGGACCGCCAACCTTCCTGGACGGTTTACATCTGCATTTCTACATTTCTGCTTGGGCGAGGGAGACTTGGGGCTATTAAGAAAACTAGGCACGCTTTTCTGCCTCTTTAAGATCCTTTGAGGAAATATATTTTTCTGCCCTTTTAATATTTCCTTCTCTGGGGGCGGGAGCTGATTTCCCACAATAGGTTGAGCCAGTGGTTGGATTCAAATATGAATAACCGGTTCTCTGTGTGGATGCCGCTTCCGGAAGTCCATTCTGGGCCTGGGCAACAAAAAAATTAGCTACCTGTTCTGCTGAAATGGTGTAAACTGGCTGAATCCCACCACTGAGGTCCAGATTGTGTGACCCTGTGGTTGTTTTGTCAAGCATGAAAGATTGGCTGTTTCCCTAACATTTGGGCCTGGGAAGTTAAGTGGATCCCAGCTGGTTGATTGGTGTGTTTAGATCCAGCCTTCAGATCAGAAACGGAATTATTTTAGTCACTGTATGTAAATTATACTAGTTGTTCTGTACTTTTATTTTATATTTTATCCCTGTTTGGCTTCAGCCCTCTGGGCACTATCTGTAGTCCTCACAAGCGAGGGAGGCAGCTACATTTAAATATTTATATTTAAATAAAAAAACTTGCGGTCTTTTGTTCGTTTGTGTGTCTCAGCCTTAGCCAGTTAATGCATAAATCATTTTTAAAGCTGCCAAGGCAAATGGGAATACAGAAAGTATAATCGCTTAAAGGGATGTGCATTTTCTATGCCATAAAACACAAACACAAATACAGTCCAGCAACGAGGAGAACAAAAATTAACAAAGAAACAAGTTGCAGACCTCTTTAAGATTGCTTGAATCAACAGATTCCTCATTTTGCAAAGGCACAGATACAAATCTGACAGCGAAAAAACAAACAAATCACATAACCTGGTTTTCATGCCTATCTAAATAAACACAACTGAAAAGAATATTACTATTATTTACCTTGTGCTTAAGCACAAAACAGAAAAAAGGAAGTATCAGCTTAATTTCGCTATGCAACAATGTTAAGAAGACACATTAAAAACTGTGGCAGCTGTTACCCCTAAGGGAATAGGGAAATCCCAAAGAGGTAACTGTATATGACAAAAAAGATAAATTTTGTAGATAAAGTAGACCATGCAAAGCATACTAATAATATATGTTGCGGTTTTGTGATGTTCTTGTTGTGGGAATTACAAATTTTTGTTTGCAGTCAAAATACACAGTAATGTGGATAAGGATTGATTGTTGTTGTTAGTTGCAAAGTCGTGTCTGACCCATCGCGACCCCATGGACAACGTTCCTTCCTGTCCTCTACCATCTTCTGGAGTCCATTGAAGCTCACGCTTCCTGCTTCAGTGACTCCATCCAGCCACCTCCTCCTCTGTCGTCCCCTTCTTCTCTTGCCCTCCATCTTTCCCAGCATCAGGCTCTTCTCCAGGGAGTCCTTCCTTCTCATTAGGTGGCCAAAGTACTTGAGTTTCAACTTCAGGATCTGGCCTTCTAAAGAGCAGTCAGGGTTGATCTCCTCCAGGACTGACCGGTTTGATCGCCTTGCAGTCCAGGGGACTCGCATGAATTCTATGCTATCCTTAATTTATACAACTGAAGCATCAAAGAAGTGATTGCAATCAATAAACCAAGTAAAATTAAATAGTACAGTACTGTATAAATGCCAGAGAAGCATTGTCATCAGGACCACAATCCCCAACCAAAAGATAACAACAACAACAATAATAATAATAATAACATCAATACTAACAGAAACACCAATATGTCTTATTTACCATTAGAATTCATTCTATGCCTCATTAACACAGGAACAAATTATTCATTTCCAGTTCCTCAAATATGCCCAGAAAAGAAAAAAAGAAAAACTTTTCAACATAGATAACTTTCCAGATTCAAATTTTGATAATGGATAGTAGAAAAGAATGATCTTTCCCTCATGATTCTAGCGTAAGCTTGTAATCGGCTGCAAAGGAAATCAAAAGCTTCTATTTCTTTTTACTCTTTCTTTCTGCGTTTTTTCCCCTTTTTTCTTATTTTTTCTTTTATTTTACTGTACTTGTATCCTGCTTTTATTATTTTTACAAATCACTCGAGACAGCGAGGATATCCCCCACACCTTCCTCCTCCTATTTTCCTCACAACAACGACCTTGTGAGGTAGGCTGGGCTGAGAGAGGGATTGGTCCATAGCCACCCAACCGGCTTCCGTGCAGAAAGCGGGACTAGAACTCGCCAGCTCCTGGCGATTGGCCCATAGCCACCCAACTGGCTTTCGTGCATAAGGCGGGACTAGAACACACAGTCACCTGGTGATTGCTACAAAGTCACCCAGTTGGCTTTCAAATCTAAGGCGGAACTAGAACTCACAGTCACCTGGTGATTGCTACACCCAGCCAGCTTCCGTGGCAGGGGTGGAATTAGAGTTCACAGTTTCCTTTCTTTTTCTTTCTTTCTTTCTTTCTTTCTTTCTTTCTTTCTTTCTTTCTTTCTTTCTTTCTTTCTTTCTTTCTTTCTTTCTTTCTTTTTCTCTTCTCCTGCTTTTGCTAAATTGCATTAGTTTTTGTGCTTTTTGTAAAAAAAAATTTAAAATAATTAACATTTAGTAATTAATAAGGAATATTTTTTAAAAAAAAGATTTTAAAAAATACACCAGAAGACTCCTCCTTTCCGCGGCCCCTACCACTCAGGAGCATCCGCGATAAATGGCATGAGGTATTCGGAGTGACGGACCCCAAAAGAGTAAGACGGCCCCCCTGTCTTGTGAATGCTCACTTTTTCTGGGCTGTGGGCCCCCGGCCCGGGTGTCTGGAAGGCTCGTGGGGGTTTCTGGAGCCTCTTCAGCATGGAGAATGCTGGGGGGCGGCAGAAGCAGAGGGCAGACGCCTGGGAGTTGTAGCTTGCCGGGCCTGGCGTCTGGCAAGGTCCCTTGGAAGCGCTGCCTGGAGCGTTCTTGCTGGAGGTAGCGTGGGTGGGCTTGGAGGGTCTGCTGGGAATCCGCGCTCTGAGCAGTGTGGGGAGGGTGTAGCTGTTGGGAGCCGGAACAGGATCCACTGGACGGGACTTGGTGCGGGTACCTATGGAGAAGGAGGGTGCCCGCTGCTGAAGGCCGGATCCCGGCTTCTCCGGACTGTATGCACCCGGTCCGGGGGTTTGAGGCAGAGCTGGGGAAGGTGCAAAGATGAATATAGAGTTTAAGAGGCTTTTTGTAATGGGGGGGTGGGAAGAGGAGAGGGAGCTGGCCTTAGGAACCAGGAGCAAAGCAATGAACCACTAGGGCGGCGAGTTCCTCCAGCTTGGTGATTTTAAGATGTGTCTGGACTTCAATTCCTGCCTGCCTCTCTCTTTCTCTCCCTGCTTCCTTCCTTCTTTCCTTTCCTCCTATTTCCTTTCCTCCCCCTCTCCCTCCCTTCTTCCTTTCTTCCTCTCTCTGTCTCTCCCTCCTTTCTCCCTCTCTCCCTTCTCTTTCTTTGCCTCCTTCCTTCTTTCCTCACTCCCTTCTTCCTTTTCTCCCTCCTTTCTTCCTCCCTCTCCCTCCTACTTTACTCCTTCCTTCCTCCTTCCTTTCTTCCCTCCCTCCTGCTTCCTTCCTCCTTTCTTTCTTCTTCTCTCTATCCCTCCCTCTGTCCCTCCTCCCTTTCTCTATCTCTCCTTCCTTCCTTCCTTTCTCTCCCTCCTACTTTCCTCTCTCCTCCTTCTTTTCTTCCCTCCCTCCTTCTTCCTTCCAACTTCCTTTCTTCTTCTCTCCCCCCTCTTTCCCTCCTTCCTTCCTCTATCTCTGCTTCCTCCCTCCCTCCCTCTGCTCCTATTCCTCCCTCCTTCTTTTCTTCCCTTCCTCCCCCTTCCTTCCTCCTTCCTTTCTTCTTCTCTCCCTCCCTCTTTCCCTCCTCCCTTCCTCTATCTCTCCTTCCTTCCTTCCTTCCTTCCTTCCTTCTTCCCTCTCCTCCTACTTTCCTCTCTCCTCCTTCTTTTCTTCCCTCCCTCCTCCTTCCTTCCAACTTCCTTTCTTCTTCTCTCCCCCCTCTTTCCCTCCTTCCTTCCTCTATCTCTGCTTCCTTCCTTCCTTTCTCTCCCTCCTACTTTCCTCCCTCCTCCTTCCTTTCTTCCCTTCCTCTTCCTTCCTTCCTCCTTCTTTTCTTCTTCTCTCCCCCCTCTTTCCCTCCTTCCTTCCTCTATCTCTGCTTCCTCCCTCCCTCTGCTCCTATTCCTCCCTCCTCCTTCTTTTCTTCCCTTCCTCCCCCTTCCTTCCTCCTTCTTTTCTTCTTCTCTCCCTCCCTCTTTCCCTCCTTCCTTCCTCTATCTCTCCTTCCTTCCTTCCTTTCTCTCCCTCCTACTTTCCTCCCTCCTCCTTCCTTTCTTCCCTCCCTCTTCCTTCCTTCCTCCTTCTTTTCTTCTTCTCTCCCTCCCTCTTTCCCTCCTCCCTTCCTCTATCTCTCCTTCCTTCCTTCCTTCCTTCCTTCCTTCTTCCCTCTCCTCCTACTTTCCTCTCTCCTCCTTCTTTTCTTCCCTCCCTCCTCCTTCCTTCCAACTTCCTTTCTTCTTCTCTCCCCCCTCTTTCCCTCCTTCCTTCCTCTATCTCTGCTTCCTTCCTTCCTTTCTCTCCCTCCTACTTTCCTCCCTCCTCCTTCCTTTCTTCCCTTCCTCTTCCTTCCTTCCTCCTTCTTTTCTTCTTCTCTCCCCCCTCTTTCCCTCCTTCCTTCCTCTATCTCTGCTTCCTCCCTCCCTCCCTCTGCTCCTATTCCTCCCTCCTCCTTCTTTTCTTCCCTTCCTCCCCCTTCCTTCCTCCTTCTTTTCTTCTTCTCTCCCTCCCTCTTTCCCTCCTCCCTTCCTCTATCTCTCCTTCCTTCCTTCCTTTCTCTCCCTCCTACTTTCCTCCCTCCTCCTTCCTTTCTTCCCTCCCTCTTCCTTCCTTCCTCCTTCTTTTCTTCTTCTCTCCCTCCCTCTTTCCCTCCTCCCTTCCTCTATCTCTCCTTCCTTCCTTCCTTCCTTCCTTCTTCCCTCTCCTCCTACTTTCCTCTCTCCTCCTTCTTTTCTTCCCTCCCTCCTCCTTCCTTCCAACTTCCTTTCTTCTTCTCTCTCTCTCTCCCTCTTTCCCTCCTCCCTTCCTCTATCTCTGCTTCCTCCCTCCCTCCCTCCCTCATTCTTTCCTCCTTTCCCTCCTTCCCATTCCTACTGCCTTTATTGCTTGGTGCTTACCTGGAGGTTTTGCTCGTCCCAGCATGGAGTAAGAAGGACCCTGCATCCTGCCGAAGCGTGTGTGCTCAGGGGACACATAGTAACAGGGTCCAGGACTTGCATCGTGGCCTGAGAAGAAAGGGGGGGGAAGAGAGAGAGAATTATTTGTAAATAATTCTTCGGATCTAAGGTTAATGCTTCAGTTTATTCTAGCACTTGGCTGGGGAATTCTGGGAGTTGGGTTGTACCTCTCATTTGTTATCTTTACAAATCAGTCAAGGTAACAAGCATATCCAACACACTTTCCAAAAAAACAATAATCCTATGAGGTGGGTTGTTTGAACTGAAAGTGATTGAACATTGCAAAGTTGACAAGGTTGAGAAACTCTGGTCTATAAAGTCCAATATCAGGCACCCATCCGCTTTTGCAGAGAAGGGGTGTCTGAGGTCTGCCTCCGGTTTTGGTCACCACGATGTAAAAAAGATGCTGAGACTCTGGAAAGAGTGCAGAGAAGAGCAACAAAGATGATCAGAGGACTGGAGGCTAAAACATATAAGGAACAGTTGATGGAATTGGGTGATGTCTAGTTTAACGAAGAGAAGGACGAGGGGGGACATGATAGCAGTCTTCCAGTATCTCAGGGGCTGCCCCAAAGAAGAGGGAGTCAAGCTATTCTCCAAAGTGCCTGAAGGCAGGATGAGAAGCAATGGGTGGAAACTAACCAAGGAGAGAAGCAACCTAGAACTAAGGAGAAACTTCCTGACAGTGAGAACAATTAACCAGTGGAACTACCTGCCTCCAGAAGTGTGTGAATGCTCCAACACTGGAAGTTTTTAAGAAGAGACTGGACAGCTATTTGTCTGAAACAGTATCAGGTTTCCTGTCTGAGCAGGGGGTTGGACTGGATGACCTCCAAGGTCCCTTCCAACTTTATTATTATTATAATGGGGGAAGCCAGATTCATTTAACAACCATGAGATAATAATAATAATAATAATAATAATAATAATAATAATAATAATAATAATAATAATAATAATAATAATAATAATAATAATAATAATAATAATAAATAGAAGACTGGAGGCTAAAATATATAAGGAACGGTTGCTGGAATTGGGTATGTCCAGTTTAAGGAAGAGAAGGACGAGGGGGGACATGATAGCAGTCTTCCAGTATCTCAGGGGCTGCCCCAAAGAAGAGGGAGTCAAGCTATTCTCCAAAGTGCCTGGAGGCAGGACAAGAAGCAATGGGTGGAAACTAACCAAGGAGAGAAGCAACCTGAAACTAAGGAGAAACTTTCTGACAGTTAGAACAATTAACCAGTGGAACCACCTGCCTCCAGAAGCGGTGAATGCTCCAACACTGGAAGTTTTTAAGAAGAGACTGGACAGCCATTTGTCTGAAATGGTAGAGGGTTTCCTGCCTGAGCAGGGGGCTGGACTAGAACAGAGGCCACCAACCTTTGGGGCACCATGGACCGGTTTCGTGGAGAGAGGTTTTTCCACCGACCGGAGAGTGTGTGGTTTTGTGTGCTTCCTGCATCCCATAGATGGCGCTTTACCTGTTTGTGCGGATCGGTTGCTGGCATACCGTGGCCTGGTGCCGGTCCACGGACCAGGGTTTGGGGACCCCTGGACTAGAAGACCTCCAAAGTCCCCTTCAACTCTGTTGTTATTATTATTAAGTCACCAGTTCATCTTTCCTAAAGTACTTCAGTGCAATAGCGCAGGTCCCCAACTCCGTGGATCGGCATCGGGCTGTGGCATCACATTTACGACCATTGCAGCATCCCCCATGGTAATAATAATAATAATAATAATAATAATAATAATAATAATAATAACAACAACAACAACAGAGTTGAAAGGGACTTTGGAGGTCTTCTAGTCCAGGGCTTTTCAACCTTTTCACCCATTGTACCACTTTTAGGATATGGCAACATCCGAGGACCACCAGTCGCCTAGCAAGGGGTCAAAAACTTTGATGACCAAAAAAAAAAAAGGAAAAAAGTGATAAAGTACAGGTAGTCCTCGACTTACAACAGTTCGCTTATTGACTGTTTGAAGTTACAATGGCACTGAAAAAAGTGCCCCCCAAGCCACAGCCGAGCAAGACACCTGCCTGCCCACCCGGTGGCGCTCTCCCTCCTGTCCGAGGTTTTCACTGTTGTGATCATTTCTGTTGAGGATTGGCAGCGGGGGTGGGGTGGGAGGGGGTGGTTGGTTTTTATTCCCCCCCCCCCGTCTTCTGGGTGGTTGCAGCAGGTTTTGGTCACTTCACACGACCCTGGGACACTGTGACCATCATAAATATGAATCAGTTGCCAAGCATCTGAATGTAAATCACAAGACCCTGGAGAGGCTGCAACATTCCAACTGATTGGCGGTTCTTCTGGGCTCAGCAGAAACACCAGGATCAGTGCTGCTTTCCAGCTGATTGGTGCTTCTTCGGGGCTCAGCAGAAGCACCAGGATCAGCACTGAGCTCTAGCTGGAGCCTGGCGCTGATCCTGGCACTTCCGCTGAGCCCTGATAGCCCCAAAGAAGCGCCAATCAGCTGGAAAGCGGCACTGATCCTGGCGCTTCCGCTGAGCCCTGACAGCCCTGCAGCTCCAGCCATCTCTCGCTCAGGTTCAGCTCATTCCCCTCCCCCGCTACCACTTTTCTAGGATGGTCATGTACCACCTCCAGGTGCCAATGTACCACAGGTGGTACCCGTACCACTGGTTGAAAAACCCTGATCTAGTCCAACCCCCTGCTCAGGCAGAAAACCCTATCCCATTCCAGACAAATGGCTGTCCAGTCTCTTCTTAAAGACTTCCAGTCTTGGAACATTCACAGCTTCTGGAGGCAGATTCCAGCATGTGAACAAAATTCGGATGCTTGGCAACCAACTCATATTTACAACGGTTGCTGTGTCCCCGGGTCACACGGTCCCCTTTTGCAACCTTCTGACAAGCAAAGTCAATAGGGAAAAAGCAGATTAACTTAACAACCGTGCTGCTAACTTAACAACTGCAATTGTTAACTGTGGCAAGAAAGGTCGCAAAACAGCAAAATTCACTTAACAAATGTTCCATTTAACAGCAGAAGTGTGGGGCTCAGTGGTGGTTGCAAGTCGAGGACTATCTCTATTTACGATGGTTGCAGAGTCCGGGGGACACGTGATTACCACTTGTGACCTTCTCCATCAACCTCCGACAAGCAGCAACAATGGGAGAAGGAAGCTGAATTCATGTAATGATTCTCTAAAGAACTACAGTGATTCACTATAATTAAAACGATTATAAAGGTTATAAAATCAGGAGTGACTCACTTAATAATTACCTTGCTTAGCAATAGAAATTCTGGCCCCAACTTTGGTCGTAAGTTGAAGACTTCCTGTATCTGTCCCCATCTCCTATCAGATGCAGTTATGAACAATGGAAATTTTAGTGCAGGGGTCTCCAAACCTGTCTGGCTGGGGAATTCTGGGAGTTGAATCTACAAGCCTTAAAGTTGTCAAGTTTGGAGCACCTATTTTAGTGGAACCCTCTCTTGAGTGACCATCCCCATCTTACATGTTACGACGCTCAGCAATGCTGTTGCTCACCATGATTGTTGAGCCTCTGACGAAAGGAATAAGCAGGACTGGCGAAGCGGGTATAATCATGGTTGACAAATCCAATGGTGGGAGGTAAGCTGTAACATCCAGGTCCAGGACCTAAGAGGACATGAGAACGTTTTTTTATTTTTCTTTAGTCTTCATTAATTTCATGACTATATCCTCTTTTAAAAAGCAAAATGCCACTGGGCAGGGTGCTTCTGTGGGAAGTCAGCCCCCCTCCCAGAGAAAGAAATATTAAAGAGACAGAAAAACGTGCCTAGTTTTTCTTTATAGCCCCAAGTCTCCCTCCCCCAAGCAGAAACCAGCTCTGTAGAAATGCAGATGTAAATAATCCAGGAAGGTTGAAGCTAGAAGATTAAGAAGACAAAGACACCTAAAATCTACATACCCCGCCCAAACTCTAAGACAGGATATAATAGGATTAATCCACAGATGCCAAAGGGGCACACTCAGACTCAGGTCAAAAGTACATGACACAGGAAATGCAAAGCTCAAACAGGAACAGGAGCCCCAAAGGGTATAAAAACCCACTCCCTACATGTGCTCTCTCTCTTTTCTTCCAGAGCCATCTTTCTGTCTGGCTCTCCTCTTCAATAAACTGCAACCTTCTTTCTAAAGCAGTCACTATGTTGTTTATTCCCAGCTTGGACTGAACCATGATGAAGACTTTTCCTTCAACACTTACGGTATTTGAACAGAATAGAATAGGAAGGGACCTCGTAAGTCATCTAGTCCAATCAGGAGACCATACACCATTGGAAGGGAACTTGTAAGTCATCTAGCCCAAGCAGGAGACCCTACACCAGGGGTCCCCAACCTGTGGGCAGCGGCCTAGTAGTGGGCCGTGGCCTGCTGGCCACTGGGCCACAGGATAGGCTGGCTAGTGCTAGCACTTGTGCGCGCACACCCACCCCACTTGCAGTAGCGTGAAAACGGGCTGCCACCGTGCTGCAGGACGTGAAACGGGATGCCACTGTGCCTTAGGGGGGAAAATGGGATGCTGCCGCCATGCTGTGGGCACAAAAAGGGGCTGCCGCTGTGCTGCAGGACACCACCACGCTGCACGGTGCAAAAATGGGACGCCGCTGTCCCTCAGGAGGGAAAACGGGGTGACGCAGCGCTGCGGGCACAAAAACGGATGGCGCTGAGCCACACAAGAATGGGACAGAGTTAGCGAGTATCAAGCAAGCGCTAGCCCCACCCCGTTTGCATCACATGGATGATCATGGGCCTGTGTGCGCATATAAACTGCTTCCCCCTCCCTTCCGGTCCGCCAGCCGAGAAAGGTTGATGACCTCTACCCTACACTATTGTTTATTTTATATCCCACCATTCCTCAAGGCAGCGGTTCTCAACCTGTGGTTTGCGACCCCATTTGGGGTCGAATGACCATTTCACGGGGGTCGCCAAGCACCGCAGTCTGCCATTTTTTTTGGTCGGCCATTTTTTTTTTGGTCGGCCATTTTTTTCCCCTATCGCGATGCGCCCTGTTGTGCCGCACATGCGCGATGCGCCCTGTCACGCCACGCATGTGCTGCAATGCGGGCCCGCCATTTTTTTTGTGTAATGTGGGCCGGGGTTGCGCCCCGGAATAGGTTGAGAACCGCTGCCTCAAGGCTTCTTGCAAGCGGATCACAATCTTATCCATAGAAAAAGGTTGTAAAATAATTTAGATTCAGAGTCTGAGCAAGGATGGGGGTCAAATAGACCTTTTATCCCACTTCCATTACCCTTATAAGTAACTCAAGTCAACAAACATACATAACAGGCCTTTCTCCTTCTACTTTCCTCACAACAACTTTGTGAGGCGGGTTGGGCTGAGAGAGTGGGAGTGGCTCAAAGTTATTCTTTCAGGTTTAAGATGGGTCTAGAACTCACTGTCTCCTGGTGATTGACTCAAAGTCACTCTACTGGCTTTCATGCCTAAGGTGAGACTAGAACTCAAGGTTTCCTGGTGATTGGCCCAGAATCACCCAACCACCTTTGATGCCTAAGGCAGGACTAGAACTCACAGTCGCCTGGTGATTGGCCCAAAATCACCCAAGCCGCTGTTATACCTGAAGTGGAATTAGAATTCACCTTCTCCTAGTTTCTAGCTAGATGCCTTAGCCATTATACCAAACAAGATGTTAACAAGAGACCTTTTTAGAGATTTTCTGAAAACAATCGTTTTGAATAGTCTACACAGATTCCTCTTAAATAAGGCAAATCATTTATACTCCAATGCATCTAACTAACAACTTCCACGTCGTATTTACAAAATGTACAAAAACATGCTTTGCTTAACCCATCACTGGTTGGATTCACAAAATACACTAAGCCACAAGCCATGGTTTACAATCCACACAGGCTATTTTTAAAATCTACCACCCAGAAAGTTTATAATCGTCCCTTTCTTCCTGACCTGTCTCAAGGGCTGCAATCTTTGGGGGTTTCTTTGGATGAGAGTCGTCTTCCATCTTCAACCCACAAATTTCTTTGATGAAGGAGAGCTGGTCTTCTTTTTTGCTTCTCCACTCCTCCCCTCCTTCCCACCAAGGCCACTTATAGAGGAAGGCCAACAATTTTTTGCAATATAGGAACAAGCAAACAAACTAACAATGTGTCCTCTCCAAGCAAAAGAACAACCCAATTCAAAAGGAAAAAAAAAAAAGAATTTATACCATCTAAAGCAGACTTGGTGAGAAAACAGTGTCTGGGGAAACTCGGAGAAGTGAAATGTAATTCCATAGGGTGCGCCTTTGGAGATAAAGAGATGAGCTGTAAGCAGAGACGCAGCAGGCGGTCAAAGAGGGATTCTGTGTGTCAATTATTCTTTTCCATCTGGTCAGAGGGTAGCTTACATAAAGCTAGTAGTAGACTACTGAGGTGGTGGTTAATTTGCTGGGAGGGGATCTTGAGGTATGGATCCACTAAAAACAGCCCTGGATTTAACTACCTTTGTTTTGTTCAGTCATTCGGAATCCCTGGATTAATATAGCATCCATTTTGGTCACTACAATATAAAAAATATGTTGAGACTCTAGAACAGCGGTTCTCAACCTTTTTCAGGCCGAGACCCCACCCGCGCCGTGCATGCGCGGCGCGACGGGCCGAATCGCACATGCGCGGTGCAACGGGCCGAACCACGCATGCGCGGCGCAATGGGCTGAACCGTGCATGCGTGGCGTGATAGGCCGAACCGCGCATGCATGGCGCGGCACGACGGGCCGAACCGCGCATGCACGGTGCACGCGTGGCAGCCCGAACCGTGCATGCGCGGTGCGACGGGCTGAACCGCGCATGCACGGCGCGCGCGCGATGACCCAAACCGCACATGCGCGGCGCGACGGGCCGAACCGTGCATGCGCAGTGCGCACGCAACAGTCGAGGGTAAACGGGGAAAAAATGGCAGACTGCGGTGTCCAGTGACCCCTGCGAAACGGTCGTTCGACCCCAAATGGGGTCGCGACCCACAGGTTGAGAACTGCTGCTCTAGAAAGAGAAGAGCAACAAAGATGATCAGGGGACTGGAGGCTAAAACATACGAATAATGGTTGAAAGAATTGGGTATGTCTAGATTAATGAAAAGAAGGATGAGGGGAGGCGACATGATAGCAGTCTTCCAGTATCTCAGGGGTTGCCACAAAGAAGAGGGAGTCCAGCTATTCTCCAAAGCACCCAAAGGCAGGACAAGAAAGAATAGAAGGAAACTAATCAAGGAGAGAACTAACCTAAAACTAAGGACAGATTTCCTGACAGAACAATTAATCAACGGAATGAGTTGCCTCCAGAAGTTGTGGGTGCTTCAACCGTGGAAGTTTTAAGAAGAAATTGGACAACCATTTGTCTGAAATGGTATAGGGTAGTGATGGCGAACTTTTTAGAGACCGAGTGCCCAAAAACTGGCCCCGCCTCTGCTCTACCCCTTGCCTGCCCCCACTCCACCCCCTGCCACGCCCCACCCTGCCTGCCCGCAGGGCCACTCACCGCCTCCAGGGCCTGCCGCAGATCACCCAGGCAGCCCAGCAGCGCCATGGCAGCCACACTCTCTGCCCATGCCCCGCAGCATCAACTGTGTGCGATGGGCCGTGAGGGCAGAGTCTTGTCTACGCTGCCTGGCTGTCATGTCCTCCGCGTGGGCCACGCTCGGGGGCAACTCTCTTCCAGGGAG
This sequence comes from Bothrops alternatus, assembly GCA_034064705.1. Lineage (NCBI taxonomy): Eukaryota > Metazoa > Chordata > Lepidosauria > Squamata > Viperidae > Bothrops > Bothrops alternatus. Next base: position 815,291 of record JARGCV010000305.1, read on the forward strand.
GCTGCTGGTAAGGAGGGGGTCACGGGCGGAGGCAAGGCTGGGGCAATGGCACGTGTGCCCACAGAGAGGGCTCCGAGTGCCGCCTTTGGCACCCGTGCCATAGGTTCGCCACCACTGGTATAGGGGTTGGCAGTGCTTTTTTTCATTAAAAAAAAAAAAAGGTGCCGGAACTCATACATGTCTTGCCTACCCTACAAGGTTCCATCCAAAAAAGGTGCCGGAACTCTGTTCTGGGCGTTCTATGAAAAAAAAAGCCCTGGGGGTTGGACTAGATACAGGGGTTCTCCAAAGTCTCTTCCAATTCTGTTACTGTTATTCTAATTAGCATCATTTGACTTATCTGTGATAAAGCAAGCATGCTCAGTAGATTTATATAGACCATATAACATTTCATAGCATCCCAATAGTCTTCATATGAACTTCTTCATGCTCATCCTTATATTCAATAGGTGTGGTTTTCACATTAAAAGAGGCATAATGAGTTTGAACGTTACTGAAGTTCAAATGTATGTATAGTCTTTGTCCTTAGCCTACTGCAGACATGTCAAACTCACGACATCATGTGACGTTGCACGACATATCGGAGCTTTTTCCCCATTGCTGGCAATGGGGTGGGTGTGGTTTCCTTGGGATGCGTCTGGCCCGCAGGCCGGCAGTTTGACACCCCTGGCCTATTGGAACCAGAATAAGAGAATAACAGTTGGAAGGGACCTTGGAGGTCTTCTAGTCCAACCCCTGCTGAAGCAGGACAACCCTATTTATTTATTTATTTATTTATTTATTATTTAATTCGATTTCTATGCCGCCCTATTCCAAAAAAACTCAGGGCGGCTTACAACATAAATACTAACATATAGAAATCTGACATTAAATACATTATAAAACCCCTGGATTAAAAACCAATCATCCAAAGACAAACTCACAACAAACATACAGTGGCTAGGGTAAGGTGTTAACTGCCCCAGGCCTGTCGGCAAAGATGTGTCTTTAATAATTTGCGAAAGGCGGAGAGGGTGGGGGCAATACGGATCTCTGGGGGGAGTTGATTCCAGAGGGCCAGGGCCGCAACAGAGAAGGCTCTTCCCCTAGGCCCCGCCAGGCGACACTGTCTGGCTGACGGGACCTGGAGAAGGCCGACTCTGTGGGCCCTAACCGGTCGCTGGGTTTCATGGGGCAGCAGACGGTCCCTTAAGTAACCTGGTCCGATGCCATGTAGGGCTTTATAGGTCATAACCAACACTTTGAATTGCGTTCGGAGACCAATTGGCAGCCAATGCAGCTCGCGGAGTGATGTTGAAATGTGGGCATTTCTAGGTAGGCCCAATACTGCTCGTGCGGCTGCATTCTGCATTACCTGAAGTCTCCGAACGTTTTTCAAAAGTAGTAGAATAACCCTATATAGCAAGGATCTTCAAATGTGGCCCTTTTATGGCTTGTGGACTTCAATTCCCAGAATTCCTCAGCCAGGCATGCTGGCTGAGGAATTCTGGGGGTTGAAGTCCACAAGTCATAAAAGGGCCACGTTTGAAGACCCCTGCTATATTCATTCAAACAAATGGTTGAGCAGTCTCTGCACTTAAGTGAATCATGAGGTCATTAAATGAATATGGCTTCTACCACTGACTTTGTTGTCAGAAGCCAGCATGGTTGGCAAATGGCGATCACATGATCCTAGGATATTGCAAAGGTCCTAGATACACACTCCTGGCCAAGCGCCCAAACTCTGATCATGTGACCACGGGGATGCTTCAGTGGTTTTGAGAACTGGTTGTAAGTCACTTTTTTCAGTGTCGTAACTTCGAACGTTCACTAAACAAATGATCGTAAGTCAAGAACTACCGGTGGTTGGACAAAGTTCAACAATGAGATCATCCAAAAGGAAGTTTTTACATAAAAGGCAAATAGGATGCAATGAATGGATGGGTTGGAAGCCAAGTTGGTGATGGCATGTAGATCATTTGTGGTACATTTAATTGATGTTTCTCAATCTTGGCAATTTTACGACGCGTGGACTTCAACTCCCAGGACTCCAGGTGTGGACTTCTGAATTTTGGGAGTTGACGTCCACACATCTAAAAGTTGACAAAACTGAGAAGCATGCACTAGATCAGGGTAGGCAACCTTGGCTCTTTTATGAGTTGTGGACTTCAACTCCCAGAATTCCTGAGCCAGCATGGCTCAGCTTGGAAACCTCTTCCTTTCCCCTCAGCATGGCTGGCTCAGGAATTCTGGGAGTTGAAGTCCACGAGTCATAAAAGAGCCAAGGTTGCCTACCCTTGCGTGACTAGACATCTACACTGTTGTCTTTTCCCTCATTTTTTCCTTTTAATGTCTTTGATGTTATTACTTTTTGTGCTTTCTCTCCAATGCTGCTTATTCCAAAATGGAAGAACACAATGGGGATTCACACATGCTGGGGAAAAAAATCCATGTAAGGCAGGAGTCTTTAAACCTGGGCCCTTTAATGACTTGTGGACTTCAACTCCCAGAATTCCTCAGCCAGCATAGCTGGCTGAGGAATTCTGGGAGTTGAAGTCCACAAGTCATAAAGGGGCCAAGTTTGAAGACCCCTGGTGTAGGGGAAAGGAGAACTCGAAACCCAAATGAGATATCGAAACCCAATCTCATCTGAACTGTGCGAAGAGTTGGAGAAAGAGAGACAAAGGTGGATAAAAAGAAGGAGAAAGATAAAAGATTGCCTGAGAGAGCCAGCTCGGGGCAGGGGGGGCGGAGACATGAGTGTGACGAGATGGCTGATTGGCTTGAAAAGTGAGATTAGGCGTGGCTTAGCTTTGAAAACAGATTAGAAAGTGGAGAACGAGTGTGATGAGCGGATCTGCCGAAGTGGGCGGGGAAAGGAAGAAATAAGCCAGATATGATTGGATGATAGAGGTCATAGGCGGAGCGGACGAGGGACAGGCGGAATCCGAATGTTCAAAGAAAACCAAGGCGGGCTCAGTATGTTTGACACATGTCGGCTGGGCGGGGTCTATGCACGCGCAGCCTCTGAACGACACCGTCCTGTTTGCCTGCTCGCGCGCATACGCATGCGCGAGTCCCCCCCCCCTTTGCCTCTGTTTATCTGTTAACGTGGTGCTGCCTGAGGCGAAGAGAAAAAGGCGGGAAGAGGAAACGCGACCCTGGAATTGAGTGGGTCGCCCGGTGGGCCCGGGGAGCAGCAATTCTCCTCAGGTCCCCCTCAAAAACCTTGAGGAGACTGTCCACCCTTGATGAGAGGGCAAGCAGAGGTCGCCTCTTGAGCCTGGATCCTGGAAATCCACTTCCTATGTTTCTCCAAACCACATAGGATGGATTCATATTATACTATTTTTATAATTTATAATAACAACAGCAGTACCTGGAGATAGCGGAAACACTGGAGAAAAATCACAAAATGCAAAGACCTGAAAATAGAAGGACAGCTATGGCAAAAGAATGTCTTGGGCACACTCCCAAAACATCTGGAGTACTATTTGAATAACATCAGCATTGACAAATTCCCCAATTGCAAAGGCAACTTGACATGGAATAGCCTATATCCTGTGAGATACCTTTTAACATCATTAAATAACATCTGCCTATCCTAGATCCTTGGAAAGGGCTCAGTAGGTAGACAAAAATGCCAAATGTGGTCTAAACATCTGATTGACTGTGCAATGAGCCATAATACATAATAATTATAATATACTACTGTATGCAGCTTCCTCTAACCCCGATCAAGATAAGCGCTTTACAATTGTTAAAACATTTAAAAACAATCCAAAAGCAGCAGAAGACAACAACAATGGCAAAAATAAGTAAATGCGGAAGAAAAAGCAGAAAGCATCAATCATCCTGTCCCAAGGTCTGGGAGAGAGTGGGGATGGGAAGAGCCTGGACTTTAAAACTCTTCAGTGAAGATGAAGCCTTAACCTGGTTAAGCATCTAGGCAAAGGAGGCTGGGTGCTAGGTGTTAACGTGTCTTCTGGATCCAGCCAGTGAGACTTCTGCAGAGACAACCCCCCCCCCCAAATCTCTGTGCAGTTCTATTGTCGCTGTTCTGCCATTACAAGTACTTTCAAGCTGAACGGGGGCAGTGGCTCAATGTAAAATTATGGGGGTGATATGCCCGCAATTCGATATTGCTCCAAAATGCACAATCTTTGCTTGGGTGGCAATCTCACCTGCAACCCTGGGAGAAAGTGGAAGCTCCTAGGACCTAGGTAGTTTCTTTTTAGCATGCATGACCTACATACCAGGCTCAGTGGCAGTAGACAAACACACAAACTCTTATGTGGAAGTGTGTGTGCCAGCATACAAGGATTATGTCCTTGCTTCTTGACATTCATACATACGAGTATATAGTATTTGATAGATTTTTAAAGTGCAACTTTGGTCTAGTGAGTAAGACCACCAGGCTTAGAAAGCGGGAGACTGAATTCAAGTCCCTCCTTAGGGCATGAAAGCCAACTGGGTGGCTTTGGGCCAATCACCAGGAGACTTGAGTTCTAGTCCCACTTTAGGCATGAAAGCTGACTAGGTGACTTTGGGCTGGTCTTTCTCAGCCCAGCCCACCTCACAGGGTTATTGTGGGGAAAATAGAAGGATGGTGTGTTCACCACCTTGAGTTATGTGTGAAAATAATAAAGATGGGATATAAATAAAAGTATATAGAGTTCTCTTTCAGTGGGCGCTGAACTTACAGGTACATATGTATATCCCTTCATCCAACACAACACAAAGAATTCGTGAAGTTGAAGTCCGTACTTTTTCATGCTGCCAAGTCATCTCAATTGCACAAATATCCATGGGTTCAATTCCTAGTAGAGGGCTTGAATCCATAAAATAACATTGGCCAACAAATCTCAGGATGGAAGTGGTAAAGTACAGGTAGTTCTTGACTTAAAAGACTTCGTTTAGTGACCCTTCAAAGTTACAAGGGAACTAAAAAAACTGATTTACGACCATTTTTCACACAACTGTTGCAGCAACTCCATGGTCACATGATCAAAATTCAGACTCTTGGCAAGTGACTTATATTTGACAGTTGTAGTGTCCTCGGGTCATAGGGTCACCTTTAGCCACCTGACAAGCAAGGTCAACAGGGAAGCCAGATTCACTTAACATCCATGTTACTAACTTAACAATAAGATGACCAACTGTCCTCCTTTAGGGAGGACAGTCCTCCTTTTGTGAGTTCTGTCCTCCCTCGAAAAGGGTCCTCCTACATGTCCTCCTTTTTGATATTTGAAGACTGATCTGCAGGGCTTTTTTTTGCATAGAACGCTCAGAATGGCGTTCCGGCATCTTTTTTTGATGTTTTTTTTTCAACTTTTGCATGAGTTGTGCTATTCCCCCTATTGGCTTTCAAAAGCCAATAGGAATTGCTGCTGAGCGCACCAAAACACCCAGCCAGCAAACTTTGCACATGTAAGTTGACTGCAGCGAAGGCGAATTGGCAGGAACTTTGCACCCCTCCCTGCTACCCAACTACACCATCTTCTAGTTCAGCGGTTCTCAACCTATGGGTCGCGACCCCATTTGGGGTCGAACAACCGTTTCGCGAGGGTCGCCGGACACCGTGGTCTGCCATTTTGTTTTTTTGTTTGTTTGTTTTTTCGTCGCGCGCCACGCATGCACGGTTTGGGCTGTCGCGCGCGCCGTGAATGCGCGGATTGGGCCGTCGCGGTCCGCCTTTTTTTGTTGCTCGCACACCGCGCATGCGCGGTTCGGGCCATCACGTGCACGCCGTGCATGCGCGGATTGGCCCGTCGCGGTCCGCCATTTTGTGGTTTTTTTTGGTTTTTTTTCGTCGCTTGTTTTTCAAGCCGTCGCGCGCGCGCCGCTCATGCGCGGATCGGCCTGTCGCGGTCCGCCATTTTGTTTTTTTGTTTGTTTTTCCGTTGCGCGTGCGCCGCGCATGCGCAGATTGGCCCATTGCTCGCGCGCATGCACGGATTGGCCCATCGCGCACACGCGCATTCAGGGTCATGCCGCGCATGGGTGGCGCAAGTGGGGTCTCAACCTGGAAAAGGTTGAGAACCACTGTTCTAGTTAGTTCCAAAGATAGCTGGAGGAGACTGGAGCGGTAAGTTTCTCTTGATCTTCGACTCTGCTAAGGCAATAATGGCTGCGGGCACAAGAGGCAGGGGTGGCAGGGGTGCTGTGGGCGGGGGTGTGAGGGGCGGCAGCAGCAGGCTGCCCCTGTGCTGTGGGAGCTGTGGGGCCCTCTCTACACGGGGCTACGCAGGGTGGGCGGTGGTGCTGGTGGGGTGGCTGCAGGCAGGGTGTGTCGACGGTGGGCTGCCCCCCGGAGCCGGTGAGGCTGGTGCTTTGGGAGCCACAGGGCCCGCTCTACACGGCAGGGCAGCGGTGCTGGCAGGGCGGCTGTGGGTGGGGGTGTAACGGGCAGTTGACCTTCCATGGGCCGGGCCAGCTTTTACGATATTTTTTTCTTCAGTTTTTTTGTGTCCTCCTTTTCATTGTAAACAAGTTGGTCACCTTATTAACAACTGCAGTGATTCACTTAACATCTGAGGCAAGAATGGTTGTAAAATGGGGCAAAGCCCATTTAACAAATGGCTCACTTAGCAACAGAAATTTTGGGCTCAATTGAGGTTGTAAATCGAGGACTACCTGTACTTCCTGGTTGTGAACATAATATTAGGGAATAAGGTTATCTGGTGCAGGACAGTCCTTGCCTGGGTGTAGAACAGTGGTTCTCAACCTTTTTCAGGCCGAGACCCCACCTGCGCCGCTCATGCGTGGCGTGACCCCGACCTGCGCCGCGCATGTGCGGCGCAACAGGCCTAACCACGCATGTGCGGCGCGACGGGCCTAACTGTGCATGCGTGGCACACGCACGACGGCCTGAACCACGCATGCGCGCATGATGCCCCGAACCGTACATGCGTGGCGCGCGCGTGACGGCCCAAACCACGCATGCACGGCGCGACGCGACGGCCCGAATCGCGCATGCGCACGCATGCGTGACGCCTGAGGGGAAATGGCGGACAAAAAATGGCGGACTGCCATGTTTGGCGACCCCCGTGAAACGGTCGTTCGACCCCAAATGGGGTCGCGACCCACAGGTTGAGAACCGCTGGTGTAGAAGGATATTTTTTTAATGTACACCTGAGTGGGGCTTTCAAATTTAGAAATATTGAGCCTCAATAAGGACAGTCATAGTCCCACAAGATAGAAGGTAGATAATTCCTCCCCCATTCTCCAACTTTTTCATTTTGAGAAGTCCTGGAGCAGTAGAAAAAAAAGCTGATAAAATCAGGTCACTCATGTGATTGATCCATTTTACAACTATTATGACTTATGATTGTAATAGGCAGGCTCTATTGCGGTCATTTGCCAAGAATTATCTGTACTATAACAATTTAAAATCTTAGGGCTACTGTGAATTGCCTAAGCCTATACTCTTGGACGTAGTGATGGCCACCCCTTTAATTTAGACTGCCTTTATGCAGAACAGAGAAACATTCTCTTCACTACCTTGTGAATTAAGGTTTTGGATTTTTTCCAAGGTTCACATCAGCTCTTACATTAAGCTGTGCATCTGTGATCGTCTGAGTTGCAGTGATGCCCTTTATTGTTTTAATCTTGTTTGTTTTAGCTGCTTCCATTTCCAGTAGTCTGATACTCCTTGATAACCAGTTTCAGCTAGCTGTGTAAAGACTTTTTTTGTGGGGGGGGGGGTGATGGCTGGAACTCCTCTGACAAAAGCTTGAAAAGTGAAATCATATATTTTGAGCACTTAAATTCATCAATCCTGGGTCACATCTGTTCTCTTTTCACTAATGTGGAGTACATAACATTAAGTTAGAATGCAAAAACTGTATTAAAAGCTAAAGAGTTATAAAACCAGGCCTTTATAAAAAGATAATTTATAGTTTATTGTAGAACTGTCTTTTGATTGAAATTGGGCATATGTCAGGTCGATGGATCTACTAGCTTGAAGGACACAGACTGGATTCATACATTATGCTGAACCAGAGCAATGTAGGCATCCTCTACGTGTTCTAAAAATGTCACTTTTTCCTGTGGGCCACATAACTATATAATTAGCTCTATGGTTCTCAGATGCTGAAACTGTAACATTTGAAAGCCTAATCCCTGCTAATGGAAAAAAAAACCTGAAGTAGCCCATAATTATAAGTTGGGATTTCTTTTTTATTATACAGGTAATACTCAAGTTATGGCCATGCATTCAGCAACTGTTCAAAGTGCAAGAAGGGGCTTAGGCCAGGTCCTTCAAGTTCTACCCATTGGAGTGTCCCTGTGTCAGGTGAACAATATTTGGGCCCTTGCCAACCAACTTGCAAATACCACCAGGGGCAGTATCCCATGGTCATATGATCACCATTTGTGACCATCTCTGCCAGCTTCACAAAGGTAAAGTCAATGGGGAAGCCAGCAAGAAGGTTGCAAGTTGTTTTGGTCAGTCCCCCCACCCCCACTTCCTGCACTTTCACACATTGCATTCTTCTTTCCCATCCTCCCTGCGATCACATAAATCCCGCACTGTCTTCCCCTGATTTTCTTGAGCTCACAACCAGTCATACAATATTTGGTGTGGCCTGCACTAGGCCTCCAGGGCCTCCCACAAAACTCTGTGGCACCCTCCCCCTCCGCTTCTTCCACTTTCCACTTAACAATCCACATGTCTTGGGTTACAATGACAACTGGGGCTCCCTGGATTGCTGTCACTAAGCAATACAATCACATGACATATGCTTTGCGACTGCATTGCTTAGTGACAGTCTGGGTCTCAATTGTAACCGTTAACACGAGGACTGTGTATTGCATATCAGCCTTTTTACTCTTCAGCACGTCATTCAACAGTTGGAACTGTTTCTCTCAAAAGGGATAGCATAACAGCTTGGTTTATTTGCTTATTTATGCATTTATTGAAGCATTTTTTGCTCTCTAGAATTCTAGGCAGCTTGGTATATTTTGTAAACCAGCCATTATGTCCTGTAAAACAGAGCTTATACCTTCTGTAAATCCAGCCATTTGACTGATTCAGTAAATCTAGCCATGTATGTATGTATGTATGTATGTATGTATGTATGTATGTATGTATGTATGTATGTATGTATGTATGTATATATATCTATGTATTAAATTTATATGCCACCTTTCTCACTCTGCAAAGTGACTCAAGTATGTTACGTGAACTAAGCTTTAGAATTAAGGCAGCATAACTGAAGATTTCTTTTAACTTCAAAACAAAACAGAGCACACAATTTTATTTAATTCATTTGAATGTATTAGCCACCACCCATCTCCAATGGACTCCTTCTTCCAAACAAGAATCTCCCCCTTATCACCCCAATTTTTTCTATTTTCAGAAGAGAATTAAATTGAATTGGAATATTGTCTGTTTGTTACTCCTTATTTTAATACTATGTTTACTTGTGGTTTGTAAGTAAGGCATTAAAAATATATTTACTAGCTTATGTAGGATAAAGATGGAATTGGTGGTTCCATTATATATATAATGCAGTAGTGTTGATTTTTCTTTTGGCTAGCGGGTTGCTCACCATCATGATGCTAACAGAATAATTTTTTTTCTTGGTCCAACAGAAGTTATAAAAAGTAGTTGGATGGACAGACTGTATTTGGAAGGAGTGGCGTATACCTTTGAATCAGTCTTGATTCCTGGCAACTTATTGCACATCCTCCAGTTTTCTTGGCAAGATTTGAGAAGTGGCTCGTGATTGCCTGTTTCTAGGGCAGAGAGAGAGGGACTGGCCCAAAATCATCCATTTGATTTCATGTCTAAGGCAGGACTAGAATTTGCAGGCTCCTAGTTTCTAGCCTGATATCTTAACCGTTGCATCAAATTGGCTCTCCTCTTGATGCCTCTGAGTCAGTGTTGACTCCTGGCAACTGCTTGGAATAGAATAGTCCCTGCAGTTCTCCTGCAAGTTTTTTCAGAAGTGGTTTGCCATTGCTTGCTTCCTAGTGTTGGAAGGAAAGTCTTCATTGTGGTTCAGTCCAAGCTGGGAATAAACATGGCGACTGCTTTAGGAAGAAGGCATGAACTTTGACTGAGTCTTAGTGTGCTTTTCTGGTATTCAGATGGTGATGGGTGAATCCTATTATGCCCCAAAGGTCGTATCCTGCTTCCCTGGGGCTGGGGCTAATGCAGCGGTTCTCAACCTGTGGGTCGCGACCCCATTTGGAGTCGAACGACCGTTTCACGGGTGTCGCCAAACACCGCAGTCCGCCATTTTTCCCCCCATTTCCCCTCGGCCGTCGCATGCGCGGTTCGGCCCGTCGCGCCGTGCATGCGCGGTTTGGCCCGCCGCGCACACGTGCTGCGCATGCGCAGTTTGGTCCGCCCACCGTGCATGTGCGGTTTGGGCCGCCGTGCCGCGCATGCACGGTTCGGGCCGTCGCGCCACGCATGCATGGTACGGGCCATCGCACATTCACCGTGCATGCGCAGTTCAGCCTGTTGCGCCGCGCATGCATGGTTCGGCCCATCGCGCTGCGCATGCACGGTTTGGGCCATCGCGCGTGCACCATACATGCGCAGTTCGGCCTGTCGTGTGCGCACCGCGCATGCGCGGTTTGGCCTGCCGCACCATGCATGCGCGGTTCGGCCCACCGTGCGTGCACCGCGCATGCGTGGTTCAGTCCATCGCACCGCGCATGTGCGGTTTGGGCCGCCACGCGTGCCACACATGCGCTGTTCGGCCGTCGCGCCGCGCATGTGCGGTTCGGGTCGTCGCACACGCGCCGCGCATGTGCGGTTCGGCCTGTCGTGCCGCGCATGCGTGGTTCGGCCCATCACGCGCACCGCGCATGGGCGGCGCAGTTGGGGTCTCGGCCTGAAAAAGGTTGAGAACCACTGGGCTAATGGCTCTTAAGTGTTTGGGTGAGGCATGCAGATTTTAGGTGTCTTTGTCTTCTTAATCTCCTAGCTTCAACCTTCCTGATGGTTTACATCTGCATTTGTACAGAGCTGGTTTCTGCTTGGGGGAGGGAGACTTGGGGCTATCAAGAAAAACGGGGCGTGCTTTTCTGCCGCTTTAAAATCTTTTGAGGAAATATATTTTTCTGCCCTTTTAATATTTCCTTCTCTGGGGAGGGGGCTGATTCCCACACTAGGATTGAGAGAGAGTGACTGGCCTTAGCTCACCCAGCTTGCTTCCTACCTAAGGCAGGACTAGAATTCACATTCCCATAGTTTCTAGCATGATAGGGGTTGCCCTTGATTTACAACCATAACTGAGCCCCAAATTTCTGTTGCTAAGCAAGGCAGTTGTTAAGTGAGTTTTGCCTCATTCTCCAACCTTTCTTGCCACACTTGTTAAGTGAATCATTGTAGCTATTAAGGTAGTAACACAGTTGTTAAGTGAATCTGGCTTCCCCCTTGACTTGTCAGAAGATTGCCAAAGGTGATCGCATGACCCCGGGGCACTGCAACCGTCATAAACATGAGCCTGTTGTCAAGTATCTGAATTTTGATCATGTGATTATGGGGACCCTACAACGGTCTTAAGTGTGAAAACTGGTCAATAAGACACTTTTTTCAGGGCTGTTGTAACTTTGAACGGTCACTAAAGACCGTTTGGTGGTCGAAGACTATCTCTTCCTTAACCATGATACCAAACTGGCTCTTAACTGTGATTTACAGTGTTTAAATGGTTCATCACGAAAGCAAATTTCTTTGTGGAATCGTTTTCCAAAATGATAATGCTACTTTATTGGCCCCAGGTAGTTTGTTGTTCTATATTGTGTGAGATGTCCTGTATGGCACTTTCTAATCAGAGGAAAGTCTCGATGGGTTTTTAAAGCTCCAAGACAACTTGGCGAATACATCTAGAAGAGTCACTGCTTAGCTCTTTGCGGATACAAGAACTAGCGTACCCTGGCAGTGTGTGAAAAGCCCCCAAACCACAGAGGAAAGATAAGCTTGAATGGGTTTCTTTTCACCAAAGTGAACAACTATTTACTTTTCCAATCATGCTGAGCTTGTTATTCGGGGTGGTGTCTGGGATGAAACAAGCGCGGTAGATAAATTGAAAGTTATCTCCAGGCTTCCTTTTAAAGCAAAGCTTTCCCCAGGTGATACACAAAAGACAATTCACTTCGTGAACGGAGTGGAATAATTTAGCTTGAGATACATCAAGTAATCCATGGACTGCCAGCTGCCCCCAGAGTATCCTGTGGCTTGAGCTGCTGAAATTTGGCAGAGCAGCTTTTATTTTTCCATGGCTGCTGAGTCAATTAAGAGAGATCCATATAGTGGGCTGTTAAGTATTTCTGAATTTTTCCAAGGTCTCGGGGAGGTACAGATCATCTGCTGTTGGAGCCATTTATATAAAGCCAAGCTGTAATCTACAGAGCTTCAGGGGTCAAACCAACTGGTTAAGCGCTGTCTCAGGTGGTCAAAGAAGTAGAGCAATTTACCAAATTTTGCCCGTATCAGAGATGATTGCTATGAAAGAACTGATAGGGTGTTGTTTCCTCCTGAATTGGTGTATGGATATGTGTTACTGAGAGATTTACAGCAGCGGTTCTCAACCTGTGGGTCGCGACCCCATTTGGGGTCGAATGACCATTTCACGGGGGTCGCCAAACACTGCAGTCCGCCATTTTTTGGGGGGGGTCGGCCATTTTTTTTTGGTCGGCCATTTTTTCCCCTTTGCAATGCGGGCCATCGCACCACGCATGCGCGATGTGGGCCCGCCATTTTTTTTTGGGTCGGCCATTTTGGGGGGGGTTCGGCCATTTTTTTATTTTATTTTTTTTGGTCCACCATTTTTTCCCCCTTTGCGATGCGGGCCGTCGCGCCGCGCATGTGCGATGCGGGCCCGCCATTTTTGGGGGGGGTTGGCCATTTTTTGGGGGGTCCGCCATTTTTTTCCCCTTTGCGATGTGGGCCGTCGCGCCGCGCATGTGCGATGCGGGCCCGCCATTTTTGGGGGGGGTTGGCCATTTTTGGGGGGGTCCGCCATTTTTTCCCCTTTGCGATGTGGGCCGTCGCGCATGCGCGATGCGCCCGTCATGCATGCGCAATGCGGGCCAGGGTCACGCCACGCTTGCGCGGCACGGGCCGGGGTCAAGCCCCGGAAAAGGTTGAGAACCGCTGATTTACAGTTTGTTCCTCTGCCACTGCTAAGGCCCAAGGAATGCCCTTGAAGCAGAAGCCTTGATTCATAAGGTAGGGTTGGTTTAATCTAGTTTGAGGGGTTCTTGGTGCTCTTAGTGCTTGATTATTTTCTTGCAGACGTTTCATTACCCAACTAGGTAACATCATCATCAAACAAATTTAGAGAGCACCAAGGATCCTTTATTTCAACCCTGAGCTACAAATACAGCTAGTCCTCGACTCACAACCATTTGTTTAATGACCACTTGAAGTTGCAATGGCACTGAAAAAAATGGGATGGCTGTTTTTCCACCACTTGAAGCCTCCTCATGGTCACGTGATCAAAATTCGGATGCTTGGCAACTGGCATGTATTTATGACGGTTGCAGAGTTCCAGGGTCCTGTGATCCCTTTTTGAGAGCTTCTGACGAGCAAAATCAATGGGGAAGCCAGATTCACTTAACAACTGTGTTCCTAGCTTAACAACTGCAGGGATTCACTCAACAACCGGCAAGAAAGGTCATCAAGTGACGCAAAACTCACTTAACAACTGTCTCACTTAGCAATGGAAATTTTGGGCTCAATTGAGGTCTAAGTTCAGGAGTCCTTGTAATAACCATGTGATATATGTGCCTATACCCAATTTTTTGTCTTTTAATTTTCATAATAAAGTTGGATGAGAGAGAACGCGGTCATAAAGAATTGAAAGTAAGACAAACAGCAACTGGAGACTATGTTTTGAGTGGCAGGTGAGTGGGGGTGGGAGGAAATGATGGATGGGAGAGTCTTACCTGCAAGGGGTTTTATATGTACATTCTCCATTCCCTGTTCTTCCAAGCCAATTTTTAGAACACATGTGGAGAATGTGCTATTGCGGAAGATTACTTGAAATTCTGACCTGAAATCCCGTTAACCCATAGGTGTGTTTCCCCCCCCCCCGCGGGTTTTGCCTTAGACTTTTCTCAGCACACTAAGTTAATCAACATTTATGTTCCATTCAAAAGAGACAATCAAAAAGCCAAAAAGGCAACAAAAAGACCACAACACCTCATCACCAGCAATCAACACCCAGATCAGCAGAGATTAACACCAAGATTCACTAGAACCAACGGTCAAGCAATTAAACAAACCCCCCAATCAAGGAACTACTAACTACAAAGTGTAAACAGCTGCCTAATCAAGGAACACGCAAGACTGAACACTTTCAGCAACATTGAGCCATTTGTATATAAACAGAGAGCAAACCCCCACTCTTTTTGATGATATTACCTACTTAGGTAATGAAATGTCTGCAAGTAAACAACTAAGCTCAGAGAACACGAGGGACTCCACGTGAACAGACTAATTAATGGAGTGAAGGTAAGGGAACATTATTTTGCCTCTCCGATGATTTAGTCTGGTTCATTCATGACAGCCGTGATTATGGTATACTATTGTTATTGTTTTTGGCTCAATTATGTGCCCTCGAATTAGTGTCAGTTCTAGGGACCACATAATATATAGCATGGGCTAATTTCCTGTTTAAAAAAGAAGCTGCTGCAGCTCACTTGTTCTATAAACAAGTTTTTTAAAAACAAAAAAACAAAAAACTGGAATTGCATAATGTATGAATCCAACCGTAACTTTATACCAAATATATAGGAAATAGTGTGGCTTTCCACGTGTGCACACACATGTATATGAATGATTCTCATAAAATACTCTGGGCTCTTTCGGAAAGAACAGTAGCAGAGAAATTAATTTTTGTTTTTCACTTTTTTGCTCCTCTGGAAAATCACCTTATTTTTTGTTCAATACAGTTAGTGATACAGATAGTCCTCGACTTACAACAGATCATTTAGTCACCGAAGTTATAAAGGAACTGAAAAAACTGTCTTACGGCCTTTTTTCATACTTACAACCCTTGAAGCATCCCCATGGTCACATGATCAAAATTTGTACACTGACTTATATTTATGACAATTGCAGTATCCTGGGGTTGCATATTCCCCTTTTGCTACCTGACAAGCAAAGTCAACGGGGGACTATGTTACTAACTTAACAACTGCAGTGATTCACTTAACAACCTTTGGTAACCTGTGATAAGAAAAGTCGCAAAAAGGGTGCAAAATTCACTTAACAAATGTCTCACTTAGCAGCAGAAATATTAGATTCAGTTATGATCGTTAAGTCGAGGATGACCTGAGTAATGGAGGAAAAGTGAGTGAGAAAAAAACTTCAAATGCTGAACTTTAACATTAATGCTAGACCGTCCAAGAAATAAATGGAAAACTAAAAGAAACGATAAAGGGACAACAGAAGGAATTTTAAATTAAGAGAAATAGATTTTACATTTTTAAAAGTATTAAGAAAAAGAGGGGAAACATTGCTAACATTAAAAAAAATGGAAAAAAGCCTTTAATGCAAATCATTTAACCTCAGAAAAGCAACTTGGTTTTTCATCATTCAAAGAGTTGGCTCAGCTATAGTAAGAGAATTGACAGAAGAGCTTCCACCTCAGTGCAGAGACCACAAAAAAGTCAAGTAAAAGCTCTCATTTTTGCCATGGTTGGGAAATATTCTTTATTGTATATGTAACTTTTACCCATAAATGCAGACGCCAAAAAATTATGTAAGGGGGGAGAAGCTTTTAATAAGCACTTTAGAAACCTAAAATATCGTGAAAAGCAACATCCAAACTAAAAAAAAATGGACAATTGATTTCACTGATTGTTGAAAATATTAACTTCTTTTTTAATTTTACATAACCCCCAGCTGGATTAGTAACAGCAGGAGTTGGTTCTGGAAGTGGAAGAATCAGCCGTAGTTGGATTAAGCCATCATGTGGCCCTTCCTAGAGCGGCCTTTGTCTGCACTGCCTCAGAAATGGCACTCTGGGCAGCTCAGCCTCCCCTTGTTGCCTGCGTATGTACAGGTAGTCCTTGACTTACGATGACTGTTGGTTTTGTGACCGTTTGAAATTACAACCTCTCTGAAAAAGGGGACTCGTGACCTGGATCCAAAGTTCTGATAGTCGCATCAAAGATGATCAGGGGACTGGAGACTAAAACATATAAGGAACAGTTGCTGGAATTGGGTACATCTAGTTTAACGAAGAGAAGGACAAAGGGTGACATGATAGCCATGTTCCTGTATCTCAGGGGCTGCCCCAAAGAAGAGGGAGTCAAGCTATTCTCCAAAGCCCCTGAAGGCAGGACAAGAAGCAACCGATGGAAACTAACCAAAGAGAGAAGCAACCCAGAACTAAGGAGAAACTTCCTGACAGTGAGAACAATTAACCAGTGGAACAACCTGCCTCCAGAAGCTGTGAATGCTCCAACACTGGAAGTTTTTAAGAAGAGACTGGACAGCCATTTGTCTGAAATGGGATAGGGTTTCCTGCCTGATCAGGGGGTTGGACTAGATGATCTCCAAGGTCCCTTATGGTGCTTGGCAATATGGCTCTATTTGCGTCCATTTGCAGCTTACCAGGCATGTATTTCCACTCTTCTGCATTAGCAAACAATGGATTTGTATCATGACTACCAAAAAAAAACCCACCTTATAAATCAGGTTAGTCACACGACTGACTTGTTTTATGACTGCTATGACCTTAATGGGAAGGCTCCGTTACATCACAACTAAGGATTATTTGAACGATGGGGGGGGGATGGGGGAAAGTCAGATTCACTGAACGACCAGGCAATTCATTTATTAACTGCAGTTGTTTCACTTAACAACTGTGGCAAAAAAAAAGGTTTGTACAGGTAGTCCTCGACTTACAACCACAATCAAGTCCAAAATTTCCATTGCTAAGCAAGGCAGTTGTTAAGTGACTTACAGTTCATTTTACGACCTTTTTCACCACCATCCTGAATACATGGAAGTTGCCAGGGGTTTGTTCCTGACCGGCTGGAGGTTGGCTCAGCCTTCCATCCTTTCAAGGTCAGTAAAATGAGGAGCCAGATTGCTGGGACAAGATGCTGATGTTGTAAGCCATTCCTAGAGTGCTCTAAAGCACTATGGAACAGGTTGTAAGTCTAAGTGCTATTGATAAGGAAGAATTGCAGGTAGTCCTCCACTTACAACCATAATGGAGCCTGCCCTTCAGGGTCATAAGTTATTCACCACAAATAAGGTGACCAACTTTTTTACAATGAAAAGGAGGACACAAATAAATTGAAGAAAAAAATATTGTAAATAAAAGAAACATTCATTGCAACAATAATACAGAATACACTATAATATGATAGATGCATAATAAAAAACATTTAAACAGCACCGCTGCGCCGCCGTATAGAGTGGGCCCCGTGGTTCCCAAATCACCAGCTGGCCAGAGAGGGGGCAGCCCGCCGTCAACACACCCCTCCTGCAGCCGCCCCGCCAGCACCACCGCCCACCCTGCGCAGCCCCGTGTAGAGCGGGCCCTGCGGCTCCACAACACAGGGCCAGCCGGCTGCCGCCACCCTTCACACCCCCGCCCACAGCAGCCCCACCACCCCTGTCTCTTGTGCCCACAGCCATTATTGCCGTAGCAGGGCGGAAGATTAAGAGAAACTTACCGTGGCATCGCCACTCCAGTCTCCTCCAGGTATCTTTGGGACTAACTAGGAGATGGTGTAGTTGGGTAGCAGGGAGGGGTGCAAAGTTCCTGCCAATTTGCCTTCGCTGCAGACAACTTGTATGTGCAAAGTTTGCTGGCCGGGTGTTTTGGCGCGCTCAGCAGCAATTCCTATTGGCTTTCGAAAGCCAATAGGGGGAGTAGCACAGCTCATGCAAAAGTTGAAAAAAAAACCATCAAAAAAAGGTGCCTGAACTCCGTTCTGAGTGTTGTATGAGAAAAGAAAAGCTTTGCAGATTAGTCTTCAAATATCGAAAAGGAGGACATGTAGAAGGACCCTTTTCAAGGGAAGACAGAACTTACAAAAGCAGGACTGTCCTCCCTAAAGGAGGACGGTTGGTCACCTTACCACAAAAGATCTTGAGTCAACAAGATACTCAGTTGGTTCATTTAATTTAGTATGAGAAAAAATCATACAGGCAGTCTGACAACCACGATCGTGTCCATATTTCTGTTGCTAAGCAAGATAATTGTTAAAATGAGCCATGCTCCATTTTATGACCTTTTGCCACAGACGTTAAGCAAATTGCTGCAGTTGTTAAGTGAACCACATGGTCGTTAAGCAAATCCAGCTTCACCACTTTGACTTTGCTGGTTGGAAGCCAGCTAGAAAGGTTACAGATAATGATCACCTGGCCTCCGGATGCGGCAATTGTCGTAAATACATGCTGATTGCCAAGTGCCCAAATTTTAATCACGTGACTATAGAACTGCTGCAACAGTCATAAGTGTGAGGACTGGTCCCTATTTTCAGTGCCATTGTAACTTTGAACATCACTAAGCAAATGGTTGTAAGTCAAGGACTACCTTATGTGAGAAGATGCATTTAAGATGCTCCCTAAGCATTTGAGCCTCTGTAATCGTTTCTGTGCTATCTACAGGCCAGGCAACATGATTCATCTCCTACTTCCTTTCATCTCTCACCCTCTTTATATCTGTTTTTTTTTTCCCTGAGGTAGTTCAGAAGCAGTTGTTGTTGCTGAAAATCTCTCCAAGCTAGTAACCTTTTCTCTATTGTCTTTTTTCCCCTCTCTCTTTTATAATTTGGCCTTTTCACTGTTTAAATGTTCCTCCTTTTGGTGTCTGAATCATCCTTCTTCTGATTAGAAGTTGGGATATGTGAATTAAACTCCAAGTCCTAGAAAACTCCAGCCTAAGCAAATCAATTCTAGATTAGCATTAATCAACAATTTTCTATTTGGGTAATGCAAAATTAAATTAGAGACTTAAGATTAAGTATAGTTTAAAAATTCCATACTATATAATTAAATTTTGTGGTTTCTTGCATTCCAACCATTGCTGATTTCTAAACTTTCATTTAGTTATACAGCCTCAATTCCAATGAAATGTTAATTTAACATTAGTTTAACATTTTTGATTCATATGGATGGTTGAATAGGACGTGCTGGGTTATTAAACAAAACTGTATTCTGATTTAGCATGGTGTGTGACATGAACATCATGTTGTTGCTATTGTGCACCTGTATGCACACATTTGATGGCAGCTTGATTCCTCTTCATCCATATATACTACACAATCTCATTGCCGTGACCTTTAACTGAGCAAAATGATGCATCATAAGGCAGCAGTTTTTGAATCAAGGAATCAAGTTTTGGACCTCAAATGGTCCAAACTCTGGGACCCATGACTCTCATGGAACTGAAATTTGGGGAAGTTGTGGGTGCTTCTGTGCTACTGGCTATTGCTGGGCTGCTGCTGTGGCCATGTGATCTTCATTTTTAACGTTCTTTGATGATTTCCCAGGAATTTTCCTTCCAACCCTGTGTGCTGCCCCACTCACGCACACACACACACACACATCACAGGTGTAAGGAGTCTTTATTTAGGCTTCTGAGCCTGAATTGGTATTCCCCAGCAATTCCCTGTGTCAGCACTAGCTCAGCCCCAATGAGTTCCACAGGCTACTCAAATGAAGCCAACATTAGTCTTCAAAGCAAAGGTGGATCCAGTCCTGTAGGCAAAAGCTAGTTCTCAAGGCAAAAGCAAGTTCTAAGACAAAGGAAAGTCCACAGGCAAAGGCAAGGCAAGGCAAAGGTAACAGATGAAGAGACACGATTCAAAGTTCAAGGCAAGAACACACAGCAAGGAAACAAATACGTTCCCAGCATCATCTCAATCTGTCTGCTGTGCTAAACAGCCACTTCTGGTGCAGCCCTTCAAGGAGGGCAAGGCTTTCTCCTCACGAGTAATCTGGCTGACCTTCTCTGCTCTTGCCTTTTCTCTGCCCTATGTGTTTTTGGATCAGGTGTAGAAGATAGTTCCTCTTCCTCATCGCTGACCAGCTGCAGCTGCATCCTTTCTCCACCTGAAGCCTCAGGGCTGTACTGCTGCAGCCATGCTTCAGCCAAATCCCTCTCAGATGGCTGCTTGGAGCAGTTAATCAACTCCCTTCCTGACATGCCCAAAACTGGTTCATCCTCCTCTGAGCTGACATCTGGAGAGGTATCTGGGGGAGTCATCACACCCTGATATTCTATGTTCTATAAATTTAACTGCTGACTTCTTGGGAAGGCTTGAAGAGCTACAAACGATGTTGTCTTCTCCTAGGGTAAATTGCCCTAATGACCATCCCTCAAGTATAAGCCAACAATCTGCTGCAGCTGGATAAGCATTGAAACCTTTCAAGCCAGCAAGAAAAGAAATCCAGTTTCTATAACTCAGCTTCCAGATCCCAACCCAATTATTCTATGTTCTAAATTATTGCACTGAGTGGAGAGAAGATAACCATTTGGGGGAAGACATTTACCAGGTTCGTTTTTCCTCGGGAGTCACTGCTTCAGCAAACTATCCCAATTAAAATGGTTTCCAGCATTTTGGTCATTATGTGCCCACTCCTGATACTTGGGTGTTCAAGTACCAGCCATAAAATCTGTGGTGCTTTATATTTTGAGAGTCGCCTGTTGAGGTTCCCATGTCACTCTGGGCTTGGCCCTCTTAGCTCCATAAGCTAGCAGTGAAACATGGGACTGGCTTTGCATCTTATGTATGCTGTCCTTTATTGACTGAAGGCTGGGTACCTCTTCACAGGCCCACCCAGGCTTGGGACAGGCAGAGGGAAGCAAAATGATGGTGTGACCACAATTATTTCCTTCTCAAAACCTCCACAGCCCTATGACTCGAACATATCCCAATTAGTATTTGTGCTACTGTTAATGGAAGGACCTCCAGTTGGAGGAAGCATTTGGTGATATTCTTGTCAACTTTTTTCTCTTCCTCCTCCTCCTCAGCCATTCATTAAAAGTTATAAAATACCTTGCTGGAGTGAAATGTCTTTCTCTGCTCCTCTTGATTTTGGCTTGAGCCTGGAACTGCTGCCAATTTAGCTAATTGGGAGTCTGAAGGCTTGACAGGCATCTAGGCTTCCTAGTGGTGTTTTTTGAAACAGCAGGCCTGATATAGCACCTAAGGCTGTAACTCACTCCTGGTGCTACTGCCGCAAATTTTGCTTTTCTTCCCCTCTCCGAGATAGATAAATAGATATCCTTCTAAAAAAGATGGCATACATGTCACTGATCTTTTTTCTCAGATAGGAGTCCAGAGCTGCAAGAGGATATTCTACACTCAGAGAAAATTATCTGTGAAAAGGAATATTGAGTGTCCAATTCGTCTGATCCATTTCCATCCTCAAAATCTATATACTACTGAAACTCTCATTTCTGACACCTTTAACTGGGCAAAACAGTGCATCAATGGGCAATAACTTTTGGACAAAGGTGACTCACACAGGCTAACTTATAGAAGGTCTCCAAAATTCAGGACCTGTGATTCCCAAGGGAATGAAATTTGGGGAAATTGTAGCTGCTTCAGCACTGCTAGGTGCTGCTGTAGTCATGTGAGGCTCATTTTCAACATTCCATGACAGTTTCCCAGCCACTCTCGCAATCCCTCCCTCCCTTCCTCATCCAGCAGCAGCCATTTACTTGCTTACAGGGAAGGGAAGGGAAAAGAGGAATAGGTATGTTGCCCTAAAATGGACCACCACTCATAAGAACATAAGAAGAGCCATGCTGAATCAGGCCAAAGCCCATCGAGTCCAGCATTCTGTGTCACACAGTGGCCCACCAATTGTACATGGGGATCTTGAGCAGAAAGAGAAGGCAAAACCCTCCCTTTCCCTTGACCCCCAACAAATGGGACTCAAGGGAATCCTGCCTGCCTCAACCAACATAGAGGCAGCACATGGACATCCGTTTTAATAACCACCGATACACTTGGCATCCATGAATCTGTCTAACCCTGCCTTGAAGCTATCAAGGCTGACGACCTCTTCTGGAAGTGAATTCCATAAACCAACGACCCTCTGGGTGAAGAAATATTTCCCTTTATTTGTCCTCACTTTCTTACCTATGAGCTTTAGGGAGTGCCCCCTTGTCCTAGTATTGTGTGATAGAGAAAAGAATTTTTCTCTATCCACCTTTTCTATCCCATGCGTAGTATCTGTAGCAGAACATCAAGTGTGAGCCAGCAATGTACTGCGGCTGTCAAAAAAGCCAATGCAGTCCTAGGCTGCATCAACAGAGGGATAGCATCAAGATCACACAGAAGTGATAGTGCCACTTTATACTGCACTGGTGAGACCACACTTGGAATACTGCATCCAGTTTTGGTCATCACAATACAAAAAAGATGGTGAGACCCTAGAAAGAGTGCAGAGAATCAGACGTCTGGAAGCTAAACTGTACAATGAACGATTGAGGAACTAGATATGTCTAATCTAACGAAGAGAAGGACTAGGGGAGACACGATAGCAGTTTTCCAATATTTGAGGGGCTGCCACAAAGAAGAGGGGGTCAACCTACTTTCCAGAACACCTGAAGGCAGGACAAGATGCAATGGATGGAAAGTCATCAAAGAGAGATCCAACCTAAAATTAAGGCGAAATTTCCCAACAGTGGGAACGATTAATCAGTGAAACGGCTTGCCTTCAGAAGTTATGGGTCTTCCATCACCAAAAGTTTTCGAGAAGAGATTGGAAAGCCGTCTAGAATGGAAATAAGGTCCCCTGCTTGATCAGAGGGTTGGACTAGAAAGAGTACAGAGAAGAGCAACAAAGATGATAAGGGGACTGGAGGCTAAAGCATAGAAGGAACGGCTGCTGGAATTGGGTCTGTCTAGTTTAATGAAGAGAAGGATGAGGGGGGACATGATAGCAGTCTTCCAATATCTCAGGGACTGCCCCAAAGAAGAGGGAGTCAAGCTATTCTCCAAAGCGCCTGAAGGCAGGGGAAGAAGCAACAGATGGAAACTAATCAAGGAGAGAAGCAACCTAGAACTAAGGAGAAACTTCTTGACAATGAGAACAATTAACCAGTGGAACAACCTGCCTCTAGAAGCGGTGAATGCTCCAACACTGGGAGTTTTTAAGAAGAGACTGGACAGCCATTTGTCTGAAATGGTATAGGGTGTGTATCAGTGGTTATTAAAACGGATGTCCATGTGCCGCCTCTATGTTGGTTGAGGCAGGCAGGATTCCCTTGAGTCCCATTTGTTGGGGGTCAAGGGAAAGGGAGGGTTTTGCCTTCTCTTTCTGCTCAAGATCCCCATGTACAATTGGTGGGCCACTGTGTGACACAGAATGCTGGACTCGATGCGCTTTGGCCTGATTCAGCATGGCTCTTCTTAGGTTCTTATGTTATTATGACCTCCAAGGTCCCTTCCAACTTTACTATTATTATTATTATTATTATTATTATTATTATTATTATTATTATTATTATTTAGCAGCCTTTAGGCAAGGCGATGGCCCAACACAGGAGAATCAACATCACAGGATCAGAATCAGCAGGTTGCCTTCATTTAAAAGAAAAAGGGCGCTCTTTGAGGACAAAATGTTCATATTTTGGACAGGGAAGATCGATGGTTTGAGAGAAGAGTGAAGGAATCCCGTGAAAATCTTTCCCTTGATACAGGTGGTGGCCTCAGACACGACCTTCCCCATTTTTCTATGCTGCTCTTGCATCAGTCATCAGGAAGATCAAGACCCCTTCGCAGTTTACTTGGGAGGCCACATTTAACAACCTACCTAAGGATTTAGAAGTGGGAACATTTACATCCCAATCACTCTCTGCCTACTCACCTGTCGAGCCTATCCAGAAATGAAACCATACAGGTCCCTTGAGGACATATATGGGGTCCCTCCTAACCAACTTGCTCAGACTTGTACACGCACACACCCCCTTCCCAATCCGCACCACTCCCTGTGCTTCCCTGATCCGTGCAGCATCTCTTGCACACCCTCACGCACCCCGTACACCATCCCTGACCCGCACAGAGCTTCTTGCACAATCACAAGCATTCCATTGTACTGTTCCTGAAGCGCACTGCGCATCTGCACACTCTCCCCAACCCACATGGCATCTCTTATGCCCCCGTGCATACCCTTTCCAACCCTCACCCCCCCCCCGTGTACGCTCTCTTTCCTTCTCTATACAGCAGCAGCCACTTACTAGCCTGCATCACAGCCTGGTCTACAGCATCACAGTCTGGTCTACAGCATCACAGTTTGGTTTGGAAGCATCACTGCTTCAGATAGGAAGGTGGTGCAGAGAGTGGCGTGAATGGCCGAAAAGGTCATTGGCAGTTCCCTCCCTCCCATCTAGGACATAGCACAGAAGCCTTGCTTGAGCAGGGTCCGTAAGATCATCTGGGACATGACACCTCCTCTTCACAACCTGTTTTCCTTGTTACCTTCTGGGAGGAGGGGGCTCCGTGGTATCCGCAGCAGAACATCCAGATTCAGCCATAGTTTCATTCCATACAGCGTTAACCTTGCGAACTCCCAAGCTTCCTCCTTCCGTTATATATTCAAGATGGACAGTATTTAATATTTGTTATGTATATGTAGGGGTGTGGGTCTATACATATGTTGTATATAGTATGTTTAGGTGTGCGTCATGTATGTGTTTCACTTTGAGAGCAGGGCAACTAAATTTCATTTTTGATGTGTGCCGTTGTGCCCACAGTAAAAAAATGACAATAAAGTTTATCTTATCTTATCTTATCTTATCTGATCATATCTGATATTATCTGATCTGATCTGATCTGATCTTTATCTTATCATATTTTATCTTATCTTATCTTATCTTTATCTTATCTTATCTTATCGTACCTGATCTGATCTGGTCTGATCTGATCTTATCATATCTGATCTGATCTGATCTGATCTTGTCTGGTCTTATCTTATCTTATCTTATCTTATCTTATCTTATCTTATCTTATCTTATCTTATCTTATCTTATCCTATCCTATCCTATCCTATCCTATCCTATCCTATCCTATCCTATCTTATCTTATCTTATCTTATCTTATCTTATCTTATCTTATCTTATCTTATCTTATCTTATCTTATCTTATCTTACCCTGGATTTCCAAACTCCTGCTGGCTTCCTCAGTGACTTTCTCCCAGCAAGCTTCCCATAAGCAAAGTAAATGGGGGCAAAGGAAGGAAGGGAGGGAGGGAGGAAGGGAGGGAGGGAGGGAGGGAGGGAACGAAGGAAGGAGTGATTCACTTAACTGTGGCAAGAAAGATCGTAAAATGGGGCAAAACTCTCTTAACAGCTGTCTCACTTAGCAACGGAAATGTTGGGCTCAATTGTGGTCATAGGTCGAGGACTACCTGTATTTCTTCCCCCGTCATCCAGCGGGTTAGACACCACTTTAAATGACCATCTTTGCTTGCTGGCTTCCATGCATTTCAGGAACGGTACTCCATTACGCCTTCACTGTCGTCAAAGTTTTGGAAATTTAGGGGTTGAAGTGTGAGCAAATACTGGAAATTGATTCATTTCTTGGGGGAAAAACCCCCTTCGTCATGAAAAGGGAAAGTTTTCTGTTGTGGATGCCAAATAATACGGGAAATCAAATCTCAAATTCACCTTCTTAGCCTAATAGATTAGCAACAAGACAGGAATGGGGTAGTTTTTATATCAGCCGAGACACTCAAGGAACAGGAAAGTGAAATTGTAATCCTGAACTGGAAAAAAAAAAAGGAAAAGTTCCCTGGAGCCATCTAAGAATTTAAATTGTTTTGGCCCACCTTTACCCTCCCTGTGTATCCCCCAAGGTCAAATTGTGTACACAGGGTTTCCGGTCCCATTAGTGAAGGATTCCATAGCTAAATGACCCATTAATCAATTTGGCATTCCGAAGGAAAAAAAATAAGGCTTTTTGGCCACTGTTTCCTTCCCAGTGGGAAATTTTATTCTACCCTGTTCCTCTGAAGAGGAAGTGAGGAAACCAACCTAGCAAACTCTTGAATGGGGAAAATATCTTTTTTTTCTCCATTGTGATGAAACTGGAGAATATAGTTTTTGTATAGCCTCCATGGAAAGCACCAAAAATAAAGATATACACTCAGTGATGACTTTATCGACATACAGTCCCTGGCCATTCCTCCTGCTGGTACTTTGGCAGACTTAGAACATCAAACATAGAATAACAGCCCCACCTGCTGCCCATGGAAAGAGACCCTGTACCTGGGGTGTCAAAGATCCTGTTTCTGGGAGACCCTGTACCTGGGGGGGGGTCCAAACTTTAAAATCTGTAGACTTTAACTGCCAGAATTCTTCAGCCAGTATGGCTGGCTGGGGAATTCTGGCAGTTGGCAGCCAGATGTCTTAAAAGTTTCCCAGGTTGAGAAGCACTGATACACTTGAGAAGCACTTGACATACAACCAGTGATTATTCAAAGTTACAATGGCACTGGAATAAGTGACTTATAATCAGTCGTTGCACCTAACAACACAGTGCTAGGCTGCATTAACAGAGGGATAGAATCAAGATCACGTGAAGTATTAATACCACTTTACAAGGCCTCGGTAAGGCCACACTTGGAATACTGCATCCCGTTTTGGTCACCACGATGTAAAAAAGATGTTGAGACTCTGGAAAGAGTGCAGAGAAGAGCAACAAAGATGATCAGAGGACTGGAGGCTAAATCATATGAAGAACTGTTGCTGGAATTGGGTCTGTCTACTTTAAGGAAGAGAAGGACGAGGGGGGGGACATGATAGCCGTCTTCCAGTATCTCAGGGGCTGCCTCAAAGAAGAGGGAGTCAAGCTATTCTCCAAAGCAGCTGAAGGCAGGACAAGAAGCAACGGATGGAAACTAACCAAGGAGAGAAGCAACCTAGAACTAAGGAGAAACTTCCTGACAGTTAGAACAATTAACCAGTGGAACAATCTGCCTCCAGAAGCGGTGAATGCTCCAACTCTTGAAGTTTTTAAGAAGAGAATCGACAGCCATTTGTCAGAAATGGTGTAGGGTTTCTTGCCTGAGCAGGGGGTTGGACTAGATGACCCCCAAGTTCCCTTCCAACTTTATTGTTGTTGTTGTTGTTGATCATCGCACAGTCAGCCAGATGTTCAGACTGGATTTGGCATTTTGTCTACCTATTGAGTCCTTACCTGGGATAGGCAGATGTGGATGTTTGATGGTATTACAGATATCGTCGCAGGATGGAAGCAGTTCCTAGTAAGGCCGCCTTTTGCAATTGACTAATGGCGAGTTTGTCAATGCCAATGGTGTTCAAGTGGTGCTCCAGTTGTTTTGGGATTGCACCCAGGGCGCCTGTTACTATTGGTACTACCCTTGCTTGCCTTTGCCACAGTCTTTCTATTTCTATAACAATTATTATTCTTATTATTGTTGTTGTTGTTATTATTATTATTATTATTATTATTATTATTTATCTGTAACCTGGGCTGATCAAAACATCTAAACTTTCAAAGACAACCTTGGGCATTTAAATCTGTCATGGGTGCATTGTCACTTAATTTCTTCCCCAGCCCCTGCCTGAATACCGCAGTGTGCGTAATAGCCAACAAAGTCTCTTTGAAACTTTAATCTTGCCCTTTATAGAAGTATCTCTTCAAACTGATAATTGAAGAATTGGAATTATTTTAGCCTCCTTTTTAGAAGATTGCGAAGGTCTCAAATCACGCGGTGTGCTTCTTCTGAGGTTGACACACTCCAAGCAAAACTAGTGTGAAAAGAGCACCAAACAACGTTGCAACTGGGGCATTTCCTAAAGTGGAACAGTCCAGGGCTCTTAGAACATAGCATAACAGGGACCTTGGAGGTCTTTTAGTCCAACCCTTTGCTCAAGCAGGAGACCTTATACCATTCTGGGCAAATGGCTATCAAAAGCCTCTAGTGATGGAACAGCCACAACTTCCAGAGGCAAGCTGTTCCACTGATTAATAGTTCTCACTGCCAGGAAATTTCTCCTTAGTCCTAAGATGGATCTCTCCTTGATTCGTTTCCATCCGTTTTTATTTGTGTTGCCCTCAGGTGCTTTGGGAGAATAGGTCAATCCCCCTCTTCTCTAAGACAGCCCCTCAGATATTGGAAGACTGCTATCATGTCATCCCTGGCCCTTCTTTTCATTAAACTGGACATAACCCAATTCCTGGCAACTGTTCTTTGTATGTTTTAGCCCGTGGTCCCCTAATCATCTTTGTTGCTCTTCTTTGCACTCAGAATCTTAACACCTTTTTTGTATTATGGTGACCAAATCATGATTTAATTTAATTTAATTTAATTTAATTTAATTTAATTGTTTACATTTATATGCTGCTCCTCTCCGAAGACTCGGAGCGGCTCACAACATATACAAACAATATTTATATCAAATCCAATTAAAAGAACATTTAAAAATAAAAACCAACACTCATTCATCATTCACACAACAGTCACAATCATCCCCAGGCCTGCTGGCAAAGATAGGTCTTAAGATCCTTTCGGAAGGCCGGGAGAGTGGGAGAAGCGCGGACTTCAGGGGGCAGTTGGTT
Organism: Bothrops alternatus; assembly: GCA_034064705.1. Lineage (NCBI taxonomy): Eukaryota > Metazoa > Chordata > Lepidosauria > Squamata > Viperidae > Bothrops > Bothrops alternatus. Next base: position 843,800 of record JARGCV010000305.1, read on the forward strand.
CCAGAGGGTGGGCGCCACAACAGAGAAGGCCCTCCCCCTAGGACCCGCCAGACGACATTGTTTCACTGACGGGACCCGGAGGAGGCCGACCCTGTGCGCTCTCACCGGTCGTAGGGAAGTATGTGGCAGAAGACGGTCCCGTAAGTATGATGCAGTATTCCAAGTGTGGGCTTACCAGTGGCGTACTGTATAGAGCACTATTATCACTTCTCATGATTGTGATCCTGTCTCTCTGTTGATGCAGCCTAGCACTGCATTGGCTTTTTTTTTGGTAGCTGCAGCACATTTATTTATTTATTTATTTATTTATTATTTCAATTTATATGCTACCCTTCTCCTAAGACTCAGGGCGGCTCACAAAACAACACAATAAAACCATACAATAAAATTTATCACATTCATACAACAAACAGCACAGTCAAACCACAGTCGCTGATGGAGGGACATTCCTAGGCCCAGGGGCAGAGCACAGCTCAAATGCCCCAAGCCTGTCGGCATAAATGCTGGCTCATACTTAAGTGCTTGTTCATTTAGGACAGTGATGGCGAATCTTTTAGAGACCGAGCGCCCAAAAACTGCCCTGTCTGCTCTGCCCCTGCCCCTGCCCCTGCTCCATCCCCCCCACACTGCCCCCACTATGCTCCTCCCACCCGCAGGACCACCCACCACCTCCACAGCCCGCTGTAGCAGATCACCCAGGCAGCCCAGCAGCGTCATGGCGGCCATCCCTTCCGCCCGTGCCCCACAGCATCATCTACGCGCGACGGGGCGTGTGGAGTCTTCTCCCTGCTGCCATGTGCTTAGCTGTGCTGCTCTGTGCGGGCCGTGCCTGAGGGCGACTCTCCTCCGGGAGGGCTGCTGGTGAGGAGGGGGCTATGAGGGGAGGCAGGGCTAGGGCGACAGCGCGCGTGCCCATAGAGAGGGCTCCGAGTGCCGCCTCTGGCACGCGTGCCATAGGTTCGCCATCACTGATTTAGGACATCTAGATCCCTCTCACAATTACTGCTGTTGAGGTACCGTCCTATTCTATCCCTGTGCATTTGGTTTTCCTTGCCTAAGTGTAAGCCCAGGGGTGGGATTCAGCCGGTACTTCGGCAGTACCGGTAGCTAATTTTTTTGTTGCCCGGGCCCAGAATGGACTTCCGGAAGCAGCATCCACATAGAGGACCGGTTGTTCATGTATTTGAAACCCACCACTTTGTAAGCCCTTACTGTGTAACTACCCTCTTCCGTTGCAATCGCTCAGCTCTTGGTTAAAAATCAGCTTTTCTGGGTGATGTCTTCCTCTGACACGTTGGTCCACATCGCCCCTCAGCCCTACGCACTCTAGAAGTTTACATCGAAGGATGTGAATCATAATGAGGTTTTTGTTCTTTATTTAGCGTGACCTCGATTGTGTCTCTTTTCTGATTCTGAAGAAGTTGGGGTCAGGGTTTTCCTTTCCTTTCCAGGGGACAGCAGTTGCTGGAGTTGAATGTCGGCCCTCCTCTTAATGGTTCTGTTTTTTGACATTTTGCAAGCTTCATCTCCGGTCTTGAAGTGGTTTATCTTTCTGATTCTTGCCAGATGACCATTGTTTCCACAAAGGGGTCTGGGATCCTTTTGTTTGGGATAGAGGTTGCCTTCCTTTCCTGTGGAGTGGGCAGGGGGAGAATGCCACGTAAGCATTGTCTCAAAAAAAAAGAGCTAAATCCAGACATACAGGCAGTCCTCGACTTATGACCACAGCTGAGCCCGAATTTTTCTGTTGCTAAGCGAGGTAGTTGTGAAGTGAGCTTTGTGCCATTTGACGACCTTTCTTGCCACAGTTAACTGAATCACTGCAATTGTTAAGCTAATAACATAGTTGTTAAGTGACTTCCTCATTGACCTTGCTTATCAGAAGGTTGTAAAAGGTGATCCCGTGAGACCCGGGACACTGCAACTGTCATAAATATGAGATAATGATGATGGTGGTGGTGGTGGTGGTGATGATGATGATGATGTTGGAAGGGACTTTGGAGGTCTTCTAGTCCAACCCCCTGCTCAGGCAGGAAACCCTCTACCATTTCAGACAAATGGTTGTCCGGTCTCTTTTTAAAAGTCTCCAGTGATGGAGCACCCACAATTTCTGGAGGCAGCTTGTTCCACTGATTAATTGTTCTGTCAGGAAATTTCTCCTTAGTTCTAGGTTGCTTCTCTCCTTGGTTAGTTTCCATCCGTTGCTTCTTGTCCTGCCATCAGGCACTTTGGAGAATAGTTTGACTCCCTCTTCTTTGTGGTCCTTGGGTAGCCCTCAACTTACGACCACAATTGAGCCCAACATTTCTGTTGCTAAGCAAGGCAGTTAAGTGAGTTTTGTCCCATTTTGCCACCTTTCTTGCCACAGTTACTAAGCGAATCGCTGCAGTTGCTAAATGAATGCTGCAGCATTCACCGCTTCTGGAGGCAGGTTGTTCCACTGGTTAATTGTTCTCACTGTCAGAAAATTTCCCCTTAGTTCTAAGTTGTTTCTCTCCTTGTTGAATTTCCATCCGTTGCTTCTTGTCCTGCCTTCAGGCGCTTTGGAGAATAGCTTGACTCCCTCTTCTTTGGGGCAGCCCCTGAGATATTGGAACACTGCTATCCTGTCCCCCCTCGTCCTTCTCTTCATTAAACCAGACATACCCAATTCCAACAACTGTTGTTTATATATTTTAGCCTCCAATCCCCTGATCATCTTTGTTGCCCTTCTCTGTACTCTTTCTAGAGTCTCAACATCTTTTTTACATCGTGGTGACCAAAACTGGATGCTGTATTCCAAGTGTGGCCTTACCAAGGCATTGAAAAAGTGGTATTAATACTTCACGTGTTCATACTCATTAAATGAACGATTATAAGTCGAGGACTACCTATACTCTCCTGTGGACACTTTTTCTAGTATCCTGTGCTTATCTGTCTCTATTCTACAACAGTTTTGCCCAAAATTGGCCCTTCCATTTCTTGGCAAAACATAAGGTGACCAACTTTTTTACAATGAAAAGGAGGACACAAATAAATTGAAGGGAAAAAAATTATCATACATAAAAGAAACATTTTATTCGTTGCAACAATAATACAGAATACACTATAATATGAGATCATCCGTTGACACGGGGTGAGTTGTCATCAATATGCTGATGATACTCAGCTCTATATCTCTACCCCGCGTCATTACAGCGGAGCAGTGGAAGTGATGAACCAGTGCCTGGAGGCTGTTGAGGTCTGGATGGGTGCCAACAGGCTCAGACTCAATCCCGACAAGACGGAGTGGCTATGGGCTCTGCCTCCCAAGGACAATTCCAACTGTCCGTCCATCACCCTGGGGGGAGAATTTTTGTCCCCGTCGGAGAGGGTTCGTAACTTGGGTGTCCTCCTCGATCCACAGCTAAGTTTAGAACACCATCTTTCGGCTGTGGCGAGGGGGGCATTCGCCCAGGTTCGCCTGGTGCGCCAGTTGCGGCCCTATTTGGACTGGGAGTCACTCCTCACAGTCACCCATGCCCTTGTCACCTCGAGATTCGACTACTGTAATGCTCTCTACATGGGGCAACCTTTGAAGAATGTCCGGAGACTACAAGTAGTCCAGAATGCGGCCGCGCGAGCCGTCTTGGGTCTCCCAAGACATGCTCATATCACCCCAGCCCTCCGTGAGCTGCACTGGCTACCAATTGGTCTCCAAACACAAGTCAAAGTGTTGGTTATGACCTATAAAGCCCTTTATGGCAATGGGCCAGGATACTTGCGGGACCATCTTCTGCCTCATGAATCCCAGCGACCGGTTAGGGCACATAGGGTTGGCCTCCTACAGGTCCCGTCTGTTAGACAATGTCGTCTGGCGGGGCCTAGGGCTAGGGCCTTCTCTGTTGCTCCCCCAGCCCTCTGGAACCAACTTCCCTCAGAGGTTCGTACTGCTTCCTTTTCGAGGGAGGACAGAACTTGCAAAAGGAGGACTGTCCTCCCTAAAGGAGGACAGTTGGTCATCTTACAAAACTACATCATAGTGAACAATGGGTTTGCTTAATTGTTGTAAAATAAGGTCGTTCGTATGACTGACCATTTTATCATCTTTATGATTTATGACCATAATGGGCAGGCTCCATTACAGTCATAACTCAAGAACTATCTGTCCTGTTCTATACAATCATAGAGCTGGATGCACTGGAGCAAACAAATAGAACATAGAATAATAGGGTCAGAAGAGACTTGGTTAGGGCCCACAGTGTCGCCTGGCGGGGCCTAGGGGAAGAGCCTTCTCTGTTGCGGCCCCGGCCCTCTGGAATCAACTCCCCCCAGAGATCCGTATTACCCCCACCCTCTCCGCCTTTCGCAAATTGTTGAAGACACATCTTTGCCGACAGGCCTGGGGCAGTTAACATCTTGCCCCAGCCAGTGTATGTTTGTTGTAAGTTTGTCTTTGGATGATTGGTTTTTAATCTAGGGGTTTTATAATGTATTTAATGTCAGATTTCTATATGTTAGTATTTATGTTGTAAGCCGCCCTGAGTTTTTTGGAATAGGGCGGCATAGAAATCGAATTAAATAAATAAATAAATAAATTCTAATAATAATAATAAAGTTGGATGAGACCTTGGAGGTCATCGAGTCCAACCCCCTGCTCAGGCAGGAACCCTACACCATTTCAGACAAATGGCTGTCCAGTCTCTTCTTAAAAACTTCCAGTGTTGGAGCATTCACCGCTTCTGGAGGCAGGTTGTTCCACTGGCTAATTGTTCTAGCTGTCAGGAAGTTTCTCCTTAGTTCTAGGTTGCTTCTCTCCTTGGTTAGTTTCCATCCGTTGCTTCTTGTCCTGCCCTCAGGCGTTTTGGAAAATAGCTTGACTCCCTCTTCTATGGGGCAGCCCCTGAGATACTGGAACGCTGCTATCCTGTCCCCCCTCGTCCTTCTCTTTGTTAAACTAGACATACCCAATCCCAGCAACTGTTCCTTATATGTTTTAGCCTCCAGTCCCCTGATCATCTTTGTTGCTCTTCTCTGTACTCTAGTCCAACCCCCTGCCCATTGTAGGAGGCCTGATACCAGACGTGTCCAACCTTGGCAACTTAAGACCTGTGGACTTTTACTCCCAGAATTCCACAGCCATCATGGGGAATGGGGAATGGCTGGATGGGGAATTCTGGGAATTGAAATCCACAAGTCTTAAAGTTGCCAAGATTGGACATCCCTGCCCTATATACATTCCAGACAAATCACTATCCAATCTCTCCCTGAAAACCTCGTGATAAAGCATCCACAGCTCCTGGAAGCAAACTGCACCATTGGTTAATTGACCACCCAGTAACATATAACCATCTCTAGCAAGAAGAATTTAGAGCTAATGAGTTAGTCTCTTTCACTGGCTGATAGTTTGTACGGTCAAGGGGTTCTTCCTCATTGCAAGTTTGAACTATTTGCTTGTAGGCTTAACTCACTGATTCTGATCTTGCTCTCTGAGTGAATAGGCAGCAAGGCCACTGTCTCTTCCTTATGAGAGCCCTTCAGATCTTTGGAGACTCCCTTTGTATCTCCCCTCGGTCTTCTGCTCTGTAGGTTAAAAGCACCCAGGCCTTTTAATCATTCCTCAAAAGTCCTGAGTTTCCAGATCCCTCACTGTCTTAGCAGTCCTCCAAAAAGCTTGTTCCAGTTGATCACGCTTTGTTTTCAAGTGTAATGCCCAAAACTGGAAAGAGCAGCCAAATAGGATCCAACCAGAACTGAGCAGAATGGCACGATGACTTCCCATGATCTGGATTCTTGTTGTTGTAGTTAGTTGCGAAGTCGTGTCCGACCCATTGCGACCCCATGGACAACGTTCCTCCAGGCCTTCCTGTCCTCTACCATCTTCTGGATTCCATTGAAGCTCACGCCTGCTGCTTCAGTGACTCCATCCAGCCACCTCATCCTCTGTCGTCCCCTTCTTCTCTTGCCCTCCATCTTTCCCAGCATTAGGCTCTTCTCCAGTGAGTCCTTCCTTCTCATTAGGTGGCCAAAGTACTTGAGTTTCAGTTTCAGGATCTGGCCTTCTAAAGAGCAGTCAGGGTTGATCTCCTCTAGGACTGACCGGTTTGATCGCCTTGCTGTCCAGGGGACTCGCAGGAGTCTTCTCCAGCCCCAGAGTTCAAAGGCCTCCATTCTTTGGCGCTCAGTCTTTCTTATAGTCCAACTTTCACAGCCATACATTGCAACTGGGAAAACCACAGCCTTGACTATATGCACTTTTGTTGGCAGGGTGACGCCTCTGCTTTTTAGTGTGCTGTCTATATTTGCCATAGCTTTCCTCCCCAGGAGCCAGCGTCTTTTAATTTCTTGGCTGCAGTCGCCATCTGCGGTGATCTTGGAGCCCAGGAAGATAAAATCTGTCACTACCTCCATTTCTTCCCCATCTATTTGCCAGGAATTGAGAGGGACGGATGCCATTTCTTAATGTTGAGTTTCAAGTTATGCACCTATTAATGCATTCCAAGGTACGCCATAAGTTGCTTGTTCAAATGAAACAAAGATGTGCCTGTTTGTTTAGATGGGAAGGGACACTTTGAGAAGTTCTAAGTTTTAATTGCTTCGTTATTAATCTCCTTTCCGCTGCCAGGACGGGAGGTCACACGGCATCCCCCCCCCCTTCTCTCTGGATGTCAGTTCCATTATCCAGCCACTCTTCCTCTTCTGTTTAGGAATTGTTTTCCTAATATTCAACAGGAATCTGTGTTCCTGTAACTTAGCTCCATTCTTCTCCATCCTGCAGTCTGGAACAAGTGAAATAGGGTCACTTCTTCTCTGATCATTCAGAAGGCAGCCTTTATCTCCACCCTCACCCCCATCTTCTCATCTCAAGCTTCCTTCATAGGGCCTACTTTACAAGGCCTTGTTCATCAACGTTGCTCTTCCCTGCACATATCCCTGAGATTGTGTTTGTGTGTGTGTGTGTGTGTGTGTGTGTGTGTGTGTGTGTTCGAGTCAGTTTTTGACTCCTGATGGGTGCCTGGAAAAGTCCCTGAAGTTTTCTCAGAAAGATTTCAGAAGTAGTTTGCCATTTCCTTCTTCCCAGGGCTGAGAGAGAGTGACTGACGGAGGTGACTCAGCCGGCTTCATGTCCAAGACAGGACTAGAACTCACTGTCTCCTGGATGACTGGCCCAAAGTCACCCAGGCAGCTTTCATGCCTAAAGCAGGACTAGAACTCATCATCTCCTAATGATTGGCCCAAAGTCACCTAGCTCAGAGGTCCCCGACCTTTTGGGCACCAGGGACCGCTTCCGTGGAGAGAGGTTTTTCCGCAGACCGGAGGGGGCGTGGTTTTGTGTTGCCTGCATCCCACGGATGGGGCTTTGCTTGTTTGTGTGGACCGGTTGCTGGCATGCTGCAGCCCAGTACTGGTCCACGGACCGGGGGTTGGGGACCCCTGACCTAGCTGGTTTATTTTTATTTATTTATTTATTTATTTTACTTATATGCCGCCCTTCTCCCCAGACTCAGGGCGGCTTACAGCAGAAATACAAGTACAAAAATATATAAATCATTTAAAATATAAACTATACCCACTCATACAACATACAATCCCAATCAAAGGCCCAGGGGCAGGGCGCCACCGCTCACACGCCCCAAGCCTGTCTGCATATATGTGTTTTTAAGAGTTTTCGGAAAGCTAGGAGGGAGGGAGCAGTACGAATATCTGAGGGAAGCTGGTTCCAGAGGGCTGGGGCAGCAACAGAGAAGGCCCTAACCCTAGGTCCCGCCAAACGGCACTGTCTAACAGACGGGACCCGTAGGAGGCCAACCCTATGTGCCCTAACCGGTCGCTGGGATTCATGGGGCAGAATTAGGTTTCCTCCCTAAGGTGGGACTTGAGGCAATCTCGTGGTTTCTGAGCTAGCAACTTAATCATAACACCAGACTGGCTCTCTTTTCATCTTAAGGTGCCGGAGGCAAAAGTGAGAAGGACATTTGCAGAAGCACCAGTGAGGATAGAGTGAAACCGTGATGCAAAAGCAGCTGAGTTTAACTTCCAAAGCTGGCTGAGGGATTCTGGGAGTTGAAGTCCACAAGTCATCAAAGGGCCAAGTTTGAAGACCCCTGCTCAAGGGCATATTGATTAGTAAATCAGTTTGAATACAGGCCAGCCTCAGCCTACAACCATTCATTTAGTGATGCTGCAAAGTGACAATGAAAAAAGTGACGTATGACCAGTCCTCACACTTACGACTGTCCCAACATCTACACCAGTCTCCAACCTTTCTGGCTTTGCAGACTGGCCGGGAAGGGGGAGGGGGGAGAAGGGACAGTTTCACGTGAGCAGCGGGCGAGCGCACGCCCACCACTCGCACAAATGGAGCTGCATGCGTGTGCTTGCCTGCCCGCTTCCACAACCTGGGGGTTTGGGGACACAACAGCTACACAACAGCTACACAGTATCTACGATCACGTAATCGGAATTCTGCTGCTTGGCAACCGGCGTGTCTTTATCACCGTTGCAGCATCCCAGAGTCATCTGATCACCATCTGAGGCCTTCCCAGCCAGCTTCTGACAAGCAAAGTCAGGGGCCTCAGAGTCCTAGTGGACAATCACCTAAATATGAGCCAGCCGTGTGCTGCAGCTGCCAAAAAAGCCAACATAGTAGTGCTAGGCTGCATTAACAGAGGGATAGAATCAAGATCACATGAAATGTTAATACCACTTTACAAGGCCTTGGTAAGACCACACTTGGAATCCTGCATCCAGTTTTGGTCACCACGATGTAAAAAAGATGTTGAGGCTCTAGAAAGAGTGCAGAGAAGAGCAACAAAGATGATCAGGGGACTGGAGGCTAAAGCATATAAGGAAAGGCTGCTGGAATTGGGTATGTCTAGTTTAACGAAGAGAAGGACGAGGGGGGGGGACAGGATAGCAGTCTTCCAGTATCTCAGGGGCTGCCACAAAGAAGAGACAGTCAAGCTATTCTCCAAAGCGCCTGAAGGCAGGATGAGAAGCAACGGATGGAAAGTAATGAAGGAGAGAAGCAATCTAGAACTAAGGAGAAACTTCCTGACAGTGAGAACAATTAACCAGTGGAACTACCTGCCTCCAGAAGCGTGTGAATGCTCCAACACTGGAAGTTTTTAAGAAGAGACTGGACAGCCATTTGTCTGAAACGGGATAGGGTTTCCAGTCTGAGCAGGGGGTTGGACTGGATAACCTCCAAGGTACCTTCCAACTTTATTATTATTATAATGGGGGAAGCCAGATTTGTTTAACAACCATGAGATAATAATAATAATAATAATAATAATAATAATAATAATAATAATAATAGTACACAGCTGGAATAGTGGACTGGACTCAAGCAGAACTAAAAGCAATGGATAGGAAGACCAGAAAAATAATGACAATGAATCATGCCCTTCATCCACGCAGTGACATTGACAGACTTTATCTACCAAGGCAAATAGGTGGGCGTGGAATGCTGCAAGTACATCAGATGGTTGAAGAAGGAAAAATGGCTTTGGAAGAATATCTGAAGGACAATGATGAAGATGCACTGAAATTAGTATACTAGGAAGGCTTACTGACTACTGGAGAGACCAAACTGGCATACAAGAAAGACCAAATGAAGAACAGAATAGAGACATGAGAAGACAAAGCACTACATGGCCAGTACATTAAAAAAAATAGCTGGGAAAGCAGATAATAACAAGACCTGACAATGGCTAAGAGCAGGAAAATTGAAGAGACCGAGGGACTAATTCTGGCTGCACAAGACCAAGCCTTAAGGACAAATGCATATAAAGTCAAAATTGAGAAGACAGCAACAGACAGTAAGTGCCGCCTATGCAAAGAAGCTGAAGAAACAGTGGACCACCTGGTAAGCTGCTGCAAGAAGATCGCACAGACTGACTACAAGCAGTGGCATGACAAAGTAGCAACAATGGTGCATTGGAAGATCTGCAAGAAATATCATTTGCCTGTAAGCAAAAACTGGTGGGATCATAAAACAGAGAAAGTCATAGAAAATGATAAAATTAAACTGCTCTGGGACTTCAGAATTCAAACAGACAAGCACCTGCAGCATAACACCCTGGACTTACCAACAATTGTCGATAAGAAAGACAAAAAAGTCGGGATAGTGGACGTGTCAGTGCCTGGAGACAGCAGAATAGACGAGAAAGAACTGGAGAAGATAACAAAATACAAAGACCTACAAATAGAAATAGAAAGACTGAGGCAAAAGCAAGCAAGGGTAGTACCAATAGTCATAGGCGCCTTGGGTGCAATCCCAAAACACCTGGAGCACCATTTGAACACCATTGGCATTGACAAATTCGCCATTAGTCAATTGCAAAAGGCGGCCTTGCTAGGAACTGCTTCCATCCTGCGACGATATCTGTAGTAACATCAAACATCCACATCTGCCTATCCCAGGTCCTTGGCAAGGACTCGATAGGTAGACAAAATGCCAAATCCAGTCTGAACATCTGGCTGACTGGATGATGATGATGATGATGATGATGATGATGATGATAATGATAATAGTAATAATAGTAAAATTGGAAGGGACCTTGGAGGTCATCTAGTCCAACCCCCTGCTCAGGCAGGAAACCCTATACCATTTCGGACAAATGGCTGTCCAGTCTCTTTTAAAAACTTCCAGTGCTGGAGCATTCACCGCTTCTGGATTCAGTAAGCAACTGCAGTGATTCGTTTAACAACTGGCAGAAAGGATGCAGAACTGGGCATGACTCACTTAACCACTGCCTCACTTAGTAACAGAAATTCTGGTTCCAATTGGGGTCGTAAGTTGAGAACTATCCTGTAATAGGAAAATAGTACTTGTAACCTGCCATAAAATCTTCCAAATAGAGCCAATTTAGTGTGACATTCTTGGAGCATGTTGCCACTTGGGGCAATCAAATTATCCTAATTGTACTATTATCAAAGCATGGATGAAATGGATCCTCCTTACTAGCATAATTTTTTCTCTCTCTCTTCTAACGTGCTGCCTAAATTCAATAGTGAACAAATGGATAATATCCATTTTTTAAGCATTCCAATAAGAATCAGCATACTGCAGTTGTGGCTTTGGATGGCTAAGAAAGGCCAAAGGTCTGGGTGTAAAACATTTCCGCCAGCAAATCAGGGCTGCCTGCCAAATTGGGGGGTTTTCCCTATTGAGATATTTATCTGCTGGAAGTCTAGAGAATAGCTGGGAACTCTTGGACCTATCTCTAAAGTTCTTCAGTATTTCTGCTAGGCTATTAAATTGCTTCGCTTGAAATGGGGATGGATGATTTTCGGAATCAAAACGGAACGTCCGGGAATTTGAAGTAATAAATATTTTTAAATAATGCTTCGAAGAAAGCCCCAAAAAAGGGAAATTCAAATAACTTTCGCAGCTGATATCTGTGAATTGGTATTCCCCCCGCTGGTGATCTTTGGGCACTGCATTGAGCTTTCAAGACGGGAACAATTTTAGCCAGGGTCTGTTGAGATTCTCAGTCATCCAGGTCATAGTTACCTCAAAGACTTTTTTCTCAAAAGTCAACTGGGCTGTTTTTTTTCCTTCAGGCAGAAAACAAGTTTTTTCCTGAAGGAAAAAAAAACAGTCCAATTGCCTTTTAATAACAACAACAACAATAATAATAATAAAAAACTTGGAAGGGACCTTGGAGGTCATCTAGTCCAGGGGTTCTCAACCTTGGCAACTTTAAGACTTGTGGACTTCAACTCAAAGCTGGCTGAGGAATTCTGGGAGTTGAAGTCCACAAGTCTTAAAGTTGCCAAGGTTGAGAACCCCTGATCTAGTCCAACCTCCTACTCAGGCAGGACACCCTATACCATTTCAGACAAATGGCCATCCAGTCTCTTCTTGAAAACTTCCAGTGTTGTAGCATTCACCGCTTCTGGAGGCAGGTTGTTCCACTGGTTAATCGTTCTAACTGTCAGGAAATTTCTCCTTAGTTCTACCGTAGGTTGCTTCTCTCCTTGATTAGTTTCCATCCATTGTTTCTTGTCCTGCCTTCAGACAATCTGGAGAATAGCTTGACTCCCTCTTCTTTGGGGCAGCCCCTGAGATACTGGAAGACTGCTATCCTGTCCCCCCTTGTCCTTCTCTTCATTAAACTGGACATACCCAATTCCAGCAACCGTTCCTTACATGTTTTAGCCTCCAATCCCCAAATCATCTTTGTTGCTCTTCTCTGTACTCTTTCTAGAGTCTCAACATCTTTTTTACATCGTGGTGACCAAAACTGGATGCAGTATTCCAAGTGTGGCCTTATCAAGCCCTTGTAAAGAGGTATTAACACTTCACATGATCTTGATTCTATCCCTCTGTTAATGCAGCCTAGCACTGTGTTGGCTTTTTGGGCAGCTGCAACACACTGCTGGCTCATATTCAAATGATTGTCCACTAGGACTCCAAGATCTTTGAGAATTTTAGCCAGTGTTTCTCAACCTTGGCAGCTTGGAGATGGGTGGGTATCAGCCAGCATGAGGAATTCTGGGAATTGATGTCCACCTATCATCAAGTTACCAAGGTTGAGAAAAGCTGATCTTAGTTATTTGTTTTACACTCCTGTTGTGTCTGCACAGAGGATTCCAGTCTGTTAAGGAAATTGAAGGTAGCATAATGCAAGATTCACATTTAGTGTCTATTTCCTTGAATAAAATGAATAAAGAGACCTCTAGAATTCAAAAATCAGTTCATTTTGTGTCTGCCATTTTTCCAACGGGCAGAAGGCAATGCAGACTAAAAGAGACCTGTCCTTAATCTGCCCCTTTCTCCCCCATCTCATTTTTATCTGCACATCAAGAGTTTGGGACGACTGATGGGGTCGGACCAAGGAGGAGAAGGAATTGAAATGTCTACCTACTTTTCATTTTAGCTGTTCACACATATTAGTGGAAAACATTTTTATTCCACCAAGTCAGATCAATTCTCCCCCCCCCCCATAGGTCCATTGTAACTTCAAATGGTTGTAAGTTGCAAACTACCTGTAGGTAGTTTTCCCTGTGGACGAAGTGATAACGTACCTAATTCTCTCTTATTGTCCAGCTCACTTCTAACAACACCTAACTAAATCTGCAGTTAACAGACGTTTGCCTGTGGAGAAGCAGCATTTGGCTGATGGAACGTTTTCTGTTTTGTTTTTTTAATATGTATGTGCGTGCGTGCACACGTATTTATTTATTTTTTGGCACTGCCAGCAACCTAAAGGGCATGCTACTACTTTGACAGTATGTTTTTACATCAGGCTAATCGACAGGAGAACCGAAAAGTGTCAGACAGAAGAATGAGCAGCATAACGTAGCCACAAAATTAATGATTATAGTAATTAGGAAGAAAAATAATAACTGGAATAAAAGAAAGGGGTAAAAGCTGCAAAGTGTTGTTAAACAGCTCCAAAAACTGTGACCGTGTTGCCTGAAAGTCGTTTCCCTTGCCTTTTGTCAAAATAATGATAACTCTTCAACGGCTGACAACCAACACATAGATCAAATGTAAATTTCTTCTTCCAAAATTGGATAATAATTAGTTTAACCTGCTCTCATTCGTTCCACCCCCCCCCCGCAAGGCTGAATTTGTGTTATTGCCACTTTTGAAACTGAAATCAACTTCACATTAATAATGTGAATTTGCCATCTCTTCCTGAGGGGGAACGATGCAAATATTCTTGGCTAAATCCCTCATACAGGTAGTCCTCAACTTACAACGGTTCGTTTAGTGACCATTCAAAGCTAGCACAGCACTGAAAAAAAGTGACTTATGACCGCTTTTCACACTTAATGACATTTGCAGCGTCCCCACGGTCACGTGATCCCCTTTTGCAACTTTCTGATAAGCAAAGTCAATGGGGAAGCCGGATTCACTTAACAACCAGGTTACTAACTTAACAACTGCAGTGATTCACTTAGCAACTGTGGCAAGGAAGGTCATAAAATGGGGTAAAACAAAACTCGTCAAATGTCTCGCTTGGCAACAGAAATTTTTGGATCGGGAGTCTCTACTCACAGTCACACATGCCCTTGTCACCTCGAGGATCGACTACTGCAATGCTCTCTACATGGGGCTACCCTTGAAGAGTGTTCGGAGACTACAGTTAGTGCAAAATGCAGCTGCGCGAGCAATTGTGGGCCTTCCACGTTGTGCCCACATTTCGTCAACCCTCCGCATGCTGCATTGGTTGCCTATCGGTCTCCGAGCCCAATTCAAAGTGTTGGTCCTTACCTATAAAGCCCTTTATGGCACGGGACCTGGATACTTACGGGACCGTCTTCTGCCACATACTTCCCTACGACCGGTGAGAGCACACAGGGTCGGCCTCCTCCGGGTCCCGTCAGCGAAACAATGCCGTCTGGCGGGCCCTAGGGGGAGGGCCTTCTCTGTTGTGGCGCCCACCCTCTGGAACCAACTTCCCCCTGAAGTCTGCGTTTCCCCCACTCTCCCGGCCTTCCGGAAGAATCTAAAAACTTATCTATGCCGGCAGGCCTGGGGATGATTGTGATTGTGTGTGAATGATGAATGTGTTTGGGGGGTCTTTTTAAATGCTTTGTAGTGGTTTTAGGTTTGTTTGTTTTTAAATGCTGAGATGTTTGTTTTGTTTATGTTGTTAGCCGCTCCGAGTCCTTTGGAGAGGAGCGGCATAAAAATCTAAATAAATAATGCTCTACTCCCCTTCTTTGCCCGAAGGGGAGTTTTTCCGCCGCAACAAACAGCTGATGAGCGCTGTTGTTGACGGCTATACTGCTTCAGAGACCGGAGCCTCACATTAGAGGCTCCATCGACGCCGGCGGAGCCACCGGAAGCCAATGTAGGTTTACCAATAGAAGTGGTGTGGGACTCTAGTAAGGCCCACATGCGTGGAATATTAATTGAACTGAATGCTAGGCATAGACGTAAACAGGAGGAAAAGAGGCGAGTTTTAGAAGCGGAAATAAGAAAGAAAGAGTTATTATTAATTGATAAACCAGATGATAGTGACATTAAAGAAGGGATAAAGGTTTTACGGAAACAATTTGATATTTTGATGACCGACCAGGTTGCCAGGAATATACAATATGCTAAACATAATACTTTTTTTAATGCTAATAAACCTGGCAGATGGTTGGCTTATACATTAAGGAAAAAACAAAAATCCCGTTTAATTGAGAAGGTTGAATATAAAGGGCAAGAAGTATTTCATCAAGAAACTATTAAGAAGGCTTTTCTAGAGTTCTACGCCAAATTGTATGCTGAAGAAAAAGTTCAAGAGAAAGAGATAGATGCCTTTTTACAAAATCAAAATGTTTCCGAAATTACTTTGGAACAAAGAGATAGATTAAATGCTTTGATTAGGTCAGAAGAAATTATTGATGCAATTAAGCAATTGAAATTGGGAAAATCTCCAGGCACTGATGGTTTTACCACGATCTATTATAGGTGTTTACAGGAGGAAATGGTGGAACATATGAGGGAGTTATTTGTGAATATACAAGAGGGTGGTCGGGTTCCACCCTCCTGGAAAACGGCTAATGTATGCTTGATTCCTAAAGAGGGCAAAGATAATGTTCAAGTAGAAAATTTTAGACCTATTTCCTTGTTGAATACGGATTATAAGATTTTTGCGAAAATTTTGGCTAATAGATTAATGACAGTTTTGACACAGAGGATTCACCCGGATCAAACTGGTTTTTTACAAGGGAGACAGATGAAAACCAATGTTAGACAACTTGTTAACATATTGGAATATTTGGATAAACATATCCAAGTACCAGCTGTTTTAATGTTTTTAGATGCAGAAAAAGCTTTTGATAGATTGAATTGGACATTTCTGCAAAGGCTTGTGGTAAGGATGGGAATGGGGGACCAGTTTATTAATTCTATATCAGCTATATATCAGAAACAAACAGGACAGATTATAGTGAATGGACAATTAACAGATTCATTTAATATAGAAAAGGGTACTAGGCAGGGTTGTCCCTTATCCCCTTTATTGTTTGTTTTAACTTTAGAGGTACTATTGAATAGGATTAGAGCATCAGAGGAATTAAGGGGGGTACAAATTAGACAACATGATTATAGATTATGTGCCTTTGCAGACGATTTACTTGTGACGCTAACTCAGCCAATACAATCGGCTCAGAGTTTGATGGAAATTATTCAAAATTATGGAAAAGTTTCAGGTTTTAAACTAAATTTATCCAAGACAAAGATGTTGGTTAAAAATCTTGATAACAAATTAAAACAAGATTTGGAAAGAATAACGGGATGCGAGATAGTTAAAAAAGTTAAATATTTAGGAATTTATATAGAAGCTTCAAATGGTAAATTATATAAGAATAATTATGAACTTTTATGGTGTAAAGTACAAAAAGAATTGGAGAATTGGAAAAAACTACAATTATCCATGTTGGGCAGAATAGCCGCTATTAAAATGAATGTATTGCCGAAATTTTTATTCTTATTTCAAATGTTACCAATACTTAAAAAGGATGGAAATCTCGATGAATGGCAGAAAGGTATAAACAAATTCATTTGGGATGGCAAGAAACCAAGGGTTAAATTTAAAATTATTCAAGACACAAGAGAGAGAGGTGGTTTGAAAGTGCCTAATTTTAAATTATATTATTATGCAGCAGTTCTAGTGGTTATAAGTGATTGGATTAACTTAACAAATGAAAGAATATTAAATATAGAAGGATATGGGTTAGTATATGGGCTCCACGCGTATTTAGTTTATGACAAAAAATTGGATAGGAGTTTTAAAGAACATATAATAAGAAACTCTGTCTTGCGAGTCTGGAAAAAGTATTATTATAAGTTAAATGGTAAAATTCCTTTATGGACAGTTCCCAGACACGCAATACAGAGTATAGGTATACAACAAATTCAAGACGTGGTGCCCTATGATAAACTTTTAAATAAAGAAGGGAATAGCATAGAACTGAAATCATTAGATAAATTAAGGGAGGAAGGTATAGCTCATAATTGGTTTTATCATGCACAACTTCAAGCCAGATGGCAAAAAGATGTCAAGATGGGTTTTTCTTTAAAGGATGATGAAAAATTAATTATACAAATTAGAGATCAAAGAAAGATGCATATTAAAAGAATATATGATGCTTTAATTGAAATTGATTATGGAACTGAATTAATTAAAGACTGTATGATTAAATGGGAAGGTAACTTTGGTCACCCAATTATGATGGAAACTTGGAAAAGAATATGGGTGAAAAATGTTAAATTTACACAAGCTCAGCATCTAAGAGAAAATTTTTATAAAATGTTTTACAGATGGCATTTAGATCCCAAAAAATTATCGTCTATGTATCCAAATTTGCAACCCAAATGTTGCCGATGTGACTCTTTGGACGCTACTTACTTTCACATTTGGTGGTCTTGCAAAAAAATTAAGGCTTTTTGGATAAAAATATGGTGGATTCTTCAAAATATTTTGAAAAAGCGTATTGAGTTTGTACCACAGTTGTTTTTGTTGGGTATTACAAAGGACTGTTCCACCACAGAGACTAAGTTGATTTTGAACTTGATTACTGCTGCAAGACTGTTGGTGGGACAATATTGGAAGTCATCTGAAATACCATCTATTGAAGAATGGACATTAAAAGTTACCCATCTTGTGGAGATGGCCAAGATTTCGGCATACCTGAAGAACCACTCAAATGAAACGTTTTTGATGGACTGGAAGAAATGGATTGATTATATGCAAAAGAAATATCAGTTGAAAGAACTAGATTTGATATATAGTTAAATAGTTTAATATAGTAGTTTAGTGAGGTTTCTTGTGTTTTTACCCTGTATTCATTCTGGGAAGTCGGGGGGGGAGGGGGGAGGGAGATAATATACGTTAGCTTATGTTTCTCAACTGTAGTTGGGGGCTTAGGGATTAGATAATTTTTGTAGGATGCTCGGTAGAATTGTAGCTAGTGTTTTGGATGGCGAGGAGGAGGAGCGAAAATACAAGAGGAGTGGGCTGGTGGAGGGTGTTCTGGAGGGGGGCTCCGAGCAGTTCTTTGTATTGTTTATTTTTATTATGTAATTTGTTTGTTTTCAGTTGAGTTAATAGGTTACTATGTTATAATTGTTAAAAGTTTTTTATAAAAAATTTTAATAAAAAAATTATTAAAAAAAAAATCTAAATAAATAAATAAACTGTGGTCGCAAGCCGAGGACTACCTGTATTTGGGATCCATCACAAAGTCGTTAGAATGGAGTTTTGGAGGCATGGGAGAGGGTTAACTTTAACGTTCACCCTTCCCTTTGAAAACGAAACAAAACATTTAAGAAAATACTCTTGTGTGGTTAAGCTCTACTAAAGGGGAGGAGACTAGCAGAGAGAAGGGAACTGCTCCCCAATAAGAGCAGGGTGGGCAGTGACATCCCTTTTAAATTTAAGAGTCCTTGGTGCAAAGATTTTGGAACAGATGAAGAACTAGCCACACAGCTGGAAGGAAGGAAGGAAGGAAAGGATTAACCCAGACCAAGATTGGCTCTCCTGTGCTTAGAGATATCCAGGAGTGAAAGAAATGGCGATGATTTCTTTGGTATTCCTGCTCAGTTTGATCTGTTGTAGCTGCAGTAAGTCAGATTTTTTTTGTATGTGTGTTTGTGTGTGTGTGTGTGAAGTCACCTATAATATTTCATATTTATATATTTCTTCCAAAATTTCAATTCATAAAAGCATTCATGCATATGCTTATAGCTAATACTGCATCCAGTTTTGGTCACCACGATGTAAAAAAAGATGTTGAGACTCTAGAAAGAGTACGGAGAAGAGCAACAAAGATGATCAGGGGGCTGGAGGCTAAAACATATAAGGAACGGTTGATGGAATTGGGTATGTCTAGTTTAACGAAGAGAAGGACGAGGAGAGAAATGATACCGGTAGCAGCCTTCCAGTATCTCAGGGGCTGCCACAAAGAAGAGGGAGTCAAGCTATTCTCCAAAGCGCCCAAAGACAGGACAAGAAGCAACGGATGGAAACTAATAAAGGAGAGAAGCAACCTAGAACTAAGGAGAAACTTCCTGACAGTGAGAACAATTAGCCAGTGGAACAAGCTGCCTCCAGAAGCGGTGAATGCGCCAACACTGGAAGTCTTTAAGAAGAGACTGGACAGCCATTTGTCTGAAATGGTGTAGGGTTTCCTGCCTGAGCGGGGGGTTGGACTTGATGATCTCCAAGGTCCCTTCCAACATTATTATTATTATTATTATTATTATTATTATTATTATTTTTATTATCTGAATTTAGTTGTGGGGAGACCCGGAGAAGAGAGTCAAAAACTGAATAGCAGTTTGCAGCACAGACAGTGAACATCAATTGCCATTGGATATGCGAGTCATTTTACCATAGATACATTTTGAAAACTGGACCAAAAAAGGCAATAAGAGGTGTATTTGCTGCATTGATTGATTGCCGTTTTATTTTGTTCAGCCTTTCTTGCTATAAGTTCAGAAATAGAATCAGAAAGTTTTAGGTTGGCTTTGTACAATACACTTAACATGATTGTAGAATAGGTCCATCTTCTGGGTCTGCATAGTTTATTAAAGCATCCATTAATTTTTCCAAGGACCTATTTCCCTGTGATTACATCCCCAGATTTGTCCTTGGGAGCACTGGAGATTCAGCTTTTACCCTTTGGCAGAGCAGACAAAAGAGTAAAAGAATTGGATGAGACTTCTGAGGTTTTCTAGTTCAACCCATTTTGCTATCTAGTCTCATCTTGAAAGCCTCCCCAATCTCTGGAGGCAAGATGTTCCAGTGATTCATTGTTTCCATTGTCAGGAAATTTTTCCCTAGTTCTAAATTGGATCTTTCTTTGACCAGTTTCCATCTCTTTCTTCTTGTTTCTGCTCTGGAAAATAAGCTGACCCCCTCGTCTTTGGGGGCAGCCCCTCAAATATTGGAACACTGCTACTTTGTCATCCCGGGTCCTTCTTTTCATTAGATTAGATTTTTTCCCAGTTCCTGCAGCAGTTCTTCATACGTCTTCAGGTATTTCAAGACAGAAAGACAGAATGTAAGAAAGAAGAATAACTAAATAGCAATAGCACTTAAGCTTATATAGCGTTTCACAGTGCTTTACAGCCCTCTCTGAGCGGTTTATAGAGTCAGCCTGTTGCCCCCAACAATCTGGGTCCTCATTTCACCCACCTCGGAAGGATGGAAGGCTGAGCCAACCTCGAACCCGCTCAGGATCGAACTCCTGGAGTGAGCAGTGAGTTAGCCTGCAGTACTGCATTCTCACCACTGCACTACCACGGCTCTTAAATGCTAACCCAGGATCTCCTGCACTGTAAAGCCGGGGTCTTCAAACTTGGCCCTTTTATGACTCGTGGACTTCAACTCCCAGGATTCCTGAGCCAGCCATGCTGAGGGGAAAGGGAGAGGTTTCCAAGCTGAGCCATTATGGCTCAGGAATTCTGGGACTTGAAGTCCACGAGTCATAAAAGAGCCAAGGTTCCCCACCCCTGCTATAGACCAACTCTACATCCAGTGGAACTACTGGTTTGTACCTTTAGAGCAGGGGTCTTCAAACTTGGCCCTTTTATGACTCGTGGACTTCAACTCCCAGAATTCCTGAGCCAGCATGGCTCAGCTTGGAAACCTCTCTCTTTCGCCTCAGCATGGCTGGCTCAGGAATTCTGGGAGTTGAAGTCCACGAGTCATAAAAGAGCCAAGGTTCCCCACCCCTGCTATAGACCAACTCTACATCCAGTGGAACTACTGGTTTGTACCTTTAGAGCAGGGGTCTTCAAACTTGGCCCTTTTATGACTTGTGGACTTCAACTCCCAGAATTCCTGAGCCAGCATGGCTCAGCTTGGAAACCTCTCTCTTTCGCCTCAGCATGGCTGGCTCAGGAATTCTGGGAGTTGAAGTCCACGAGTCATAAAAGAGCCAAGGTTCCCCACCCCTGCTATAGACCAACTCTACATCCAGTGGAACTACTGGTTTGTACCTTTAGAGCAGGGGTCTTCAAACTTGGCCCTTTTATGACTTGTGGACTTCAACTCCCAGAATTCCTGAGCCAGCATGCCTGGCTGAGGAATTCTGGGAGTTGAAGTCCACAAGTCGTAAAAGGGCCAAGTTTGAAGACCCCTGAGGTAGAGGAGGTGGGGCTTACACTGAGCTGGACAGAAGGTGACGGCAGTGGCAGTCGAGCTCAGCTGAGGAAGACATCTCAGTGCCTAGAGCTGAGGAAGTTGTTCATTTGCCCCAAGCAGGTCTTCCGACTTCTCAGGCCACCATCCAGCCTCAGAAGCCACTGGTGGAACGTGGAGGCACCCTTCAACTGATCTGTTCCATGGATTGTCCTGGTGCTGAAGTGGAATGGGAAGGCCTGGACACCGACTTGGGGAACATCATTTCAGACCAGGAACAGAGCATCCTAACGCTGAGCAGTGCAACCATTAACATGGAGGGGTCAAAGGTGTGCTCGGGAGAGTGCCAGGGGGTGCCCTCTCTGGCCAAGGTGGAGCTGAAGGTATATTGTAAGTTGAAAAAGCATCTGCTCTCTGTTGGTTTTCTTGAATCCATTTCTGGGGGAGGAAGGGAGCAAAGGAAGGGAAGGGGGCAACTTAAGAGAGAAACGGAGTTAGAAGAATAGAAGGAGGGAGGGAGGGAAGGAAAGAAGAGGGAAGGGAGGAAGGAAAAGAGAAAACAAAAGACGGAAATCATTTTTGCATACTTGTTTTGATTGTACTCGTGAAAACTCAACTGTGTCTCAAGGGCTTCTCTAACATTTTGGGGATAGACAATGATCGAGTGTATCTCTTTTGGAGCTTGTTACTATTCTTCTTCATAATGGGAACTATAATTATATTTCAAACCCAATAATGCCAGTCCTCTGGGTAGATTCCAACATTTCCTGAAACAATAAGGGAAAACAAATAGCCCGAGAATATCATTACAGTTAACACAATGCAGTGCAATTAGCCAATGGCGCAGAAAAGGGACTACCCCTCTTCGGCATGGAGTTGGCACTTAACAACCGAAAGCAAAGCTACAAAAATACACAGCAGGTCTTCCCCTGCCTTCCTCTGTCTCAGCTTTTCCAGATACTTTGCAGCTGGACTCCCAGCCCAAGACGCTGACCGTTGGGCAGCCGGCTCGCCTGTTCTGTTCCATAAGTCACGTCTACCCTCACGGTGCCCTGGCGCTGAGCTGGTTCCAGGGAGATGAACCGCTGGAGGCTTCCAGGGAGATGGAGGAGGAGGAAATGGAAGAGGAAGAAGACCACCTGTTTGTCTATCACTCTGAACTGGAGCTCCCAACTGTGGCAGAAGCTGTAGCTTATAAATGCAAAGCAACTTTGAAGATTGACGAGTGGAATTTTGCCGAAGAGAAAGTTGCTATGGCCATCGCCAGCCCCAAATGTAAGTATCACATGCACTTTTTGACACTTTTCCCAGACTTTGAAACAAGGCCCATGCTAAATCAGGATTGCAGGTGAATCTTTTCTTTGATAAATGTTTTTATTAATTTTCACTTTAAAATAAAAATACAGAAAAAATGTAATAATAATAATAATAATAATAATAATAATAATAATAATGATGATGATGATGATGATGATGATGATAAGGATAGTACCAATAGTCATAGGCGCCTTGGGTGCAATCCCAAAACAACTGGAGCACCACTTGAACACCATTGGCATTGACAAATTCACCATTAGTCAATTGCAAAAGGCGGCCTTACTAGGAACTGCTTCCATCCTGCGACGATATCTGTAATAACATCAAACATCCACATCTGCCTATCCCAGGTCCTGGGTAAGGACTCGATAGGTAGACAAAATGCCAAATCCAGTCTGAACATCTGTCTGACTGTGCAATGATCCATAATAATAATAATAATAGTAATAATAGTAATAATAGTAATAATAGTAATAATAGTAATAATAGTAATAATAATAATAAAGTTGGAAGGGACCTTGAAGGTCATCAAGTCCAATCCCCTGCTCAGGCAGGAAACCCTACCATTTCGGACAAATGGCTGTCTAGTCTCTTCTTAAAGACTTCCAGTGTTGGAGCATTCACAGCTTCTGGAGGCAGGTTGTTCCACTGATTAATTGTTCTGTCAGGAAGTTTCTCCTTAGTTCCAGATTGCTTCTCTCCTTGGTTAGTTTCCATCCGTTGCTTCTTGTCCTGCCTTCAGGCACTTTGGAGAATAGCTTGACTCCCTCTTCTTTGGGGCAGCCCCTGAGATACTGGAAGGCTGCTATGATGTCACACCTCAGCCTTCTCTTTGTTAAACTAGACCTATCCAATTCCAGCAACCGTTCCTTATATGCTTTAGCCTCCAGTCCCCTGATCATCTTTTTTGCTCTTCTCTGCACTCTTTCTAGAATCTCAGCATCTTTTTTACATCATGGTGACCAAAACTGGATGCAGAATTCCAAGTGTGCCCTTACCAAGGCATTGTAAAGTGGTTATTTACACTTCACCTGATCTTGATTCTGTCCCTCTGTTAATGCAGCCCAGCACTGTGTTGGCCTTTTTGGCAGCTGCAGCACACGGCTGGCTCCTATTTAACTAAGAGAAAGAAAAGGGGTAAAAAAAGGGGGAAAGACTGATTTTTTTTTTACTTTTTTTCAGTGAAGTAAAATACACACACACATACAAAAGAGAGAGACAACCTTAACTTTTGGCTTCAGTTTTCTCAATATTTCAAGTCATTTCTAGAATAACAAAATCATTCTAATCATCAAAGTTTCTTTTTTTTTTCCAGTTCCCAGCAAAAAGTCTCAAAGCAATTTCTAAGTAGAAACAAAACTAGGGTAAATTCTTCTAATTAAAACAGTTTGGCCATCTCCATAATTACAGCCAAATCTCATACTTGGAGAACTTTGTCTTCGTTTTAAATATTTTCATTTTTATCCCCAATTTCATTAGTCAATAACTTTCACAATAAAGTGTTATTCATGTACAGCTTGTTTTTTTTTTCCTTTAAAGAGCCAAAAATGAACGAGCTAAATCTAATTCAGTTCCAGTTTTGAAGAGTTGGCAAATTCTTCAGCCTTCAGCCCCATTTGGGGGGGGGCTTTGGCTTGGGCGGGGTGGGGTGGGGGGAGTGAAACAGGACCAGTAATGTTTTGACTTTGTTGTAATGGGTGAGGCCAATTTTTCAGGCCTGTTTTATGCCTAGGGCAGAGATCTCTAAACTTGTGGACTTCAACTCCCAGAATTCCTCAGCCAGCCAAGTTTGAAGGCCCCTGTGCTAGGAGATAACTGGATTTCCCCAGGTGGGGAAAAAAAAAACTATCTCGGTTTTTGCTGCTTTGTGAATACCTTAATTTTAGGGAGGTCATTTTGCCCATAAAAACTCCCTTTCCTGTCATTATTGGAGGCTGCCAATTGACCCCCCTACCTACCATCTAACAAAAGAGACCTAAAGTCTTGAAACAATTTCTCTTAACAATTCTAAATATTTGGTTTCCAGCTAAGCAGGAGCTTCTGGGTGCTAGTGAGACCATCGTCCTTACTCCCACATCTGGAAGGACAAGTCAAACATCTGCTCCGGAGCTGCTTACCACAGCTGATTGGAAGTCCTCACTTGGGACAACCGCTAGCCTCCTTCAACTTCTTTCTACTGAGCTTACCAGCTCTGGGGCATCTATGGTTACACCAACAGCCACCCCCACACTGGAATCCCTAACCGAAGACCATAACTCCATCACAGGGGTCAAAAATCTCACTGGAGCTTCTGACCCAACAGGTAACGCTCTGGCAGAGCTGGGGACAACCTCTCCAAAGTTTGAGACCATGCAAAATTCCATCTTGAGAGGTCACTAGGTTTAGGTCAGTGATGGCGAATCTTTTAGACCAGTGTTTCTCAACCTTGACAATTTTAAGGCATGTGGACTTCAACTCCCAGAATTCCACAGCCAGCAATGCTGGCTGTGGAATTCTGGGAGTTGAAGTCCACATGCCTTAAAATTGTCAAGGTTGAGAAACACTGTTTTAGACACCAAGTGCCCAAAAACTGGCCCCGCCCCCGCCCCATCCCCTGCCCTTCCTGCCCGCAGGGCCACTCACCGCCTTCAGGGCCCACCTGCAGATTGCCTAGGCAGCCCAGCAGCGCCATGGCGGCCACGCCCTCTGCCTGCGCCCCGCAGCATCATCTGCGCACGACGGGGCGTGAGGGCAGAGTCTTGTCCACGCTGCCTGGCTGCCATGTCCTTGGCTGCGCTGCTCCACATGGGCCACGTTCGGGGGCGACTCTTCTCCAGGGGGACTGCTGGTGAGGAGGGGGTCGTGGGGGGAGGCGAGGCTGGGGCAATGGCACGTGTGCCCACAGAGAGGGCTCTGAGTGCCGCCTCTGGCATGTGTGCCATAGGTTCGCCACCACTTTCAGCCAAACTCAGGATTGTTTTGCTTGTCCCTTTCTTAACAGACCAAGAATTAACTACCAAGCCTCTTTCCACGGCCAACAGTTTCTCAACAGAAGGGACCACAGAAAAACCAACCACTAAGCCTCTTTCCACGACCAGCGGTTTCTCCACAGAAGGGACCACAGAAAAAAAAGCCACTAAGACTCTTTCCATGACCAGCGGTTTCTCGACAGGAGGGACCACTGAAGAACCAACCACTAAGCCTCTTTCCACGGCCAACGGTTTCTCCACAGAAGGGACCACAGAAAAAAAAGCCACTAAGACTCTTTCCACGACCAGCGGTTTCTCGACAGGAGGGACCACTGAAGAACCAACCACTAAGCCTCTTTCCACGGCCAACGGTTTCTCCACAGAAGGGACCACAGAAAAACCCAAGGATGCCTGCCGCCCCATGATCGTACCTGTGCCTGCCGAAGGAACCATGGGAAGCGCCCTTCGCATCACATGCCAGACGTCAGAGTGCCGCAGAGGTGTCCAAATCCAGTGGGTGGAAACCCCCATGGCCCAATCCCAGTACCGCCTGGAGGAAGCCGAGGGCCAGTCGACCCTGATGGTGGAGAATGTCAGCTTGGAGCACCAGGGACTCTATCGATGCGTTGCGATGGCCAGCCCGCCCCGGGTAGCCAGCCTGCGCGTCGTGGTGTCTGCCGGTGAGTGAGATGAAATGGCACATTCACGATACAGGGTAGTCCTCGACTTACAACAGTTGGCTTAGGGACCAATCAAAGTTACAACAGCGCTGGAAAAAAGTGCTGGACTTTGACCGTTTTGTACAGTCATGACCGCTGCAGCATCCCCAGGGTCACATGATCAAAATCCGGACGCTTGACAACTGACTCGTATTTATGACGGTCGCAGTGTCCCCGGGTCACTTGATCCCCTTGTGCGACCCTCTGACGAGCAAAGTCAGTGGGGGAAGCCAGATTCACGTAGCCCTGTTAGCCCTAACTTAACAGCTGCAGTGATTCCCCTAACAACTGTGGCAAGAAAGGTCATAACATGGGGCAAAATTCACTGAACAACTGTCTTGCTTAGCAACAGAAATTTTAGGCTGAACTGTGGTCATAAGTCGAGGACTACCTGTATTGGGTTTGGGTCACATTGAGTGCACTAGGGTAAAAGCTGGTTGAGTGACTTTGGGTTAATCACCAGGAGACTGTGAGTTCTAGTCAAGTCTTAGGCAGAAAAGTTGATCTGGCTCAATCAAAAGGAAACAATGAGTTCATGTCCTGCCTTAGGCAGTGTTCCAGTATCTCAGGGGCTGCCCCAAAGAAGAGGGAGTCAACCTATTCTCCAAAGCGCCTGAAGGCAGGACAAGAAGCAACGGGTGGAAACTCATCAAGGAGAGAAGCAACCTAGAACTAAGGAGAAACTTCCTGATAGTTAGAACAATTAACCAGTGGAACAACCTGCCTCCAGAAGCGGTGAATGCTCCAACATTGGAGGTTTTTAAGAAGAGACTGGACAGCCATTTGTCTGAACTGGTATAGGGTTTCTTGCCTGAGCAGGGGGTTGGACTAGATGACTTCCAAGGTCCCTTCCAAGTTTATTATTATTATTACTATTACTATTTATTTATTATTTATTTATTTGGGTTTGTATGCCGCTCCTCTACGGGGACTCGGAGCGGCTAACAACATATATATAACAATAATATTACTACTACTATTATTATTATTATTATTATTATTATTATTATTGGTGAATCACCCTCTCTCAGCTCAATCCATCTCACAGGCTTGTCACTGTGGGGAAAATAGGAGGAGGAGGAGGAAGAAGTATTAAATACGTTTGCTGCCTTAAGTTATTTATAAAACTAATAAAAGTAAGGTTAAAAAAAAACCTTAATGTATTTTTAAAAAAACATTTTTGAAAATGTGTTCAAATGATTCATTGTAAAGTTTTGGTTTTTTTAAAAAAATCTTTACGAACAATACTATTTACATTAAAAAAGAATGAACATATATGAATAAAGAAGAGATCAAATGATCATAAACTGGGGAGAAATGTAATTTACAGGCATAGGTCTTTAATATTTGTAACCTTAATATTTCTACACGTGGGAGGGTGCTCATCTTAGTTTCTTGCTCACCTACAGACAAAGGAAGGGTGGAAAATAATAGCAGTAGCAATAACAATAGCCCCTAGACTTATATAGTGCTTTACAGAACTCTCTTAAGCGGTTTACAGAGTCAGCCTGTTGCCCCCAACAATCTGGCTCCTCATTTTACAAACCTCGGAAGGACGAAAGGCTGAGTCAACCTTGAGCCAGTCAGGATTGAACTCCTGGCTGTGGGCAGAGTTAGCCTGCAATGCTGCATTCTAACCACTGCACCACCAGGGCTTAGATAGCAATAGCACATAGACTTATATACCGCTTCACAGTGCTTTACAGAACTCTCTTAAGCAGTTTACAGAGTCAGCCTGTTGCCCCCAACAATCTGGGTCCTCATTTTACCACTCTGGAAGGATGGAAAGCTGAGTTAATCTTGAGCTGGTCAGGATCAAAACTCCTGGCTGTGGGCAGAGATTGCCTGCAATCCTGCATTCTAACCACTGCGCCAACAGGGTTGCATGAGGTGGGTTAATAGAAGATGGACGCATCTGTCTACTTAAGATACTAAATACCTGGTTGGTGCACCTTTCCTTTTGCAGCCAATGTCAACACAGATGCCCTTTTCACCGTCGGAGCCACTGGATCCCTCTTAGGACTGATCATCATAGGCTATGTCTCACATCGATGGCGGCAACAGCGGCGGTGGTGAACAAGGGAAGGGCCAAAAAGCGTCCGTCCATCTCCTTGGCTATACCCCCCCTCTGGACCCTGGACTTCTGACCAGGCCATGAAAACTATTCTTTGGCCTTCAAGGGCTATCAAGCAAGGACTTCGCTGACACGATGCCAGGATTTTCTGGCTTGGGCAAGAGGTGGAGATGAAAAGCCTGTTTCCCAGGCTCTGCTTGAGGCCATTTGCCCCATCGATGGGGGCAGTAGGCGTTCACTGCAGAACTGCTGGCCGGATCCTTCTCCAGTTTTGATGTGAACTGGGTGGAACTGTAGGTTTGAGTACCACTGTTTATGTCCGGCGTAGACGAGCAGATCTATTGTGAAAAGTCTAAGTCAGCAACTTTATTGACTTCTGCCTGTATTACAAGAATCTTCCCAGACTGCTTGCCTTCATCTGGGAACAACCAGATAAGGTTCCATGGGACTTGGGGAGGGGTCAAACCTATGTCTCTTGTGGCTGCGCCAGGACTCAAGGCTAAGTCCTCGCTCGACTCCTTCCTCCCTGCCTTATTGGAAGTTTCCCAACAGTTTAGGATGGACCTATGCCAGATGGCCTGTTGAACAACGACGGGAGAGTAAATCGAATGCTGTTTGTTTCTCTCTCTCTCTCTCTCTCTCTCTCTCTCTCTCTCTCTCTCTCTCTCTCTCTCTCTCTCTCTCTCTCTCTCTCTCTCTCTCTCTCTCTCTCTCTCTTTCTCTCTCTCTCTTTTTCTGCACGTCCTGAACCTACAAGATGTATGCACTTTCTGAAAGTTGCAGGGTGTTTTCACATCCAGCCAGCAGGAAATTTATTTCCGAGAAGGGCTAAGCTATCTTTGGGGCTGATGAGTATAGACTGGGAATTTTGAGAGCAACGTTTATTTCACAGGCAAGATTGGTCCTGCCCACCATTATGAGATAAGAATAAAGTTGGAAGGGAACCTGGAGGTCATCTAGTCCAACCCCCTGCTCAGGCAGGAAACCCTACACCATTTCAGAGAAATGGCCGTCCAGTCTCTTCTTAAAAACTTCCAGGGTTGGACCATTCACAGCTGATCACTACCATGCCTGCTTAGCTTTCTATGTTGTTGCAGGTACATTTGAGTTAATCCCAGTCAGGGGTTTATAACAGTGTAATTATTTGGTAAGGTGTAACACTACGAAGCTTCTGTTTTGTCCTCGTTCCCAGCATTAGGACTGTAATTGGTTCCCAGAATAATAAGGACTGTCAACAGCCAACACCTCAAGGAAAAGAACCACTTGCTCCCCAGATCCCAGAAAGACCGTTAGGAAAGGGCATCAGAAATTCTCAACCTACATGGGGATAAATTGGTTCTAAAAAGGAACTAATTCAGTTGCTGGAATTCTGGGGACACCCTCTCAGTCCCTGTGGTCCTCCATTTATGAACATAATTGAGCCTAGCAATTGTGGTCCTAAGTCATGACGGTCAAAAAGCAGGTCATTATGTGACTGACCGGATTTTACGACCATTTTGCGGCGGTCATTGAGCGAGCACAGTCATTAAACTGTGGGAAGTAAACCAGATTACTTGCGGGACCGTCTTCAGCCTCATGAATCCCAGCGACCGGTTAGGGCGCAAAGGGCTGGCCTCCTACGGGTCCCGTCCATCAAACAATGTTATCTGACGGGCCCTAGGACAAGGGCCTTCTCCGTTGCTGCCCCAGCCCTCTGGAACCAGCTTCCTTCGGAGGTACGTACTGCCTCCTCCCTCCTAGCTTTCCGTAAACTTTTAAAGACCTATTTATGCCGACAGGCTTGGGGGGTATGAACCTTGTTCTGCCCCCGGGCCGAGGAATCTCCTTCCATTGTTGAGTGTTTACTTGATTGTGTTTGCTTGTTGTATGTGTGTCGATTTTTTTTAATTGGATGTAATTATTGTTATTGTTTTTTTTATCTATGTTCATATTCTTGTTGTGAGCCGCCCCGAGTCTTGGGAGAGGGGCGGCATACAAATTTAATGAAATAAATAAATAAATAAATAAATAAATAAATAAATAAGCAAACCACCATGAACTGCTATGGGTAGCCTTTGCCGGAAAGTAGAAGTAAATGCCGGTTTTCAGCAAAAATGGGGATCGCATGTCCGTGGGACGCTTGCCAAGTGCCCCAAATGCAGTCACATGACCATGGGGGTGTGTGTGTGTGTGTGTGTGTGTGTGTGTGTGTGTGTGTGTGTGTGTGTGTGTGGCTGTCGGAACTTCAGAACCAGATTGTAAATATCTTTTGGGCAGTCTGCCTTATCTCTGAATAGTAATTAGATGACTGGTCGTAAGTCGGGACTATCCTAAAACTTTGTAAAGACAATTCTTGCAAGAATCAACGCTGGGAAGAAAAACACGTTTGCTTCTAGGGCAGCAGAATGCCAAACAAGTTGCCCGCCAGGGCAGAGGGCGGTTGGGAATTCAGAGACTCCAAAACCTGATCTCTGCTTAGCCAACCTTGCAGGGTATTTGTGAGACTACAAAATACAGTACGAAGGACCCGCCACCCTGAGCAACGTTAATCCAGTATTTTATGCTGTGCTAGCTGGGGTGACACAAAAGGGATCTCTGCATAGCCTCCTGTCTCAATGAGTCTTGCTAGAGACCTGGACTTAAAAAACAAAAACAAAATACTTTCCATTTAAGGGGGTTGCCAAAGAGCCCGACAAACCATGTGGGATCTTGAACTTCTGGCAGAACAATTCATTTTCCCTCCTTCAGTTTTTTGCTTATCTAAAATGATGCAGTCCGTGATTGATTGGGTGCCATTAAGTTGTTGACTCTCAGCAACCTCATAGAGCAGGGGTAGGCAACCTTGGCTCTTTTATGACTCGAGGACTTCAACTCCCAGAATTCTTGAGCCAGCATGGCTCAGCTTGGAAAGCTCTCCCTGTCCCCTCAGCATGGCTGGCTCAGGAATTCTGGGAGTTGAAGTCCATGTATCATAAAAGGGGCAAGTTTGAAGACCCCTGCTCTTAATCTTCGTCCTAGGATAGGGGTGGGCAACCTTGGCTCTTTTATGACTCGAGGACTTCAACTCCCAGAATTCCTGAGCCACCAAGGCTCAGCTTGGAAACCTCTCCCTGTCCCCTCAGCGTGGCTGGCTCAGGAATTCTGGGAGTTGAAGTCCACCATCATAAAGTAGCTAAGGTTGAGATACACTAAGTCAGGGGTAGGCAACCTTGGCTCTTTTATGACTCGTGGACTTCAACTCCCAGAATTCCTGAGCCAGCATGGCTCAGCTTGGAAA
This sequence comes from Bothrops alternatus, assembly GCA_034064705.1. Lineage (NCBI taxonomy): Eukaryota > Metazoa > Chordata > Lepidosauria > Squamata > Viperidae > Bothrops > Bothrops alternatus. The sequence goes on from JARGCV010000305.1 coordinate 875,176, forward strand.
CCTCTCCCTGTCCCCTCAGCATGGCTGGCTCAGGAATTCTGGGAGTTGAAGTCCACGAGTCATAAAAGAGCCAAGGTTGCCTACCCCTGTCATAGATAGATGTTCTCCATGACAATCTCTCCTTCACCTGGTTTTTCAGATCCTCCAGTCTTACCCCCATCACCACTGTAACTTGAGTCCATCCCTCTGGCTGCTGCTGGTCCTTCTCTTCTTGTCTTTCCTCCCTTCTTTCCCAACACCAGAGCCTTCTCCAGAGAGCTGGGTCTTCCCATAATTTGTTCAAAGTAGGATAATTTGAGCCTGGTCATTGGTAACTTGAGTGAGAATTTTGGACTGATTGATTTGTTTATTTGATCTATTTATTTGTTTCCTTGGCTGTTTGTGGTATTCTTTAGCGCAGCTAGTAAAAAATAAAAATCCTGATTTCAGTTCATTTCCATTTCAGTCTCTAGTCTAGATAGGAATTTTATCACTGCCTCCTTCTCTTACATTAACAATTATGTATGTTTTTTTTTAAATTGTAATGCGATCATTGCACAATTAACAGTTCTAAAAACCAAGGAAATTTCGTGTCTAAGAAGTTAGATTAGGACGTTGTGAGTTTTGTTTCAAGCCCATCTTGAGCCATCAAAATTCACTGGGCAATTTTGCGCTCTTCTCTCTCCCTCTTCCTTGATCTGACCTATTCAGGATTATTGATAGTTCTCTACATATGACCAAAACTGAGCCCGGAATTGCGGTCATAAGTCGAAGCATCATGTGACTGGATTCAAAGTTACAAGTGGCTTTTTTTTTTACAATGGTCATTAACTGAACGCTCCAGTGTTAAGTGAATGCCACAGCTGTTAAGCAAATCCATTTTTCCCAAGGGGTATTTTTGGGGGGGTGCAAAACAGGAAATAACCCTCAGAAACCAACAAAAAATATCCCCCAATTACAGTCACGTGATTGCAGGAGATTGAAAAAGCCAAAAGAGTGAGCTGGTTGTCAAGCATGCAATCACGTGACTGCAGGGTGGTGTGTGTGTGTGTGTGTGTGTGTGTGTGTGTGTATACACAGATGTTATCAAGTGCAGGAAATCAGGAGTCCAGACAACTCAAATGAATATATTTATTATATGCACTATAAGAATCTAAACTAATAATGATCAAAGCAAACTGGGCATTGGATAAGAGTCAACGGAATTCAAGGTGGGCTGGACTCAGATCGCCTGTGGGCGCAAAGGGACTCAAGACCGGTAATGCATTTGACCCCCCCTCCCTCAGGCTCAGCCTGGTCATCTCCTACCCATACATGACCATTGTAACTCCAAAAATGGATCACAAGTAGCTCTGAAAAGGTCCGTCATAAACTTTGAACGGTCCTTAAGCGACCAGTTTGTAAACTGAGAACTACCTATACTACCTCGAACTCCGGTAGGGAAACGGGACATCCCTTTAACACAGTGGTTCTCAACCTTTTTAATGCCGCGACCCCCAACCGGCCGTAAGTCGAGGACTACCCAACCGGTCATAAGTCAAAACTACCCAACCGGTCATAGGTCGAGGACTATTTCCCTGCCCGGAAGCGCCGTGCATGTGTGGTGCCATCCCCCGCGCCGGCCGAGGCGTAGCTGGCAAGGGGCAGTGATGGCGCAGGGCGACCACCGGCTGGGCCACCAGCTGGCCCAGCCCAAGGGAGGTAAGGCACCCGCCGGGCCCCACGCACAGCATCAACCCTCCCTGCGCCCGCCGGCCTCCCACCTCCCATCCCTGGCCCTCTTTTACTTACATTTTTAATAGTTGCTCAGCAGGGAGGGTTGGAAACTTCCAGACAGCTCGCCTTCGCTGCAGACAACTTGCAGCACCGTTGCAGACTGGGACTTTTGGCGGGCTCAGCAGGGCAGAGACAGCCTGGACAATTCCTATTGGCTTTTGAAAGCCAATAGAACTAGACTCTATTCAAGAGAGTCTATTCTATTGGCTTTCCAAAGCCAATAGAATAAGAGGGAGTAGCACAGCTAAGGAAAAGGGGGGGGAAATGGCGGACTGCGTTGTTTGGCGACTCCCGTGAAATGGTCGTTCGACCCCAAATGGGGTCCCGACCCACAGGTTGAGAACCGCTGCTTTAACAAATAAAGTTGATTGCATCTTTTGGGGGATATGTCTATGGACAACCAGGTCCTGGATGCCCCAAATGTGCTTTTTTTTTTCAGGAGGCCACTGGATTTTCTGGTTTTTCTTTGAAGATGTTTCGCTTCTCAACCAAGAAGCTTCTTCAGCTCTGACTAAATGTGTTCTGTCCCAGCCTACGTGAGTCCTTGTCAACCTCACAAGGAGAAATCCCTCTTCCAACAAGCAGGCTGGAAACACAGGAAAAAAACAATCCCCTTTTATTATTCACAGACCTGAGTCAATGTCCAAGGCCAACAAAACACAGTTCGCAGAAACTCAATCCTCAACAGGAACGGTTGCCTTTGGCAACCAGCACCTCCCACACCTTCCCTTTAATTATTCAGCCAAGGCATGGCTTCCTAATGCCTTCTCCTTTGCCTTTGGAGCCACCCCATTGCTTTCCTCTGTCCTACTCTGTCCTACTGAAAAAAGCAAGGTTCTACATTTAGGCAAGAAAAACCAAATGCACAGATATAGTATAGGGGGTACCTTGCTCAATAGTAGCCACTGTGAGAGGGATCTCGGAGTCCTAGTGGACAATCACTTAAATATGAGCCAGCCGTGTGCTGCAGCTGCCAAAAAAGCCAACACCGTGCTAGGCTGCATTAACAGAGGGAGAGAATCAAGATCCCGTGAAGTGTTAATACCACTTTACAAGGCCTTGGCAAGGCCACACTTGGAATACGGCATCCAGTTTTGGTCACCACGATGTAAAAAAGATGTTGAGACTCTAGAAAGAGTGCAGAGAAGAGCAACAAAGATGATTATGACTTGTGGACTTCAACTCCCAGAATTCCTCAGCCAGGCTCTAAAAGAATGCAGATGACCAGCTGTCTGGAAGCAGTATAAATCCTCCCATTGCCCACCATCCATTCAGAACTGAAGAAGCTTCTTGGATAAGAAGGGAAACCTCTTCAAAGGAAAAACAAGGAAGTCCAGCTGCCTCCTGAAAAATCACCTTTGCAGTCGGGCACAGAGTACTTGGCTGCCCCCTAGGGGCAGTCTAAGATTTCACAATCGATCTGTTCGCTCTGCTCCAGCAAGCCAACATTTCGCCTTTTTGGAGGCTAGAGATTTCCCCCCCCCCCCAGGAAGAGGCTGCCAGTACAGATTCCTAATTCAAAGGCAGATGTTTTGAAAACAGTTGCTAGGGAACAAAAGAGGCAGCATCTCACCCTCCCCTCCACGTTCTGCTTGCAGGTTCTTTTGATTCCTTGTTATTCTTTTACGTAGAATGGATAGCAGAATCTTTACTTTATTTTGAATCTGGGGACAGAGTTAAAAGAGAGATCAGGGTAGAATTGTTATGTAGCCACAAGAGAACGTAAGTTCTTCCTTGAGTGCTGTTGACCCGTATCTAACTCTGAGCAGGGACATGCTTTAAATTGAAAAGGTTCCTGCGCATAGGCTTTTAGCAATACATCAGTTCAATCGAATCTTCATGTGTGGAACTGATCTTTTCTGGTCTTTTCATGCCTGGCGCTTTCCAAATATATGAATCGTATACAAAAAAAAGGACAAGTGTTTCAATTAGCACAGGTCTCTTTTATTTTCTCTGATGGCTGTTGTCATAGTTCCGACAGATGAAACTCTTCAAGGAACTTCAAGGCATGGTTTACCTTAAAGAATCTTTATTTGAGTAATATAACCTCGGCACTAACACAATCGAAGCCAAGAACTGAGTTCCCCTCCCCTGAGCACATACCGGTAGTATCAAAGCACAATTCCCTCCTCCAATTGACAGTCATAAATCACATTCCCCAATTAGTTTGCACCGAGGGCTTTCCCTCCAGATCTCCAGCCCGCCAATTCTTATCCTCTCTTATTTCAATAACTTTGGTTCTCACATTCGGTCAGGTGTTGTTATGTCTAGATAGACTCTCGTGCACATTCCCCCCCTCCAACACATCATCTAACTCTAAAAGCAAAAAGAAGACAATGGTTGCATCTCCACCTGTTGTCAATGCAAAAACATCCGATGTTAGCAGCGTTGACAGCTGTTTTAACAACCCCATTCTTGCCGTCACCTCAGTGTCCCCTGACTTACACGATACTTAAAATGGCTCTGCTGAATTTATGCAAGAGCTTTTCTACATTCTTTAGGGCAGGAACCACTGGCAGATTGACACACACACAATCACTCAAATTCACTCCTTGACTTCTGCAGTGCAAAGTCTAATGGAACCAGTGATGGGTGGATGGGGAGGGGACCTAATTATATAAGCAGCAGAGATGGTGAACCTACCTGACACACGTGTCAAAAGTGTCACCCTAGCATTCACCAACTATTCTTTAAAACGTGCTTGGTAACTGACATGTACTTTACAATGGTTACAGCATCCCAGGGTTATGCAATCGCCATTTGCAATCTTCCCAGCCAGCTTCCAACAAGCAAAGTCAATGAGGGGAGCTGGACTCACTTAATGACTGTATGAGTCACTTAACAACTGCCTGGCTTAGCAATGGAAATTCTAGTTTCAATTGTGCTTGTAAGTCAAGGCCTACCTGTATTGTATGCTTTTGCCCATACAATGTGTAAGTTTAATCATACAGGGCAAAAGTATACAATACAGATACAATCTGAGGGAGGGAGGGAGGGAGGGAGGGAAGGAGAGAGAGAGAGAGAGAGAGAGAGAGAGAAAGAGAGAGAGAGAGAGAGAGAGAGAGAGAGAGAGAGAGAGAGAGAGAGAGAGAGAGAGAGAGAGAGAGAGAGAGAGAGAGAGAGAGAGAGAGAGACCAGACTTTCAGACCAACTGTCCATTCAGAGATTTCAAAGAACCAAAGGGCTGGAAGGGACCTTGGAGGTCATCTAGTCCAACCCCCTGCTCAGGCGGGAAACCCTATACCATTTCAGACAAAAATGGCTGTCCAGTTTCTTCTTAAAAACTTCCAGTGTTGGGGCATTCACAATTTCTGGAGGCAGGTTGTTCCACTGGTTAATTGTTCTCACTGTAAGGAAATTTCTCCTTAGTTCTAGGTTGCTTCTCTCCTTGGTTAGTTTCCATCCGTTGCTCCCTGTCCTGCCTTCAGGGGCTTTTTTTAAAAAATGCTGACTGATCATCCCATCCTAGAATGTGTGCTGATTTACGATCTTATGACCTTCAGACCAACTGTCCATTCAGAGATTTCATAGAACCAAAGGGCTGAAAGAGACCTTGGAGGTCATCTAGTCCAACCCCTGCCAGAGGCAGGAGACCTTATTCCAATTGGGACAAATGGCCGTCCAATCCTTTCCTGAAAACCTCCAGCTCAGAATTCTGGGAGGCAAGCTACTCCACGTCAGGAAATGTCTACCTAGTTCTAGATTGGATCTCTCTCTTTCTCTCTCTCTCCAACTAGTTTCAGAATAACAGTATTGGAAAGGGATCAAGGAGGTCCTCCAGTCCAACCCCCCCCCCCATCAAGCGGGAGGTCAAACCATGCCAGATAAATGGCTATCCATTCTTCCCCCTAAAAACCTCCAGTGAAGGGGCAGCCCTGAACACAAACCGGTCCACGGATCAATTGCTGTCAGGAAATTTCTCCTCATCTCCACGCTGGATCTCTCCCTGTTAAGCCTTGACCCATTGCTTCCCGTCCTGTTTCCTGGTGTACTAGAGTCAATCCCTTCTTTTTTGCTACAGCTCCCCCAAACACTGGAAGACACACACCCCCATCCCTCTCTTGATTGAATAGAGCTGGAAGGGACCTTGGAGGTCTTCTAGTCCAGCCCCCTGCTCAAGCAGGAGAACTTATACCATCTCAAGACAAGTGACTGTCCAGTCTCTTCTTAAAAATCTCCAGTGATGGAGCGCCCACGATTTCTGCAGGCAAAGCTGTTCCACTGGTTAATTGTCCTCACTGTCAGGAAGTTTCTCCTTAATTCCAGGTTGCTTCTCTCCTTGACCAGTTTCCAACCAGTTTCTCGTCCTTCCCTCTGATGCTTTGGTGAACAACTTGGCCCCCTCTGCCTTGTGGCAGCCCCTCAGATATTGGAGCACGGCTATCATGGCTCCCCTATTTCTTTTCTTTACACTGGCCAAACCCAAGTCCTGCAGCCATTTTTTGTATGTTTTAGCGCCAGGCCTTTGATCATCTTAGTTGCTCTTTGAATTTTTTCCAAACTCTCAACATCTTTTTTATGATATGGTGACCAAAATTGGCTGCAGTATTCCAGGTGTGGTCTTACTAGGGTTTTATAAAGCGGTAATAATACTTCGCATTATCTTGATTCCATGCCTGTTTATACAACCCAGGATTGTTAGATAATGGAGAAGAGCTATTATTTGTCCCTATACAGAGAAAAGGCAACAGACAGCAACTCGTAAACAAAATTTTTTTAATGGAAGCTACATAACATTTTAGTGTAGATTTCACTTCTTGTAACAAAATAGGGCTATTTGTCACTGGTTACCATTGATGCTTCTTTTTTAAAAAAATGCAAAACTAAATACATATATATCAAATCCATCGTTCCAAATTTAATTATTATCTTCAATACCCAATGCGGAGTCAAGCTTCTTCCCAAAATGCAAGTCTCTTAAGTCAGATGGTAGGTTAATGTTAGCTGCAGCATGCCACAAAAACTCAGATTGAGACCATGGATGTATAATTGGGAAGCCTAGCTAATATCAGCATCATCAAATTTGCTACACCATACTAAAATTGAATCCAGTAATAATAATTACTGCACTACTTCTTCATTGAGCATAAAAACAATTTCCTCGGAATGTAGCATGGAAAACCCCTAGTTTCTCAACCTTGGCAACTTTTTCAGATGCGCGGACTTCAACTCCCAGAATTCCCCAGCCAGCGTGCTGGGAATTCTGGGAGTTGAAGTCCACACATCTTAAAATGAGAAACACTGCCCTATACTTTTAGACACCCAGAAAATAAAACCTGGGGGGTGGGGAAAGACTTTCTGAAACCTTCAGGTTCATCTTAGGAAACCAAATTCAGTTTTTGGTCCACTGATTTTCAAACTGAGTGGGTACCCACGTGCCAAAATATTGGCCACTGATGACAAATTGTTTCTGGGATTCATTTGATCAGCGTTTGTTTCCTATACTCAAGCAAATTAGTGACCATCTTTAAAACGCTCCATGGCATCGGACCCGGATATCTACAGGACCGCCTTCTGCCAGCAAATACCTCCCGCCGTCCGGTACGCTCCCACAGAGTCGGTCTCCTCAGGGTGCCGTCAGCCAGACAATGTCGGCTGGTGACCCCCAGGGGGAGGGCCTTCTCTGTGGGAGCTCCAACGCTTTGGAACGAGCTCCCCCCCGAACTCCGTACGTTGACGGAATTGCGTTCCTTCCGTCGAGAATTAAAGACATATTTATTTCGACAAGCCGGCCTGGGATAGTAGCTCCGGTTCCAACAATGGCCATAATTGTTTTTTAGGGGATTGAGTTTTAAGATAGCATTGGTTTTAAATGATTGGACCAAATTACTTTTAGGTAATTGGGTTTTTAAATGATTGGGCCAAATTATTTAATTTATTTTTAATAATTTTACCTTTTGTATCTTAATGTTTTTAATTGGGCTGTACACCGCCCCGAGTCCTTCGGGAGGGGGGGGCGGTATAAAAATCGTAAAATAAATAAATAAATAAAATAAAGGGAAACCCTCACGTTTTACAAGAATTACAAAACATATTTTTGGGAGGGGTTAAAAAAGGCACAGCGTGGTCGTAGACGGAAGGAAGAAGGCATCGTAAAGTATACAAAAGCTCACTACAGCAGGGGTCCCCATCCTGCGGTCCGCGGCCACTACCGGTCCGTGGCCTACTGGCCACCGGGGCACAAAACAAGCTGGACGCACTCATGCCCACTCGTCCTAGTGCCGCTGCTGCTATGCAAACGGGGCGCTGTGCAGCAAAAACAGGGCGTTGCTATGCAAACAGGATGGTACACAGTGTGAAAACTGGGCAGTGCGCAACATGAAAATAGGGGGAAACCGGTCATCGGGCAGTGCGAAAACCTGGCACTGCCCAGCCAAAAATGGAGGGAAACGGCAGCGCAAAGCACGCAAATGGGAAAAAAAACGGGCGGCGCACAATGGAACAATGGGGGCAAACCGGGCGGTACGTGGCGCAAAAAGCAGGCGGCACGCGGCATGGAAACCGGGTGACACGGCGTGGAAATGGAAGGAAACCAGGTGGTGCACAGCTTGAAAACTGGGTGGCGCACAGTGTAAAACGGGAGCAAACCAGGCGGTGCATTAACACAAAAACCGTGCAACATGTGACACGAAAACCAGACGTCACGTGGCGTAAAAAACCACGCACTGCACCGCACGAAAATGGAGCGATGCTAGTGCCCACCCAGCAAACCCGGCATGGTGCTAGCAAGTGTCACGTGGGCGCTAGCACCGTTTGTGTCGCGCGTGCTCACGGCCCCGTTTGTGTGTTTGCGCGCTCACGCAGCAAATGCTTCTCTCCCCCTTTCTCTCCTGTCCGCCAACTGAGAAAGTTTGGAGACTTTTGCACTGCAGCTCAAACTTGATGTGACACTTAACTGTGTCCAAAATGGGTGGTAGTCCTCTACTTACAGCCATCTGTTTAGTGACAGTTACAACAGCGTGAAAAAAGTAACTTATGACAGATTCTCACATGACTATTGCAGCCTCCCCATGGGGCAACCTTTGAAGAATGTCCGGAGACTGCAGGTGGTTCAGAATGTGGCCGCGCGAGCCGTCTTAGGTCTCCCAAGACATGCTCATATTACTCCAGCACTCCGCAAGCTGCACTGGCTGCCAATTGGTCTCCGAACACAATTCAAAGTGTTGGTTATGACCTATAACCTATAAAGCCCTATATGGCAATGGGCCAGGATACTTGCGGGACCGTCTTCTGCCTCATGAATCCCAGCGACCAGTTAGGGCACACAAGGTTGGCCTCCTACGGGTCCCGTCTGTTAAACAATGCCGTTTGGCGGGACCTAGGGCTAGGGCCTTCTCTGTTGCTGCCCCGGCCCTCTGGAATCAACTTCCCTCAGAGGTTCGTACTGCTCCTTCCCTCCTAGCTTTCCGAAAACTTTTAAAAACGCATCTATGCAGACAGGCTTGGGGCGTGTGAGCCTCGCTCTGCCCCTGGGCCTTTGATTGGGAGTGTATGTTGTATGAGTGAATATAGTTTTTATAGTTTTATATTGTACTATTATTTTACATGACCTATATATTTCTGTACTTATATTTATGTTGTGAGCCACCCTGAGTCTGGGGAGAAGGGCGGCATATAAGTCAAAATAAAGATAAAGATGGTCATGTGATCAAAATTTGGGCACTTTGCAACGGGCATGTATTTATGAGGGTTGCAGTGTCCCGGGTTCACGTGATCGCCGTTTGCAGCCTTCCCAGCCAGGTTTCCTTAATTTGCACAATTCATTTATGGTTTCACAAACAGTTATAAAAAGGGGGAAAGCTCACTTAACAACTGCTTTATTTAACAATAGAAATTTTGTGCTCGATTGTGGTTGTAGTTCTCGACTTACAACAGTTCATTTAGTGCCCGTCCGAAGTTACAACCGCACTGAAAAAAATGACTTATAACCATTTTTCACACTTAACCACCGTTGCAGCACCCCCAGGGTCAGGTGATTTACATTCAGATACTTGACAACTGGCTCATATTTATGATGGTCGCAGTGTTCCCAGGGGGGTCATGCGATCCCCTTTTATGACGTTATGTTCTATCCCAGCCTATTGCCGTCCTTGTGAAAGGCACAAGGACAAAAGCCCTGCTGATGCAATAGGCTGGAGACTTTCAAACAAAACAAAACCCTTTTTAATATGGGCGACAAACCTGTCAAATAGTCCAAAACACAAACAGCAAAAACTCAAGGCCAAAAGGAAGGAAATAGTCCACAGGAAAAAAACAGAAGAGAAGTCACAAGCAAGACGAACAGACCAGAATTCCAAGAAGCACTTGCAAACGGTTGCCTTCAGCAACCAGCACTGCCCACACCTCCTCCCTTTATTCAGCAGTCCCAAGGCGTTGCCTCTCATTGCCTTCTCCTTTTACTCTGGAGGTGTCGTATTGACTGCTGCTGATTTACTCTCACTAATTGACGACGTGTGGGAGCATCCATTAGCAAATCAAAATCATGCATGGGATAGAAAAGGTGGATAGAGAAAAATTCTTTTCTCTATCACACAATACCAGGACAAGGGGGCACTCCCTACAGCTCATAGCTAAGAAACTGAGGACAAATAAAGGGAAATATTTCTTCACCCAGAGGGTCGTTGGTTTATGGAATTCACTTCCAGAAGGGGTCGTGACAGCTGTCAGCCTTGACAGCTTCAAGGCAGGGTTAGACAGATTCATGGATGCCAAGTGTATCGGTGGTTATTAAAACGGATGTCCATGTGCCGCCTCTATGTTGGTTGAGGCAGGCAGGATTCCCTTGAGTCCCATTTGTTGGGGGTCAAGGGAAAGGGAGGGTTTTGCCTTCTCTTTCTGCTCAAGATCCCCATGTACAATTGGTGGGCCACTGTGTGACACAGAATGCTGGACTCGATGGGCTTTGGCCTGATTCAGCACGGCTCTTCTTATGTTCTTATGTTCAAGCCCATTAGGTGTGAGTCCTCCGAGTCTGACTCATTCTCCTCACACAGCTGAGCTTCATCAGGAACACGACTGGAGGGCCCAGGCTCTGCATCAAACCGTGAGTCCTGTAATTCATCAGAGCCTCCCTCTGTCCCTGATGGCCCTTCAAATGCCTCCTCCACCTCCTCCTCAGATTCCTCCGACTCAGCTGTTGCGAGCACAGAGGCTGGCACGGAATCACCACACATTCTGACAAGCAAAGTCAATGGGGAAGCCAGATTCACTTAACAACCGTATTACTAATTTAACAACGGCAGTGATTCCTGTAATAAATGCGGCAAGGCAAGTCGTAAAACGGGATAAAATTCACTTAACAAATTTCTCACTTAGCAACATAAATTCTGGATTCAATGGGGGTTGTATGTCAAGGACTGCCTGTAGTGTGTTTTATTCGATTCCCAGATGCGATCAGAATCCAATCTGAATTGGGAACCAATGCAGAGAATTCCATCCGGACCTTGAAAAAACATAGGAAGGAAGGGTTTTAACCTCACCTTGGCTCTTTTATGATTCGTGGACTTCAACTCCCAGAATTCCTGAGCCAGCCACACTGAGGGGAAAAGGAGAGGTTTCCAAGCTGAGTCATGCTGGCTCAGGAATTCTGGGAGTTGAAGTCCACGAGTCATAAAAGAGCCACGTTTGCCTACCCCTGCCCTAGACTGGGCCCAGAATACCACAAACAGCCAAGGAAACAAATAAATAGATCAAATAAACAAATCAATCAGTCCAAAATTCTCACTCAAGTTACCAATGACCAGGCTCAAATTATCCTACTTTGAACAAATTATGGGAAGACCCAGCTCTCTGGAGAAGGCTCTGGTGTTGGGAAAGAAGGGAGGAAAGACAAGAAGAGAAGGACCAGCAGCAGCCAGAGGGATGGACTCAGTTACATTGGTGATGGGGGCAAGACTGGAGGATCTGAAAAACCAGGTGAAGGAGAGATTGTCATGGAGAACATCTATCTATGACAGGGGTAGGTAACCGTGCCCCTTTTATGACTGGTGGACTTCAACTCCCAGAATTCCTGAGCCAGCCACGCTGAGGCAAAAGGGAGAGGTTTCCAAGCTGAGCCATGCTGGCTCAGGAATTCTGGGAGTTGAAGTCCACCAGTCATAAAAGAGCCAAGGTTGCCTACCCCTGCCCTAGACTGGGCCCAGCAGCAAAGTACAACAGAATTGTGCAACTGTCACCTCATTCCTTTTGGGGGGAACACAATCTCCTAATTAAAAGCAGTGACAAGAGGACAGTGGTCAAGTCAACCGCAATGGCCTTATTTTGCATTATTGCTGAATTGTACGTGATCCCTTGCGGGAATCAAAAGGCAGGACTCAAAGCAAATAATCAGGGCTCACTGCAGGGTGTATTATGTAAACAGTATGGACTGGAGGGCATCTCATTAAAAAACAGTGAGCGCCTCTCCTCTAAACAAAATATATTTATACATTTCAGAAAAGGTGGGAGATGCATGCCTATGTCTTCGTGAGCAATAACAGAGATCCCATCCTGCCCTTCTGGGGTTTACAAGCAGTCCTCAAATTACCACTGTTCCTTTAGTGACCGTTCAAAGCTTCAACAGCACTGGAAAGAGGGACCGATGACCGCTTTTCAGCCTTATGACCGCTGCGGCATCTCCATGGTCATGTGATCAAAATTTGGACACTAAGGGCAACCGACTCACATTTATGACGGTTGCAGTGTCCCGGGGTCATTTTGCAACCTTTGGACAAGCAAAGTCAATGGGAAAGCCAGACTAACTCAACAACCGTGTCACTAATTTGACAACTGCGGCGATTCGCTTAAGAACTGGGGCGAGAAAGGTTGTAATAGGGGACTAAACTCACTTAACAACTCTCTTGCTTAAGCGACAGAAATTCTATTCTCAACTGGGGTTGGGAGTTGAAGACTACCTGTGCCATCTTTAAAGGAAGCCCTTGTCTTAAATGAAAAAGAAACAAATTAAAAAGAGGGGACCACTTAGGGCAGTGGTTCTCAACATTTTTCAGGTTGAGACCCCACTTGCCCCGCCCATGCGCGGTGCGACGCTGGCGTGCGCGTGCGCGCATTGGGCCGATCTGCGCATGCGCGGCGCGCGACGGGAAAAAAAATGGCGGACCGCAACGGGCCAATCCGCGCATGCGCGGCGTGCGCGCGACGGCCCGATCCACGCATGCGCGAATGCGTGCGCGACGAAAAAAAAAACCTAAAACAAAATGGTGGACCGCGACGGGCCGATCCGCGCATGCGCGGCGCGCGACGGCCCGAACCGCGCATGCACGGCGCGCGCCCGACGAAAAAAACAAAACAAAAAACAAAAAAAATGGCAGACCGCGGTGTCCGGCGAACCCCGCGAAACGGTCGTTCGACCCCAAATGGGGTCGCGACCCACAGGTTGAGAACCGCTGACTTAGGGATGCCAAATGCCAGAAGGAAGATTTCCTTCGCTGGCATCTTAAGGACAGATTCAGTGGGTTGCCATGGAAATGTTCTGCTGAAATGCATTAACAGGCTGGGGTAAACTAAATGTTAAATCGGCCCCAAGGCTGTATCAAACTTCTTACGTTTTAATTTGGTTTAAAGGATGCCAGTCATTCTGAAAATCTGACATTCCTCCGAGTGGACACAAAGAAAAAAAACGTTTTCCAAAACACGTCAAAACGTTTTGATTGGCACTTGGGATTCTTCTCTTGCTGGTTCCTCTCGCGAGAAACATACTTCTTTGTACAAATGAACACAACGCGCTAATTTTGGCAGAGGGGCGGGAAAAGATCACGAAGGGGCCCTGGCTGCTCTCTGAGCTTAGTGGTTCTCTTGCGGACCTTTCACGACCCAGCTAGGTAACATCATCAGTCAAAGGGAACACCTCCATTTTTGTTGGCTGCTACTTCTTCTACAAGACAATTTAGAGAGAATTGTCTCATTTGAGCTTTCGCCAATCAGAAGAAGGCCGCTGCGCATCTCACAAAGTCTTTGGGCACCCTGAAAAACAGGGGGCGGGGGGATCACTTGTGGATCCCTTCCTCACCCACCCTCTGGCCCCTAAGAGCAGGGGTCTCCAACTCCCGGTCCGTGGACCACTACCAGGCCATGGCATGCCAGCAACCGGTCCGCACAAACAAGCACAACCCCATCCGCAGGATGCAGGCAGCATACAAAACCACGCACCCTCAAGTCCGCGGAAAAACCTCTCTCCACGGAATCGGTCCCTGGTGCCCAAAAGATTGGGGACCTCTGCCTAAGAGTGCAACCGACGGACGTGCTTCAGGAGGTTGGATTTGTGATTGAAAGACCGGGCGCAGTGCTTGCAGCTGAAGGCAGGGTACTTCTGATGGGTGCGCTGGTGCTGCAGGAAGGTGGAGCGGTGGGTGAAGGTCTTGGCACACTGGTCGCAGCGGTGGGGACGCTCGCCCGTGTGGACCCGCTCGTGCTCTTTGACCGAGGCCTCCCACTTGAAGCGCCGGCTGCAGTGGGAGCAGGCAAAGGGCTTCTCCTGAGTGTGGATCCGCAGGTGCTTCACCAGGCAGGAAGTGCGCTTGAACCGCTTGGGACACAGGTGGCAGGGGAAAGGGGCCTCGTCCGAATGCACCTTGCCGTGCTTGTCCAGGTCGGCCTGCAGCTTGAACCGCTTCCCGCAGATCCGGCAGCAGAAGGGCCGGATGGCCGAGTGCACCAGGCGGTGCTTAATGAGGTCGGCACCCCGGACGAAGGTCTTCTGGCAACGCTTGCACTGGTACGGGCGCTCGCCCGTGTGGATGCGCTGGTGTTCGCGGAAATTGGACTGGTGCTTGATGTCCTTCCCGCAGATGTCGCAGTGGTGGAGCTGTAGGTCGGGGACAGCCGCTGGCGGACATCTCTTTGGCTTCCAAACGGTTCTCTTCCGCCTTTTCCGCAGCCGGGTTTTGGGAGGGCTGAGTCGGGGGTCCATGAATCGCCTGGGGAAGCAGAACAAAAGGCCACAGTTGCAACCAAAATCTCTGTGGACTTGCTCAAAGGTGCCTTTTCAAGAGGCAACTGGACTGTCTTGTTTTTCTTTCAAGACATTTTTGCTTTTTATCCAAGAAACATCTTCAGCTCTGACTGGATAGTGGGGAATGGGAGGATTTATACTCCTTAGAGACAGCTGGTCATTTGCCTTCTTTTAGAGAGTCATGGAGCCCACCTAGAGGCTTATCTGTCCTCAGGGTCACCTGAGTGGGGCAAATGGGTGTGGAGCCTTCTTGGAAGTGTTGAAAGCATTGTGTTGTAGACTGGAAGTAGATGTTGTCATATCCCTCCCCGTTGAGAGAGGGCTGTTCAAATCCATCAGGACAAGATTCAGCAGTCCATCTGCATTTGAAAGACGAAGGCCATTCTTTCAGAAGACAGCAAAGTCCACTGTCAAGACTGCTAACATCGGATGTTCTTGTTTGCCATATATGAAGAAGCAAACATGTTTTATTTAGCCTGTATATCACTTCTAGAGTTAAAGCAGACAATACTAGTCTAATGGATGGGAAAATATGCTAGCTAACCATAACAATATCTCAGCGCAGCATTGCCAGGGTCAGCTGTAACGGGAGGGGCACTTCACACTTCACTTTAATTTGAGAATCTGATTGATGATTGCAGAATGAAGGAGTGAATTATGCTTTGTTACAGGTGATTGAGGGAGGATTCAGTTTTTGGCTTAACTTTCATGTGTGCCGAAGCTATGCAGAAATAAAAGGATTCTTTAATGTAATAAGCCTCAAAGTTCTTTGAAAAGCTGCTTCTTTTCAGAACCATGTCATCCACATTTTGGAGAAAGAGGACTGCTGCTTTGAAAGAGGGATCAAAGAGGCCATTCATGTCAAAATTGAACAGCCCTCCCTCAACAGAAGGGGAGGGATACGACATCCTCCATCTCAAGTCTACAACACAGTCCTTTCAACACTTTCAAGAAAGGTCCAGCAAGTGTTGTATTGCCTCTGTACAAATCGATGGTGAGACCACACTTGGAGTACTGTGTACAGTTCTGGTCACCGCACCTCAAGAAGGATATAATGGAACTGGAAAAGGTGCAAAAAAGGGCAACAGGAATGATCAAGGAAATGGAGCGCCTCCCTTATGAAACCAGATTGCAACGCCTTGGTCTCTTCAGCCTTGAAAGACGGCGTTTAAGGGGTGACTTGATCGAAGTGTATAAAATCATGCATGGGATAGAAAAGGTGGATAGAGAAAAATTCTTTTCTCTATCACACAATACTAGGACAAGGGGGCACTCCCTAAAGCTCATAGGTAAGAAAGTGAGGACAAATAAAGGGAAATATTTCTTCACCCAGAGGGTCGTTGGTTTATGGAATTCACTTCCAGAAGAGGTCGTGACAGCTGTCAGCCTTGATAGCTTCAAGGCAGGGTCAGACAGATTCATGGATGCCAAGTGTATCGGTGATTATTAAAACGGATGTCCATGTGCCGCCTCTATGTTGGTTGAGGCAGGCAGGATTCCCTGGAGTAGCATTTGTTGGGGGTCAAGGAAAAGGGAGGGTTTTGCCTTCTCTTTCTGCTCAAGATCCCCATGTACAATTGGTGGGCCACTGTGTGACACAGAATGCTTGACTCGATGGGCTTTGGCCTGATTCAGCATGGCTCTTCTTATGTTCTTATGTCCACACCCATTTGCATCACTCAGGTGACCCTGGAGACACAGGTAAGCCTCCAGGTGGCCTCAACGACTCTCTAAAAGAAGGCAAATGAGCATCTGTCTGCAAGGAGTATAAATCCTTCCCTTCCCCACCATCCAGTCAGAACTGAAGAAGCTTCTCGGATGAAGAGTGAAATGTTTTTCAAGGAAAAACAAAGGAAGTCCAGTTGCCTCTTGAAAAAACACGTTTGGGACAACCGTGACTTGGATGACTGAGAATCTCCATAGACACTTGGTGGACTGGATTAACATTTAGCAGGTACATGTTCACCAAAAGTGAGTGAATAGGGATAGTCCTTGACTTACAACCTTTCATTTCGCGACCGTCTGAAGTTACAACGGCACTGAAAAAAAGGCGACTTTGAGAACCATTTTTTGCACGACAGTTGCAACATCCCCCGTGGCCCCGTGATCAAAATTGGGACGCTCGTCCACTGGCATGTACTTGTGTCGGTTGTAGTATCCTGAGGTCATGCTGTCACCTTTTGTGATCTTCTGACAAGCAAAGTCAATAGGGCAGGGGTTCTCAACCTTGGCAACTTTAAGACTTTGCTTTGCTGGCTGAGGAATTCTGGGAGTTGAAGTCCACAAGTCTTAAAGTTGCCAAGGTTGAGAACCCCTGCAATAGGGGAAGCTGGGTTCACTTAACAACCCTGTTACCAACAACTGCAGCGATTCACTTAACAAATGTGACAAGAAGGGTCGTAAAATGGAGCAAAACTCACTTAAAGTGTCTTGCTTAGCAAGAGAAAGTTGGGTGGGGGGTCAGTTGTGGTTGTAAGTTGAGGACAATCTGTAAAGGCACGCAAAGGCAAACAGCTGCCTTTGTATGACTTGATAAGCCCAAGATGACAGAATGCAATTCGGCTAACATCTGTATATCAAAAAAAAAAGAAAAAAGAAACAGCTCACAGTGTGTCTTACCTCAGCAGCATCATTCATGCAGGCAGTCCTCACAACTATTGGTTTAAACCAGGGGTCTTCAAACTTGGCCCTTTTATGACTTGTGGACGTTGACTCCCAGAATTCCTCAGCCAGCATGCCTGGCTGAGGAATTCTGGGAGTTGAAGTCCACAAGTCATAAAAGGGCCAAGTTTGAAGACCCCTGGTTTAAATGGCCATTCAAAGTTACAACTGCACTGAATAAAGTGACTTAAGACTATCATGGCATTTGTCTGTGCATTTCTCTATGGCAGCCCCATTTCCTGCATTCTGGTTACCCAGAGGTAGCCAAATCATACAGTAGAGTAGAGTAGAGTAGAGTAGAGTAGAGTAGAGTAGAGTAGAGTAGAGTAGAGTAGAGTAGAGTAGAGTAGAGTAGAGTAGAGTAGAGTAGAGTGGAGTGGAGTGGAGTGGAGTGGAGTGGAGTGGAGTGGAGTGGAGTGGAGTGGAGAGTAGAGTAGAGTAGAGTAGAGTAGAGTAGAGTAGAATAGAATAGAATAGAATAGAATAGAATAGAATAGAATAGAATAGAATAAGAATAAGTAGAGTAAAATAGAGTAGAATAGAATATTTTATTTATTTATTTATTTAATTTATATGCCGCCCCTCTCCCAAGACTCAGGGCGGCTCACAACAACAAAACAATTTAAAAACACAATTAATATAGAATATAGAATAGAAGAATAGAGTAGAGCAGAGCAAAACAGAATAGAAAATAGAATAGAAAAGAAAATAGAATAGAATAGAATAATAGAATAGACTAGAAAATAGAATAGAGTAGAGTAACACAGAACAGAACAGAACAGAACAGAATAGAATAGAATAGAATAGAACTGGAAGGAACTTGGAGGTCTTCTAGTCCAGCTCCCTGCTCAAGCAGGAGAATCTATACCATCTCATACAAGTGGTTGTCCAATCTCTTCTTAAAAATTTCCAGTGATGGAGCACCCACGATTTCTGGTGGCAAGCTGTTCCACTGGTTGATTGTCCTCACTGTCAGGAAGTTTCTCCTTGATTCCAGGTCACTTCTCTCTTTGATCAGTTTCCACCCATTGTTTCTCGTCCTTCCCTCTGGTGCTCTGGTGAACAACCTGGCCCCCTCTGCCTTGTGGCAGCCCCCCAGATACTGAAACACTGCTATCATGTCTCCCCTATTTCTTCTTTTCTTTAGACCAGCCAAACGCAAGTCCCACAGCCGTTCTTTGTGTGTTTTAGCCTCCAGGCCTTTGTGCCCTGGATCAATTTTTTCCCCAGAAGCTGCTGATCTCTAACTTACTTGCAAGGGGCCACTGAGCCCTGCACCTCCATTTTACCAAAAGTCTCTTTTGCAGTAAGAGAAAGAGAAAAACGGTATCCCATCCCACAGTCCCCAAATACTTACCAACTCTCCCGAGACCAAATGGTTAAGGAAAATATTCCGTGACCTAGAAATGAAGACACCAACATGGAAAGAGAAGGTTTATGGCTGTGGATCGGTGTCACAGGAACAAAACGCCACTGTCAGGAAAAAAACCCTCCCCAAATGGATTTGCTTAACAGTTTATTGCCTGCGCCTATGTGTTCATTTTTCGGGGCCTGCCATTCTGTTGGGAGGGGGGCTTGTTCGTTGGGAAACGTAATTGCCTTGCTCTGCTTTGCCCTCCCTCCGTGTGAAAGGAACATGGTCTGAAAACATCTGTCTTATCTCCAGACAATGGAGCCTGGGACTGTTGGGAAATGAAAACCACTTCGGAAGAATCAACATTTATGCCAACAGAAAGTCCCTAAAAGTTTGCATTTCACATGTGGCCCTTAATTATCTCCTTTACTGAAAATACATACCCTAAATTTGACTTTATTCAAAAGCAAACCAAATGTATGTCTTTTAGGACACTACACAATGAAAGACCCAGTTCAGTATTCAGCACTGGAAAGAAAGAAAAGGGGTGTTTCCTTTCCAGACTTGTAAATAGTTCCCTAGGGACATAAACAATGGTTTCCAACCAAGTAAGAATCACTTTAAAATATGTTCAGCTGAAGCTGAACATAATCATCACAGCATGAATTCTTGCAGGAGCTAAGCTCTGCATGCAGAGATCATTCATTTCATCTATACCAGGGGTGGGCAACCTTGGCTCTTTTGTGACTCGTGGACTTCAATTCCCAGAATTCCTGAGCCAGCCACGCTGAGGGGAAAGGGAGAGGCTTCCAAGCTGAGCCATGCTGGCTCAGGAATTCTGGGAGTTGAAGTCCACGAGTCATAAAAGAGCCAAGGTGGCCTACCCCTGGCCTAGCCTATTAAGCCTGACAGGAGTAGATTATCAGAAACTGGTAGGCCTAGTCCACAGGTAGGCAGACTTGGCTCTTTTATGACTCGTGGACTTCAACTCCCAGAATTCCTGAGCCAGCCATGCTGAGGGGAAAGGGAGAGGTTTCCAGGCTGAGCCATGCTGGCTCAGGAATTCTGGGAGTTGAAGTCCACGAGTCATAAAAGAGCCAAGGTGGCCTACCCCTGGCCTAGCCTATTAAGCCTGACAGGAGTAGATTATCAGAAACTGGTAGGCCTAGTCCACAGGTAGGCAGACTTGGCTCTTTTATGACTCGTGGACTTCAACTCCCAGAATTCCTGAGCCAGCCATGCTGAGGGGAAAGGGAGAGGCTTCCAAGCTGAGCCATGCTGGCTCAGGAATTCTGGGAGTTGAAGTCCACGAGTCATAAAAGAGCCAAGGTGGCCTACCCCTGGCCTAGCCTATTAAGCCTGACAGGAGTAGATTATCAGAAACTGGTAGGCCTAGTCCACAGGTAGGCAGACTTGGCTCTTTTATGACTCGTGGACTTCAACTCCCAGAATTCCTGAGCCAGCCATGCTGAGGGGAAAGGGAGAGGTTTCCAGGCTGAGCCATGCTGGCTCAGGAATTCTGGGAGTTGAAGTCCACGAGTCACGAAAGAGCTAAAGTTGCCCACCCCTGATCTATACATTGCAATGTTTCTAGAACTGCTTTGGATTCTAGTGGAGAATTCTGAAACAGATATGGGTCGCCTTTGTTATTGGTGGGTTCAATATCTGCTAATTCACTGACGCCCTGAAGTATAAACTCTAAATCCATATTTCCTAGTTCTTTGCAGACACGCACTGACTCGCTAGCGGATAAACTGTAACCCTAAATCAATACTTCCAAGTTCTTCGCAGACATGCACAGAGGGGCAAAATTTTTGAGCTGACACTCTGCACGTTTTCTCTCACACTTTACAAAGCCCTAGTACAAGGGTAGGCAACCTTGGCTCTTTTATGACTCGTGGACTTCAACTCTCAGAATTCCTGAGCCAGCATGGCTCAGCTTGAAAACCTCTCCCTTTCCCCTCAGCATGGCTGGCTCAGGAATTCTGGGAGTTGAAGTCACCAGTCATAAAAGAGCCAAGGTTGCCTACCCCTGATCTAGTAAGACCATACCTGGAGTACTGCAGCCTACTTTGGTTACCATATCACAAAAAAGATGTTGAGAGTTTGATGATGATTGTGGTGGTGGTGATGGTGATATTGGCTAGGCTTCCCAATTATACATCCATGGTCTCAATCTAAGTTTTTGTGGCTTGCTGCAGCTAACATTAACCTACCATCTGACATAGAGACTTGCATTCCACCTATTTTGGGAAGAAACTTGACTCCGCATTGGGTATTGAAGATAATTAAATTTGGAATGATGGATTTGATATATATGTATTTAGTTTTGCACTTTTTTTTAAAGAAACGTCAATGGTAACCAGTGACAAATAGCCCTATTTTGTTACAAGAAATGAAATCCACACTAAAATGTATGTAAATTCCATTTAAAAAAAATTACGAGTTGCTGTCTGTTGTCTGTTCTTTTATAGGGACAAAAAATAGCTCTTCTCCATTATCTAACAATCCTGGGTTGTATAAACAGAAGCATAGAATCAAGATTGCACAAAGGATTAGTACCGCTTTATAAAACCCTAGCAAGACCACACCTGGAATACTGCAGCCAATGTTGGTCACCATATCACAAAAAAAATGCTGAGAGTTTGGAAAAAATTCAGAGAAGAGCAACTAAGATGATCAAAGGCCTGCAGACCAAAACATATGAGGAACGGCTGCGGGACTTGGGTTTGGCTAGTCTAAAGAAAAGAAATAGGAGAGACATGATAGCCATGTTCCAGTATCTGAGGGGCTGCCACAAGGCAGAGGGGGCCAGGTTGTTCACCAGAGGGAAGGACGAGAAACAATGGTTGGAAGCTGATCAAAGACAGAAGCAACCTGGAATTAAGGAGAAACTTCCTGACAGTGAGGACAATCAACCAGTGGAACAGCTTGCCACCAGAAATTGTGGGCGCTCCATCACTGTCTGAGACGGTACAGGTTCTCCTGCTTGAGCAGGGGGCTGGACTAGAAGACCTCCAAGGTCCCTTCCAGCTCTATTCTATTCTACATATATGCTGGTTGCCAAGTGCCCAAATTTTGGTTATGTGGGAATGCTGCAGTGATCTAAGTACAAGGATAGCTTGCAAGTCACATTTTTCAATGCAGCTGTAACTTCAAACGGTCACTAATGGCGGTTAAGGCCTGCCTGTATTTAAAAGTCTGGAAAAGGAACAAATCTGAACTTAATCTTGGAGGCAGAGCTTTAAAACGGTAAGAAACAGCTCAGATTGCATTGGATTAATCCAGTGTTTCTCAACTAAGGCAACTTTAAGCGGTACGGACTTCAACTCCCAGAATTCCCCCTTGGTGCCTGGGGGATTCTGGGAGTTGAAGTCCATACCGCTTAACGTTGGCTAGGTTGAGAACCCTGAATTAAGCTATACTGTAATTTTCCCAACGGGAGGACTAACAGTTCCAATTCTTATCTGAAACTCTAGGCCAGTGTTTCTCAACCTTGACAATTTTAAGGCATGTGGACTTCAACTCCCAGCATTGCTGGCTGTGGAATTCTGGGAGTTGAAGTCCACATGCCTTAAAATTGTCAAGGTTGAGAAACACTGCTCTAGGCTTTTCTCATTAGCATTTTTCAAAGATAACACTACCATTTTTAACACAGCAGTCTAGGTCTCTTTTCTAACTGTAGGAAAGAATGTTTTTCTTCTTAGCCAAGGCCATTTCTTTTGATATGCGAAAACTTGCCTTTCCAGTCAGTAAACAATAGTGTAAGTATTCCAAAAGTCCTTGAATACACTTGCAAGTCTAAACACTTGGGGGGGGGAGAGTGGTGGAAGGAATAAATCCATAAATTTTCCACTTGTGGAATGTTATCTAGAGTTAATGTTTCCTGTTGTTCAAATCTCACCTGAACTCAACATGTTTTGTTGCTTAATCTTTTGCTGTCTGAGGCATTAGATATATTCAATGTTATCTTTTGTTTCTCTATCCCCAAATAGGGCAGGGGTGGGCAACCTTGGCTCTTTTATGACTCGTGGACTTCAACTCCCAGAATTCCTAAGCCAGCCATGCTGAGAGGACAGGGAGAGGTTTCCAAGCTGAGCTGAGTTTCCATGCTGGCTCAGGAATTCTGGGAGTTGAAGTCCACGGCAGGGGTAGGCAACCTTTGGCTCTTTTATGACTCATGGACTTCAACTCCCAGAATTCCTGAGGCAGCCACGCTGAGAGGACAGGGAGAGGTTTCCAAGCTGAGCCATGCCGGCTCAGGAATTCTGGGAGTTGAAGTCCACGAGTCATAAAAGAGCCAAGGTTGCCTACTTCTGGGCTAGGCTCTTACGGGAACCCTATTTCATATTTATTTGTTATTATTTATTAAATTTGTTTGCTGCCCATCTCGCTACAAGGCGCCTCTGGGCGGCCTACAATGTCAACACCCTGTTAGGTAATCGCAAATATGTTTTTTAAAAGTCAACTGGACATTGGTTTTTCTTTGAAAACATTTCGCTTTTCATCCAAGAAGCTTCTTCAGTTCTGACTGAATGGTGGAGGCTGGGAAGATTTATATTCCTTGCAGTCATCTGGTTGTTAGCCCTCTGAAAGTTGTTAGAATTAACTAGAGTTTCCTTCCTTCCTTCCTTCTTCCCTCCCTCCCTCCCTCCCTCCCTACATTTTTATACATTTTTCCATACTAGAGTTAACTCTAACAACCGATCTTCAGAGTGCTAATGATCAGATGCCAGCAAAGAATATACAGGTAATCCTCGACTTACGGCTACAATTGAGCCCAAATTCTCTGCTGCTAAGCAAGACAGTTGTTAAGTGAGTTTTGTCCCTTTTTAACAGCCTTTCTTGCCACCGTTGTTAAGTGATTCGTTGCAGTTGTTGTTAGTAACTTGGCTGTTAAGTAAATCTTGCTTCCCCATGCATTTTGCTTATCAGAACATCGCAAAAGGGGATCACGTGACCCCGGGACACTGCGACCGTCATAAATATGAACCAGTCACCAAGTCTGAATTTTGATCACATGACCATGGGGATGTTGCAAAGGTCGTTAAGTGTGAAAAGCGATCATAAGTCACTTTTTTCAGTGCCATTGTCACTTCAAACGGACACTAAACAAACTGTTGTAAATCCTATTAATCCTTCCATTCCTCATCAGTGAGTCAGAACTGAAGAAGCTTCTTGAATGAGAAGTGAAACGTCTGCAAGGAGAAAAAGGCCAGTAGCCTTTTGAAAAAGTATCTTGGGGGGGGGCAACCATGACCTGGATGACTGAGAATCTATACCACAGGTCAGCAACCTGCAGCTCCAGAGCTGCATGCGGCTCTTTGAGCCTTCCCCTGTGGCTCTCAGCCTCCTCTAACATTTGCAGAGGGAGACAGAGACAGAGAGAGGCACTTACTATCTCTCTCTCTCTCTCTCCCTCCCTCCCTCTCTCTCTCTCTCTCTCTCTCTATCGCGCGCGCGCGAGAGAGAGAGAGAGAGAGAGAGAGAGAGAGAGAGAGAGAGAGAGAGAGAGAGAGAGAGAGAGAGAGAGAGAGCTAGCCTAGCTATGCTGACTCAGGAATTCTGGGAGTTGAAGTCCATGAGTCATAAAAGAGCCGAGGTTGCCTACCCCTGAGCTTGTTGGAGAACAGCTTGAAGCCAGCTTGCCAGGTAAGCAGAAGATCGGAGAGAGGGAGAGAGAGGGGAGAGAGAGAGAGAGAGGGAAAAAGAGAGAGAGAGAGAGAGACACAGAGAGACAGAGACCCTTCTGACATCTAAAATGAAGATAATACTGCATATATCCTTTTTTACCTTTATTATACACACACACACATATATATATAATAAACGTAAAAAAGGATATATGTAGTGTTATCTTCATTTTAGATATCAAAAGGGTTTTGCTGCTCCCAGTGTTTTGTTTTTGGTGGGAAACGGGTCCAAGTGGCTCTTTGAGTGTTTTGGGTTGCCTACCCCTGATCTACACAGCCATATCCTTTAGGCACGTTGATGGTTCAACGCATGGCGGAGATTCCCAAGAAAAGACGAACACCAGGTTCCACGTGTCCTGTGAATGAAGCCGTTGGACCTGGAGGACAAAACGAAGGCGGAGTACTACTTGGAGATATCAAATGATTCTTCCATAGGTCTACGGAGATGTTCAGTCCTCCAGGTCATGACTGTCCCAAAGGTGCTTTTTAAAGAGGCAACGGGACTTTCTTGTTTTCCTTTGAAGACGTTTCGCTTCTCCTCCAAGAAGCTTCTTCAGCTCTGACTGGATGGTGGGGAATGGAAGGATTTTTACTCCTTGCAGACAGCTGGTCATTTGCCTCCTTTTACAGCAGGGGTCTTCAAACGTGGCCCTTTTATGATTTGTGGACTTCAACTCCCAGAATTCCTCAGCCAGGCATGATAAAAGGGCCACGTTTGAAGACCCGTTTTAAAAGGTCGTTGGGGGCACCTGTGTCCTCACCGTCACCTGAGTGGGTGCAAATGGGTGTGGAACTTTCTTGGCTGCAGGATGTTTTCTGTCCTGTGTCCCTCCACTGCTG
Source organism: Bothrops alternatus (assembly GCA_034064705.1). Classification (NCBI taxonomy): domain Eukaryota; kingdom Metazoa; phylum Chordata; class Lepidosauria; order Squamata; family Viperidae; genus Bothrops; species Bothrops alternatus. The sequence continues at coordinate 900,428 of JARGCV010000305.1, forward strand.
AAGCCTGCTGTTGGACACAGGTAAACCTCCAAGTGGCCTCAACGACCCTCTAAAACAGTGTTTCTCAACCTTGACAATTTTAAGGCATGTGGACTTCAACTCCCAGAATTCCACAGCCAGCATTGCTGGCTGTGGAATTCTGGGAGTTGAAGTCCACATGCCTTAAAATTGTCAAGGTTGAGAAACACTGCTCTAAAAGCATGCAAATGACCAGCTGTCTGCAAGGAGTATAAATCTCTCCATTCCCCCACCATCCAGTCAGAGCTGAAGAAGCTTCTTGGATGAGAAGCGAAACGTCTTCAAAGAAAAAACAAGGAAGTCTAGCTGCTTCTGGAAAAAAAGCACCTTCGGGACTCTCCAAATTTCTGCCAATTTCTTCGGGGAGGGAAGGAAGGAGACTCTTGCAGCGCAACCCTCCAGCCCAGCAACCTCACCTACTTTCCGGGCATCCAAGCGCTCCTGAAGCTGCTATGTATCCCCGTCTTCAGGACCGCCGCGTCCAGTTTTCCGCCTCTCTCGCGCTCTCTCTTAACTCTCGCGAGACGTCCTTCGCAAAGGCAGCCGACACGGGAAGAAGGTAAACGTGGAGACGGCGAAGCTAGATGGGGAAATACGCACGTAGATTTCCCGATGAAACATCCGGGTTTAGAGACGTTAGAAGAGCCCTAGAGCGGTTTGATTTCGGAAATGGAAATGCCTCTGCACTTCCGGTAAAGACGGAAGACAAAGATGCCCTCAATTTTGCTCTATGGCCGGGTGTCTTCAAACTTGGCCCTTTTATGACTTGTGGACTTCAACTCCCAGAATTCCTCAGCCAGGCACGCTGGCTGAAGAATTCTGGGAGTTGAAGTCCACAAGTCATTAAACGGGCCAGGTTTTAAGACCCCGCTCTATGACTGTAAGGGACCACTCTAGCCTCTTATCATCACTGTGGCTGAATCGCTTTGGGACGCTTTCAGAATGAAGGTGCGCTTTCGCCCTCTCGTAGGTGGGGAATGGCAGCAAGTTTGGAACGCGCCTTCTTTGGTCCCGTTCAAAATTAACCCCCCTCTTTTTGCTGGTTTAAAAGCCATAAGACAAACGGTGGTCTCGGCGCAGATTCATGACCTCATACCGGTCTCTGGTTGGCAACCAGGAAAAATTATAGATGGCGCTCCCGGGAAGGGAAGGAGCGTCGAAAAAGGGGGCCCTCACTTAAGATGGCGGACGAACGGACCTCAGACGGGATGGCAGCCTGCGAGAAACAGTGCCCTCAACCAAAATGGCGGCCAACGAGAAGAGGCGCTCGTCCCCCGCGGCCGCGGCGGCGGCGGCGGCGGCGGCACCAGCAGCAGCCGGGACAGATCAGGGCCGGTCGGTCTTGTCAGCGAACGGCGTCGCCGAAGGCGAGGCGGAATTCCTTCTGCAGTCCGGCGTGACCGACATGGTGCGAGAGGCTCTCCTAAAAGTGCTCGAAGCCCGGCCGGAGAAACCCGTAGATTTCCTGGCCGGCTACTTCGAGAAGCTGATGCAGAGCAGCCCAGAGATGGCGACGGAGGCCTTGTCGGACGGCGGGGACCCCCAGCGGCAGCTGAGTCTCGACCGGGCCTTGTGGTATCTGGGCCTGGCCCACCATTCTCACAGGTGGGCGCGAAGAGTCCCGCATGCGAGGGGCAGAACTACGATCCCCACGATGCAACGGGGCGACCCACGGGTGGTTCCAAGAGATTCCGCCCGCGGGGCTCATTGGGAAATGTAGTTTTTCTCTAAAGCGACCAAGCATGGAGCTGGGGGGACGTGGGAGGCACAGCAAAGACATGGAAATAACGGATTGTGCTGAGCCGCACCAGGAACTTTGACTGCATTTTAATTTATTTAATTTATTTTTATTTATTTATTAATTTAATTTGTATGCCGCTCCTCTCCGGAGACTCGGAGCGGCTCACAACATATACAAAACATCAAAACATTAAAAATAGGTACCCAACACACGCACAACTTTCGAACCACAACCTACAATCATCCCCAGGCCTGCCGGCAAAGATAAGTTTTAATTGTCGGTCTGGGCTAAACTTCTGGTTTGGGAGGTCCATCTGGAGCCTGGTAGGCTACAAATCTCGGATGTTGTAGCCCATTTTGGCCAATTTAAATCCTCCATCAGACTAGCCCTGGGATAGGCAACCTTGACTCTTTTATGACTCGTGGACTTCAACTCCCAGAATTCCTGAGCCAGCATGGCTCAGCTTGGTAGCCTCTCCTTTTCCCCCTCAGCATGGCTGGCTCAGGAATTCTGGGAGTTGAAGTCCACCAGTCATAAAAGAGCCAAGGTTGCCTACCCCTGTCCTAGGATGAAGATTAAGAGCAGTGGTCTTCAAACTTGGCCCTTTTATGACTTGTGGACTTCAACTCCCAGAACTCCTGAGCCAGCATGGATCAGCTTGGAAACCTCCCTTTTCCCTCAGCGTGGCTGGCTCAGGAATTCTGGGAGTTGGAGTCCATGAGTCATAAAAGAGCCAAGGTTGCCTACCCCTGGACTAGCCATTCTACGTATCTGATGAAGTGAGGGTTCATCTCACAAAAGCTGGTGCCTTTAATAAAATGTGTTATTCAGAAAAGATGCTACCACACCCCTCCTGATTTTTTTTTTTTTGCTACCAGCTCTCTTCCTACAAAGTACAATGATTCACCCATTTTACAATTATACTGCATACGTTACAAAACATAATTTATAATGATTAAAACTTTAAAATAATGTATGGTGTAAATCACATACCGTAGTTAATCATAAAGAATTGCAGTATAATCAGCTAAAATTATTACATCTTAATAAATGACAGGAAGCATAGTCAGTGACTAAGGACATTTTACTTCAATTTTCAATATGCTAAATATTTGGGTATAAAGGGGAAATATTACATGAAGCACGAGGAAAAGTGAAGAGAGAAAAGAGAACTAGATTTATTAACAAAGGAAATTTACAAAATAAAATATCTTGCTTCTGCATCTTACAGGAAAAGCTAAAGATTACAGTTGGAAGAAATTCAATAGAATTTGTTAGCCATAATCCAGAAGTATTCCCCTTTATCTCACCATTTGCATAAACACCAATATCCTTCGATGAAGTACAGTATTTTATGAACCATGATCCAGGGTTTCTGTGAATAATATTAATTTTTATTGATAGCCACCTCTCTAGATTAAATCATTGCTAATTTCTTTAATCCTCTGCTTTTTACCTGAATTACTTTTGGCCAAAGCCGAGTCACAAATATGTCTACTCCAAGCATATTTTTCTTGGCACGACGCAAATGAAATGTGTTTTCTCCGGGCAGTCTCCCATTTTTTAATGTGTAGAAATAACAATTAAAATAATTCTACCATATGCTAATGTATGAATAAAACAAAATATAAGACTTTTGTCAGCTGACATTGTTAGTTGTCACATAAAGTAAGCATAATTGATCAGAATCATGGGACGCATAGAAAAGCTCAGCAAAGCTTATGCCATTTTCTAAAGTTAAAACTAAAATTAAGTTCACAATTTCTTTGCTTTTCCCACTTAAAATTAAATTGCCCTGCATTGCATTACATACAGGGGTCTTCAAACTTGGCCCTTTTATGACTTATGGACTTTAACTCCCAGAATTCCTCAGCCAGCATGCCTGGCTGAGGAATTCTGGGAGTTGAAGTCCACAAGTCATAAAAGCCAAGTTTGAAGACCCCTGCATTACAAAAAACACTGTGAGAAAAGCAGTAACAATAACTATAATAATTATACAACTTGAAACCTTTTCATCGATAGTGTGTGTTTAAAATATTTAGTTTCCAACCATTTCAAACTCAAAACACCTCAATTTGAGTCTGAAATATCTCTTTATTAAGTACAAGAATGGCTGTCCGGAGTATTTTGGAAATTTTCTTCGAAAATACAGAAAATAGTTGTTAGGCAACTTTCAAACACCCCCAAACCCTTTTTTTGACTTTTGACTTAGAAATGGCTGAAACAACTGACTGAGGAATTCTGGGAGTTGAAGTCCACTAGTCATCAAAGGGCCAAGTTTGAAGACCCCCCTGCTTTAGGGCTTTGCAGCTCCGAGGGCTTTGAGACCATCCCTTAATATTGTTCATTTCACCCCACCCCATCCCCTCTTCCATCAGGACAGCCTTTAACAACAATGTCCACTCCGCCTACGATGCTCTCAGCGCCAGAGTCGAGGGCAAGAAAGCCGGCGTGGATGGGAAGACCTACAGCGAGCTGGTGCGGCTGCTGTGCCAAGACCGGGGGGCCTCCGACGAGACCTTGCAGCCCCTCCTGCAGAAGGTCTCGTGCCGGGACCACGAAGCGGTGCCCTTCAACATCTTCCGTTATGGGGTCCTCACCTGCCTGATCCTTCTGGAGTTCCTGGCCAAGGCCAACGGCCTTTACAATGCCCTCGACAATGGCTCGGGCGCCGCCGACAAAAGGGTCTGCACAGCCGTGCTGGGCACACTGGAGGATGCTCTCCACCTAGCCGACGTCTCTCCTCCCATCCGTTGCTTGGAGGCCGGATCCAAGCTCAGGCCGGACTGTTTGGCGATGGCTATGGACCGGGCGCTGTTGGAGAGGAAGGCCAGCGTGGCCATGAAGAAAGACGAGTTTCTCAAGAGGGCTTCATCCATCTTTGTGACAAAAGTGAAGTCGATTCACTGAGAGGTGTGGTTCCCTTGACTTTCCTGAGCTGCAGAAGTCTGCGATGCTATGGGGTGCAATTGGACCCTGGCTTGGTCTGCTTTGGGGTGCAGGCAAGGAGGAGAATGGCTTTTGTTTCTACTATTCAGCAAGGCTGCTCCCCTCTAAGGCAGGGCTGGGGAGCTGTGGCCCCCCTTAAGGCCCGGTGGACTTCAACTCCCAGAATTCCCCAGCCAGTCATGCTGGCTAGGGAATTCTGGGAGTTGAAGTCCACAGGTCCTTAAAGGGGTCATAAGCTCCCTATCCCTACTCTGTAGGCCCAGAATCTGAACCCCCCTCTTGTTATTTGTTTACTTATTTATTACGGGTTCTTCTTTATTTACTTGTTTCACTTCCTGATTAGATGCCCTTCAAGAGCTCAAGGCAACAGCTGGAGCACTGCCTCCTCCACAGTGACAATTTCATAAGGTCGATTAGGCCGGGAGAGACAGGCTGGCCCAGTCACCCAGGGAACTGATGAAGATTAAGGGGGTTCTTTTGCAGCAGGGACTTCCCCCACCAAGTCCTTGGGCATTCACAGTCTGGGGGGTGTTTGAGTCTAGGATTAGGTCTGTGTATCCTGACATAAGAGGAAGGAGCAATGGACCGGGACGGGCAGAGGCGGGTATGATGAGACCCTGGGAGCGACCTTCATTTGGAACGTCAGCTTCACTGCCTGAAAGCACTGTCCATTGTTCAGCCTTCTACTTTTCCACTCGGCCCTTGGCGGTGGCATCCTCTGCGGCCCTCAGCTGTGGCTGTTGCCTTGGAAGGCCCCCGTTGGTGTGCATTAAGGCTGCCCTCTTTGAGAATATTTTCACGGACTAGGCCAGAGGTGTCCAGCTTGGCAACTTCAAGCCTTGTGGACTTCAACTCCCAGAATTCCACAGCCATCCAGCATTCCCTAGCATGGCTGGCTAGGGAATTCTGGGAATTGAAGCCCAGGGGTCTTAAAACTGCCAAGCTTGGACACTGCTGGTCTAGACAAGCCGTGAGCCGTGGGGTCAGCCTTCTTTCCATGTGTAATATAGTCTGGGGCCGTTTCCCCTCCCCACCCAGCCCTCAACCTTGTCCCAATGAAGCGTCCTCTTCCTCTTCACTTGACCCACAGATCTGCCTGTCACTTTGCTGGGGGGAAGGGAGAACAAAGGGAGCTGCTGAGCACACCTCCGTTCCCCATTCTCCATTTCAACATGTCTTGCAAGGGAGGAAGAGGGGTTCGACCACCAGCGCCCCCAGCCAGTCTTACCTAGCCAACAGGCATCCGAGCCACTCCTTCATCCTTCCCTCATCGTCCAGAACCTTAAAAAAAATTCAGATTTCAGCCATGGGTCCAATGCAGCCAATTGCCCCTTGCACAGCATGCCTTGCCACCTGCCAATTGGCTGCAGCGGGCAGAGAGAAGTGGGAAAGAGAGCCAGGATATGCCCATGACAATCACATGACCTCAGCTGGATGTGGCAGCGCTGAAACAGCTGCAACTTTGCCAAATTTCAATCCCACGGGAGTCCCAGGCTCCAGATTTTGGACTCATTCTGTCAGTTAGCCCCTTTGAGGTAAGTTGGTTCGATTAATTGTTACCCTAGGACAGGGGTAGGCAACCTTGGCTCTTTTATGACTCATGGACTTCAACTCCCAGAATTCCTGAGCCGGCATAACTCAGCATGGAAACCTCTCCCTTTCCCCTCAGCACGGCTGGCTCAGGAATTCTGGGAGTTGAAGTCCATCAGTCATGAAGGGGCCAAAGTTTCCCCCATGCTGGCTGAGGAATTCTGGGAGTTGAAGTCCACGAGTCATAAAAGAGCCAAGGTTGCCTATCCCTGCCCTAGGATGCACTCTTTTGCCCAGTTGATGGTTACAAGCAGAGAAACAAGAAAGTTCTAGTAATATATGGATGCAGGTGCCATGTTTAACCAAGACTTGGGTGGGCCCTGAGTGGGGGAGCACCTCTCCAAATTATGCCCACCCAGGTTTCAGATTTTGCATCAGCTGAGAGCCCAGGAGGGGAGGGGCTGTCCTTGTAGGCCAGGGGTCTTCAAACCTGGCCCTTTTATGATTTGTCGACTTCAACTCCCAGAATTCCTCAGCCAGACATGCTGGCTGAGGAATTCTGGGAGTTGAAGTCCACAAAGTCATAAAAGGGCCAAGTTTGAAGACCCCTGTTGTAGGCTCTTAGGCTCTGCCATATATAACTGGATGTGAGACCCACTGATTGAAGTCCAGTTCTATGGAACAGTTGGGATTATTTCTGGTGAACCACTCTCCTTGCAACCCAGCATTGTCTCTAGCTGGGCTGCTGGTTTCTGTTGCCGGGCTACTAGTAAAGTCCCTGGGGCTGTTGGTACTTAGGGATTTTAGTCTTCCACCTGGTGACATTGAGCGAAGAGCCACACTGGACTTGGTGGCCTCCATAGCAACCATGGATGTGTCCCAAGTGATTCCTGGCCCGACACATCTGGATGGCTGCACATTGGGTCTTGTTTTTGTCTCCGGGCAGTTGTGACATCATCTGGTGATGGAGGACGTGAACATCAGTCCCTTGCCAGGGACAGTTCATTTTCTGGTTAGGTTTTGGCTCAGCGGCGTCCCTTTCCCCTGCAGGAACAAGTCACTCTGGCCCACTTCAAGCAAGTAATGGACTCTATAGGGCAGGGGTGTCCAACCTTGGCAACTTTTAAGACCCATGGCTGGCTGGGGAGTTCTGGGAGTTGAAGTCCACAGGTCTTAAAGTTGCCTGCTATAGGGTTTTCCTCAAGGATCTGGTGGGCAATTTGGTCCTAGTTGCCATCTGAATTGGGCAGAGGGTTGGGCCTTGGACTATATTGTCCCTATGCGGCTTCTCTGTGCTAATCTTGGATTACACCTTGGTTTTCTGAGGAGCTAGACATAGAATAATAGAGTTGGAAGGGACCTGGAAGTTCTAGTCCACAGGTCAGCAACCTGTGGCTCTCTCTCCCTCCCTCCCTTCCTCCCTCTCTCTCTCTCTCTCTCTCTCTCTCTGTGTGTGTGTGTGTGTGTGTGTAAAAAAGAGAGTGGGCTCACAGTGTTCTCCGAGGAGCTGAAAAGCTTACTGGGCTGAGCTCCTCCCTTTGCTGCGTCTCTGCAGGAAGCAGGAAACAGGAAGGGCAGGAGAGAGCTAGCTAGCTCAGCTATGCTGACTCAGGAATTCTGGGAGTTGAAATCCATGAGTCATAAAAGAGCCAAGGTTGCCTACCCCTGAGTTTGTTGGAGAACAGCTTGAAGCCAGCTTGCCAGGTAAGCAGAAGATCGGGGGGAGAGAGAGGGAGAGAAAAAGAGAGAGAGGGAGAGAAAGAGACACAGAGAGAGACAGAGACCCTTCTGACATCTAAAATGAAGATAATACTGCATATATCCTTTTTTACCTTTATTATACACACACACACACTTATAATAAAGGTAAAAAAGGATATATGCAGTGTTAGCTTCATTTTAGATACCAAAAGGGTTTTGTGGCTCCCAGTGTTTTATTTTTGGTGGGAAACAGGTCCAAGTGGTTCTTTGAGTTTTTTGGGTTGCCTATCCCTGTTCTAGTCCAACCCTCTGCCCGAGTTGGAGACCCTCTATTTCAGACCAGTGGCTGTCCAGTTTCTTTTTGAAGGCCTCCAGTGAGGGAGCACTCACAACTTCTGAAGGCAAGCTATTCCATTGGTTGATTGCTGTCACCGTTGGGAAATTCCAGAACGTGCCAGAAGAGACTCCTGGAGTGCTGTTGGAAGAAGACTCGGAGTGAGCCTGATTAAACCTAGGTAAGGGCCCATATTAGGGACTCCCTTGTGGGTGGAGAAACCTCAGTACTTCTCCATCTTTACTGCATCCACAGATAACTATCCAGTGGCTCTGCTTAGGATGTCCCGGTCCCTACTTGGATCAGGACAGGCCAGAGGACCATCTTGTGAACTGTGAGAAATATTCTAGCTAACTGGTAGATCAGCGGTTCTCAACCTTTTCCGGGGCTCGACCCCGGCCCGCATCGCGCATGTGCGGTGTGACGGGGCGCATTGCACATGCGCAGGGCAACAGGGCGCATCGCAAAGGGGAAAAAAATGGCCGACCCCAAAAAAAATGGCGGGCGCGCATACGCGGCGCGACGGCCTGCATCACAAAGGGGAAAAAAATGGCCGACCCCAAAAAATGGCCGACCAAAAAAAAAATGGCGGTCGCACGTGCGCGGCGCGACGGCCCGCATCGCAAAGGGGAAAAAAATGGCCGACCAAAAAATAAAATAAAATGGCAGAATTCGGTGTTTGGCGACCCCCGTGAAATGGTCGTTCGACCCCAAATGGGGTCACGACCCACAGGTTGAGAACCGCTACGGTAGATAAAGTCACTCAGAATCTTGCCCCAATGCTGAGGCGCTTTCAAGCTCGATTCTTCTGGGTGTGAACTGAGAAGAGTCTGAGCTGTTGATTCCTGAGAAAATGGACAGGATTCTATGTGGTGTTACCTCAACCACCCGTCTGCTGGCCCTGGCGTCCCTTGGGTCTTGAAAGTGGCAGCGAGGTTGGGTCCTTGCTGTAGTGTTTTTCACACTGACGGAAGAGGTAGCGCCTGTGACCTTGAAAGATATAGTGGTTTGCCTCCTCCTCAAGAGGCCATTTTTAGACCCAACACTGTTATTAGATACCCACCACCCGTCTTCTATCTTTGAGAAGATGGTTGGACTCTAGCTGCAGAGAACCTTGGAGGAAGGGAGTTAGGTAGACCTGTTTCAGTGGGATTTAGTATGGAGAGGGTCAGGGGTAGGCAACCTTGGGCTCTTTTATGACGCGTGGACTTCAACTCCCAGAATTCCTGAGCCAGCCATGCTGAGGGGAAAGGGAGAGGTTTCCAAGCTGAGCCACGCTGGCTCAGGAATTCTGGGAGTTGAAGTCCACCAATCATACAAGAGCCAAGGTTGTCTACCCCTGGTCTGGGTGATACTTCTAGTTGACTTGTGACAAAGCTGGGATGGTATTGGCCAGTCCATTCTCGTGCTCCTTGATTTCTCAGCAGATTTCCGTCCCGTCAATCATGGCATCCTTCCACACCAGAAATCGAGGGCATGATTTTATGAGGATCGTCTTCCTTCAGGGCCAATATTGGTGTATCAGGGGTCACTCCCAAGGCCCATATTCTCCTCTCCTAGGTTCACATCTACATACAACATCTAGATAAAGGTGATTTGCTGGTTTAGAGTCCAGGACCATCAGTAATATAATTGATGATACCCAATTATACTTTTCGATACCAGGCTGGTCAAGTGCCTGGAGGTTGCACAGGTTTGGATGGGAAGGAAATGTCTCCAACTCAGTCTTACTGAGTAGTTGTGGATATTAGGGCCACCGAGATCCAGGGATAAATGAGATTGTGCTTCTCTTTTTTTGTGGGGAGGGGGGTGATGTGCAAACTGGGGGGGGCTGTCTTTGTGGATTCACAGATGCTGCTCAATGAGCAGATGGCCAAGAAGGATTTTGGGTAGTTTTATCTGATGTGGCAGCTGTGTCCTTTCCAGGATCAGGCTTTTCAGATGGCCACTCACACCCTAGTGACCTCTTGACTATTGCAAAGTGCACTACATGGGGCTGCCCTTGAAGACTTCTTGCAAGCTTCCTCGGGCCCAGAATGCAATGGTGGGTGTATGTCGGTATGCCCATGACGGCAGCTCTGCTCCTTCAGTTGGTCTGGTCTTGTTTCAAAAATGCAGGAACTAGAAAGGGGGAAATTATTAATTTAAATTTAAAAAGATTAGGAACTTTAATAAATACACACACACACACACACACACACACACATATATATAGTTCTAGCCCAGGGGTAGGCAACCTTGGTTCTTTTATGACTCGTGGACTTCAACTCCCAGAATTCCTGAGCCAGCATGGCTCAGCTTGGAAACCTCTTTCTTTCCCCTCAGCATGGCTGGCTCAGGAATTCTGGGAGTTGAAGTCCACCAGTCATAAAAGAGCCAAGATTGCCTATCCCTGTAAATCTAGCCCAATGCTGAGATATTTCTGAGCAGCAAATCATTCTGTGTGCATGTCAGTCCCAGAGGGATACTGTAAAAGATAGATAGCTGTTTGAGCAGTGCTGCATTTACAGTAAATGTATTTGTCCCCTGGGGAAAACTCCCATTTTTCCATGTGGTCTTTAGTTAAGAAGGATGATTAATAAAAAAGATGTTGAGACTCTAGAAAGAGTGCAGAGAAAGAACAACAAAGATGATTAGGGGACTGGAGGCTAAAACATATAAGAAACGGTTGCTGGAATTGGGTATCTCTAGTCTAATGAAGAGAAGGGCGAGGGGGGACATGATAGCAGCCTTCTAATATCTCAGGGGCTGCCCCAAAGAAGAGGGAGTCAAGCTATTCTCCAAAGCACCTGAAGGCAGGACAAGGAGCAATGGATGGAAACTAACCAAGGAAAGAAGCAACCTAGAACTAAGGAGAAACTTCCTAACAATAATTAATCAGTGGAACGGCTTGCCTCCAGAAGCTGTGGGTGCTCCATCACTGGAGGCTTTTTAAAAGATTGGACAGCCACTTGTCTGGAATGGTATATGGTCTCCTCAAGCAGGACTAGAAGACCTCCAAGGTCCCTTCCAACTCTTGTTACTCTGTTGAGTTCTAGTCAAACCAGTGCACAGTCTAAACATCTACAAACCATCCACTCCTCCACAAACGACTCCTCAAGTGGTTCAATCCAATTAGGAAGCTGGTTTGATTAACGTGCTTCTGGCTGCGATTTAAGATGCTGGTTATACCGTAACTTGTAACTGTACCATATACAGACTAGTAATTTGAGGAGCTACCTATCTCTTGTGGCATCTGCCTGGCCCTTAGGAACTGTCAGTAGGGCCCACACTTTCCAGGTTCTTTCTATCAAACAATGTCATTTATCAGGACCCTGGAAGTGTTTCTTTTTCTGCCATGGTCCCTGAATGAGATGATCCCTAAGATCCATCCGTGTTATCTTCCAGAAAATGTGAAACTTTTCTCACAGGCCTTACGCTAGAGCAGGGGTCTTCAAACTTGGCCCTTTTATGACTTGTGGACTTCAACTCCCAGAGGAGTTGGCTGAGGAATTCTGGGAGTTGAAGTCCACAAGTCCTAAAAGGGCCGAGTTTGAAGGCCCCCTACCCTACTTGGTATCTTTAGCAAAGCAACTCCCAGAATTCCCCAGCCAGCACACTGGGCTGGGGGAGAGTAATCTTGTCATTAAATATAGCCACCGTCCTATGTTTTGGAGCAGGTCTCCCAACTTTAAGACATGTGGACTTGGACTTCCAGAATTCCTCAGCTAGCATACCTGGCTGAGGAATTCTGGGACTTGAAGTCCACAAGTCATAAAAGGGCCAAGTTTGAAGACCCCTGGGCTAGAGTGACTGGAGCACACTCTGGAAGTTGAAGGTATATGCTCTTGTGGTGTTGACCAATTTTGTCCTCATTTCCTTTTTTTCTAGTGTGTTTGGAGTTTTTTTTTCTCTGTATCATTTCCCTATTTATATTTTTTAAAATTTTGTTCATTGTATGGGAATCGCCCAGAATCATTCTGGAATCTAGCAGCAGCAAATTGAATAAAATAAATAAATCTGTATCACACACATACACAATCTCTAGTTCCAGTATCTTCACCAACATCCACCTTACTCTGATTCTTGGGGTGGGAGGGAGGAGCTGGCCCATTGTCAGTGAATGGGTTTCTATGGCTGGGGGTGGACTCGAACCGAAGTCTCGCCACTCCTCTGACTTTCCTGCTACATCTGAGTGGTTCTTAGGTTTACAGGGAGGGAATTAGCCCCAAATCAGCCAATGAGCTTCTGTATGCTTGAGGGGAGACTAGAACCCAGATCTTTCCACTACTAGTCTAGCCACTGAATAAAATAGATTTTTTTAAAAAAGGCAAATCTCAAGTTGGTTTAAAAATTATGGAGGTGTTTGATTTGATATTTTTAAAGGCCACAGTAGAAATCATTTATTTTCATATTCCCTCCTCTAGACTTTTCCAAGCTTCAAGAAGATTTCAGTGCATACAGAAGCAGAATTATTTATCTTCTTTGATCTTTTTTTTTCAAGATTATATTCCTGCCTGCGGTTTAAAATTCTACCTGCTTAATCAAGAATTTGGAGTTCGGTAGCGTTAAGACTCATCCTTGGTTCATCCTTTGGCCAGACACAATTTATATTCTGACATCTAGATCAAACAAAGGGTTTTATCTAGTCAAACAGTCATATGGGCCATTCAGTGTCTCAGTCAGATAAGATCCTGTTTTTTCCTCCAATTTTTTCTTACTCTTTTGCAGCCTGTTTAATCTTTTTCTTCAGTTAGAAAAAAAATTGTACACTGGCAGTGGTTAAAGTGTCTATCGGTAGCACTCTAAAATGGGTCCTCAACCTTGGCAACTTTAAGACTTGTGGACTTCAACTCCCAGAATTCCTCAGCCAGCAAAGCTTTGCTGGCTGAGGAATTCTGGGAGTTGAAGTCCACAAGTCTTAAAGTTGCCAAGGTTGAGGACCCCTGCTCTAAAACACATGACGTGGAATGATACTGAAATGGGAGAACAAATTAGAATTAGCAAATTCAGCTTTCAGAGACTTCCATCTTTTTACTCACTTTGTTGTTGTTAGTTGCGAAGTCGTGTCTGACCCATCGCAACCCCATGGACAAGGCCTTCCTGTCTTTACCATCTTCTGGAGTCCATTGAAGCTCACGCCTACTGCTTCAGTGACTCCCTCCAGCCACCTCATCCTCTGTCGTCCCCTTCTTCTATTGCCCTCCATCTTTCCCAGCATCAGGCTCTTCTCCAGTGAGTCCTTCCTTCTCATTAGGTGGCCAAAGGACTTGAGTTTCAACTTCAGGATCTGGCCTTCTAAAGAGCAGTCCGGGTTGATCTCCTCCAGGACTGACCGGTTGGATCGCCTTGCAATCCAGGGGGACTCGCAGGAGTCTTCTCCAGCACCAGAGTTCAAAGGCCTCCATTCTTTGGCGCTCAGCCTTTCTCGTGGTCCAACTTTCACAGCCGTACATTGCAACTGGGAAAACCATGGCCTTGACTATACTGGGTGCCTTTACAATCTGGACTGCAGTTGGTCTTAGGACATTGTGTAACCCCCCCTCCCCCAAGTGGGATAATATGGTTAAATGAATTCGGCTTTGAATTTGCTTACAGAAAGTCACAAAAGGTGACCACATGATCCCGGGATACTGCAACTATCAGAAAAACAAGCTGGTTCCCAAGTGTCTGAATTTTGATCGCGTGATCAACCACAAGGGGATGCTGTAATTCTATGCAAAAAAAGTCATAAGTCATTTTTTTTTCAGTGCCTAGTTGTAACTTCACGTGGTCCCTGAATGGCTGTAAGCAGTGGTGGGATTCAAACACGTGAACAACCGGTTCTTTGTGTGGATGCTGTTTCCAGAAGTCCCTTCTGGAAAAATTAGCTGCCGGTTCCGCCGAACTGGTGCGAACTGGCTGAATCCCACCATCGGTTGTAAGTCAAGGATGGTTAGTGAATTTAAAGGTGGAAAAGGCTTCACGTCTACGGAGATTCTTCGCCATCCAGGTCACGCTTGTCCCAAAGGTGCTTTTCTCCTAACGGCAATGGGACTTTCTCGGTTTTTCTGGAAGACGGTTCGCTTCTCAAGAAGCTTCTTGGTTGAAAAGTGAGACTTCCAAGAAAAAAAAAAAGTCCAGTTGCCGTTGGAGGAAAAAGCCCCTTTAGCAAAAAGCTTAGTGCGTTTTGGATAGGAAAGTTAACAAGGTTTTGGTTTTGCAAGTATAGACCCCCACACACACACAATAGGTCTGAATAAACGACCCGGATCAGGAAAATGTGGCAACGTCAGCCGATCGTCGCCTGAAACGCACCAGCCCAGAGGCACAAGGTGTGGTGACGCACAGCAGCTTTAATAAAGCCAGTTGTTTTTTTTTAAAAAAAGGGGGAATTATTGCATTCTCGCTAAGGCTCCTTAGTTGTAACCTTGCTTGTAGTAGCCTTTTGCGGTATAAAACCACATAAATAAAATAGTTCAGCCATTCTCAGGTGGGTTTGGTGAGCATTGCCAACTATATGACACAAACGCCTGTGATACACCTTGTGATACACCTATGGGACACGTGTTTACCGTCCGGTGCTGAGAAAGTCTAAATCAGTGTTTCTCAACCTTGACAATTTTAAGGCATGTGGACTTCGACTCCCAGAATTCCACAGCCAGCATTGCTGGCTGTGGAATTCTGGGAGTCGAAGTCCACATGCCTTAAAATTGTCAAGGTTGAGAAACACTGGTCTAAATAAACAACTCGGACGGGCAATCCCCCAGCCGAGAACAACTTTCTCCCGAGGGGTGTGCGTGCTCCACCCCCTGCCCCGCTTGCTGTCGGGAATTGTAGTCCAACACAACCGGACTCACGTGGGGCTAGAGGCTACGTGAAAGGCACTTTTCTCAAAGGTTGCTGGGAGATGTAGTTCTTTCCACGCCCTCCGGACCACCCTCTCCGGAAATCCGCCTCTCATTGGCGGTTGCGGGTAGAGGAAGGCGGATCTGGCGGCGGTGTTCCCCCCCTCCCTCCCATAAAGAACTACGCGTCCCAGGGAGCACCGCGCGCGCGCGCTCTCTGTTGTCGTGCCGCCGCCTCTCCGTGGTGCGGTTGTTCGTAGCGCTCTTTCGGGTCCGCAGCGCTTCCGTTCTTTCTCTCTGCCTTGGCCCGGCCCGGCGCTGTTTTTTTTTTCCCCACCCGCTTCCCCCGTCCTCCTCCGCGGTCGGCGCATTCCACGCGAGTCCCCGGCTTCGCTCGAGGCCTACGTCCCTTTCCGCCGCCTCCCTCAGGCGGTGACATGGCGCGGCTGTCTGTGCCCAGCTCGCAGAAGGCCCTGCTGCTGGAGCTGAAAGGGCTTCAGGAGGAGCCCGTGGAGGGCTTCCGAGTCAGCCTGGTGGACGAGGGGGACCTCTACAACTGGGAGGTGGCCATCTTCGGGCCTCCCAATACGCATTACGAGGGTGGCTATTTCAAGGTAAGGAGAGGGGCTGCCTGTGGGGGGGGGGGTAGGGTGGGGGGGTGGCTGTTTGGGAGGACACCCTCCTCTGTTAGCGGTTCTAAAACGGGAGGCTGGATTACAGCTGGCCTTATCCCCGGGCAGGTAAGGATAAGCAGGTAAACCCAAGTCCAGACACCTTATTTTGGGATGGCAGAGATTACGTTGGATCAGGTGAACACACGTCTGTGTGAAGCAGGGCAGGAGCAAAGGGGTGAAGCACAAAATGGGGCACCAGGAAACGGCAGCCTCAAAGCATCTCCCGAGCGGCCAGTTCCAACAGGAGAAAAACCAGGAGGTTTTTTTAAAAAAAAAAAGATCAAAGGGAAAGAGAGGCCAGCTGGGGGAAAGGATCCTGGAAATCTCGGTGTGAACCTTCCAGTTTAGGATGATACCCGCCCTCCTGGATCCCATCTGAGCCTGAGAAAATACAGGGACTTTCTTTCCAAGCAGACCCACAACCAGGTGACCTGCTATAAATCCCTCGGTCTGGAAGTAAACAAAGGCACCGCAGTCCTGGCTTGGTTCCTGCTTGAGGAAATGCCACCAAACTGGATAGATCAAAAACCCTATTCTGGGAAATCGAGCTTCTCGGAATAAATCTTGCCCCGGGTGTCCAATTACTTTCTGCGAAACGTGCACAATTTTTGTTGGCTGCTGCTCATTTTTTTTAGGTTGGATTAAATCGGCCCTTGTCAACACAAATGCTTTTCAGACGCAGGAGGATTTTTGTTGTGGTGTTGGCCAGAATTACTGTATAAGCCTTTGGTTGTTTTTTCCCTCCCCCCAGCCTCCTCTTTTCCAGATTTTTTTGCTGGCTAATACTCATTTTTTGCATTGAATTAAATTGGGGGTGGTCCTGGTCACCGTTAGAGCACTTTTCATATGTACAAGGATTTTAGGATGTTGTTTCAGCCAGAATTACAGTACAAGCCTTTTTGTTTCCCCTTGCTTTTCTGGATTTATACTTCTGCTTAAAGGAGTTGTGGTTATAAAGAATAGCATGAGCATGTGTGTGTGTGTGTGTGTGTGTGTGTGTGTGTGTGTCTGTGTTCACATCCCCATTTCCTGTTTATCAGATTGTTTTCCAGATGTGTGGGTTATAGTAGCTACAGGAATGAGAATTGATAGATTGAGGGAATAATGTTGAGGAAGATTGAAAAAGTTTGCCTATTTAAAATTCCCCTCTCCTCCCCTTTCTGTAAAATAATTTAAATTACTTGAAGAGTCATTTTGGATTATTGCAGTTTCTCCCAATAATACTAGAAAATGTGTAGGAAACCCTTTTCACCTCTTATCCACTCCCAGTTTCATTTCTCCTCAAAGCACAATTCCTTTGAGGAGGGACAAATCCTCAATCTTTCACTTACAGGCCTTCAGAATAACAAATCGGTGAATTTATTATTGTGAATTGATGGGACTTTTCTTGTACAAGCTTAATATTGATATTTATTGTTTTTAGATCTTGTTTATGGTTTTTATTGTTAGCCATCTTGAACATGGGCTTGCTCTGAACCCTGTTTTCAGGATCCTCCTTCCACTGTGTATAAAATTTCAGCCCTTTGCTTTCCACAAAGCAGTATCAGATTTTCATAGCATTTATGCCGAATTTCTGATTCCTTTAGAGGAACCGGAATGACAGTCTCTGGTTACTTCAAATTAAATTTAAGATTTTTAAAACAGTGCAAAGCTGCTTTATTAGCAACCACATTAAGGTAGGTTTTATTCACCAAAATAATTATTAATTCTGGACACCTTTTAATGGGTGTCCTGGTTCATTCTGCTTGTGGTTTACATCCTTTAAAGAGTAGGGACATCCTTTAAAGGACAAAGGTTCTTGCCTCAGTGGGGTAATGAATATGGTAGAAATTACAGCATGAGGAAAAACTCACAAATGACTTCATGGACAGGTCTGAGTAATTTTCTTGGCACCCTGCCTGATGACTTCTTGGGTCTGTCTAACATAAAACCTGGGATTTCCATTTCATTCCCCATCCAAGTACAGGTAGTCCTCAACTTACAACACTTCATTTAGTGACTGTTCAAAGTTACAACACCACTGAAAAAATGTGACTTACGACCATTTTTCACACCTACAATCATTGCAGCATCCCCATGATCAAAATTCAAACACTTGGCAACTGACTCATATTTATGATGGTTCCAGTGTCCTGGATATGTGTGTGTGTGTGTCTGTGTCACATGATCCCCTTTTGCGACCTGACAAGCAAAGTCAATGGAGAAGACAGATTCACTTAACAACCAGGTTACTAACTTAACAACTGCAGTGATTCACTTAACAACCTGTGGAAAGAAAGATTGTAAAATGGGGCAAAATTCACTTAACAAATGTTTCGCTGAGCAGCATAAATTTTGGGCTCCGTTGTAGTCGTAAGTTGAGGACTACCTGTACTAGCTATGTCCAGTCCTACGTCAGCCAATGTCAACTAGGTGCCGCCAGTGCTATGGCACTCTAGCTGCTAACAGTAGAAAGAAATTCAGTATTTAGAACAAACCCAAATGGTATTTCTAGACAATAGTTCCCCGGAACCCCAACTTTTGATTTAGAAAGGATTTGTACATTGGGGGGAAAAATAATAGAATGACTGTGGCAAAAGACAACAAACATAGTACTGACTGTAATAGGTGCCTTGGGTGCAATCCCAAAACAACTGGAGCACCACTTGAACCCCATCAGCGTTAACAAAATCCCCATCGGTCAATTGCGAAAGGCAATTTTATTTGGGACAGCATACATCCTGGGATGATAACCTTTGCACCAATCAACAAGAACATTTGCCCATCCTAGGTTCTTGGAAGGACTTGATAAGTGAATAAAAATGCCACATTCGATCTAAACCTCTGGCTGAGAATAAATTGGACAGTCACCTGTCTGAGATGGTGCAGGTCCTCCTGCTTGAGCAGGGGGCTGGACTAGAAGACCTCCAAGGTCCCTTCCAGCTTCTATTCTATTCTATTCTATTGTCTGAAATGGTACAGGTTTCCAGCTTGAGCAGGAGGTTGGACTAGAAGACCTCCAAGGTCCCTTCCAACTCTATTATTCTGACTGTATGATAAACCTTAATAATAACAACAGGCTAAAAAACATCACATCCTAGGCTTTGATCCTGAACTACAGTATGTTGAAGTGTAGCCCACGAGTTGAGAGGGCATTAGGCTGGTGAAGGTACACCAGCAATGCGTATAAAGTGATCTTTTGTTTCATTATGGACAGTCCTCGACTTGCAACAGTTCATTTAGTGACCATTTGAAGTTACAACGGCACTAAAAAAGTGACTCGTGACCATTTTTCACACTTAATGACCATCGCAGCACCCCCATGGTCACGTGATCAAAACTCAGACGCTTGGCAACTGGTTCATATTTATGACTGTTGCAGGCACTAAAAAAAAGTGACTCGTGACCATTTTTCACACTTAATGATCATCGCAGCACCCCAATGGTCACGTGATCAAAATTCAGCTGCTTGGTAACTGGTTCATATTTATGACTGTTGCAGTTTCCCAGGGTCAGGTTATCCCCTTTTTTTTTGACTTTCTGACGAGCAAAATCAACGAATCCAGATTCACTTAACAACCGTGGCAAGAAAAATGGTTAAATTGGGGCAATTTCACTTCACAAACGTTTCACTTGGCGACATAAATGTCAGGCTCAATTGTGGGTTCTAACTCAAGGACCACGGGTAGTAGGGTAGTTTGGTAAGAAGGCTAGAATCATGAGTAAGTGAAGCTTTATTTCCTGGGTAAACGATAAGTTATAGATAAATCTAGGGCTCTTTAATGACTCGTGGACTTCAATTCCCAGAATTCCTGAGCCAGCCATGCTGAGGGGACAGGGAGAGGTTTCCAAGCTGAGCCAGGCTGGCTCAGGAATTCTGGGAGTCGAAGTCCACGAGTCATAAAAGAGCCAAGGTGGCCTACCTCTGATCTAGGGGAAGTGAAATACAGGCTCTTCCGATGAATAACATCTAACTAGGGAGGGTTTGTAGGCTTATGTCGCAATTCCCTACTTCCTGCCACGATCTCACTTCCTTGCTCCCAGGCCTAGGTGGAGTTGTGGATGAGTCACCCCCAAAGTCGGTTGTGATCGACTTATAAAGGCAGCTGCTGTCTTCCCTCAACTGTCTCAATCTTAAGCCTCGGGGCACGCAGTAACCTGTGGTGATCCGATAGGTATCATGATGGCTTCTCCCATTTGGCTGGGCAAGGAAGGTGCCTTTAGCATTTCAGTTGTTTCACCTGCTTTAAAGAGCATTCAAAGATCCCGATGAGGTAGGCCAGGAATATCATCCTGGTGTAGCAGGGAGGAAGGCTGAAACTTAAGCCGTAATTTCACCCGAGGTCATCTAAACGATCCGACATTTGTTGCAATCGATGTCTTTATTATAACCAATATAACCAGCCCCAAAGGTGTACAGAACTGCACACAGGGATGGGTGTTTGGTGGTTAGGGCCCCAGGCTAGAAAGCGGGAGACCCTGGGTGACTTTGGACCAATCACCAGGAGATTGGGAAATCTAGTTCCATCATAGGGATGAAAGCCAGCTGGGTGACGTTTGGCTGATCCCCAGGCGATGAGGAGTTCTAGTCCTGCCTTAGGCGTGAAAACCAGCTGGGTGACCTTTGGCCAATCCCCAGGCGATGGAGAGTTCTAGTCCTGCCTTAGGCATGAAAACCAGCTGGGTGACCTTAGGCCAGTCACCAGGCGATGGGAAGTTCTAATCCTGCCTTAAGTATGAAAGCTGGGTGGTCTTGAGCCAATCGCCAAGAGACTGGGAGTTCTAGTCCTGCCTTAAGTATGAAAGCTGGGTGGCCTTGAGCCAATCACCAAGAAACTGGGAGTTCTAGTCCTGCCTTAGGCATGAAAGCCAGCTGGATTCCTTTGAGCCAGTTATTCTCTTAGCCCAACTCACCTCCCAGGTGAGGTGTTGTGGGGAAAATAGGAGGAAGAAGGTGTGTTGGGTATGCTCACCATCTTGAATTATTTGTAAAAAAAACAAACAATATAATCACAGCAGGAGGAGAAAAGAAACAGGATGGGAAAGAAGCAAGAACATTCAAAATAAGCCTGATATTTGAACCACAAGGTTCCTCCATGCTGGTGATTGGAAACTGAATGTGTTGATCAATAGGATGTGGTTGGGGTCAGGTACACCCCAAGACTCGGGGGGGGGGGCAAAAAACAGGGTCTGATTCCAATCTAACCCAGCTGGAGTGAACGTGAATCAAGATTTCCTAGCTTATCCATTCTCACCTACTGCTAATGTTTTATTTTGGGAAGGAAGTGGGGCAACTGACTCTATAGCGGGGGGGGGGTCTTCAAACTTGGCCCTTTTATGACTTGTGGACTTCAACTTCCAGAATTCCTCAGCCAGCGTGCCTGGCTGAGGAATTCTGGGAGTTGAGGTCCACAAGTCATAAAAGGGCCAAGTTTGAAGACCCCCTGCTCTATAGCTTGATTCATTTTAGTTCAACCATCCAGAGCAGGCCTCTTCAATATGATAGGAGCCATAGCTCAAGATTAAAACACAGGTAATCATTGACTTACAACAGTTTATTTAGTGACCGTTCGAAGTCACAGCAGCACTGAAAAATTGACTTACGATCGTTTTTTTTCACCCTTACGACCGTTGCAGCATCCCCGTGGTCATGTGATCAAAATTCAGACAGTTGGCCAACTGACTTGTATTTATAACGGTCGCAGTGCCCCGGAGTCACGTGATCTGCTTTTGTGACCTTCTGACAAGCAAAGTCAATGGGGGAAGCCAGATTCCCTCATCGCTAACTTAACAGCTGCAGTGATTCACTTAACAACTGTGGCAAGACGGGTCGCTAAATGGGGGAAACCCACTTAACCACTGTCTCACTTAGCAGCAGAAATGTTGGGCTTCACTGAGGTCATTAAGTCGAGGACCTCCTGCCCTTCCCAACGATCCTAGGGTGCGCTCTTATTATCCACCCATCTTTTGGGCCCAAGAAGGATCCATTTGAGGTTCTACAGTCCCACTGCTGCAAATCATGAAGCTCCATATCCTTAGAGGGGAAATCAGCCACTCAACCACTGAAGGGAAAAAGAGGAATTGTACCAGCCGAGACAATTGCCTGTGATTTCCTGTTAACAACAGGAAATCTTTAGAGTAGAGGTTAACAACATTACATCTTTAGAGCAGGGGTGGGGAACCTTGGCCCTTTTATGACTCGTGGACTTCAACTCCCAGAATTCCTGAGCCAGCCATGCTGAGGGGAAAGGGAGAGGTTTCCAAGCTGAGCCATGCTGGCTCAGGAATTCTGGGAGTTGAAGTCCACCAGTCATAAAAGGGCCCTGGTTCCCCATCCCTGCTTTAGAGCAGAGGTGGCGAACCTATGGCACGGGTGCCAGAGGCGGCACTCGGAGCCCCCTAATTGGGCACACGTGCCGTTGCCCCAGCCTTGCCTCCGCCCACGACCCCCTCCTCGCCAGCAGCCCCCCTGGAGGAGAGTCGCCCCCAAGCGTGGCCCACGCGGTGCAGCACAGCCAAGGACATGGCAGCCAGGCAGCGTAGAGAAGACTCTGCCCTCACGCCCCATCGTGCACAGTTGATGCTGCAGGGCGCGGGCAGAGGGCGTGGCCGCCATGGTGCTGCTGAGCTGCCTGGGCCATCTGCAGCGGGCCCTGGAGGCGGTGAGTGGCCCTGCGGGCAGGCAGGGTGGGGTGGAGCGGAGGCGGGGCAGGGGGTGGAGCAGGGGCGGGGCCAGTTTTTGGGCACTCGGTCTCTAAAAGGTTCACCACCACTGCTTTAGAGTGAAGATCCAGTTGGCCATTGCGCAACAGCTACTGGGAAATAAGACAGGAGGAAACTGCTTCTTGTTGTCTTCTCAAAAGGCTTTATGGTTAATGTTGAACATTTTAACATTGAAAAAACAGACTGAATTTCTACCTCAGGTTACTGAATTACTACCTCAGGACCTACTGTTAGGGACCATACAGGCTTAAAAAATGTAACAGGTGTATAGTAGAAGCTTGAAGTGAAAAGTGAAGAATGTCTACCTATTGTTGTATGTTATGTTCTACGATGATCGCTTCTTAATATGATTGCTTAGTAATATGATCTTATGTTTAAGGCTGAACACTTTAATATTGAAAAAGCAGACTGAATTTCCATCCCAGGTTACTGAATCTCTACCTCAGGATCTTTTGCTAGGGATCATAAAAGATAAAATACAACGGACATATAGTTGAGGCTGGAAGTGAGAAGTAAAGAATATTTACCAAATCAGACGTTTGCAAAGATTAATACCTAGTGCTATATGTTGTGTTCTATGATGATTGATTATTAATGTGATCTTATATTTAATGTTTAACTACTACCTCAGAACCTATTGCTAGGGATCGTAGAGAATAAAAAATGTAACAAGTGTATAATAGAGGATTGCAGTGAGGAGTGAAAAATGTTTATCAAACCAGACGTTTACAAAGAATAATACGTAGTGTTATATATCAGATGATATGATGCTTGATGCATACAAAGATTTTATGTACGATGTTGATGGTTTTAATAAAGGAATTTTTATATTAAAAAAAAAGAAATGTTGTTTTCCTGTTGGGTCTCTGCTTTTTTGCCAACTGCATTTTTTTTGTAGTATTTATTGTGTCTGTAATCTTCTTCCCTTCCTGAGATCTATCTGACAGGTGGCACTGATTTGATGACCCCCTAGTCAAGCAGTGGCTTTTTTTAAACTCTTCTGCAGAAAACCTTTCAGGAATACAGGTAGCCCTCGACATATGACCACAATGGAGCCCAAACTTTCTGTAGCTAAGTTAAGTGAATCTGGCTTGCTCCATTGACTTTGCTCGTCAGAAGGTCGCCAAAGGGGATCACATGACCCCAGGGCACTGCAACCGTCATAAATACGAGGCAGCTGCCAAGCGTCTGAGTTTTGTTGGGTATGACCATAGGAATGCTGTAATGGGCGTAAGTGTGAAAAACTGTTATGTCGCTTTTTTTTAATGTCCTTGTAACTTCGGTCACTAAACAAATGGTTGTAAGTCGAGGGCCAGCTCTATTGTCTTTCTCTCTCGTTCCCACCTAAGCAGGTAATATTCAATCATCTGATCCTATCTCTCTCCTGAAAGGTTTTGAAGCTTTGAGCCTCAAAAAATGCACAGGTCTTCACTTAGTGGCCGTTCAGCGTTACAACGGCAAATGTGACTTACAACTGGTCTTCTCACATACAACCATCGTAGCATTCTCGATGGTCAAAATGATCAACATTCAGGCACTTGGCAACCGGCATGTATTTGTGGACAGTTGCGCCATCGAAGGGTACGTGACTGCCAGTGACAGCTTTCTCAGACGGCTTTGGACAAGCCAAGTCAATGGGGGGAGGGGGAGAGCCAGGTTTTAATGACACCATGGTTCACTTAACAACTGAAGTGATCTGCTGAACATCCTTCACAGAAAAAGGTTGCAAAATGGGGGGAGGCAACTTGCTTAAAAAGCAGCTTGCTTAGCAATGGAAATTCTAGTCCAGGGGTAGGCAACCTTGGCTCTTTTATGACTGGTGGACTTCAACTCCCAGAATTCCTGAGCCAGCCACGCTGAGGGGAAAGGGAGAGGTTTCCAAGCTGAGCCATGCCGGCTCAGGAATTCTGGGAGTTGAAGTCTACGAGTCATAAAAGGGCCAAGTTTGAAGACCCCTGCTCTAAAGGTACAAACCAGAGTTGGTTTATAGCAGGAGTGAGGAACCTTGGCTCTTTTATGACTCGTGGACTTCAACTCTCAGAATTCCTGAGCCATCATGGCTCAGCTTGGAAACCTCTTCCTTTCCCCTCAGCATGGCTGGCTCAGGAATTCTGGGAGTTGAAGTCCACCAGTCATAAAAGAGCCAAGGTTGCCTACCCCTGTCCTAGTCCCAGTTGTAGTTGTAAGTAAATGGTTAGAATGCAGCATTGCAGGCTGACTCTGCCCACTGCCAGCAGTTCGATCCTGACAGGTCCAGGCTTGATCTCAGCTTTCCATACTTCCTAGGTCAGCGGTTCTCAACCTGTGTGTCGCGACCCCATTTGGGGTCGAATGACCATTTCACGGGGGTCGCCAAACAACGCAGTCCACCATATTTTTTTCCCCTTTTCCTTAGCTGTGCTACTCTCTCTTATTCTATTGGCTTTTGAAAGCTAATAGAATAGACCAGCGGTTCTCAATCTGTGGGTCGCGACCCCATTTGGGGTCGAACGGCCATTTCACGGGGGTCGCCAAACACCGCAGTCCGCCATTTTTCCCCCCATTTCCCCTTGGCCGTCGCGCACCGCGCATGCGCGATTCGGCTTGTTGCGCCATGCATGCGCAGTTTGGGCCGTCGCGCCCGCATGCGCAATTGTTGGGGGCAATGCCGGTAATCCTCAACTTAACAACAGTTCATTTAGTGACCATTTGAGTTACTACAGCACTAAAAAAAAGTAACTTACGACCAATTTTCACATTTTGCAAGCATCCCCGTGGTCACATCATCCAACATCAGATGTTTCGCAACTGGTTCATATTTATGACCGTTGCAGCACGTCCCCGGGTCACTTGATCACTTTTTGCATTTCCTTCTGACAAGGAAAGTCAATGAGAAAGCCAGCTTCACTTAACAACCATATTACGGACTTAACAATTGCAGCGATTCGCTTAAAAGCCGCGGCAAAAAAAGGTCATAAAGGGGGTCAAAATGCTCTTAACTGTTCTCGCTTAGTGACAGAAATTTTGGGCTCAATTGTGGTTGCAAGTCGAGGATGACCTGACCCATTGTTAAGTGCTCAGAGAGTGACGTAGAGCAGGGGTCCCCAACCTTTGTTAGTTGGTGACCCCGGTGGGGAAGGGAGGGGCAGGCACGTTTATGCATGCATGCACACACACGCAAATGTGGCCGTGGGCGCAAACGGAGCTGCGAGTAATCACGCTCCACAAATAGGGCTGCTAGCACCGGTGCAAGGCTTGGCGTTCAGCTACCGCCGGTACAAGGGGGGATGAGCGTGCACACATGCGGAGCTTCTCACTCCGCCCGGTGGCCAAGAAGCCATGGCTCGGTAGTGCGCCTCGGCCCATAGTTTGGGGACCTCTGTCATAGAACAGAGGTCCCCAACCTTTTGGGCACCAGGGACCGGTTCCGTGTTGATAGTTTTTTTCCACGGACCGCAGAGTGCATGGTTTTGTGTGCTGCCTATATCCTGTGGATGAGGCTTTGCTTATTTGTGCAGACCGGTTGCTGGCATGCCATGGCCCGGGGATTGGGAACCCCTGTCGTAGAGCACTATAGAGTGTTATATAAGTCTAAGTGCCCTTGCTATGATTGTAGCTGGCTCTGAGTATCAGGGGACCTGGCTGTCTAGGCATCGCTGTATGTATGTGGAAAGAAGAACATTGAAGCACGTTCAAAGGCTTATAGGAACTCGATTTTTAATCCCACGAATCTAGTTCACACAGTGTAATGGAGTGGGTTGGGTGCATTAATGCATTAAATTTAATTAAGATATCCCTTAAAGCCAAAGCTTTCTGAATGCACCCGAGTTGGCAGCTGACACCCAGGCTCAGAAAGCCCAAAGCTCTGGTTAAAAGCTAACAGTGACCTGCTTCATAAAGACGTTTTATAGGACTGCTCTTTTTAAATTGTGTATTTAAGTTTCTCGGTGCACCTAACAACCAACCCATAAGGGAAAAAAACCAATATAATCTCATAAGAAAGAATGAAAATACAATGGAGAATGTTAATTGTCTCGGGGTGGGCAGCTATGGCTCATTAACAACCCCTGAACTTCAACTCCCAGAACTCCTGAGCCTGGTACTTTGGTAAATAATTAATAGCTCTGATTTTTAAAAAGAAGAAAAGATTCACCCCACATATACAGGTAGTCCTCAACTTACAATAGTTCACTTTAGTGGCCGTTTCAAATTACAACAGCACTGAAGAAAATGACTTATGGCCGTTTTTCACACTTAACGATTGTAGTCTCCCCACGGTCACATCAAAATTGTTGCTTGGCAGCTGACTCACATTTATGACGGTTGTGATCCCCTTTTGTGACCTTCTGACAAGCAAAGTCAGTGGGGGGGGAAGCCGGATTCACTTAACAACCGTGTCCATAACTTAACAACGGCAGCGATTCAACTTAACAATCGTGGCGAGAAAGGTCATATAATCGGGCAAAATTCAGTTAACCACTGTCTCACTTAGCAACGGAAATTTCGAGCTCAATTCTGGTTGTAAGTCGAGAACTGCCTGCCCCCCAGGTTGTTAATATAGGAGTCCTTGACTTGCATCCACTTCTGGGACCAGAATTTCCACCGCTAAGCAAGGCAGTTGCTAAGTGAGGTGTGCCCAATTTCACGATCTTTTTCGCCACGGTTATTAAGCAAATTAAGTGACTCACCCGGTCATTAAGCAAATCCAGCTTCTCCCCCCCCATTGATTTTGCTTGTCGGAAGCGGACTGGGAAAGTTGTCCGCGGTGATCACATGACCCCCCAGGAGAGTGCAGCAACCGTCCTAAATACAGTAGTGGCCAAAATTGTGGAAACCTTTTGGGAAAAGTGTACAGTAGAAATGCCACCTTTGGTTAAGTTTCCACCAATTTTTCTTCTAATTTCTTTATAACTGTAGCCTTGTTCACCTAATAATACTATTTTACATGGCTTTCTGGGCAACTAGTCAACTCTGTGCACCATCACTTTAATTTTATTACATTTTACAACAGTGGTTCTCAACCTTTTCCGGGGCTCGACCCTGGCCCGCGCCGCGCTTGCATGGTGCGACGGGCGCATGCCCAGCGCGACGAGCGCATGCGCGGCGCAACAGGTGCATTGCGCATGCGCGGCACGACGGCCCGCATTGCAATGGGGGAAAAAATGACCGACCCAAAAAAATGGCCGACCCCCCCCAAAATGGCGGGCCCGCATCGCGCATGAGCGGCGCGACGGCCCGCATCGCAAAGGGGGAAAAAATGGCCGACAAAAAAATGGCTGGCCCAAAAAAAATGGCGGACTGCGGCGTTTGACGGCTCCCGTGAAATGGTCATTCGACCCCAAGTGGGGTCGCGACCCACAGGTTGAGAACCGCTGTTTTACAACCTCACTCAACGAAAGAACACAAAAAAAACCAGCCAACTTGATAGCGATCACCTAACACACTGACAAATGTCCTCCTCTCAGCTTCAATACACAACAACAATCACGGGATCCTCCTGTGATCTGATTGGCTCCTTGCCAAAACAAAATGACACCCGATTGGCTCTCTAAACACTCATGCTCATTGGCTACAATCAGATGAAGGACAGCCACCTGGGGTTTCTTGCGTTTCTACCCTGTACTCACTCTGGGAAGTGGGGGGGGGAGGTGGGAGGGTGTTTATAATTGATATACTATGTTTTCTCAACTGTAATTGGGGTTGATATAAGAATATGCAATTATAGGTATTAAGGGGTTCCTCGGGTGGCCTCTGGGCACCACATCGGATGGAAAGAGGAAGGAGGAGTGAAGGTAGAGGTAAGTAGGAAGATGGCAAGAGGGTTAAGAGGGAGAAGAGTGGGATAGAGGTGGGTGGAGTATAGAGAAAGGAGAGAGAAAGTAGGTAGATAGAAGGTAAGAGGAAGGGGGTTGGTTAGGGCTAGGGCGATGTGGTGGGGGGGGTACCGAGCAGTTATATTGATTGTTTTGTCAATGAGCTACATGATTGTTTTCAGTTGAGTTATTATTTCTTTTTTCTTTGTAAAAAAATTTTAAAAATCAATAAAAAAAAAGGACAGCCACCTGATATCAATCTAAGCAAGTTGTGCTTCCTTTTTCTGGTTATTCGGCTATAATGTTTCATAGCACACAGTACAGATAATTGAACAAACTTTGTTACATTACATTCTTGATTAAATTATCTTTCCATTGGTGTATAATTTTATGGTACTTCTCCCCCCCAAAAAAGTGGCGTTATTAGCTATCAAACATCAAAAATACACTTTTCCCAAAAGGTTTCCACAATTTTAGCTACTACTGTACATGTCAGTTGCCAAGCATCCGAATTTTGATGAGGTGACCGTGGGGATGCTGTGATGGTCCTAAAGACAAGGGCCGGCCCTACGTCCCTTTCTTCAGTGCTGTTGTAACACTGAATCGCCACTAAACAAGTGGCTGTCAGTTGAGAACTGCCTGCCTACAGCCTGCTGGTACAGGTAGTCCTCAACTGACGACCACAACGGAGCTCAAAACTTACGTTGCTAAGTGAGAAATTTGTTAAGTGAATTTGGCCCCATTTTACGACTTTTCTTGCCAGAGTTGTGAAGTGAATCACTGCAGTTGTTAAATGAGTCACACAGTGGTTAAGTGAATCTGGCTCCCCCCCCCCGTTGACTTTGCTCGTTGGAAGGTCCCAAAAGCGGATCATACGATCCCAGGTCGTGGCAACCATCATAAATAATAATAATAAGTATAATAAAGTTGGAAGGGACCTTGGAGATCATCCAGTCCAGCCCCCTGCTCAGGCAGGAAACCCTATACCATTTCAGACAAATGGCTGTCCAGTCTCTTCTTAAAAACTTCCAGTGTTGGAGCATTCACCGCTTCTGGAGGCAGGTTGTTCCACTGGTTAATTGTTCTGCCTGTCAAGAAATTTCTCCTTAGTTCTAGGTTACTTCTCTCCTTGGTTAGTCTCCATCCATTGCTTCTTCTCCTGCCTGCAGGTGCTTTGGAGAATAGCTTGACTGCCTCTTCTCTGGGGCAGCCCCTGAGATATTGGAAGACTGCTATCATGTAAACTATGTGCCAGATGTGAACCACGTGCCAGGCATCCGATTTTTGATCACATGACCACGGGGATGCAGCAACGCTACAGTCACAAGCATGAAAAATGGTCATGGGTCACTTTTTTCAGTGCCATTGAACAGTCACTAAGCGAACTGTTATAAGTTGAGGACCCCTCCCCCCCCCCGTCGTTTGTCAGGGAGAGGAGAAAAGAACCAGCTTTCTGTTAATAAAAGTTCAGCTGCTCCATTTGTTTGCCACAGGCTACTCGTTGTGTACATGTTGATAAATCTGGGCAGTGCATAGTTGACAGAAGGCGAGAGGAACCCCGGGGTGGTTCTCGAAACTTAAAAACACCAAAATAGGTTAGGAGGAAGTCAAAAAGTGTTGTGTGGATGTTTGCCTGGGGTGACTCACCGGGTGTTTTTGAGTTTCGTATCTCAAACCTGTGATAAGGTTAAAAACAAGGAAGCCCCCCCCCCAAGGTTAGCCATACTTTGAGCTGAATGTGATGTGGTAAAATGTTTACAAATAGACCAATAAAATAGGGCAGTGTGCTTTCAGAGCAGGGAATCACAAGCCCTGAGAACAGACTGTTGTGTGCACAAAATAGGATGGTGGGTCAAAGGTGATGAGACCTCTGCAGCAATAGGAGAGCAAGTACACCTTATGTTAAAAAAAAATATATCAAGTCATTTTACCCGTTATATAGGTAGTCCTCAATTTAATTCACTTAATGACTATTTGAACTTACAAGAGCACCGAGAAGTGTGATTTATGACCATGATTTTGTAATCAGATTGGGGTGTTTGGCAACTGGCACATATTTCTGTCCTGGGCAACTGTCTCAAAGTCACGTGATCACCTTTTGCAACTTTTCCAGCCAGCTTCCAAAATTCAGAGTCAGCGGGGGAAGCCAGACTCACATAATGACCTCATGACATAATAATGATAAAAATAAAGGTGGAAGGGACCTTGGAGGTCATCTAGTCCCACTCCCTGCTCAGGCAGGAAACCCTATACCATTTCAGACAAATGGCTGTCTAGTCTTCTCTTAAAGACTTCCAGTGTTGGAGCTTTCACAACTTCTGGAGGCAGATTGTTCCACTGGTTAATTGTTCTCACTGTCAGGAAATTTCTCCTTAGTTCTAGGTTGCTTCTCTCCTTGGTTAGTTTCCATCCATTGCTTCTTGTCCTGCCTTCAGGCGCTTTGGAGAATAGCTTGACTGCCTCTTCTTTGGGCCAATCCCTGAGATATTGGAACACGGCTATCATGTCACCCCTCGTCCTTCGCTTCATTAAATTAGACCACGGGTCGGCAAGCTGCGGCTCCAGAGCAGCATGTGGCTCTTTGAGCCTTCTCCTGTGGCTCTCAGCCTCCTCTGCCATTTGCAGAGAGAGAGACAGAGAGAGGCACTTGTGCTTGCCCCCTCCCCTCTGTGTGTGTGTGTGTAAAAAAGAGTGGCCTCACGCTGTTCTCTGACAAGCTTATTGGGCAGGGCTCCTGCCTTTGCTTCGTCTCAGCAGGAAGCAGCAGAAAGCAGCATCTCTTCCTCTCTCTCTCTCTCCCCCCCCTCTCTCTCCCTCTCTCCAATCTTCTGCTTACCTGGCAAGCTGGCTTCAAGCTGTTCTCCAACAAGCTCAGGGGTAGGCAACCTCGGCTCTTTTATGACTCATGGACTTCAACTCCCAGAATTCCTGAGTCAGCATAGCTGGGCTAGCGCTCTCTCTCTCTCTCTCTCTCTCTCTCTCTCTCTCTCTCTCTCTCTCTCTCTCTCTCTCTCTCTCTCTCTCTCTCTCTCTCTCTCTCTCTCTCTCTCTCTCTCCCTCCCTCCCTTGGCTCTTTTTATGACTTATGGACTTCAATACCCAGAATTCCTGAACCAGCCATGTTGACTCAGGAATTCTGGGAGTTGAAGTCCACAAGTCGTAAAAGAGCCAAGGTTGCCCACCCCTGACCTATATGATCATACATCTCTATAATAGCAGCATTTTGAAAGCTTAGAATATTTTTCCTACCCTCCCTCTTATACTCAAGAGAATCAAGGCGGGTCAGTCTTGTTTTTTGTTTTGTTTTTCCTCAATTTTTTTCTGCCTTCCCGGACTAAAGTCACATTTTACTAACAGTTGCTGTGAATTTTCTTTATGGTCATCTGGGCCCCTTTGCACATTTTCTGGGAAAATCTGTGCAGCTTCTGTTTCTTTGAACCTAAGGTGATTACTGACCGCTGAGTCCCTTTAACAGCATTAGAGGTGACATCTTTTTTCCACTAATCAATTTGTAGTATCATCTGTCAGATTTATTTGTAGTTCACCACATATATAGAATAGAATAGAGTTGGAAGGACCTTGGAGGTCTTCTAGTCCAGCCCCCTGCTCAAGCAGGAGAACCTATACCATCTCAGACAGGTGATTGCCCAGTCTCTTTTTAAAAACCTCCAGCGATGGAGCCCCCACGATTTCTGGTGGCAAGCTGTTCCACTGGTTGATTGTCCTCACTGTCAGGAAGTTTCTCCTTAATTCCAGATTGCTTCTCTCCTTGACCAGCTTCCAACCATTGTTTCTCATCCTTCCCTCTGGAGCTTTGGAGAATAGTTTGACCCCCTCTGCCTTGTGACAGCCCCCCAGATACTAGAACATTGCTATAATGTCTCTCCTATTTCTTCTTTTCTTTTCTTTAGACTAGCCCAGAGGTAGGCAACCTTGGCTCTTTTATGACTTGTGGACTTCAACTCCCAGAATTCCTGAGCCAGCCATGCTGAGGGGAAAGGGAGAGGTTTCCAAGCTGAGCCATGCTGGCTCAGGAATTCTGGGAGTTGAAGTCCACGAGTCATAAAAGAGCCACGGTTGCCTACCCCTGGACTAGCCAAACCCAACTCCCGCAGCCGTTCTTCGTATGTTTTAGTCTCCAGATCTCCTGATCATCTTTGTTGCTCTTCTCTGTTTTTTTTCCAAACTCTCAACATATATAGTTCACCATTACTGTATACTCCGTAGGTTTCTGTTTTTCACTGTTCCCTCACAATATAGTTAATAACAATATACCAGTAGTAGAGAATCCACTAGGCCAGGGGTTCTCAACCTTGGCAACTTTAAGACTTGTGGACTTCAACTCCCAGAATTCCTCAGCCAGTGCCAAGGTTGAGAACCCCTGCACTAGGCTGATCCTGTGCTATGAACTTTGTTCTCCAAAGTTTGTTATATTTATGGTAAATTAAATTGAGAAATTCCTGAAGGGTTAGGGAAACCACCCCTGTTTATCAACTGTATTCTCTGCAACCGCTGTATCTTAATTACAGAGTACAGGCAGTCCTCGACTTAATAACAGTTCATTTAGTGACCATTTGAAGTTACGGAACTAAAAAAAGGAACTTATGACCAATTTTTGCCGCATCCCCGTGATCACGTGATCAAAATTCAGCCATTTGGCAACTGACTCATATTTATGGCGGTTGCAGAGTCCCGGGATCACGTGATCCCTGTTTGCGACCTTCCTGCAAGCAGAGTCAATGGAAAAACCAGGTTTACTTAAGAACCGTGTTACAAACTTAACAACTGCAGCAATTCACTTAACAAGCGTGACAAAAAAGTTCATAAAGTGGGTCAAAATCATCGTAACTGTCCTGCTTAGCAACAGAAACCATGTTACTAGCTTACCAGTGTGGGTGATTTGCTTAACCACTGTGGCGGGAAAGGTCGTAAAATGGAGCAAAACTCACCTAACAAATGTCTCACTTGACAACGGAAATTTTGGGCTCAATTGCGGTTGTAAGTTGAGGACTATCATCCTAGATTTTTAAGGATTGGCTTTGGGACTTGTGCAATGTGACGCTTTTCGAAAGGGTATAATTTTCTATTCGTCCAAGAATGTACAGTATGCTTCCCTTTGGCAAACATTTCAGTATGTCATTATTGAGAACCAGTTTGGTGTAGTGATTAAAGTACGGGTCTTCAAACGTGGCCCTTTTATGACTGGTGGATTTCAGCTCCCAGAATTCCTCAGTCGGCCATTTTGATGAAATTGCGGGCTTGGATCCATACCAGGGGTCTTCAAACTTGGCCCTTTTATGACTGGTGGACTTCAACTCCCAGAATTCCTCAGTCGGCCATTTTGATGAAATTGCGGGCTTGGATCCATACCAGGGGTCTTCAAACTTGGCCCTTTTATGACTGGTGGACTTCAACTCCCAGAATTCCTCAGTCGGTCATTTTGATGAAACTGCGGGCTTGGATCCAGAGCGGGGGTCTTCAAACTTGGCCCTTTTATGACTGGTGGACTTCAACTCCCAGAATTCCTCAGTCGGCCATTTTGATGAAATTGCGGGCTTGGATCCAGACCGGGGGTCTTCAAACTTGGCCCTTTTATGACTGGTGGACTTCAACTCCCAGAATTCCTCAGTCGGCCATTTTGATGAAACTGCGGGCTTGGATCCATACCAGGGGTCTTCAAACTTGGCCCTTTTATGACTGGTGGACTTCAACTGCTAGAATTCCTCAGTCGGCCATTTTGATGAAATTGCGGGCTTGGATCCAGACCAGGGGTCTTCAAACTTGGCCCTTTTATGACTGGTGGACTTCAACTCCCAGAATTCCTCAGTCAGCCATTTTGATGACATTGCGGGCTTGGATCCAGACCAGTGGTCTTCAAACTTGGCCCTTTTATGACTGGTGGACTTTAACTCCCAGAATTCCTCAGCCAGCAATGCCAAGTTTGAAGGCCAAGTTTGAAGACCCCTGGATTAAAGCCACCAGGCTAGAAACAAGGAGATTCGGCATTTTAGCCTTCCCTTAGGCATGAGGCCAACTGGATAACTTTGGGTCGCTCCTTTTCTCACAGCCGTAGGAAAAAGGTAAGGACAAAAAAACCACTTCCAAAAACATTGCCAAAAAAAAAAACCGGCAAGGAGTTGTCTGTCTTCGGGTTGCCCTGAATTTACGACCGTTTGTTTAGCGACCGTTTGAACATACAATGGCACTGAAAAAAGGGGACTTACAACCGACTAGCCCTCCAGTGATGAAGCTGCTTCGGACTGTTATTATCTTTGTGAGGTTTCAATTGTACTTTCACTGCGCTGAGTCACCGCAAAGCAAGGGAGCTACCTGGTAGGGCACGTCTTTAGAACTTAATTGCTACCATAGGTTTTTGGGGTTTTTTTGGTTTTGGAATTGCTCCACTTCAATTCATCCCTCTGCGCCTGTGTTAAGCGTACAAAACATTTCACTTTGAGCTGGAAACATCAGGAAATGTCCATCGGACAAAATGGAGGCTCTAGAGCAGAGGTCTTCAAACTTGGCCCTTTTAGGACTTGTGGACTTCAACTCCCAGAATTCCTCAGCCAGCAAAGCGTGCCTGGCTGAGGAATTCTGGGAGTTGAAATCCACAAGTCTTAAAGTTGCCAAGGTTGGAGACCCTGTCCTAGACTGTCTAGCCCAGGGGTCTTCAAACTTGGCCCTTTTAGGACTTGTGGACTTCAACTCCCAGAATTCCTCAGCCAGCGTGCCTGGCTGAGGAATTCTGGGAGTTGAAGTCCACGAGTCCTAAAAGGGCCAAGTTTGAAGACCCCTGCTTTAGAGAATTTGAGAAGGCTCCAGACTTTAGCAAAACTCAAACCAGCTCCAAAATATTTTAAGCAGGACACATTTCCCAAAGCTTGAAATGGTTCAGACAGAAATGTTTTACACAGACCTGTTTTTGAGACACCTTAAGCAGAAACAAGGAACTCTTAAATAGCATCATATTTATTATTTTTATCCCTCCCTTATTAGTTTTGTAAATAAGTCAAGGCAATAAACATATCTACGGTAGCACACCTTCCTCCTATTTTCCTTCTGACAACAACAACCCTATGGAGGGTTGGGCTGAGAGAGAGAGTAACTAGTCCAAAGTCACCCATTTGGCTTTCATGCCTAAGGCAGGACTAGAATTCACCGTCTCCTGGTGAGTGGCCCAAAGTCACCCAGTTGGCTTTCATGCCTAAGGCAGGACTAGAACTCACCGTCTCCTGATGATTGGCCCAAAGTTACCCTGCTTTCATGGCTAAGGTGACACTGGAACTCAACCAGCTCCTGGTGATTGACCCCAAATCACTCAGCTGGCTTTCAGGCCTAAGTAATCTTTATTGGAACCAAGTGTCCCAGCCCCCAGTTCGATGATTACAGCAGAGGTCCCCGACCTTTGTTCCGGGACCGGAGGGTGTGGTGTTGTATGCTGCAGGCATCCTGTGCTTGTTTGTGTGGACCAGTTGCTGGCATGCCGCGGCAGTGGTTTGGGGACCCCTGGATTTGAGATCAGGTTACATTCATTTGGATCCATGATGTTTTTTCCTGTGTTATTCTCAAAGGTCTCCTTGTGAGCAGAGAGGCAAGGAATGGGGCTCCTGTAGGGTGTGACTAGACAAACTGGAAGCTGGGCTGCTCCAGCACACACACACACACACAATACAAAAAAAAACAAACAACCCTTTCTACAAGTGATGAGTGGCAGGATAAGCAGTTGGGAAGAAACGGCTTCAACCAGTTTGACAGGCCAAAACCTGTACAGCAAAACCTGCTTGGGAGATTCACCGAAGGTTCGGCTTCAGAGTGTGGTTGGTGGGGACAAGCAGTTGTCAGTTTGACTCATTTGTGGTCCCTGATCTTGGCAGACAAGCAAACCATGCCCTGCGTTTAAACCTTGCCCTGACTTGGCAGCCCTTGTCTTCCAAACCACAGTTGAGGACCAGGATTCCCCAGTTGTTAAGCAAGATGGCGGTTGTTGCAAGTCAGGTCTGATTTTTACGACTTTTTTTGCTATGGTTGTTAAGTGAATTACCGCAGTCGTTAAGCGGATCCGGCTTCCCCACCATTGAATTTGTGAGTCGGAAACCGGTTGGGAAGGTCACAAATGGTGATCATGTCACACACACACACACACATACACACACCCTAGGATGTCACAACCATTGCAAATGCACGCCGGTTGCCAAATTGTCTGAATTTTTGTCACGTGACCGTAGGGATCCTGCGACGGTCATAAGGGTGAGGACCGGTTGTAAAGTCACTTTTTTCAGGGCCTTTGTAGCCTGGAACGGTCGCTAAATGAACAGCTGTAAGTCGAGGACTACTTGTATGGAGAAGGGAGTGTCGAGCCATTGGGGAGATTAGTCTGGGCTACCGGAAGTTTTACCGGCAAGTCCGCTGATTAGAGACACTCAGACTTTTTTCTGTGCTATTTACACTGTGAATACACATGTGTGCGTGTTTACATGATTAGAATGTCAGGGGCTAAGTCCAGGAGCAAAACAGCATCCGAAAAAGGAGCACCTTCGGCACAAAAGCCAGCTGGGTGACTTTGGGCCAATCACCAGGAGATGGTGAGTTCTAGTCCCCCCACCCACCCACCCTTTAGGCATGAAAGCTGGCTGGAGGACTTTGGGCCAACCCCCTCTCTCTGAGCCCAACCCACCTGACAGGATTATTGTTGTGGGAAAAATAGGAGGAAGGAGTAAATTTAGGGTAAGTTTGCTGCCTTATAAATAACTCAAGGCAGCAAACTTACCCTAAATAATAATAGTAATAATAATAGTAGTAATAGTAGTAGTAATAGTATTAGTAATAGTAGTAATAATAATTGGAAGATCTGCAAGAAATATCATTTGCCTGTAAGCAAGAACTGATGGGATCATAAAACAGAGAAAGTCATAGAAAATGATAAAATTAAACTGCTCTGGGACTTCAGAATTCAAACAGACAAGCACCTGCAACATAACACTCCGGACTTAACAATTGTCGATAAGAAAGACAAAAAAGTCTGGATAGTGGACGTGGCAGTGCCTGGAGAGGGCAGAATAGACGAGAAAGAACTAGAGAAGATAACAAAATACAAAGACTACAAACAGAAATAGAAAGACTGTGGCAAAGGCAAGCAAGGGTAGTACCAATAGTCATAGGCGCCTTGGGTGCAATCCCAAAACACCTGGAGCACCACTTGAACACCATTGGCATTGACAAATTCACCATTAGTCAATTGCAAAAGGCGGCCTTACTAGGAACCGCTTCCGTCTTGCAACGATATCTGTACTACCATCAAACATCCACATCTGCCTCTCCCAGGTCCTGGGTAAGGACTCGATAGGTAGACAAAATGCCAAATCCGGTCTGAACATCTGGCTGACTGTGCGATGATCAATAATACTAATAGTAATAAAAATGTATATAAAAATAACAAAGAGTTGAAATGACTGGCTATTGTGCCTTGTTGCTGAGCAAGGACAAAACTGGACCTTGTGACCACACATTCAACAACACTCTTAGCAATTGCAGTCAAAAACAAAGAATTTACTTCTGCTTTATTTAGTGTGCCTCATCACAACCTTTTTTTTCCCAGGAAGCTCTCTTGTGTGTCATCCTCAGCTAGCATGTTGTAAGATGCTGAATTTGACAATTGTTCAGTGTTGCAGGCAGTTGTGTCCTTCCTCTGGTTTTTAATCGTCTCCCAAACACCCGGCGAGGTAGGCAAAGCGGAGATCAAGACGACTGGCTGGATGGATTTTGTCCCCGCATTCCTAGCCGTCCCTCTGCCCTTCCTAGCAACCTCTGTGGCATCTGCCTGAGAACGACACTGATTTCTTTTCCAAGCTTGATTCTCGCAGAGTTGTCTTTAAAGGAGAATATTTGTAGCTCAGGTTGTGGAGTCCTTGGCGCTCTCTGAGCTTGGTTGTCTTCTTACAGATGTTTCATTACCCAACTATCTAACGTTCTCAGTGCTGGTAGGGAATGGGGGTTTGCTCTCAATTTATATTCTACTGCAGTGTTTCTCAACCTGGGCAGTTGGAAGATGTGCGGATTGAAACTCCCAGAATTCCCCAGCCAGTTAGCATTCTGGGAGTTGGAGTCAACACATCTTGCAACTGCCCAGGTTGAGAAAAGCTATTCTAGGGACCTGCCCTGCCGACGTTACTGGGAGCAGTCTTGGTGATTCTTTGGTTGGGCTGTTTACTATTAGCTTGTCAGGCAGTTCCTGGACTGGGGTGTGGTTTATTCTTGACGGCTGGTCTGATGTTAAGACCAAAACACCTTCCCTCCAGCAATCAACACCCATTTCAGCATAGATTAACACCAAGGTTGACATCGGGCCATCCATCAAGAAGGAAACAATACCCCAATCAAGGAACTGCCGAGCAAGCTAGCCGTACTACCAAAGAACCACCAAGACCACTCTCACCAACAGAGACAGGACAAACCACTAGAAGAGTGAGGGCGAACCTTTTACAGACAGAGTGCCCAAAAACTGGCCCCGCCCCTGCCCCACCCCTGCCCTGCCCCCCCATTCCCCGCCCTGCCTGCCCACAGGACCACTCACCGCCTCCAGGGCCCGCCACAGATCACCCAGGCAGCCCAGCGGCGCTATGGCGGCCACGCCCTCTGCCCGCGCCCTGCAGCATCAACTGCATGATGGGGTGTGAGGGCAGAGTCTTGTCTACGCTGTCTGGCTGCCATGTCCTTGGCTGCGCTGCTCCGTGTGGGCGACTCGGGGCAACTCTCCTCCAGGGGGGCTGCTGGAGAGGGGGTCGCGGGGGGAGGTGAGGCTGGGGCAACGGCACATGTGCCCACAGAGAGGGCTCCAAGTGCCGCCTCTGGCACCCGTGCCGTAGGTTTGCCACCACTGCACTAGAATATAAATTGAGAGCAAACCCCACTCCCTGCTAGCCCTGATGATGTTACCTAGTTGGGTGATGAAATGTCCGCAAGAAAACAACCAAGTGCAGAGAAATCATGGGAGCCCTCAGAGTCGTCTTCAGCAAGATTTATTGAAGGAAGGGGAAAGGCATTGCAGAAATTGTTGTTAGGATGCCTGGTGTTGCTACTCAGTCCCTCTCTCTTCCTTCTTCCTTCTTTCTCCGTAGGCCCGGCTCAGATTTCCCATTGATTACCCTTATTCGCCGCCTGCCTTCCGATTCCTGACCAAAATGTGGCATCCCAACATATATGAGGTATGTGCTCGGGCCAGGGCCGGACGTGAGCCTGATGTCAGCCGTGGTCTTCTCTTGCAAAAAAAAAAAAAAATGGATACAGCACCTCGGTCCGTTTGGCTCCCTTATGCTTAAGTCTCAGATCGGAATACCTTCTTGGTATTCATTTCAATCTTCCTTATTTGGTCTCTCCGTGCCCCGGAGGATCGACCCCCAGTGCAGTCAGTCCTCGGCTGCAACAGCAAAGGTTTACTATCAAGATCATGCTAAGCGTTAGCACCTCTTTGTACTGCACTGGTAAGATCTCACTTGAAATACTGCACCCGGTTTTGGTCTCCACAATAGATCAAAAAAAGATGTTGAGATTCTGGAAAGAATGCAGAGAAGAGCAACAAAGATGATTAAGGGACTGGAGGCTAAAACAGTTGCAGGAATCGGGAATGTCCCTAGCATGGTGAGAAAAAAGGACCAGGGGTGACCTGATAGTAGTTTTCCAATATTTGGGGGGCAGCCACAAAGAAGGGGGGGGTCAACCTACTCTCCAAAGCAACTGAAGGCAGTGTCAGCTGTCCTCTGCCAGCCACTGCCAAGGTCAGGTACAATCCCCCCCTCGTCCTGCTTGCCTAGTCCCAATGTCCAGCTGGCAGTAGGAATGTCTCCGGCGTCTGGCTCCTCGGAGGAAGGCTCCCCTGGCGGCCATGCCGGGCCCCTGCTGCCGGCAAAGAGTCGCGCTGCCTCCCAGTTGAGTCCAAGGAGCCAGGCCGACATTTGGGTGATGGGCGGCGCCTGCCGCTTCTATCGGCTCCCAGCTGGCAAGCGCACGTCGATCCGCCTTTCAGCCAGTTGTCGGGAGCCGTGCGGTTCATAGTAGCCTCGCCAGTCTCACGCCGACCTCCAGACGCCGACCCGACTCCCGGCTGACTGTCGGGAGCCGGGCAGTTCTGAGCGGCCTCGTCGGTCCTCCGCCGCACGTCAGATGCCGACCCGACTCCCAGCTGGCTGTTGGGGGCCGGGCGGTTCTTAGGACCCACATACGGGCATCGGTCAGCTGCTGGCTGCGTGCTCCCCATCTCCCGGCCCATGGCAAGCCCAGTGGTTTGACAGGCAGGACTAGAACTAATGGATGTAAACTAATCAAGGAGAGAAGCAACCTAGAAATAAGAAGACATTTCCTGACAGGGAGAATAATTAATCCCCGGAATGGCTTGCCTTCAGAAGCTGTGGGTGCTCCCTCACGGGAGGTTTTTGTTAAGAAAAGCCATTTGCTCAGAATGGTATAGAATTTCCTGCTTGAGCAAGGGGTTGGACTAGAGAACCTCCATGGTCCCTTCCAACTCTGTTATTCTATATTCTGTATCCTATGCAGGGTCTCTCAGCAGCCTTATCATAGTAAAATGCCCTGGACTATTGAGGGATGACAAGTTCCCAGTGTCCATAGGGAAGAATACAGGGGAATTGTGGGAAGTAGAAGTGGCAGCTCTGCTGGGCTTGAATGTCTTGTTTTTCTTTTCTCCAAACTGTTTGGAAGCTGAATAATAATAATAATAGTAAGGAGAAGGAGCAGGAGAAGAGAAAGAAAGAAAGAAAGAAAGAAAGAAAGAAAGAAAGAAAGAAAGAAAGAAAGAAAGAAAGAAAGAAAGAAAGAAAGAAAGAAAGAAAGAGGAAGGAAGGAAGGAAGGAAGGAAGGAAGAAGAAAGAGAAAGAGAAAGAAAAAGAAAGAAAGAAAAAGAAAGAAAGAAAGAAAGAAAGAAAGAAAGAAAGAAAGAAAGAAAGAAAGAAAGAAAGAAAGAAAGAAAGAGAAAGAGAGAAGAAGTTGGAAGGAACCTTGGAGGTCTTCTAGTCCAGTCCCCTGCTCAAGCAGGAGACACTATACCAGACATGTCAAACACAAGGCCCGGGGCCCAGATGAGGCCCGTGAAGTGGTTTCATGTGGCCCGCGAAGCCATCCTGGAAACAGTGAGGGAACGGCCCCCGCTGCCTTGGCCATGGCCCAGGCCGGCCGGGAGTCAATGTACAATTTTGTGGTGGCCATTTATGCTGAAATGCATTCAGTCTTAGCTCC
Source organism: Bothrops alternatus (assembly GCA_034064705.1). Taxonomy (NCBI): domain Eukaryota; kingdom Metazoa; phylum Chordata; class Lepidosauria; order Squamata; family Viperidae; genus Bothrops; species Bothrops alternatus. Next base: position 941,917 of record JARGCV010000305.1, read on the forward strand.
ATAAGCCCCCCCCCCTCCTGCATGGGCTGAGAGGAACAGTGAGGCTCCTCCAGTGGACCATGCCTTGGCCCTTGCCCTGGTCCCCCCCCTTCTGCCAGAGACCCTCAGATCTATCCCACTCCTGCCCAGGCCCCCACAGGCACCCTTGACGCGAACGATGTAGAAGTGGCCACGCCCACCCAGTAGGCCACACCCACTCCATCCACACCCACCCAGTAGGCCGCACCCACCCTGGCCACACCCACCCGGCCCCCTGAGGGCAACCACAATGCTGATGCGGCCCTCCATGAAATTGAGTTTGACACCCCTGCACTATACCATCTCAGACAGGTGGCTGTCCAGTCTTTTCTTTAAAACCTGCAGTGATGGAGCACCTACAACAGTGATGGCAAACCTTGTAGAGACCGAGTGCCCAAACCGAAACCCAAAACCCACTTATTTATCGCAAAGTGCCACATTGTGGTGCCCTTGGGGGAGGGCAGGGAGGCCCCTCTGAGTGCCGTCTCTGACACGCAAAAACGTGGTGGCGCAAAAATGTGCCACCACGCTGCAAGGCGCAAAAACGGCCGCTGCCACACCACGGGGTACAGATACAAGGCGCTGCACCACGCAAAAACAGGGCAGGGCTAGTGAGTATCACACAGGCATTAGCCCCGCCCCATTTGCAGCGCGTGCGTGCTCGCGGCCCCATGCGCACATGCACGCATGTAAAATGCTTCCCCTTCCCTTTTCTTCCAGTCCATCAATCGACAATGATTGGTGACCTCTGCTCTACCACCTCTACTGGAGCTTGCTAGTCGGCCGCTTCGCCTCCTTTGTGCTGGGCGGGACTCCTGCTCCAGGCGGCGGTGGCGGCCTGATAGACCTGCTGCTGGTGGTGGTGGCGTGTGTGCCAACAGAGAAGGCTCTGAGTGCCACCTCTGGCACGTATACCATAGGTTCGCCACCACTGACCTACAACTTCTGTAGGCAAGTTGTTCCACTGGTTAATTGTTCTCACTGTCACGAAGTTTCTTCTTAGTTCTAGGTTGCTTCTCTCCTTGGTCAGTTTCCATCCGTTGCTTCTTCTTGTCCTGCCTTCAGGCGCTTTGGAGAACAGCTTGACTCCCTCTTCTTTGGGGCAGCCCCTAAGATACTGGAAGGCTGCTATCCTGTCCCCCCTCGTCCTTCTCTTCATTAAACTGGACATACCCAATTCCAGCAAGCATTCTTCGTATGTTTCAGCCTCCAGACCTTTAATCGTCTTTGTTGCTCTTCACATTCTCCAATGCCGTAATCAGCATAACAGTCTATGACCTCTTCGTTCTCTTTTTCAGAATAAATTCCCACTTCCTTAATTTTGGTTTCTAACATGCTTTCGTCGGAGATGAATTGCTGGATTTTGTACAGGGGAAGGTCATTTGTGGCACTTCTCTATTTATGAAGCAACTTTGCACAACCGGTTACCTTCCAGAGTCCTGCTCTCACGGAGGGCACCAGCCTAGAGAAGGTGGCCTTGAAGATGTTCTGGGCAATCAGTGCTGAATGAGTCCCAAAGGTGTGTGTGTGTGTGTGTGTTTTCAAGCGACAACTGAACTTTCTTGGTTTTTTTCTTTGAAGACATTTCACTTCTCATGCAAGAAGCTTCCTTAGTTCTGACTGAACGGCAGGGAATGGAAGGGTTTACATTCCTTGGCAGTCACCTGGTTGTTAGCACTCCCTCTGAGAATCATGGAGGCCACTTGGAGATTTATTCTACTCAGGTGACCCTGAGGGCACAGATAAACCTCCAAGTGGCCTCAACGATTCTCAGAAGGAGTGCTAACAACCAGATGACTGCAAGGAATATAAATCCTTCCATCCTCCCTCGTTCAGTCAGAACCGAGGAAGCTTCTTGGATGAAAAGTGAAATGTTTTCAAGGAAAAAACCCCCAAAAAGTCCAGTTGCCTCTTGGAAAAAGCACCTTTGGAACAATCTTGACCTGGATTGACTGAGAACCTCCATAGATTCAATGAAAACAAACAAACAAACACTTTCTAATTAATGAATCGAGCCAACGTGGGGGAAAAGGTTATGTTTTTTAAGTAGTGTAGATATACAGATAGTCCTCACCTTACAACCATTCATTTAGTGACCATTCAAAGTTACAATTACTAAATGACTTATGATCGTTTTTCACACAGTCATTGCAGCATCCCCAGGGTCACGTGATCAAAATTAGGACACTTGGCCGCTGACCCATACTTATGACGGTTGCATGTCCTGGGGTCATGTGACCCCCTTTTGCAACCTCCTGACAAGCAAAGTCAATGGGGGAAGCCAGATTCACTTAACAACTGCGTTGCTAACTTAACAAAGGCAGTGATTCACTTAGCAACTGTGACAAGGAAGGTTGTAAAATGGGGCAAAATTCACTTGGCTGTCTCACTTAGCAGCAGAAGCTTTGGGCTCACTAGTGGTCATAAGTTGAGGACTACCTGTAGCAATAAGGAAAATGCAGTGATTGATCCCGTGACTGCGGGATACTGCAAACAGCCATAAATGAAGCCATTTTGCCAGCACCTGAAGTTTGGTCATGTGACCACAGAGGCCTGTCTGCCGGTACTCCAAATCTGGGTCATAGGTCTCCTTTTTTTAGGCTGGTCATCACTTCAAATGGTCTCTAAACAACCAGTCACAAGTCGAGGATTAACTGAATAACTTGGTCTATCCCAGTGGTTCTCTTTTTAATGCCGCGACCCCCCAACCGGTCGTAAGTCGAGGACTACTCAACCGGTCATAAGTCGAGGACTTTCCCTGCCCGGGAGCGCCGCGCATGCGTGGTGCCATCCCCTGCGCCGGCCGAGGCATAGCTGGCAAGGGGCAGCGACGGCGCAGGGCGACCACCGGCTGGGCCATCAGCTGGCCCAGCCCAAGGGAGGTAAGGAACCCGCCGGGCCCCACAAGCGCCAGCAACCCTCCCTGCGCCCACCGGCCTCCCACCTCCCACCCCTGGCCCTCTTTTACTTACACTTTTAGTAGTTGCTCAGCAGGGAGGGGTGGAAACTTCCGGAGAGCTCGCCTTCGCTGCAGACAACTTGCAGCACCGTTTGCAGACTGGGACTTTTGGCGGGCTCAGCAGGGCAGAGACAGCCTGGACAATTCCTATTGGCTTTTGAAAGCCAATAGAATTAGACTCTATTCAAGAGAATCTATTCTATTGGCTTTCAAAAGCCAATAGAAGAAGAGGGAGTAGCACAGCTAAGGAAAAGGGGGAAAAAATGGCATAGCACAGCTAAGGAAAAGGGGGGGGGAAATGCCGGACTGCGTTGTTTGCCCCGTGAAATGGTCGTTCGACCCCAAATGGGGTCGCGACCCACAGGTTGAGAACCGCTTAAGCCAGAAGTGGGGAACTATGGCCCTTTAATGACTTGTGGACTTCAACATGGCTGGCTCAGGAATTCTGGGAGTTGAAGTCCACAAGTCATAAAGGGGGCCATAGTACCTCACCTCTGCCTTAAGCCGTCATATGGTACATTTCCTTGACCACTGTATGTTCGGTGAACATATCCTTTGTTTACACGTGTGGTAAATCATCTGGATTTTTGAATGAACATTGTGTGAACTCAGCCTGTGTGTGCGAGCGTGCAAAGCAGACACATGATTTATACCTTCCAGACCGGAGATGTTTGCATTTCAATTCTACATCCTCCAGTGGATGACCCCCAAAGCGGAGAGTTACCCTCAGAAAGGTGGAACCCAACGCAGAATGTAAGGTGAGTTTTCCTTCCTTCCTTCTTAGTCACATTTAAAAATATTTTTTAAAAACAGATCCCTCAGTTTGTGCTATGAACAATAGTCTAAATTAGGGGTAGGCAACCTTGGCTCTTTTGTGACTCGTGGACTTCAACTCCCAGAATTCCTGAGCCAGCCATGCTGAGGGGAAAGGGAGAGGTTTCCAAGCTGAGCCATGCTGCCTCAGGAATTCTGGGAGTTGAAGTCCACGAGTCATAAAAGAGCCAAGGTTGCCTGCCCCTGTCCTAGGACAAAGATTAAGAGCAGGAATCTTCAAACTTGGCCCTTTTATGACTCATGGACTTCAACTCCCAGAATTCCTGAGTCAGCATGGCTCAGCATGGAAACCTCTCCCTTTCCCCTCAGCATGGCTGGCTCAGGAATTCTGGGAGTTGAAGTCCACGAGTCATAAAAGAGCCAAGGTTGCCCACCCCTGGACTAGTTGAAGAAACTGGGATATTAGTAGCTGGAATGCAACTACAGAAATGAAAACAGTGCTAAGATCTGGCCATTTCCCCCCCCCAACCCCGCCCCCGATTTAAGTTCCTTTTAGTTTAATACAGGTAGTCCTCACTTATAATTTAGCGACCATTGAAAGTTACAACTGCACTGAAAAAAGTGACTTATGACCGTTTTTCACACTTACAACCTTTGTAACATCCCCATGGTCACATGGTCCAAATTCAGACGCTTGGCAACTGACTCATGTTTATGACAGTTGCAGCATCCTGGGGAGGGTCACGTGATCACCTTTTGCCACCTTCTGACAAGCAAAGTCAATGGGGGAAGTCCAATTCACTTAACAACTGTGTTACTTAAGAAAGGCAGTGGCCAGAAAAGTCGTAACATGGGGCAAAACTCACTTAACAAACGAATCACTTAACAAAAATTTTGGGCTCAATTGTGGTTGCAAGTTGAGGACTATCTGTTCCTGTTTTCAGCCCACCATCATGAGAGAATAATAAAAGTTGGAAGGGACCTTGGTGGTCATCTAGTCCAACCCCCTGCTCAGTAAGGAAACCCTATACCATTTCAGACAAATGGCTGTCCAGTCTCTTCTTAGAAACTTCCAGTGTTGGAGCATTCACAGATGGCTGTCATAACTTCAGAAATGGATAATTACAGTTAGTCCTCAATTTGCGACCATAACTGAGCCCAAAATTTATGTTGCTAAGTGAAACAGTTGAGTTTTTGCACCATTTTAGAACCTTTCTTGCCATCGTTGTTAAGTGACTCACTGCACCTGTTCAGTTAGCAACACGGTTGTTAAGTGAATCCGGCTCCCCCCCATTGACTTTGCTCGTCAAAAGGTTGCAAAGGGGGTCACGTGACCCCGGTTCGCCATCATAAATGAGTCAGTCGCCAAGTGCCTGAATTTTGACCCTATGGAGGTGCTACCAAGAGTTGTAAGTGTGGAAAACGGTCGTAAGTCACTTTTTTTCAGTGTCATTGTCACTTTGAACGGTCGCTAAATGAACTGTGGCAAGTCGAGGATTACCTGTGGCTTTTGAGTGGTCCATCGTGATTTCAAATCGTCACCGAGCGCTCACGTCTTAAAGCAGTGTTTCTCAACCTTGACAATTTTAAGGCATGTGGACTTCAACTCCCAGAATTCCACAGCCAGCATTGCTGGCTGTGGAATTCTGAGAGTTGAAGTTCACATGCCTTAAAATTGTCAAGGTTGAGAAACACTGTTTTAAACCAAGGACCACCTGTCCTTAAATTAAGCCGCGTTGTTTTAATACGCTATTTTTATTTAAAAAAATGTTTTTCCCTGTCAGAACAATCCTCCTTAGCGTTATCTCGCTCCTCAACGAACCAAACACGTTCTCTCCGGCCAACGTTGACGCTTCAGTGATGTACAGAAAGTGGAAAGAAAGCAAAGGGAAGGATCAAGAATACACGGACATCATCAGGTTAGTGGGCCACCCAGTTTGGGAGATGAACTGGTCACACCGGACTCCTCCCAGCCCTGCAGTTATTAAAGGTTCTCCTCGACTTAATGGCCTTCATGGATTTGCCTATTACAGGCGTAAGTTATGTGACTGACGTTGTTGTTGTTTTTTAGCCTTTTTTTGTGATGGTTGTTAAGCAAGTCATCACGGTGATTAAGGAATTCTGGGAGTTAAAGTCCTTGAGTCATAAAAGAGCCAAGGTTGCCTACCCCTGGCCTAGTCCAGCGGTTCTCAACCTGTGGGTCGTGACCCCATTTGGGGGTCGAACGACCATTTCACGGGGGTCGCCAAGCACCGCAGTCCGCCATATATTTTTTTGGTCGGCCATTTTTTTTTGGTCGGCCATTTTTTTTCCTATCGCGATGTGGGCCGTCGCGCTGCGCATGCGCGATGCGCCCCGCTGCGCATGCGCGGTGCGGGCCCGCCAATTTTTTTTTTTAATTTTTTTTTTGCGCGATGCGGGCCGGGGTCGAGCCCCAGAAAAGGTTGAGAACCGCTGGCCTAGTCTAACAGAAAGAAGGACTGGGGATGACAGGATAGCAGTCTTCAAGTATTTGACGGGCTGCCCCAAAGAAGAGGGGAGTGCCTTGTTATCCAAAGCACCAGAGGGCAGGACAAAGAAGCCACGGATGGAAGCTTACCAAAGAGTGATCCAAGCTAGAACTAAGGAGAAATTTCCTGACCGTGAGAAAAATTAACCAGTGGAACAGCTTCCCTGCAGACGTTGTGAGTGCTCCAACACTGGAGGTTTTTTAAGAAGAGACTGGAAAGCCACTTGTCTGAAAAGGTATAAAGTCCCTTGCTTGAGCAGGGGGCTGGACTGTTATTCTGTAATTCTGAACCGTTGCAATCTGGGCAAATTCGCAGAGTTAATCATGGGAGCTTAGCAGAGACCGTTTGGTGGAATCGCAGTGGAAGTGGTGTGTGTGTGAGAGAGAGAGAGAGAGAGAGATGAGTTAAGAGTCTGGTTAGCATGGAAATCCTGATCCGCCCAAGAAAAAAATCGTTGGAGTTAGTGAAGTCTGGCAAGATTTCTGTAAATAGTAGCAATAAAGAAACTCCTTTGATCAGCGTACCGTGTTGTTCTTCCACCTGACATTTCACTCGAAGCGCCCAGGCACTTCGATTAGCATCACCTGATGCCCAGTGAGGGGCTCCTTTCACGTCACCAGCAGGAGCTGGAGCGAACGACGGGAGCTCACCACGTCCCACGGCAGCACTCGGATCTCAAACGTGGGCTTGCCAGCCTCCAACCCAGCGTCCTAATCACGAGAGCCAGCATGTTCCTTGCGCCTGACGTTCATCTCTAGAGATAACAATAGCACTTGGACTTATATACCGCTTCACACTGCTTTACAACCGTCTCCGAGCGGTTTACAGTGCCAGCATATTGACCCCAACAATCTGGATCCTCATTTTACTGACCACGGAAGGCTGAGTCAACCTTGAGCCCTGTCAGGATCGAACTGCTGGCAGTGGGCAGAGTCAGCCTGCAATGCTGCATTCCAGATAAGCGCTCCTGGGATTTAAGGAGGGTGAGGTCTCCATCGCTTCCTCCTCAAAGGGATTCCATGCCAGCCACTCTCTTAACTCCACCCCCGACTTCAGTTGCTGATTCCACCACAGGCCGTGATGCTTAGGGTGGAAAGGCCAGCCAGGAGACCTGCCGCCTTCTTCCATTGGAGCATCACGGCTTCGCTCACCTGGCACAAATGCATAGCAGTAGCACTTAGACTTATATACCGCTTCACAGTGCTCTACAGCCCTCTCTGAGTGGTTTATGGAGTCAGCATCTTGTTCACCCACCCACCCCCCCCAAACAATCTGGGTCCTCATTTTACCGAACTCAGAAGGCTGGAAGGTTGAGTCAAACTTGAGTCAAGCCTTGAGGATTGAACTCCTGGCCAGTAGAAAGGCAGAGTTAGCTTGCCAGACAGGTAGTCCTTGACTCATGATCGCAGTCAAGCCCAGAATTTATGTTGCTAAGTGAGACATTTGTTAACTGAGATTTGCCCCATTTTATGATTTTTTCTTGTGACATTTGCGCAACAAATCGCTGCCGTTGTTAGAACAGTAACCAGGTTGTGAAGCGAACCTGGCTTCTCCCGCTGATTTTGCTTGTCATCAAAAGGGGATCGCTGCAAAAAGTCATAAATGTGAGTCAGTTGCCAAGCAACCGAGTTTTGGTCACGTGACCGTGGGGAAGGGGCAATGGGGATAAGAGTGAAAAACGGTTCCCTCTTTTCCGGTGCCGTTGTCACTTCGGCCACCAAGCCGACTGCTGTAAGTCGAGGATTACCTGTGCCGCGTTCTAACCACTCCGCCATGGGGGCTGTACAAATGAACTTCTCTCTTTCTAGAAAACAAGTCCTGGGAACGAAGGTGGACGCCGAAAGGGACGGCGTCAAAGTCCCCACCACATTAGCGGAGTATTGCGTCAAGACCAAGACGCCCGCCCCAGACGAAGGCTCCGACCTGTTCTACGATGACTACTACGAAGATGACGAAATGGACGACGAGGTGGAAAGCTGCTACGGGGACGAGGACGACTCCGGCAACGAGGAGTCTTGACGAGGGATTCCCCGCCCCCTGTCCCCCCTTCTTCCGTGCCCCCCCTTCCTGCCCCCCTCCCTCCACCGCTGCCTCCTGCTGCTGCACCTGATAGTAGCAATAAATTACCTGACTCATACTTGAACCCAGGACGCAACCGGCTGAGACCTGGAACCCCCCCCCCTGTTTGGCCCTGAGACAAAAGAAACCAAAAACTCTACCTCAAAAGGAACACTCGGCTTCTGCTTGACCGGGGAGGGGGGGGTGGGAGATCTCCCAGGTGGCTTCAGTTGCTGTGTGTGTTTTGGGCTTCGACCTTTTTTTTTTTCTTTTTTTAATTTCCTTTTATTCGGGGAGGATTTGGGTGGATGGAAGCGACTCCTGGTTCATCCTGAGCCGTTGTGCCGGCCGGCGGGGTGTTCGGGGCCCAACGCGAAAGAGGTGGACAGATCCCTTCAGGAGGCAGGAACCGAGTGCGAGGTTTGGAACGGCTTTTGTGAGATGGATTGTTTTTCCTTTTAACAACGGCCAAAAAAAAAAAAGGAAAAAAAATACAGGGGAGAATTTCTGGCGAGGATTTCCTAGCTGCACCGGACAGGTCAAGGTGACATCTTGGCCAGACCCGTGTGTGTAAAGCAGAGGCAGGAGTTGTGAAGTGGATGTTTCCTTCTCGTTCGCTCTGGAGACAAGGCCAGGAGGCCTCCTGAGGTTTCCTCTGTGGGAGAAAGATGGCTCCTTCCTTATTGCCCGTGCCAATTCGCTCCAGAGCACAGGGGCCTCGGCTCAGGTGCTCCGCCAAAGTTCTGCTTAACCAAGATGGCCTCGATGGTGGCTTAACCTGCTTTCTTTTCTCTTTCCTTGGTTTGACTTTCTTTTGGGGAGAGCCCCCAACTCCCTGGCAAGCAAAGGAACGGAGAACAAGTCACTGCCTGTAGGCAACCTTGCCCTTTTTATGACTCGTGGACTTCAACTCCCAGAATTCCTGAGCCAGCCATGCTGCGGGAACAGGGAGAGGTTTCCATACTGAGCTATGCTGGCTCAGGGATTCTGGGAGTTGAAGTCCACGCGTCATAAAAGGGCCAAGGTTGCCTACCCCTGGATTTTCCCAGGGAATGAAAGAGGAGGTGGGCTGTCTGTTGTGCAGCATTGCATGCTGTTTCTCCATCCTTGGGTGTACAGCTAAAACGTAGCCAAAAAGCTATGCACCTCAATTCCCAGAGAAATCATTGCTGGATGTGGGACAGGCCCTGAGATAAACAGTCGTAGGATGCACCAGCTTCACCGAGTAGCATCTCTTTCTGAAGCTCACCTCCCTCCGCTTTTTCCAGAGATCTTGAGCAAAGGTTAGATAGCTGGTAGGAGGCCACAGCTCTGATTGAGCAGGCCCCATACCTACAGCCAAGCAAATTGTGGGGGAAGGACCTTGGTCTTCCTTCTCACCTCCTCCAGGGATTCCTCTCCAGATTTTCACTGTAGAGAGCAAACACCAGGCCGCCTTGAAAAGACAAGGCACCGATGGGAGAAAGAGACTCTGTCCAGCCTGGATGTCTCCCCTTGAACCCAGAGAGAGAAGATGGAGAGTAGATTAACGAAGACCAGTAGCCAAGCCTTGAATTCCCTCAGAAATTTCAAAATCCAGATGTCCCACAACTGATCAGAAAAATCTGAAAGACCCTAACTCGGAAAAGCCCACGATTCTCTAATACAGGGGTCTTCAAACGTGGCCCTTTTTATGGCTTGTGGACTTCAACTCCCAGAATTCTGGGAGTTGAAGTCCACAAGTCATAAAAGGGCCATGTTTGAAGACCTCTGCTCTCTCTCCCCCTCTCTCCCTCTCCTTCTCTCTTTCCTGCATTCCTGCCTTTTGAAACTTTATACCTTTGAGCTAGCTCTCTTTTGGCTGATCCCTAGGATTTGACTAGTCCATCTTTTAGAAAGGGAGGGAATTGCCCACTTCAAAATGTCCTCTCTCTGCTGTAGAAAGAGAACTTTGCTAAATCCAAGTTTGTTTTTCCTTTTCACAAGCAAATAATGGTGTTTGCGTATGGATGGGGTGGGGGTGTTGTGTTTTTATTTATTTATTTTTACCCGGGGGTCCCTGTCTCACTGAGCACTGAATGGAAATCCACTCTGCTTGCCTTTGATGTTGCTTTCCTGATTTGTGAAATTATGCCCCATTCTCTAGGGTGGAAGTTGCTAGAATTTGCACCTGGGGTGGGTGGGTGGGTGGGGGGCTGTTAGGAAGCAGTGGAAGTCTAATGGGCAGAAATCGACTGTTTTGTAGAATTGGGGAAGGGGAAATGGGTTGGCAGGGGATGGGATATATATATTTTGCTTTTTTCTGTTTTTCTGGATTTGAAGCTATTTAATAAAAGGATTTTGAAAGGAAGTGTTTTTTTGTCATGTTCGGCAGCCTTGCAACCTCTGGAGGCTGTGTGTGGGGGGAAATTGTTCTAAAATGATAGTAAAGCATCCATTGTGAGAGAGAATTTTGTCAGCTCAAAATGGAGATAAAGTATGTATGTTAGTCCCTAGTCTCCCAACGGCCTAAAATCTTGGAAGGGTGCCAAGTCCCAGGTGAGAATTATGAAACCCCACCTAACTTCACTGCATGCAAAGTTTTGCAAGCTTTTTGAGACTTTTCAGACAGGTGAAATTAACTATTTTTGGAGGGGGTTTGTGATGTAGAAAGCCCAGGGTTTCCTGCAGTACTGATGGAGACTGTAAGGTTCAGATTACAACAAAGCTTCCTTTGTGCAGAAGTATAGAATGGGGGTAGGCAACCTTGGCTCTTTTATGACTTGTGGACTTCAACTCCCAGAATTCCTGAGCCAGCATGGCTCAGCTTGGAAACCTCCCTGTCCCCTCAGCATGGCTGGCTCAGGAATTCTGGGAGTTGAAGTCCATGAGTCATAAAAGAGCCAAGTTGCCTACCCCTAGTATAGAAAATAAAGATTGCTGAGGTTCACTGAGGTGGAAAAAGGCGGGAAATTCATCTTGTTCAGTCTCCCGATCGATGCTGAACTGTCCCAGCAGGACTACATAGTTATTTTATTCATTATTGGCATCCTACCTTTATTGTTTTTAGAAATCACTCAAGACAGGGAACTTATACAACAGACTTATCCAACTCCTATTATTCCCACAACAACAACCCTGTGAAGTGGGTTGGGCTGAGAGGATGACTGGCCCCAAAGTCGCCCAGCTGACTTTCCTGCCTAAGGCGGGACTATAACTCACCATCTCCTGGTGATTGGTCCAAAGTCACCCAGCTGGCTTTAATGCCTAAGGAAGGACTAGAACTCACCGTCTCCGGGTGATTGGCCCAAAGTCACGGTGGGACTAGAACTCACAGTCTCCTGCTTTCTAGCCTGGTGCCTTAATTACTAGACCAGTGATAGTGAACCTATGGCACGCGTGCCAGAGGCGGCACTCAGAGCACTCCTTGTGGGCATGCGCACCATGCCTCGGAGATGGCAACCGTCCCTCTTCAACCAGCCGCCTGCTAACTCACCGAGGTCCCACGTGGCCAAATACATCCCAGCAAGGCTGGTTTCCCTTCTCCCCTGTTCTGTCCCTCCTGGCCTCGCATGCTCTCCTTTTCCCGGGCACGACCCACTGCATCTCCTCCTCAGCTGTCGGCTGGCCGTCCAGCTCAGAGGCGGCTTGTCTGAACTGCTGGCGGTGGGCTGCGGAGCCCCAGAATGGGTCGAGGGGCTGGCAGGCTATGGCTGCTGACGGACACTGTCGGCCCCCATGTGTTCACTGGCCTCTGTGCATGGGGGCCGATGGTGTCAGGCAGCAGCTGCCCTGGCCCCTGCCTCACCTTGCCCTGCGACAATGGCACCCCCAGCCTGCCTTGCCTCACCTCACCCCACAGGATGAGCCTCCTGCCCACCACCCCACCTGCCAGAGACTCCCTGGATCTCTCCCAACCCTGCCTGTCCCCCACAGGTGTTCCTCCTTGAGCAACATCGAGGTGATCACACCTACCTTGGCCACACCCACCCAGTCTGCCATGACCACCATAGCTACACCCACCCAGTGGGCCACACCCACCTGGCACCCAGTGATAAATAAGTGGGGTTTGGGTTGCAGTTTGGGCACTCGGTCTCTAAAAGGTTTGCCATCACTGCATTAGACGAATTTGGCTCCTAAGACATAAATATCTTTGAAATATGTCCATTCACTATCTTAGGGTGACAAGTATCCCTTTTCTGAATCGATTTTCTGCTTCTCTGGACATTTTGCTGGTTTGCAGAAAAAGATCACCTGGCAGCCCATTCTGATTCGCCCATCTGGTCACCTGCTGATCTGGTGGGATGCAGCCTCTGAATGATTAGGAAAACACAGGCTTTTTTTATATATATATACCGGTATACTTACAGATCCATAACATAGTTGAGCAGTTTTTCTCACCCTGTGATCCGCAGGGTCACATATTACGGTGGCCGTAATATCAACACAGGGCTTGAAGAAATGATATGATTTAAATCTTGTGTAAAGTCTTGGGGGTCTGTAGCCGTGGTCTGTGGCCACAAAAGGTATTTAAAAAGGGTCCATGGTGAAGAAAAGGTCAATAACCACTGTTGTACAGGACAAGGGGAAGATGGCAAAGAAGAAACAAAAGCGATAAATTCAAAGAACATGGAAAGTCAGTTGGAGAATGGCCTTGAATGCTTAACACGAGCCCTTTTTAAGACCTGTGGACTTCAATTCCCAGAATTCCCCAGCCAGCGTGGGGAATTCTGGGAGTTGAAATCCATAAATCTTAAAAGTTGCTAAGGTTGGACACCACCTGGCTTAGCATCTGTAACTCTTCCTCTGATTTCCAGTGTGTCTGGAAGTGATCGATTCAGAGTTCTGTTAAGACAGCTTTCTTCTGAAACTTAATCTTCATGGGAACTAGGTTTACCCAATCATAATGGGGTTAGGTGTGGGAATGCAGCCTGTTGTCCCTTGTTTTACACTTAGTGTGCTAGGTAAACATAGCTAATTGTGAGTGATCACAAACCATGTTTAAGCAAACAAGATTTGTCCAATGATGTGAATCTGGACCTTGTCAAATTAATAAAATGCTCATCTCCCTCCCAGAGACACTGTAGACAGTGTACAAGTAACAGAACAGAATAGCAGAATTGGAAGGGACCTTGGAGATAATAATAATAACAATGGCAACAACAAAACAGCAGCAACAACAACAACAATAATAATAGAGTTGGAAGGGACCTTGTAGGTCTTCTAGTCCAACCCCTCACTCAGGCAGGAAACCCTATACCATTTCAGACAAATGGCTGTCCAGTTTCTTCTTAAAAACTTCCAGTGTTGGAACATTCACAACTTCTGGAGGCAGGTTGTTCCACTGGTTAATTGTTCTGTCAGGAAGTTTCTCCTTAGTTCTAGGTTGTTTCTCTCCTTGATTAGTTTCCATCCGTTGCTTCTCCTGTCTTCAGATGCTTTAGAGAATAGCTTGACTCCCTCTTCTTTCTGGCAGCCCCTGGGATATTGGAAGGCGGCTATCATGTCCCCCCTGGTCCTTCTCTTCATCAAACTAGACATACCCAATTCCAGTAACCGTTCTTCATACGTTTTAGCCTGCAGCCCCCTGATCATCTTTGTTGGTCTTCTCTGTACTCTTTCTAGAGTCTCAGCATCTTTTTTACATCTAGGTGACCAAAACTGGATGCAGCATTCCAAGTGTGGCCTTACCAAGGTGTTATAAAGTGATATTAACACTTCACGTGATCTTGATTCTATCCCTCTGTTAATGCAGCCTAGCACAATGTTGGCTTTTTTGGCAGCTGCAGCACACAGCTGGCTCATATTTAAGTGATTGTCCATTAGGACTCCAAGATCCCTCTCACAATTACTACTATTGAGCAAGGTACCCCCCTATACTATTTATTTATTTAATTTATTTTATTCGGTCTTGTATGCCGCTCTTCTCCGGTTTCCAAGCTGAGACTATACCTGTGCATTTGGTTTTTCTTGCCTAAGCCTTGAATTTTATTTTGTTAGATAGCACCAAATGTTCAAGTCTGTCAAGATCCTTCTATATCCTAAGCCTGTCTTCTGGAGTGTTGGCTATTCCTGCCAGCTTGGTGTCATCTGCAAATTTGATGAGTTCCCCATCTACCCCCTCTTCCAAATCGTTGATGAAGTTGTTGAAGAGCACTGTGCACCGAACAGAGCCCCGAGGCACCCCACTACACACTTCCCTCCATGTAGATGCAGTTCCATTGAGGACCACACACTGTATGGCAGGTCAGACAGCTACGAATCCATCTGGTGGTGATGCTGTCTAACCCACATTTTTCTATCTTATCAAGTAGTAGGTTGTGGTCTACTTTATCAAATGCCTTACTGAAGTCCAAGTAAATTATATCCACAGCATTCCTCTGGTCCACTAATTTTGTCATTTGGTCAAAGAATGCAATAAAATTTGTTTGGCATGATCTGTTTTTGACAAACCCCTGTTGGCTTTTGGTAATGACTTTGTTTGCCTCTAGGTGTTTGCTGATTCATTGCTTATCTTTTCCAGAATCTTCCCAAGTATGGAGGTCAGGCTGATAGGTTTGTAGTTTCCTGGATCCATTTTTTTTCCTTTTTTGAAGATTGGAACTACATCAGCTCTTTTCCAGTCCTCCAGTAGTTCCCCAGTGCTCCAGGATCTTTGAAAGATATAGTTCAGTAGTTCTGTGATCACATCTGCCAATTCCTTGAGAACCCTGGGGTGTAATCCATCTGGTCCTGGTGATTTGAACTCATCTAGCCTGGACAGGTGTTCACTTACCATTTTCTTGCCTATCTTAACCTGTGTTTTTAATCTTTTTTTAACGGTACTGTTTTTCATGGGTTGGACTGTTTTTTTCTTTTGTATAAAAAAAAACAAGTAATTCTGCTTTCTCCCTGTTGCTTGTCACATTCTTGCCACTTTCTCACAGTAATTGACCAATCATTTCCTTAACTTTTTTCTTGTTTTTTACATTTTGAAAGAAGCTTTTTTTGTTGTTATTTTTGACTTTTGTTGCAAGCCTTAGTTCATTTTGAACCTTAGCTTTCCTCACTTCATCTTCTAGTCCAACCCCCTGCTCAGGCATGAAGCCCTATACCATTTCAGACAAATGGTTGACCAATCTCTTCTTTAAAATCTGCAGTGTTAGAGCACCCAGAATTTCTGAATACAAGCCATTCCACTAGTTAATTCTCACTGTCAGGAAATTTTTCCTTAGTCCTGGATTGCTTCTCTCCTTGATTAATTTCCATCCTTTGCTTCTCGTCCTGCCTTCAGGGGCTTTGGAGAATAGCTTGACTCCCTCTTCTTTGTGGCAATCCCTCAAATATTGAAACAGTGCTATCATGTCTGATTAGTCCTTTTCACTAGACTAGACATAGTCAATTCCTGCAACTGTTATTCATATCTTTTTGGCCTCCAGCCCCATAATCATTGTTGTTGCTCTTTTCTGCACTCTTTCCAGAGTTTCAACATTTTTTTTACAATATGGTGATCAAAACTGGATGTAGTATATTCTAAATGTGTCATGGGTTGAACTCATGCATTACCCTCAACCATAATATATACATGTAAAACCTGTGGTCTTTAATCCATAGATTGTGGCTTAGTGCCATGTGTAAAGCTAGCCTGCTTTGATTTCTTCCACAAATCAGGGTTTAAAAATAGCTTAGTGAAGAATACATGAAGCCAGTTATGTTTGTTGCCTTATAACACCAAATGGTTTGTGCTAGTAGGATTGTCCCCTGAAGCATTGCTGGAATTGGGAAATGAATGGGTTTTTTTTCCCATTATGGAAAAGAGTTGTGCAAATCAATAGCAATAAAATAAAAATGGTCTTGAGATATGGGTAGTCCTCGACTTACAATAGTTTATGTAGTGTTCAAAGTTATAACAGCACTGAAAAAATGATTTGATGACTGTTTTCACAGTTATGACCATTGCAGCATCCCCATAGTTCATGATCCAAATTCAGATGCTTGGCAACCGGCCTCTATTTATGATGGTTGCAGTGTCCCATGGTCATGTGATCCCCTTTTGTGACCTTATTACAAGCAGTGACTGGGGAAGCCAGATTCACTTAACCACCCTGTACTAACTTAACTGCAGTAACCCACTTAACAACTGTAGCATGAAAAGTTTGTAAAATGGGGCAAAATTCACTTAAATGTTTCACTTAGGAACAAAAATCTGGGGCTCAATTGTGGTCGTAAGTCGAGGACCACCTCTACAAATTAAGACTTAGTTCTGTGCAGGAATATATAACCTGACATTATGAGTTGGATTAATTAAAAGGTGGATAGAGAAAAAATATTTTCTCTATCACACAATACTAGGACAAGGGGGCACTCCCTAACGCTCATAGGTAAGAAAGTGAGGACAAATAAAGGGAAATATTTCTTCACCCAGAGGGTCGTTGGTTTATGGAATTCACTTCCAGAACGGGTCGTGACAGCTGTCAGCCTTGACAGCTTCAAGGCAGGGTTAGACAGATTCATGGATGCCAAGTGTATTGGTGGTTATTAAAACGGATGTCCATGTGCCGCCTCTATGTTGGTTGAGGCAGGCAGGATTCCCTTGAGTACCATTTGTTGGGGGTGAAGGGAAAGGGAGGGTTTTGCCTTCTCTTTCTGCTCAAGATCCCCATGTACAATTGGTGGGCCACTGTGTGACACAGAAGGCTGGACTCGATGGGCTTTGGCCTGATTCAGCATGGCTCTTCTTATGTTCTTATGTTCTCTTAACTCCAGTGGAGTCAAAGGGGATAGAAGCTCTTGCATGGCTTGCTTGCAAACAAAATTTGGTTTTCCTCTTGAGCTGGTCAGTCTCTGGAAGCAGCATCTGGGAGAGCAGGTGGGTAGGGGTAGACTGCTCCTAAACACAGAAGCTCTCTGAAACGTCAGTCATTTGAAAGCCTTTCTCCTTCTTGGATGCGTCTTATGTTTGTTTGTTTTTTACACCTTTCTAAGATTAAGCTGGTTTATGAAACCATAATTCCTTTTACAGCGATTGAAGCTTCGTGGTTGCAGAGCATTGTGCTTTTTATATGTCTAAAACCTGTCCGTTTGCTATTCGTCCGCATAAGCTGATTTTAGGAATTTAATCGAAGCGTGATTTCATAATTATTCATTGCACAATAATTTCCATAATGCAAGGTTTATTACTCAACCGGGCCCATAACCTCCAGCGAGGTCAACGTAGCGCTTTTGACGGTCTCGTGTCCTTCTGCACGATCCATAGTAAGCAGGGAGGGGCTAGAAAGTGGGCGGAACGGCTATTTCCTCGCCTTGTGGTTGGCCGTCGGTATCCGTTGAGAGGTGAGAATAGCCTGTATGGGCGTACATGTCTTTTTAGCGGAGATGGCGGATTGGCTTGGGCTGCTATCAGTCTGCAGACGCCATACTCTGATTGGACAGCGCAGATTTCTCAGGAATCTGATTGGTCGTTGCTGTTGCGCCCGCCTATTGGCGTACGTGATAGCGTAGAGGTCAGTAGCTTGTCTCGCCAAAATCATGAACATTATAAAGGCTTAACGCCTGCTCTTTCCCGAGGGCCTTTCCTTCTCAATCTCACTTTTTTCCGATCGCTTTCGTCTGCGCCGCCCCTCCTGGGTTGCCCTACGCCACACAGCGTCCAATCATCAGCCAGGCCGATCACTTCTTCACCTACGATTGGCTGCGACTCATGACTATCATTTTAAAGTCCTCTAACCAACTTCCCACTTTATCCCCGCCCTTTCGAATCCCGAATTCTGAGTGGACAGCCCTTGCGTCATTCCAACGGCTTTGAGCCAGTAGTTAACTCGGGGCTCCTCGCGCCCGTCCACTATTGGCTGTCGCCTTGTCGGCTCGCCCCTTCAGCCCCCTTGAAGGGCTCAGCGCCTCGGGCGAACGAAGTGAGACCGGCTCGAACGCGTGAACTGTGCGAGGCATCGGCAGCGGAGCGGTCATGGCGGCCAGGCTCGTGCTACTGACGCTGGGCTCCTTGCTCTGCGCCCTCGGAGGCGCCTCAGCAGCAGGTAGGGCAGAAGGGAGGCTGGTCTGAGGGGGTGCCAGGGCGACTTCCATGCCCCAAGTCCTCCGGAAGGGGGGCGTCAGTTGTTCCCCTTCGCCGTTCTGAGAGGAAGAAGGCGGCGGGAGGGAGAGGGGAAACCTTTCATAAAAAGTGGGTTGGGTGAGGAAGCCTTTTTCAAAAAGCTCGTTGATCCTGGAGGAGGGAAGATGCCTCGCCTCCCTCAAGTGAATGGAAGGGGGTGGGATGCCCCCTCGCTCGTTGTTGGGGATTAGGGAAAATGCCTCCCCGCGTCTTAGTGAGGGGAGGGGGGGGACTCCTCGTACTTTATGGGGGGGGTGGAAAGTCGCACCAAAGATAATGAGGGGAGGGGGACTCCTGATGCTTATTGAGGGGAGGGGAAATTTCCCCCTCAAGATAATGAGAGGAGGGGGGCTCTTCATACATTATTGGGGGGAAAGTCTCCCCTGAAGATAGGGGAGGGGGGCTCATACATTATTGGGGGGAGGGGAAATCTTCCCTCAAGATAATGGGGGGCTCTTCATACATTATTGGGGGAAAAGTCTCCCCTGAAGATAGAGGGGAGGGGGGGAAATCTCCCCTGAATATAGAGGGGAGGGGGCTCATACATTATTGGGGGGAGGGGAAATCTTCCCTCAAGATAATGGGGGCTCTTCATACATTATTCGGGGAAAATCTCCCCTGAAGATAGAGGGGAGGGGGGCTCATACATTATTGGGGGGAGGGGAAATCTTCCCTCAAGATAATGGGGGGCTCTTCATACATTATTGGGGGGAAGGTCTCCCCTCAAGATAGAGGGGAGGAGGGAAAGTCTCCTTTCAAGATAGAGGGGAGGGGGGCTAGTCTCCCCTCAAGATAGAGGGGAGGGGGGCTAGTCTCCCCTCAAGATAGAGGGGAGGGGGACTCATACATTATTGGGGGGAGGGGAAATCTTCCCTCAAGATAATGGGCTCTTCATACATTATTGGGGGAAAGTCTCCCCTGAAGATAGAGGGGAGGGGGGCTCATACATTATTGGGGGGAGGGGAAATCTTCCCTCAAGATAATGGGAGGCTCTTCATACATTATTGGGGGGAAGGTCTCCCCTCAAGATAGAGGGGAGGAGGGAAAGTCTCCTTTCAAGATAGAGGGGAGGGGGGCTAGTCTCCCCTCAAGATAGAGGGGAGGGGGGCTAGTCTCCCCTCAAGATAATGGGCTCTTCATACATTATTGGGGGAAAGTCTCCCCTCAAGATAGAGGGGAGGGGGGCTCATACATTATTGGGGGGAGGGGAAATCTTCCCTCAAGATAATGGGGGGCTCTTCATACATTATTGGGGGAAAGTCTCCCCTGAAGATAGAGGGGAGGGGGGCTCATACATTATTGGGGGAGGGGAAATCTTCCCTCAAGATAATGGGGGGCTCTTCATACATTATTGGGGGAAAGTCTCCCCTGAAGATAGAGGGGAGGGGGGGAAATCTCCCCTGAAGATAGAGGGGAGGGGGGCTCATATATTATTGGGGGGAGGGAAAATCTTCCCTCAAGATAATGGGGGGCTCTTCATACATTATTGGGGGGAAGGTCTCCCCTCAAGATAGAGGGGAGGAGGGAAAGTCTCCTTTCAAGATAGAGGGGAGGGGGGCTAGTCTCCCCTCAAGATAGAGGGGAGGGGGGCTAGTCTCCCCTCAAGATAGAGGGGAGGGGGGCTCATACATTATTGGGGGGGAGGGGAAATCTTCCCTCAAGATAATGGGCTCTTCATACATTATTGGGGGAAAGTCTCCCCTGAAGATAGAGGGGAGGGGGGCTCATACATTATTGGGGGGAGGGGAAATCTTCCCTCAAGATAATGGGGGGCTCTTCATACATTATTGGGGGAAAGTCTCCCCTGAAGATAGAGGGGAGGGGGGAAAATCTCCCCTGAAGATAGAGGGGAGGGGGGCTCATACATTATTGGGGGGAGGGGAAATCTTCCCTCAAGATAATGGGGGGCTCTTCATTATTGGGGGGAAGTCTCCCCTGAAGATAGAGGGGAGGGGGGGAAATCTCCCCTGAAGATAGAGGGGAGGGGGGCTCATACATTATTGGGGGGAGGGGAAATCTTCCCTCAAGATAATGGGGGGCTCTTCATTATTGGGGGGAAGTCTCCCCTGAAGATAGAGGGGAGGGGGGGAAATCTCCCCTGAAGATAGAGGGGAGGGGGGCTCATACATTATTGGGGGGGAGGGGAAATCTTCCCTCAAGATAATGGGCTCTTCATACATTATTGGGGGGAAGGTCTCCCCTCAAGATAGAGGGGAGGAGGCCTCCATACATTATTGGGGGGAGGGGAAATCTCCCCTTAAGATACAGGGGAGGGGGGCGTCCTCATACATTATTGGGGGGAGGGAAAAATCTCCCCTCAAGGTAATAGCCGGGAGGGAAAGTGCCCACATGTTAATGAGGGGAAGTGGACTCTTGTATATTATTGGTTGGAGGAAAATCGGGGGGGGGGGTAATGAGGGGAGGGGGGAGGGAAAACTCCCGCTCTAACTTAATGGAGAGTGTCTCCTCACACATTTTTGAGGGGAGGGAAGATGTCCCCCTCAAGATAATGAGGGGAGGGGGGCTCATACGTTATTGGGGGTGGAAGGGAAAATGTCCCTCATGCTAATGGGGGGGGGGAGAGCATCCCTCCTACATTACTGGCGGGCAGAGTTGGAGAAGCTCTCTCAAGGGTTGGAGTTGGTACTTATACAGTGATTGGGGAAGAGGGTCCCTGGTGTGGCTGGTGGGGAGAGTCTCCTCTATTCTAGTACAGTAATGGGGAGGTGAGAAGTATGAGGCTAGCCCAAGCTCATAGATTGGGTATTTATTGTGTTTTTAGGCAACACACCAAGATGAAATAGAATTGCGTAGTTTGAGCTTCAACCTACTGTGAGAATTGGCCAACTGTGCTAGACTGTATTGTTTAGTTTGGGTGGCCAAAACCTGCCTCACAGGGTGGTGGTTGTGGGGAAATTAGGATGAGGAAGATGTGATGGATATGTTCACTGCCTTGAGTTATTTGTAAAAATAATAAAGGTGGGATACAAATAAATAACTATTCATTAGATGTAAATCTAGCTGTATTGTGGGAAGCAGTATTGGGAAGAGCAGTGGAGAGATACTGAGCTCATGATAAGGGGCCAGAGGTTTTAGTATCTCACATTTTGTGTAAGAAGAGACTAAGAAGCTGAAGCACATGAGATAATATAGTTCTTCCTTGTGTGGAAATGTGGGAATGGTGAAAAGACGGGGGGGAGTTGAAATGTGTGAGTGGTCTTCCATGCATGGAGGATATATTCATATACGGCAGGGGTTCTCAACCTTGGCAACTTTAAGAGTTGTGGACTTCAACTCCCAGAATTCCTCAGCCAGCAAAGCTGGCTGAGGAATTCTGGGAGTTGAAGTCCACAAGTCTTAAAGTTGCCAAGGTTGAGAACCCCTGATATACGGGATGGGGGAGACTGGAAGATACAAATGCTGTCGCTTATGTTGGACTACTAATAACATTTTCTTGCTCATTTATTATAGCTTTCTTGTTTTCCAGTTTGATATTTGTCTGATTGGCTTAAATATTAAAAAGGTATAGGCATCTATATTTTTGTAAAAGTTATAATATTATGGTTTTTAAAGAAAATTTATATTTTATTTGAACTAAATTTATTTCCAGACTATTTTCAGTATTTAAAGAGATGTTTCCCAACAGCCCTCGCAGTCATTATAAAATGCATGCCAGAATTACCCTTGGAGAAAAACCAAATATACTGTGCTATCCAATAATTACAAGTAGCAGTGGGTCCTAAGAATGAATTGAAACATTGAAATGAATATCAAAAACTATGACAAAGTATAAAATTTAAATACACATGGAAAGATATTCATGTCTTCTCTCTGGCATGCAGATTTCTGTGTGTAAAGATTTTTTTTATTCTGGACTATTTAATACATAGTTATCAGAGCTATCTCTGATGGCCATGCTTGTTAGTTATGGAGAAATTCCCATTGTTCGGAGCCAATGCAAGTAGGATATACAAGACATATACAATATTGCGTGTAAAAAATGGGCCAACGCTGTGCCTCGGGACATGAAAACGTGCCGCCACCGCACTGTGGGGCGAAAAAAAGGGCCAATGCCACGCCTCAGGACGTGAAAATGGGATGCCGCACCTCAGTGCATGAAAACGGGCCAATGCCACATCTCAGGGTGCAGAAACAGGGTGCTGTGCACAAGAACGGGGCAGGGCTAGTGAGTATAACGCAAGCACTAGCCCTGCCCCGTTTGTCACGCGCATGCTCGCGACCCCGTGCGTGAGCGTGCATGCGCAGGTGTGTGAAATGCTTCTCCCTCCCTTTCCCTCCGGTCCACCAACCAAGAAAGGTTGGTGACCTCTGACTTAGATGATCTTACTTAGAAGAAGGAGCGGAATAAAGGACTACAATACTGTAGTAGTAAGGGTGAGTCACTTTTTAGACATTTAAAATAAAATAGCAATAGGGCGAAACAAGTTTAGATGGCTTTATGAAAAAAGGAGGAAGTAAGTGTCTCATACATCTTAATGGGACCCAGTTTTTTGTGCCGGGGTAATAAGTTTATTCACTGATGAAAATTGTCCCGTTAATGTGAATCATTTAAATGTAAAGCTGCCTCGATCTTTTTCTCTCCTCTTGTCTCCCAATGTAGAATTTATTTTCCCACCCATTTTAGTGACTGTGGTCTAAAGAACAGATTTCCTGACATTTCAGGCCTACTGTGGCTGGCATCTTCAGAGGCAATGCCAATGAAATACCAGGAAATCTGATCTGTAAATCACAGCTGCCAAACCCTGAAGCACAAAACAGGTTTGTTTTTTTATGCTTGCATAATCCTTAAGTTCCTAGTCTAACTGAATAATGTGCCATTCCTTTATTGCAGGCATGGTTAATATGTTCTTGGCATACAGGCTTTTAAATTAGATATGGCTTTTAAATGAGAAACGGCAAGGCTTGTAGTTCTTAACACCGGCTATCTTTGATATTTCATATATTTCATTGTTTTTCAGTTTGCACTGAAGGTAGAAAAGTTAAAGGAGCCTTGCAGTACAAATAAGTTCCATGTTCCCACTATTTTATTTATTAGAAATAGGCATATACATGATGACAACTCCTTAATTTCACAACGCATGGATAGTCTTAACCACGGGTATCAAACTCGATCACGTCATGTGACGTTATCACGACGTTTTTTGCCTTTGTGGAGTCAGGGTGGCCTGGCCTGTGCATGATGCATCCGGGTCTCCAGTTTGACACTCCTGGTCTTAACCGTAGTTTCAATGGGAAAGCTGTGAGCATCCTAGACCATGCTAAGTCCAAAAAAGCTAGAGAATTCTTGGAGGCCTGGCACTCACACAAATCAGCCATCAGCAGGCCCATAGAAACAACATTACATACCATTCAAAAGAGACAGTCAAAAGATTAAAAGAAACAAAAAGATCAAATCACCACCTCAGACCAATCAACATCCAGATAAGCAGAGATTAATATTAAAGCAATCAAGCAGTAAACAGCCTAATCAAGCAATTACCAAGAACATCCCCCATCAATACTGGCAGAGCAAGCCATTTTTACACAATAATAATAATAAACTTTATTGTCACTTTGAATGTACACCAATCACAGCTCTCATAGGGTCACCACCTCCGATATACACTCCTTAGCGAGGAGCAAACCCCATTCCCTTCTAGCACTAGTGATGTTACCTAGTTGGATAATGAAATGTTTTCAAGAAAAACAACCATGGTCAGAAAGCACGAAGGACCAAACAGTTTTATTTGTTCTTCAGACTAAACAAGCTGGGAGAGGGAATGGGCAGAGGTCTTTTGCTTCATGAAATTGTCTGCTGGATTGGGTCAGAGTACGTTGTCCTTCAGTTTAGACAGTATTATTCTTTGCAAATTACTTTCCAAAAACATATATGGAGTCTGAAAGAGCAGCATAGTAGCCGGCCTCACAATCAGGAGGCTGCGAGTTCGATCCTAGGTAGGGGCAGATATTTTTGTCTCTGGGCACAAAGAGAAAATATCTGCTGTGAGCTCCGTAGGCGTCAGGGAGGGGATCCGGCCAGTAAACGCTCAGCTCCATTCAGTTGCCCCAACTCCACCCCAATGCAAGGGATTATAGCAGTGTTTCTCAACCTTGACAATTTTAAGGCATGTGGACTTCAACTCCCAGAATTCCACAGCCAGCAATGCTGGCTGTGGAAATCTGGGAGTAGAAGTCCACATGCCTTAAAATTGTCAAGGTTGAGAAACACTGGATTATAGGATTGTTAAAAGAAGAAAAACATGCTAACCATTCTTCTTCATTTCTTTTAGTTTAGAAAAAAAAATCAAAATTTTTAAATCCGATAGGTTTGTCATTTGTGCTTTCCTTTTAAATTTTAAAACCTCATCCAGTTTCTTTTGTAAATCCAATGAAACATTTTTCTAACTCATTCTCCTGGCCCAAAAGTTTTCAATATCATCTCTATCTGGTCAGAAAAAAAATGTTTTATAATTGTCATTTCTTCAATAACGTCCTCTGGGCATAGTCTGTCCATAGAAGCAAACACGATGACTGACATTGTTAATATTGTGGCTAATTTAGTTTATTCACACTTATATTCTCTGAAGACCCAAGGTGGCTCACAACAAGAATACAATAACAATTTTAAAATTTACCAATATTCTTAATCATCCAGGTCATGGTTGTCCCAAAAGTGCTTTTTTTCAAAAGACAACTGGACTTTCTTGCGGGTTTTTTTTTTGTTTTGTTTTTCATTTTTCATCCAAGAGGTTTCTTCAGTTCATGAAGAAGCTTCTTGGATGAGAAGTGAAATATTTTCAAAGAAAAAAAAAATCTAGTTGCCTTTTTCAAAAAGCACCTTTGGGATTTTTGATTCCATTCTTCAGAAGTCTTTTTTTAGTACTTTTATTGTTAGTGTTTTGCATCCTTTTATATGCTTATATATATCCTCCACCAAAAATCTTGAGTCCCCTCTAGTGTCCCATTTTTGGAATCATAAAATTGTTTATGTTTGTTATATCTTGTGAAAACCAAACCAGGATATATTTTCCATGAGAACTTGTTTGTTCTTTATAATTAATTCCAAAATCTTGTAAGCATTTCAGTGTACCAGTTCATCTAGATCAGTGTTTCTCAACCTTGACAATTTTAAGGCACGTGGACTTCAACTCCCAGAATTTCACAGCCAGTGGAATTCTGGGAGTTGAAGTCCACATGCCTTAAAATTGTCAAGGTTGAGAAACACTGATCTAGATGTAATTTTCCAAGATCAAAATTTTCTGTAGCTGTTGGTGTTTATTTCAGATTCCTTAAAATCTTAAGTTTATGATTAAAATTTCTTTCTGGATTGAAGGCAGAGTAACCCTAGCAATTGCAGACTTGTTCTGAAGATTTGAAATAGCTAGAAGTAGTTAATGAGCAATTTCCAAAAGTGATTGGAAAGTGAGTTTTGTAAACTTTTAAGTGTCCTTTAAAAGTCTCCACCAGGTTGTGAGCAAGATGGCTAATCCCATCATCTCCCAGTGTTCAAGGCCATGGAAAACACTGTTGTGAGAAGCAGCCATTTGGAGCACATGTGAGCGATCTCCTTTCCTCTCCTTATCCAGAAAGGTTCCTTGGTTTTTTTCCCACAGCTATGTTGGCTGTGCTTCAACTCACCATACCTCCTGTGGAAATCTGAACTTAGATAACAATCTAATGAAACTCTCTAAAATTTCAGAAAGTATAAATGTAGCTTGATTTTTAATATCTTGAATAGTTTTGCTTCTAGAAGATTAGAGTCTGTTTGATGCTGGAAACCTAGTGTGTTTTTTTCTAGGAGTATGTAAAATTTGTTGAGGTTGAAACACTTCCAGTGAGGTTAGAATAACCCCTTTCAAGTTTGAAACAGCTGATTGGCCTCAAAAATAGTTTACATATCTCTTTGGCTCCTCTAAAGGTCTCACAGGGTTTCTCAAAATCTCTAGCTGACATTTCTGCTCTTGTTCTTAGACATGTGTGAAATTCTAAAGTACGCCTAGAACTTAAAATGACCACCATGCCTTCATTTACTCAAGGTGGCTTACAACATTATTATATTGCAATAACTTTTTAACATTGAAGGTCAAAGTGGATTGAGTAATAAGAGCAGTCCTCTGTAATGAAATAGCAGCGTTCATCTGCATATGTTCATTTTATAGCAGTATCACATGTTTCTTCCTTGTAACTTTGCCCATGCAATGTTTAATTTGTCACATTTGATATGTATCTTTTGAGAGATGCCCAAAGGTTTATCATTGATTCACTTATGCAAGCGATGCTTAGCTTTTTCTTTTCATATTAAAACTCTGGATCATGCAGTGAAAGGGCAACAAGAATGATCAAGGAAATGGAGCGCCTCCCTTATGAAACCAGATTGCAACGCCTTGGTCTCTTCAGCCTTGAAAGACGGCGTTTAAGGGGTGACTTGATCGAAGTGTATAAAATCATGCATGGGATAGAAAAGGTGGATAGAGAAAAATTCTTTTCTCTATCACACAATACCAGGACAAGGGGGCACTCCCTAAAGCTCATAGCTAAGAAAGTGAGGACAAATAAAGGGAAATATTTCTTCACCCAGAGGGTCGTTGATTTATGGAATTCACTTCCAGAAGGGGTCGTGACAGCTGTCAGCCTTGACAGCTTCAAGGCAGGGTTAGACAGATTCATGGAGGCCAAGTGTATCGGTGGTTATTAAAACGGATGTCCATGTGCCGCCTCTATGTTGGTTGAGGCAGGCAGGATTCCCTTGAGTACCATTTGTTGGGGGTCAAGGGAAAGGGAGGGTTTTGACTTCTCTTTCTGCTCAAGATCCCCATGTACAATTGGTGGGCCACTGTGTGACACAGAATGCTGGACTCGATGGGCTTGGGCCTGATTCAGCATGGCTCTTCTTATGTTCTTATGTTCTTATGAAACCAGTGGGTGGTAGATTCAAAGCTGATTTGTAGAATTCATAGTCGAAGCCTTTGTTGTTATAAAATTCTGTGATGATGCCCTGTCCAGATAACCTTTACAAACTACGAACATTGGCCAGTAGTTAAGGTTCCCTGGTTTATCTCTAAGGTGGTGTTAGAAATTTTCAGTAAGAGATCTTCACGCCGTGGCATAAGTAATTTTGTAATATTGGAAGACATTTATAGCATTAGCGGGTTACAAAGTGCTGGTGTTTATGCACGCACACAGTTTGAAGTAGAATCTGCATCTGAGATCTCTTGCATTTTAGTTAGAAGGATCAGAAGGAGGAATTAATTGATTGGCGACAAGAAGCTGTAGTTAAGTTGAGATAGTCCTGTAGATCTGTAGTTAAGTAGAGATAGTCCTCAGGTTGTGACCATAATGGAGCCTCACTATCACGGTCATAACTGAGGTGGGTCATGCCTGGCTGAGGAATTCTGGGAGTTGAAGTCCACGTGTCAGTAAAGGGCCAAGTTTGAAGACCCCTGGCTTAGACTTATATACCACTTCACCGTGCTTTGCAGCCCTCTCTGAGCGGTTTACAGACTCAGCATCTTGCCCCTCCCAAAAATCTGGGTCCTCATTTTACCAACATTGGAAGGATGAGTCAACCTTGAGCCCCTCAGGATCGAACCGCTGGCAGTCGGCAGAATCAGCCTGCAATACTGCATTCTAACCACTGCGCCATCATGGCTCCTGACCAATTCGATTTTACAGCTCCTTTTTTGGTCAGTTGTTAAGGGAACCAGTGGTTTACTATGGGCACAGGTTTGCCAAAAAGTGAAAGTAAATGCTGTTGGGGTTTTTTTTTTGGCAAAACTACGATAAGATGCTGTCACATGACTGTGGGACAGTGCAAACAGGTGTAAACATGACCCAGTTGCTGAGGGCCCAGAGTGCCATCATGTGACCGCGGAAGGCTTGACCATCGAACCTTTGGAGCCAGGTCATAAATATCCCCTATGTAAGTCCATTCAGAAGTTTGAATGGTCACTAAGCAACCAGTCGTGAATCGAGGACAATATGATTTGAGTAAACAGTAAAGAATCACAAGAGATGTTGACCAACCACAGGTGGTAGCACTTAGAGCAGTGTTTCTCAGCCTTGACAATTTGAAGGCATGTGGATTTCAACTCCCAGAATTCCACAGCCAGCATTGCTGGCTGTGGAATTCTGGGAGTTGAAGTCCACATGCCTTCAAATTGTCAAGGTTGAGAAACACTGACTTAGAGTAATGCTACTGAATCAAAGATGTAACACTTTAGAAAATTTAAAAACAAATTTATTTGTGACCTAACTGATTTCTTAACATACCTGAGATAATTTTCTTTGCTTTATTCAGAGTCATTTTTCTGTTTATGCTTCACCTTCTCCCTCCCCCCCCAGAGTTCAAATGCTGGTGAAAAGTTGATTGATAGAAAAGAAGACCTCCTTATGAGATTTCTAGGGCTGTTTCATGTATGCTTTCTGTTTATTTGGAAGAAGACAAAGAGTGGCTTCTTGAGTATTTTCACATATCCCCTCAGGCGAAAAAAGATATTTCAAGAGTATACAAGTAACACCTGTTAGCTTCTTAAACCAAATGCCTCTTTTTCTGACATTGTGCTGCAATGTAGATTATCATTTCCCCTTTAAATCCAAAGCAGAAAACAGATAAAAAAAGAAAATAATAACTATAGAAAAAGAAGGGGGGAAGCAACTTATATATTGTATAAGCTTCTTAAATAAAAGTTTTACACAACTGTTTTAATAAAGATTGGCCATATTTCTTTTCAATTGTTTGTATATAATTTAGTGTATAAACAACTGTTTCCTAGGTATCAGTTAATACAGAGTCTTCACTAAGTAGTTAAAGACAGAAATTTATCTTTCCAAAACTGAAAGATTAGTTTCTGAGTTGGATAACGTAGATGCTGACCTCTGTCTATAACCTGGCAGATTAATGTTTGATTAGACTAATCTTTGAAAAGATCATTAGCTCAGCAGCTCTGGGAATGTGCATGTGACACATCTTTAGGGCTACCATCTGGAAGCAAAGAGCAGCAGTCTTGTGAAACAGCAAATATTTCCACTTTTCTCTTTATCTTTGCAATGTAGGTTACATCGGCCTGTGGAGTAGCCTACGTGTTTTAAAAATGCCATATCCTTATCACTTCTTTGGAAAAGCCTTGGGTCTGCCTTGTTTATACTGGACACAGGTTTTAAAGTTAATCCAGACCAACCCAGTGAAATGCATCTGGCAAAGAGTATTTTAATCAAAGGTGTTGTTTTGTTGTTTTTAATTGCAGATATTAAGGATTGAACAAACAAACCATACATTTGCTGCATTGAAGAGAGAGATCATTGCTAAGAGATATTCTTGGATGCCCCCCATGGGAAGCAGATATCTTCCAGTCCTGTTCTTGCTCCTCTTCCCTCTCAATCTGTTTCTTATCTGGCTAAGAGCACAGTGTTGCAAATGTCCTGATGAGATATGTTCCTGGACAATGTCTGCTTTGTGAGGGAGTGTTTCAACTTCAGAGATGGAGAGAAGAGAGAGCATGTCCAGCAGGCTCTTGTGGTGTTGATAACATCTAGCTTTGATGTGTTCTTAACTGAACCATCTCAAATCCCTTTGAGAGTTTTCTCTTAAACAATACACTATTGGGTTCAGGAATCTTTTTTTTTTTCACAAGGAAGTTACCTTCATCCTTGAACCTGCTTGTTCTGCTACCTTATCTATCTTGGAAGCATCTTACAACTCACTTCGGTAGATTTTTATAGCAGCATCGTCAGCTTTACAAAGTTATTACTATTTTATATTGGGCCGTTTCCGTACTTGGCAGACTATGGCATTTTCTATTGCAAAATAAAGATACACCCGCTGAGAAATTGAAGCACATGTTTGGGTGGATCTGTTGTAAAGAGATTAAAATGTTATCTCCCTGGTCACTTCAACTGGCTTCTGTTTAAACTTTTATCCTAGCTCTGCAGGGCTAGAACAAAATTGTTTGGCTGTGTTTAAACTTCAGTGTCTAAAATAAAGCTAAGATTCTAATCTAAAATGTAGAAGACTTGTGTTATTAAAGCTTAAGATGCATGACTTCTGGTAGCCAATATCTTATTTTTAGTTGGGAGGTAGAGGCATTATTTAGCGAATGGAATATTTTTTAAAAATATCTTTTTAAAAAAGAATATCTTTTTATTTTTTTATTTTTTGCTTTAAAAGAACATTGCTGTTGGCAAAAGCAGCAGTCTAAAGAGGTTAGCCAGTTATTATATTACAACCTTTGATCAGAGAACTTGTTTTTAGTTGAAGGTGGCTTTGAAGCAAAAATCACATGTTCTTCCTTTGGGCAAAAATCTAGGCAGAAACAGCTGAAAAATCAGTGGTCTATAACTGTCTTTAGACAGAGACCTGCTGTTTTATTGTAGTTCTTTTTCTCCATTCTAATTAAGGGTTTTGATTAGGCTTAAGCAGGCTTTTAACACAATCATTTTACTTCACTTGCCATCTTACATTCAGAAGACTACTATTCCTTCTCTGCTTTTAATTGGGAATATAAATATTGCAAATGTGATTAAAGTTAATATGTGATGGCCAAGCATAGAACAGTTATCTGGGCTTAATATATCTGTGTTTCCTTGTTAGCTTTTGCTGCTTCCCTCCTATCTGTTGGGGCATCCTTGGAAGGATTCCTGAGAGCTTGACCCTTGTTTCAATTCATCTTGTACTTTATATAGAAGAGCTATTTTAAATGGTCTCCCGTGTGGATTCTAACATTTTATTGGATATGTGAACCAGCAACTAAGCTGTCTAAGAAGTTTCAACTATAAAGGAGCTGAACATTTTAATAGCCTACTTCGGTCTCTCCTAAGTGTTGCAGAAATAAATAAAAATAATACGAGTTATCACTGCAATTAAAATATAGTAATTTCACTCAAAAAGACAACCTTCAAAAGTGAGTTACAGAATGCACATTGCAGATTTTGTTCTTAACTGACTTTTATGTATATATTTTCTCCTAGAAGGAGATATTTGCACAGATCTGTGAGGAGATGGGCAGTTTTAAAAATTGGATAGATAGATAGATAGATAGATAGATAGATAGATAGATAGATAGATAGATAGATAGATAGATAGATAGATAGATAGATAGATAGATAGGAAAGAAAGAAAGAAAGAAAGAAAGAAAGAAAGAAAGAAAGAAAGAAAGAAAGAAAGAAAGAAAGAAAGAAAGAAAGAAAAAAAAATCTTCAGGGTCCAGTCCAAGCTGGGAATAAACAAAATGGAGACTGCTTTAGAAAGAAAGTTGCAGTTTATTGGAAAGGAGAGCCAGACAGAAAAATGACTCTTGAAAAGCTGACCGCATGTAGCAGAGAGTGGTGGGCTTTTATAGCTTCTTGAGCTTTTGTTTGTTCCTGTGGCACGAACTTTGACCTGAGTGTACCTTTCTGGTATTCTGATGGCAGTGGATTAATCCTTTGGGGAAACATATTTTGCCTTTTTAATATTTCCCAAAATATTTCTCTCTGGATTCTTCCGATATAGGTAGGTAGGTAGGTAGGTAGGTAGATAGATAGATAGATAGATAGATAGATAGATAGATAGATAGATAGATAGATAGATAGATAGATAGATAGATAGATGATAGATAGATTGATAGATAGATAGATTGATGATAGATAGATAATGATAGATAGATGATAGATATATAGATAGATAGATGATAGATATATAGATGATAGAAAGATAGATAGATAGATGATAGATAGATAGATGATAGATAGATGATAGGTAGATAGATAGATAGATAGATAGATAGATAGATAGATAGATAGATAGATAGATAGATAGATGCATCCCACATAGCTATGCTGTGCACTAATCTTTGCTTCTCTTACTAATTCATACCCATCATAAAATCATCCTAAAGCTACCTGCTATATTTCACATATTAAAACACCACCAACAAAAGTTTAAAAATCAGTAAAGGAGAATATTTGTAGTTCAGGGTTGAAATGAGGGGTCCTTTGTGCTCTCTTGAGTTGGTTGTTTTTTGGCAGACGTTTCATTACGCAAACTAGGTAACTTTTTACCTGTTACCTAGTTTGGGTAATGAAACGTCTGCCAGAAAACAATCAAGCTCAGAGAGCACCAAGGTCCCCTCAGTTTAAAATCAACCAGTATTCCAATTCATCTGGACAAATATCTAAGGTATTACGGTAGTACAGCGGTTCTCAACCTGTGGGTCGCGACCCCATTTGGGGTCGAACGATCATTTCATGGGGGTCGCCAAACGCCGCAGCCCGCCATTTTTTTTGGTCGGCCATTTTTTTCCCCTTTGCAATGCGGGCTGCCGCGCATGCGCGATGCGGGCCCACCATTTTTTTTTGGGTCGGCCATTTTTATTTTTTTGTCGGCCATTTTTTTTCTCCTTTGTGATGTGGGCCGTCGCGCATGCGCGATGCGCCCCTTCGCGCTGCGCATGCGCGATGCGGGCCAGGGTAGAGCCCCGGAAAAGGTTGAGAACTGCTGTGTTAGTATACTTGAAAAGCATTTCAACATAAAAAGCATTTCAACATAAAACTATTTTAAAAGTCCACATTTTCATTCAGGGGAAATCCATCATGGCTTCCAAACAGACTCTGTGCTTATTAGTCAAATCTTGGCTGGATTATGGATCAGAAAGGGCAAAATACTATAATTTTTCCTTGTGGCTTCTTTGAAGGGAGTTTTAAAAATATGGGTAGGGTTACCATAAATTGTTCTGATGGGTACAAACTATCTAGCTATCTATTTTTCATATGTCTCAGAGGGAGATGTTTAATAAGAGTAAAAATGTGAGTGAGCAGGTGCAAAAACTATGGCAATTTGCTATTTTTCTGAATACTTGATTTTGGTTCTGACCTTTCCTTGAGCCCTAGGAGATCAGGATTTTTTTTTTAAATTAAAGTTCAGTTGTTCTATGATAGTCTGATTTCAAGATCTCTTGTTGGAAAATAGTTATTTCTGAGATTGATATAGAACAGAGGTCTTCAAACTTGGCCCTTTCATGACTTGTGAACTTCAACTGGGAATTCTGGGAGTTGAAGTCCACAAGTCATAAAAGGGCCAAGTTTGAAGACCCCTGATATAGCATGTCCCAGGAGGTCATGTTTTGTCCCGCTGTTTTTTGGCATTATGGTTACTTACATACTTACATGCCGATGCACCAACACAGAGCAAAGTAGGTAACCTTTTGTGTGTAGTAGTAGACTTACCTGGAGTCAATAGTACCTCATGATTATCTCACAAAACGGCTGCTGTTGGAGAGTATGATTGTCTGTTCATAAATGGAAAGGGACATCACAAAATACATGTTTTGGCAGATGTTCGTAAGCCAGGCATCATACAAAACAGTACTTTATCTTGATTTTATGACGTGAGACCCTGTATATATCTTCTCTTTAGCTCTGAAACGCAACAGCTTCCTTATTATTCGTGCATACTCCTCACCAAATGCTTGTAATTGGTTGGTGTCTATTTTAAAAAATGCCTGATTAGAATCCCATAGGAGGTGAATTCAGCGTAGCAAGTTGCTTTAGATCAAGCCACTGCACTTGTAGTTGATTTAAGAGTGCAGATTTTTATTTATATTAACCTGGTATTTTTTGACATCTCTGGCAGGTTCACAGGAGCTCTTAGGGAGCGGCGGGGCTGTGATTACATGCCTGAGTTCTGCTCCAATATAGGCCTGACTGAACCAGAATACAATGTGCCCCGTTGCACAATGTAGCTGAAGCTTCTCTTGGAGGAAAAACACCACTCCGTTTTACTTAAAATTCCATTTACGAAGGAGAAAGGGTTCTAGAAAAGTGGATCAGAGCAACAGTGATGAGGGCTGATCACCACATTAAAAAAATCAGAGTCTGTGGTTTGAAATCACACGAGCATAGGAGATGCAGAGGTAGTCCTTGACTTACAACTGTTTGTTTAGTGACCTTTCAACGTCATAGCAGCACTGAAAAAAACTGACATGACCAGTCCTTACAAACATGGCAGCATCCCTACCATCACGTGATCAAAATTCAGGCACATTTGTCAACTGGCATGTATTTATGACTGTTGTACCATCCCAGGGTGATATAAATCAGCATTTGTGATTTACTCAACTGGCTTCCAACAAGGAAAGTCAATGGGTGAGGCTGGATTTGCTTAACGAACCGGTGATTCACTTAACAATCAGCGTGATTTGTAGCAGAAAGGTCGTAAAGTCAGGCCCTACTTGCTTAACAACCACCTTGCTTAACAATGGAAATTCTGATTCCAGTTGTCCTATGTTGAGGACTATATACTCTGCACACTGCAGTAATTAAGCAGCAGGGCTTGCAGTGAACTAGAGAGGATAAACGGGTGGTTTTTTCCTTCTCTTCAGGTAGTCCTCAATCAAATATTCTGAGTTTTGTTGCCATTTTAGAGTAGGGTAAGGCAAGTTTGGGATCTAACTTTGAAAAACAAAAAACAGCCTCAACCCTTGAAACAATTGTGTTTATTTGTCACTGTGCCACATCATTCCAGATTCCGAATGGCTAATTTAGAAATGTTCCTTCAACTTCAGCACAAACAAGAGATTTCACAAACACACACACACACATACACACACACACACACACACACACGTTTCCTGTCACTTTCTAATCTTCTTAAAGGCCTTCAGCCCATCCTGTCACAAAACTCAGTCATGGCTTCTCTTTCTCCTTCTGCAAAGCCTTGTGTTTGACAGAACCGTCATTAACAGGGAATGGATAGAATAAGCGAACACACTTTGAGCCCAACAGAAATTCGTTGTAAATATAATTGCTTCATTAGTGCGGTGCTCTCCTGCCCTTCTTGATAGGGGCAGCTAAATTGTGCCATGTTTTGATTTTAATGCTAATTGCTTTAGGCAAGGCATGCATTACATTTTGCAAGTCATGCGTATCTAGTTCCTAATTCTTTGGTGGGGTACAAATGAAGACATATTCCTTTGTGACTTGCACCTTCTTTATGAAAGGCCTTATAGTTGTACTTTTGCATACCTGGAAAGAAAAAGTGATCGGGTTTTCTATGAGAACAAGCTGAAGTTGTTTGCGCCAATCACATTGACAGGAGAGAGATTTGGTGTGATTGGTGCAAAGAATACTGTGAATGTGCTGTTCATTCACTTTTCCCTCAATTACCTATATCAGGGGTCTTCTAACTTGGTCCTTTTATGACTTGTGGACTTCAACTCCCAGAATTCCTCAGCTGGCTGAGGAATTCTGGGAGTTGAAGTCCACAAGTCATAAAAGGGCCAAGTTTGAAGACCCCTGATCTACATTATTGTCCTTTCCCCTTTCCCGGAGAAGAGAAACAGAGTCTGAACTAATGTTTGAAGCAAAGGTGTAAACAAGTAATGTGTCAGTAATGATATATTTGCACATCATCAGTACTCACAATAACTGTATCCAAAATTAAAATTGAGAAACTGTTTTGTGCAGGTGTTGCGCTGGGGCAAAATACTCAGTCCCAGGACTTCCTTATGAATCTATTGCTGAAAGCAGTCTCCTGTATGGAAAGATAATGCTTTGAAAAAACTCATGAAGGCTAGCAAACTTATCTTTTTTGATCATGCTTTAATGGCCTTACAAACATATGAATAAAAGGTTGGGTCGTGCCTTTTCCATGGGTAGAAGGTTCTTTGGAGTGTTCCGTAATGGCCTGTGAATTTTTTTAGGGTCCTGATTTGCAAATTGCTTTAGGACACGACGATGCAACAGAGATTGAACTGTTGTTTGATAAATATTCAATATTGCTTTAAGCAAGCTACATTAGTATTGTAGCCTCCATAGTATGAAAGTTAAATAACAAAGAGGCCTGCTTCGCCTCTGAAAGAAAGAAAAAAAGAAAAATCTTAGTCTGAGTATAGATAAAATAAGAGATAAGATAACCTTTATTGACATTTGTTTACTGTGGGCACAACGGACACATCAAAAATGAAATTTAGTTGCCCGCTCTCAAAGTGAAACACATACATGACACATACCTAAACATACTATCTACAACAGCGGTTCTCAACCTTTTCCGGGGCTCGACCCCAGCCCGCATCACGCATGCGCGGTGCGACGGGGCACATTGCGCATGCCCGGTGCGACGGGGCGCATCGTGCATGCCTGGCGCAACGGCCCGCATCGCAAAGGGGAAAAAATGGCTGACCAAAATAAAAAAAATGGCAGGCCCGCATCGCGCATGCGCGGCACGACGGCCCGCATCGCAAAGGGGGGGGAAAATGGTCGACCGAAAAAAATGGCCAACCAAAAAAAAAATGGCGGGCCCGCATCGCGCATGCGCGGCACGACGGCCCACATCGCAAAGGGGAAAAAAATGGCCGGCCAAAAAAAGAATGGCCAACCAAAAAAAAATGGCGGGCCCGCATCACGCATGCGCGGCGCGACGGCCCGCTTCGCAAAGGGGAAAAAATGGCCGACAAAAATAAAAAATATGGCCGACCCAAAAAAAATGCCGGACTGCGGTGTTTGGCGACCCCCGTGAAATGGTTGTTCGACCCCAAATGGGGTCGCGACCCACAGGTTGAGAACCGCTGATCTACAACATATGTATGGACCCACACCCCTACATATACATAACAAATAAATATTAAATACTGTCCAACTTGAATATATAACGGAAGGAGGAAGCTTGAGAGTTCACAAGATTAATGCTGTATGGAATAAAATAATAGGCAAAGAATATGGATGGGACATATTCATATCGCTTTTTTGTCCATCCTCAGCCATTCACCAAGGCAGGAGAAGCTTTCCAAGTTCTGCTGCTTCCTTGCTTTCTGTTTCTTGCAATATAAGCAACCAATTAAGAAATTGGTATAGCTCTGTGAGTTACTGTTATCCCTTTTAAAAATCAGAAATATCTTTCTTTTCTGAATGCACTTCTTTTTTCTTTTCTTTTTTTTTTTTTTTTGCACTAATCCTTTGTACTAATGCCTCTTCAACTCATAGCTGGCTTTATAAAGTCACCTCTCTCTCAAAAGAAACTGACAGAGGAAAGTGTGGAACTGCACTGTGAGGCTATTGGCAGCCCCATCCCCGAAATCCAGTGGTGGTTTGAAGGAGCAGATCCCAGTGAAACCGCCATACAGCTGTGGGATGGCGCCTGGCAGGACCGGGTCCAAATCAGCGCGACCTACCAGCACCACTCCTCCAGCACTATCGCCATCACTGACCTGGGGATTGAAGACTCTGGCACGTACGAATGCTGGGCCAGCAACGACCCCGATCGTAACCACTTGTCGAAGAGCCCCAAAGTCAAGTGGATCCGCTCCCAGGCGAATGTCATTGTCACTAAGCGTGAGTGGCGGCAGACCTGAGTGTTGGCGTTCCCGCGGACGCCAAAATGTCTCCAACGTTACCGTCCCTGCGCCCGCCTCTCCTTCCACCTGAGTACCCGTGGCTTCCCACGACCCTTCTAGGCACCTCCGTTTCCTAACCCTCGTGAATCCCACAGGGATCTGCTGTAGCCTTGCTCAAACACACCTCTCCGTTAAAATGATCCTGCCCTTTTGGGATCCGTTGCAGTGCTGCTTCTCTCGCCCCGATGCTCCCATTAGAAACAGAGAACAAGGTTGCCTTGGCGCTGCTTCCACCGGTCATTTCCAAACCTTGTTTCCCCCCCCCTTCTCTTCCTCTTCTTCCTCCTTCTCCTGCTCTGATATTTCTTCCTGCATCTGTGCAGTTGTGCTTGCTTTTTTTTTTTTTTTTTGCTTTCCCGCTTTACAAGGAGCACAATTTTCCGTGGGGCGAGTCCAAACAGTATTTGTGCTTGTTGTAATGGCAACCGTTTCTGAGATGGCCAAACTTCCTCTTTGCCACCTAGGTCATATGCTTAGTTCTCCTTGGCTGTGGAATGACCAGTCGGCTGTCCTTCCATACGCAGAGCTGCAAGTCAAATTTTTTAACGGGGGGGGGGAAAATAACCCACGATGCGGCTAACGCAGGGGTCCTCAAACCTGGCCACTTTAAGACGTGTGGACTTCAACTTCCAGAATTCCAGAGGCAGCCATGCATGGCTGGCTGGGGAATTCTGGGAGTTGAAGTCCACACGTCTTAAAGTGGCCAGGTTTGAGGACCCCTGGGCTAATGGCTAAAATGCTGAACTTGCATTTATGGGCTTCAGTTTTGGATTTATACGCATTTTATACGTTTTCACTCTTGGCTTTCAAATTCTTCCGAAGCCTCTTGAAAGCTTGATCAAAGATTCCTTCTTGAGATCAGGAATGACTTTCCCATTCCCAAGGCTAAGATCTCCTGGGTTCATATAAGGCGATGGTGCAGCCTGGCCAGCCTAGCCAATGCAACATATGAACTAGGTCCATGCTGTATAGACTATGCTTCAAAACCTCTGCAGTAGACCAGCTTCACTCTGCGAGTAATTGTTCCTTAACTGAAGGAAGTTTGCAAATAGCTGTTCTATCGTTTAAAACGAAACGAAATAATTCTTGATAAACGGAAACATCTTTAGGAGGGCACGTCTCAGGAGGGTGTTTTATACCCAGTCTGATAAGAAATGGCTGCCATGGATGAATTGGCGGGGAAACTATTCGTAGCAGTATATTTCTCTTGAAATGAAAATGGTGATTAAATATGATGGTTGGCTTGGGTAAACTTCTTTCAGTGCTCAAAATCTTTGTTTAGAGGTTGAAGTGAAAGCCCAGTGCCCTTTGGGG
This sequence comes from Bothrops alternatus, assembly GCA_034064705.1. Lineage (NCBI taxonomy): Eukaryota > Metazoa > Chordata > Lepidosauria > Squamata > Viperidae > Bothrops > Bothrops alternatus. Next base: position 980,959 of record JARGCV010000305.1, read on the forward strand.
GGGGGAAGTTGCACACCAACTACATTTCATTCTGTTTCCCTGCAGTTTAGGGGAGGGTCATTAATTTATTGAAATCCAAAAGAAACAAAGCATGAAAAGAACCACATAGTCCTCTTGGGCAGAACTAGGCAACCTTGGCTCTTTCATGACGCGTGGACTTCAACTCCCAGAATTCCTGAGCCAGCCGTGCTGAGGGGACAGGGAGAGGTTTCCAAGCTGAGCCATGCTGGCTCAGGAATTCTGGGAGTTGAAGTCCACGAGTCCTAAAAGAGCCAAAGTTCCCCACTCCTGCTATAAACCAACTCTGGTTTGTACCTTTAGAGCAGGGGTCTTCAAACTTGGCCCTTTTATGACGCGTGGAGTTCAACTCCCAGAATTCCTGAGCCAGCCGTGCTGAGGGGAAAGGGAGAGGTTTCCAAACTGAGACAAGCTGGCTCAGGAATTCTGGGAGTTGAAGTCCACCAGTCATAAAAGAGCCATGGTTGCCTAGCCCTGCTCTTGGGTATTCCGTGCATACGGACTCGGGTGCATTCGTCCCATTGTTTCTCTCTCAAAGAAACGCCAAGAAAATAGCTATGACCATTGTGACTTTGCCTGTGACTGACCTTATTCCTCACCAGGTGAGAAATCCTTCTTCATGACAGGTGAGGGCTAATACAGGTAGTCTTCGACTTACAACAGTTCATTTAGGGACCGGACCGTTCAGAGTTAACAAAGGCACTGAAAAAAAGTGACTTAAGACCATTTACCACACTTAACAGCCATCCCCACGATCTTGTGATCAAAATTCATGCACTTAGCAACTGGTTCATACTTAGGACGGTTGCCGTGTCCCGGGGTCACGTGATCTCCGTTTGAGACCTTCTGACAAGCAAAGTCAATGGAGAAGCCAGAGTCACACAGCAATTGTGTTACTGACTTAAGAACTATACGCAGGGGTAGGCAACCTTGGCTCTTTTATGACTCGTGGACTTCAACTCCCAGAATTCCTGAGCCAGCCAGGAAGTTGAAGTCTGGGAGTTGAAGTCCACGAGTCATAAAAGAGCCAAGGTTGCCTACCCCGGAACTATAGTGATTCACTTGAAACTCTGGCAAGAACGCTTGTAAAATAGGGCAAAGTGACTTACTTGGCAGCAGAAATGTTGGCCTCCATTGTGCTTGCACGTTGTGGACTTTCTGCACACTGCCTTCTGCCATTATTAATCCTTGTGTTTCTCACTGAGCCCAGGTAGGCAAAGAAGTCTATAGGAAATTTGCCGTTTCCAGAGTCTTTGTGGTTGAGCTGGGCTTATAGTGGGGACGATCCCACCCCGAGGCTGCCAATTTCTCCCTTTATTTCTCTTCTTGAACTGGCTTAAGATCCTAAATGCAATTTCTGCTCCTGGCTTAAGATTTGAGCTACAGGTGGCCCTCGGCTTACAATGATTCATTTAATGACCATTTGAAGTTAACAGTGACGATGAAAAAAGGGATAAGACATTTGTCGCACGACCGTTGCTTGTATCCCCCATCAAAATTTGGATGCTTTGGCAACTGGCATGCATTTATGACCTGCAGTGTTCTGGGCTCACGTGATCATCGTTTGCAGCCTTCTGACAAGCAGAGTCACCTTCACTGAACAACCTGTGTTACTAATTTAACAACTGCCGTGGCAAGAAAGATGGTCAAATGGGACAAAACTCACTTAACAATTATCTTGCTTAGCAATGGAAACTTGGGGTTCAACTGTGGTCATAAGTCGAGTACTACCTGTATACAGCCGTTTTTTTTATCAAAATATTCCTGAGAGAGAGAGAGAGAGAGAGAGAGAGAATGGAACTAGATGTTTCTCTATGGCAGGGGTTCTCAACCTTGGCAACTTTAAGACTTGTGGACTTCAACTTCCAGAATTCCTCAGCCAGCTTTGCTGGCTGAGGAATTCTGGGAGTTGAAGTCCACAAGTCTTAAAGTTGCCAAGGTTGAGAACCCCTGCTCTATGGTGATTGTTCAGAAAGGAGAAGAACGTGCATGTGTGTTTAAGCAGGAAAAAAATAAAGCAAATACATTTACTCCAAAATAACAAATAAAGCACCCAGAATGTTTTCAACAATTCAGCGGGTCTGTTATGCATAGATGCACTATTTTCTTTATTCCAGTAGCTGTATTTGTTATTAGTTAACATTAGAATAATGATGTGCTTAGAAGGTGATGTGCTGCTTAGAAATTACCGTTATCTCTGCTTCCTGATCTCTTTCCCTTCAAATCCATGGGATGGTTTTATGTGTGGCGTTTCACGATTTGTACAACTGGCCGCATGGTTAAAACCTCAGAGCCTGCATCTTAATGATAAGGATTAAATGCAATTAGCAACCCAGCTGCTTTTTTTTTTAGGCACGCAGGTGAGGTGACCGAACCTTGTTTCAAAACCCCAGGGTTCTTCGCTTCTTTTCAGAGGTGCTAAAACATGCCGACACGACACCTTCATGACATCCTAACCTAGTTTCGTTTTCTTCTTAACAATCAGGGCCCCAAATCTCAACCTCTCCTGAAGTAACGGCTGGATCGAACGTGATTATTTCATGTAACATAAGTGACCCACCAACATCTATCAAAGGCAATTACTGGATGAAAGGAGAGAAGACGCTTGAGTCCAATAAGACCGCGCTGGATTTTACCTCATACATGTAGGTGATTTTAAATAAAGCATACACGAGTTAAGTATCAGAACCAGTTTGGTGTAACGGTTCAGGTGCTGGCCTAGAAACTGGGAGACAGAGTTCTAGTCCCACCTTAGGCATGAAACCGACTAGGTCAGCGGTTCTCAACCTTTTCTGGGGCTCGACCCCGGCCCGCATCGCGCATGCGCGGCGCAACGGGGTGCATCGCGCATGCGCGGTGGAGTGCATCGCGCATGTACGGCGCGACGGGGCGCATCGCAAAGGGGAAAAAATGGCCGACCAAAAAAAAATGGCGGGCCCGCATCGCGCATGCGCGGCGCGACGGCCTGCATCACAAAGGGGAAAAATGGCCGACCAAAAAAAAATGGCGGACTGCGGTGTTTGGCGACCCCCGTGAAATGGTCGTTCGACCCCAAATTGGGTCGCGACCCACAGGTTGAGAACCGCTGGACTAGGTGACTTTGGGCCAATCACCAGGAGACGGTGAGTTCTAGTCCCGCCTTAGACATGAAACCAACTGGGTGAGTTTGGGCCAATCACCAGGAGCCAGTGAGTTCTAATCCCACTTTAGGCATGAAAAACTGGCTGGGTGGCTTTGGGCCAGTCACATTTTATCATCTCAATCCACTTCACAGGGTTGTTGTGGAGAAAGGAGGAGGAAGAAATATTATATGTTCATCGCCTTGAGTTGTATCTGAAAGAAAATATGGGATAAAAATCTTAAAAAAAAAAAAGTATGTATCTCAGAATCAGCAGCTTCCCCAAATAGAATATTTCCTCCAAATGCAAAATGAGGAAGCCAGCTCCTTTGGCCCACGTTAACAATGTTCAGTGGAATCATTTTTTACAGTAAACAAAACAAAAATTTGATTTCACTCAGAAGTAAATTGTTGAATGGAGATTATCTCCTAGGAAGTATGCGTGGCACTTAAAGAAGTTAACAACCCGTTCCTTCCTCCTCTCCCTAGGATCTTGCTAGTAGGGTGGGGATGGGAGTAATGAATTGTACGCATTAGCTTAACAACAAGTCTGAAATGCATTGCCTGCAGAAAGCCTAATTCTTAGCTGATTGTCACTGCACACAGAAATCTCTGGTGCTTAAATGTTGGGCAGTGCTAGCTTCTTTCCAAATTAGAAAGGAGGTGGGAATAGGCAGGTATCCTTCAGCTGAGAACAGTGTCTCACTTAGTAGCAGGCGTAACACAGAAATGGGGAAACGCAGTGTGCAAAATAATTGTGTTTTTTTTTCTTTTTTAATCTGGTTTTAACCCAACTAAGTACTGCAAAAGCCCACAGTATTTAAAGATAAAGAGGTAGTTCTTAACTTATAACAGTTCATTTGAAGTTACAGTAGCATTGAAAAAAAAGTGACAAGTCTATTTTTTACGCTTAATGACCATTGCGGCCTCCCCCTCCCACATGGTCATGTGATCAAAATTCAGACACTTGGCAACTGGCTCATATTTATGACGGTTGTAGTGTCCCGGGGTCCTGTGATCAGCTTTTTGTGACCTGACAATGGAAACTAGTCAAGGAGAGAAGCAAGCTAGAACTAAGGAGAAACTTCCTGACAGTTGGAACAATTAACCAGCGGAACAACCCGCCTCCAGAAGCGGTGGATGCTCCAACACTGGAGGATTTTAAGAAGAGACTGGACAGCCATTTGTCTGAAATAGTATAGGGTTTCCTGCCTGAGCAGGACTAGATGACTAGATGACCTCCAAGGTCCCTTCCAACTTTATAATTATTATTATTATTAAGTAAAAATCAATGGGGGAAGCCAGATTCACTTAATAACCATACTACTAACTTAACCGCTGCAGTGATGCACTTAAGAACTATGGCAAGGCAAGTTGTAAAACGGGGCAAGACTCATTTCACAAATGTTTCACTTAGCAACATAAATTTTGGGCTGAGTTGTGGTCATAAGTCGAGGACTGCCTCTACTGAAAAGAGGGACATACACTTCTGCTAGCCACTTAACAGCCAGAAGGGTAGCTGTGTAATACATATAGTCTTCAGTGTATGGCCACAAGTGAGACCAGAATTTCTGTCGTTCAGCAGAGCAGCTGTTGAATGAGTCATGCCCAAATTTAAGACCTTTTTTTTTTGCCATGGTTCAGCAAGTCGCAGCCGTCATTGAGTGAGTCATGCAGTCTTCAAGCAAAGGGAAGGCAGGCTGGGGAAGTCGTAAATGGGGAGCACATGACCCTAGGAGGCTACAAATGTAAATACAAGCCAAGCAACCAAATTTTGATGGCATGGCTTGCATTGGTGGTAAGCGCAAGGACTGGTTGCACATTTTTCAGTACTTTGGATCAATGGATGGCTGTGAGTTGACTACTTGTGTTAATTTCTGATCAGGCTTAATTAAAACAAAGAGAAATCCCTTGGAAAACGTGGTATTCCACCAGACAGGCAATTAATAGAAACTTGTCAATCTGATTATCTTTGTGACAGTGCCTTGTGCATTAAACAAGACACACCATCCTAGAAGGAGTGATTGATTTGCTATTTGCCTTCTTCAGCTTCATTTATATGTGGAAGATATAATTAGGTGTTTTAATCAGCAGAGTTTTAGGTATATGTCCTACCCTTTGGTAGCAAATCTAATCCAGCTTTTCCTAGTATTTTGTTTTCTCCTGGATGATGCTGGAATGTAGCTCCTCTGTCAGAGTGTGCCCAGTCTTATTATGCGAGATAACCCAGGAGTAAACACAGTAAACAGTGGTTTGTATTAAATGGTGGTTTATCTTACACTATCTACAATATCATACACCAGGAACAATATACACACACGTGGTAATACAGCAGGATCCAACAAACCACAATTACAGCAGGAACCAGAAGAGAGAACACACAGCAGCAGAGCCTTCCTTTGATATAATGGCTCTTAAAGGGACACAGACTCAGCTGGCTCTTAAAGGGACATAGACCCTGCTGAGCCATTCCCATCATTACATCATACATCTCACGTTACATCAGCTGGTTAGCTTTTAAAGCATTACCTTGACATCCTCTGACTCCCTGACCCTTGCGTTTGCTGAGTGAAGTGGTAGTTGACAATATCCATTCCCAATTCTCCTGCTCTAATGGTTTTTTGTGTGTTCTACTTGTTACCTCCTGGTGTATGTGTGAGCTTGTGTGTGTGTTTTTGAATCCTAGGATCCCCAAAGTGGATTATGAAACCTCAGGAGAGTACCACTGCGTCTTTAACACCACGCCTGTCTCAAGAGGAACGGTGTACGTGAAAGGTAACTTCAACCTGTGGACGCTTCAGTCCTCTGCTTTTTCCCCCTGTTCATTACATAGAGGAGAAGGGCTTTCTGTTGTCAAATCCATGAGGAACGAGCCACTGCTCCTTGGTTCCCCTAACTTCCTCTCTAGTCTGAGAAAGAAAGGAGCCCCGGTGGTGCAGTGATTAAAAGGCAGAATTGCAGGCTAACTCACTGCCCACTGTCAGCAGTTCGATCCTGACTGGCTTGAGGTTGAATCAGCCTTCCATCCTTCTGGAGGTCAGTAAAATGAGGATCCAGACTGTTGCGGGCAATATGTAGACCGCTTAGAGAGGGCTGTAAAGCAGAGCTCCCCAGCCTTTCCGGGGTTGGCATCCCAGAGGGAAGGGGAGGAGCAGGGAAATATGCGCGTGCATGCACACATGTGCGAACAGGCATGCGCGCGGCAGCAGCGCTAACACCCGTGTGCATGTGCAAGCGGTCCGCGCAGGCCCACAGCAGCGCTGGTGGTGGCACCGGCGCCTGTGCACGTGTAAACAGGCCGCTAGCTCCCATGCCCGTGCGCAAATGGGCCACCAGCACTCATGCATGTGCACAAGTGGGCTGCTAGCGCCCGCACACATGTGCAAACAGGGCCTCTAGGTCTCACACGGTGGGGCTAGCACAAGTGGGGGGTGCACATAAATGTGCGTGCACTCGCTAGCCATTCCTACAGCCCAGTGGCCAATAGGTGGCCACGGACCACAGGCTGGAGACCCCGGCTGTAAAGTACCGTGAAGCAGTTTATATGTCTTAGTGCTGGTGCTGCCCATTTTTCATCACCTGGAGGGGACCACAAAAGTACCCAAATATTTGTCTCTAGGAAATCGGAGCATTTCCAGGTATAGCAAGCAAATTTTTGTGGAAGTCTGTTTCTGTTGATGTAGACTGGCCAGGTATCCTCTAGGTCAATGATGGCGAACCTTTTAGAGACCAAGTGCCCAAACTGCAACCCAAAACCCACTTATGTATCACAAAGTGCCAGGGCTGCATCAGCATTGTGGTGCCCTCGGGGGGCGTGGCCTACTGGGTGCGCGTAGCTACAGTGGTCATGGCAGACTGGGTGAGCATGGCTGGGGCCAGGGCAGCGGGGGCCAGTCCCTCGCCATCTCCGGGGCATCCTCGGGGGACCAACGCCACTTGCTCGCTCACTTCCTGCCCTGTTGCTTCCGCCACATGCTCGCTACTCTGGCAAACTCTACTGGGGCAACAGCGCACATGCCCACAGAGAGGGCTCTGAGTGCCGCCTCTGGCACGCATGCCACTGCTCTAGGTCACGGTTTCCCAACGTTGGCAAGTTTAAGACACATGGACTTCAACTCCCAGAATTCCCCAGCCAGCCATGGGAGCTGGGAGTTGAAGCCCAGGCATCTTAAAGTCGCCACTATTCAGAAACCCTGCTGTAGGTAAATCGGATTGCAATTTCCATACTGGAATTGTGGGGTTCGTAACTGGATACATCCCGAGGAGGCTAAGTTGGGGGAGGCTGGTATGATAATGAGCTAGTTAGGATGCAATTTGCAGGTAGACTCTGCTGACTGCCAGGAGAAGGAGTTTCTGTTGTCAAGTCCATGGGGAACGAGCCACTGCTCGTTGGTTCCCCTAGCTTCCTCTATAGCAGCGGTTCTCAACCTGTGGGTCGTGACCCCATTTGGGGTCGAACGACCATTTCACGGGGGTCGCCAAACACCGCAGTCCCCAATTTTTTTTTGGGTCCACCATTTTTTCCCCCTTTGCGATGTGGGCCGCCGCGCATACGCAATGCGGGCCTGCCATTTTTATTTTTTTGGGGTCGGCCATTTTTATTTTTTTTTGGTCCCATTTTTTTTCCCCTTTGCGATGCGGGCCGTCGCGCGCGCATGCGTGATGTGGGCCGGGGTCGCGCTTGCGCGGGCCGGGGTCGAGCCCCGGAAAAGGTTGAGAACCGCTGCTCTATAGTCTAAGAAAGAAAGGAGCCCCTGTGGTGCAGTGATTAAAAGGCAGTATTGCGGGCTAACTCACTGCCCACTGCCAGCAGTTCGATCCTGACCGGCTCGAGGTTGACTCAGCTTTCCATCCTTCCGAAGTCAGTAAAACGAGGACCCAGACTGTTGTGGGCAATACGAAGTCAGTAAAACGAGGACCCAGACTGTTGTGGGCAATACGCTGACTCAGTAGACCGCTGAGAGAGACGGCAGTAAAGCACTGGGAAGTGGTATATAAGTCTTAAGTACTCTTGCTATTGCTAAATGAACTCCCTATGTCAGTGGTGGTGAACCTATGGCAGGGGTGCCAGAGGCGGCACTCAGAGCCCTCTCTGTGGGCACATGCGCCGTCGCCCCAGTCCTAGGCCTTCAGCTGGGTTTTATAAAACCTTTTCGCTTTAGGCCTCCACCGCCGTGTGCAAAAAAAAAAAGGTTCAGTCAGTCAATTTCAACCTCGCAGGGAAAAAAAAAATCTCGCAAAGTTGGAATTGATTGATTGAACTTTTTAGTCCCATCCAGTCTGCCATTACTACTGCAGCCACGCCCAGCCAATGGGCCACACCCACCCGGCACCGGACGATGCATAAGTGGGTTTTGGGTTGCAGTTTGGGCACTCAGTCTCTAAAAGGTTCGCCATCACTGCCCTATGTTTTCCCAGCCTTGTGCACGTCTGTCCCCAAGAGCTAAATCCCAGACCAGGGATAGGCAACCTTGGCTCGTGGACTTTTATGACTCTTGGGCTTCAGCTCCCAGTGGCTCAGGAATTCTGGGAGTTGAAATCGGCGAGTCATAAAAGAGCCAAGGTTGCCTACCCCTGTCCCTTGCCAAAAAAGGAGGCAAATGTTTGTCACCTGCTGCCAAGGCCTGTTCATGATGGATGAGTTTATAGGATGAGTGGATGGATGAGTGTTTTCTTAATCAGCCTCTCCTCCGGCCTCTCTTTGAGCTGATTACCTCGGCTGGTTTTTCTGATATCCTTCTGCAGTCGCCCCCCACGTGACAGCCTACAAGAAGATGGAACACGCCACCGAAGGGGACGTAGTAACGCTGACTTGCAAATGCAATTCTTACCCTCCTGTCGTCCAGTGGACCTGGTACAAGCTGGTAGACAAGGTGCCTCAGGTTAGTGCCTTTCCCTGCCATGGGCTCGGGATTCTTCCGGCTCGTTCGGAATAGGTGGCCTTGCTCCTTATGGAGAAGCCACGTCAGGAATCCACCGGTGACCTTTCCGGGTCTTGCGTCAGAGAAGGCAGGTTAGTAGTAGTAGTAGTAGTAGTAGTAGTAGTAGTAGTAGTAGTAGTAGTAGTAGTAGTAGTAGTAGTAGTAGTGGTAGTGGTAGTAATAAAGTTGGAAGGGACCTTGGAGGTCATCTAGTCCAACCCCCTGCTCAGGCAGGAAACCCTATACCATTTCGGGTTGAAGAGAGAGATCAACATGCATACCTGTAAAAAAAAAATACCCACTTGGAAATCAGATAGTCCTCGACTTACAACCATTCATTTAGTGACTGTTCAAAGTTACAGTGGAACTGGGAGGGGGGAAGTGATCCGTGATGGTTTTTCGCACTTGGCACCATTGCAGCGTCCCCCTGCTCATGTATGTGGTCAAAATTAGGGTGTGTGTTTATGAGAGTTGCCCTGTCCCACGGTCACATGACCACCATTTATAATCTTGCCAGATGCGCTTAATGTCCCCACGATTCGCTTAACTGCAGCAGTTCACTGGTGGCAAAGGAAGGTCATAAAATGGGACAAAATTCAGTTAACAACTGCCTTGCTTTGCAGTGGAAATTTTGGTCAGAAGTCGAGGACTGTCTGTACCAGGGGTCCTCAACGCTGGCTGAGGAATTCTGGGAGTTGAAGTCCACACGTCTTAAAGTGGCCAAGGTTGAGGACCCCTGGTCTATACAACATTGGCTGTCTTCTGCTGATGACTAGAAACCTGATGCCAGTTTTTAAATAGTATTAATCTGAGCTTAAGGGCTGGAGAGTACTTCAGTATAAAAAGCCCAAACACTTTCTTTTTATTAAAAGGGTGTGACTGGCCACTAACAAAGTAGATTCCTTTTCCCAATTATACAACTGATAGGGGTTTTTCCCCCCCATTGGTGGCCGGAGTGCATAGAATTATAGAGCACATGAGAAAAGGTTAAATATTTTAATATTTTACTTGTATACCACCCAGAGTCCCTCTGTGAGGGAGATGGGCAGTTTCTCAATTTAATAAATAAAATAAAATAAAATAAATTGTGTGTCATATTCCAGCAAGGGCTAGAAGAAAACCCAGTCTAAAAGAGGAGGTGCAGTCAATGCTACAAATTTATTTTTATTTATCAAATTTATACGCTAGTGACTGGGTGGTTTATAGATAAAATCTATACAGCCATATACAAAGAGACATACAGTAGTGGGCAAAATTTGTGGAAACCTTTTGGGAAAAATGTATTTTTGAGGTTTAATGGCTAATAACACCACTTTTTTTTGGAGTAGTACCATAAAATTACATATCAATGGAAAGATAATTTAATCAAGAATGTAATGCAACATAGTTTGTTCAATTATCTGTGCTGCATTCTATGAAAAGGTATAGTCAAATAACCAGAAAAAGGAAGCACAACTTGCTTAGGTCGATATCAGGTGGCTGTCCTTCCTCTGATTGTAGCCAATGAGCATGAGTGTTTATAGAGCCAATCAGGTTCATCTTGTTTTGGCAATGAGCCAATCAGATCACAGTAGGATTCAATTTATTGATGTCATGTATTGAAGCCGAAAGGAGGACATTTGTCAGTGTGTTATGAGATCACTATCTAGTGGGTTGGATTTTTTTGTGTTCTTTCGTTGAGTGAGCTTGTAAAACGTAATAAAATTACAGCCATGATGCAAAAAGTTGACTGGTTGCCCAGAAAGCAATGTAAAATAGTATTATTAAGTGAACAAGGCTACAGTTATAAAGAAATTAGAAGAAAAATTGGTGGAAACTTAACCAAAGGTGGCATTTCTACTGTACACTTTTCACAAAAGGTTTCCACAATTTTGGCCACTACTGTAGTTAAAAAGCATTTAAAAATAAAAAAAGCTGGAGGGGGGTCACGAACCACCCCCATGGTTGCATGCTGCTTTTGGACCCCTGTGCCAGTTGGTGCCCTACCAGAAGGGTGAGGGCAAGATATATTTATCAAATTTATATGTTACCCATCTCTCCAGAGGTGAGACACTAACGAGGTTGGTGATCTGATTAGAAAAAAGAAAAAAGCGCGTGTAGTCCTCGACTTACACCAGTTCATTTAGTGACCGTTCAAAGTTACAACAACACTGAAAAAAGTGACTTGCTGCAAATTGCTAAGGAGGGTCCCACCTTGGCCTCTTCCTCCTCCTCACCAGGTGTTCCAAGCTCCGCCTTCTGGGAAAGAGCCCCTCCCTCCTGTGACTCTGGACTCTGCAAGCAGTCCTCAACTTAACAACAGTTTATTTAGTGACTGTTCAAAGTTATGACAGCACTGAAAAATGTGACTTACAACTGTTTTTCACACAACCGTTGCAGCATCCCCAAGGTCACGTGATCAAAATTCAGATAATAATAATAATATAATAATAATAGAGTTGGAAGGGACCTTAGAGGTCATCTAGTCCAACCCCCTGATCAGGCAGAAAATACAATACCATTTCGGACAAATGGGTGTCCAGTTTCTTCTTAAAAACTTCCAGTGTTGGAGCATTCACCGCTTCTGGAGGCAGGTGGTTCCACTGGTTAATTGTTCTAATTGTCAGGAAGTTTCTCCTTAGTTCCAGGTTGCTTCTCTCCTTGCTTAGTTTCCATTTGTTGCTTGGCAACTGGTTCATATTTATGACGGTCACAGTGTCCCTGGGCTCACGCGATCCCTTTTTGCGACCTTCCGCCAAGCCAATGGGGGGAAGCCAGATGCACTTAACAACCACGTTAACCAATTGAACAACCGCCGTGACTCATTTAACAACGGCGGCAAGAAACGTTCTAAAATGGGCCAAAACTCACTGGACCACTGTCTTCCTTTGCAGCAGAAATTTGGGGCTGGGTTGTGGTCGTAAGCCGAGGACTTACCTGTGGCTCTTTCTTAAGGGCCTGCCTCTGTAGCTAGTAACCACCCCTTTTCCTCCTCCAGTCTGTCCTCAACGGCACCGAGGAAAGGTTCTACATCACGTCCAACGGCTCCAGGACAGACCTTCAGATCATTTCTTTGGACCTGGAGAAGGACCCTGGGACTTACGTCTGCAACGGCACCAACGAAATGGGCGAAGGGAGCGCTGAGGTGAACCTGAGGGTGCGGAGCCGGCTGGCTGCTTTGTGGCCCTTCTTGGGGATTGTGGCAGAAGTGCTGGTCCTGGTCACAATAATCTTCATCTATGAGAAGAGGAGAAAGCCCAATGAGGTTCCTGAGGGTAAGGTGCTGGAATGGGCAGGGGCAGGGGTAGGGGTAGGACCAACCTTGGCTCTTTTATGACTCGTGGACTTCAACTCCCAGAATTCCTGAGCCAGCCTGGCTCAGCATGGAAACCTCCCCCTTTCCCCTCAGCGTGGCTGGCTCAGGAATTCTGGGAGTTGAAGTCCACGAGTCATAAAAGGGCCAAGGTTGCCTACCCCTGGGCAAGGGGGATGTTGATGATGATGATGGTGATGATGATGATAATAATAATAATAATATAATGATGATGATGATGAGGCCAGTTAAAAGAAAGAATTCTTCCTCAAAGAACATTTTTATTTGGCTACACAATATCTGCACGTACAAAGGCGAACCCAAGACTAAATTCCTCTCCCCCTGGTTACAAAGTTGCAATTCCCACCTCAATTAGATGTCATAAATCACATTCACCAGTTGTTATGAAAGGCGGCCACTCCTCCCAGGGCTCTAGCCCACCCAAATGTAAACAGTAACGACCTTGGTTCCCATACCTAAGAATTGTTATGGCTAGCTTAACACGACACTTCCTCCTTTTTCCCTTTTCATACCAAAATCTAATATTCTAGTTCAGACATGTCAAACACAAGGCCCGGGGCCCGGATGCGGCCCGCAAAGTGGTTTCATGTGGTCTGCGAAGCCATCCTGGAAACAGTGAGGGAACGGCCTCCGTTGCCTTGGCCCTGGCCCAGGCCGGCCGGGAGCCAATATACAATTTTGTGGTGGCCATCTATGCTGAAACGCATTCAGTCTTAGCTCCACAAGGCCATCTGGAAACAGCAAGGAACCAGCCCCTGCCGTGTCGGCCCCGCCCCCTGGGTGCATGCTGGGGGAGGTGTCACCCTTTGTGAGGAATGAAGAAATGGATCATGCCTTGGGGCTTGCCCCGGTCCCCCCCCCTTCTGCCAGAGACCCTCAGATCTGTCCCACTCCTGCCCAGGCCCCCACAGGCACCCTTGACACCAATGATGTAGAGCTGGCCATGCCCACCCAGTAGGCCACACCCACTCCATCCACACCCACCCAGTAGGCCACACCCACCATGGCCCCCCAAGGGCAACCGCATTGGTGATGCGGCCCTCAATGCAATTTGAGTTTGACACCCCTGATCTAGTTACGCATCTGCTCTATCTAATTATAATAATACTTTAATTTCTAAAAAAAAATGTCTATTTTCCATCCTGGACCAGTTTCTGGCAGACCAGGGATTGGGGACCCCTGCCTTAAGAGGCTCCTGCAGGTTCGCCCATCACCAGTCTGGCTTTGCGACCTACTTAGGTTGCCTAATTATGCTAATCTTGGGTTAGATTCCACACCTTTGGCCTGAAAAAGAAATTAATGTCACTCGGATCATCGCAACTTCAGTGGTCTTAGGCACTGTGGAAACACTGCTGAGTGAGACTTTATCTGCACCCCCCCTTCCCTTGTTCCTTGTCTCCTATGGGGACAAAAAACAACTCTGCTGCATAAATCAATTGGCAGGAATGTTTTAAGTCCCTGGAGAAGTCTCTTAGCCAATGTCAGCCTTCTCATTTCACTGCTGTCAGCATCTAACATTTTAATCTATTTCTTCTGTTAGGGAGTGTTCTGGTCACTGTTTTTCCCTCCAAGCATTTGCAGTATTTAAAATATTTTACTTTAAACACCCGGAGATGCCTACATGCTTCTCTCTAAATCGGAAATTCAGCATTTCTTCCTGTGCCACCCCCTACTCCTCTTTCCTTTTTTTTTTAAAAAAAAAAATGCTTTCTTTGCTGTGGAGATGTAAATCCTTGTTCTTTATATGTTTCTTGGTAAACAGCAAGACATTCCTCGCTTTCTCCACCCTTATAGATTTCGTTAAAATCCTGCTTCGTTTGTACGCGCTCTTTGCAGCAACGCTTTGAATTGAGTAAAGGGAAAGGGAAAAATCTTTAGAGCAGGGGTGGGGAACTTTATGACTTGTGGACTTCAACTCCCAGATTTCCTGAGTCAGCAGGAATGGCTGGCTCAGGAATTCTGGGAGTTGAAGTCCACAAGTCATAAAGGGGCCATAGTTCCCTACTTCTGTCTTACAGCAGAGGTCCCCAACCCCCAGGCTGCGGCCCATTCGGAACTGGGCTACACAAGTGGGTGAGCACGCGCACACCTGCCACTCACAACTATCCTCTCTTCTCCCACCAGCCCTACATTAGGCTGGGCTGGAAAGATTGAAGACTGCTGTCTTAGAGGATAAAAGCTTTCTTGATTGGCTGAAACAATGTTGCTCAACCTTGGGTCCTTAAAGCTGTCTGGACTTCATCCCCCAGAATTCCCCAAGCAGCATGCTGGCTGGGGAATTCTGGAAGTTGAAGTCCGGACAGCTTAAATTGCCCAAGACAGGGGTCTTCAAACTTTTATGACTTGTGGACTTCAACTCCCAGAATTCTTCAGCCAGGCACGCTGGCTGAGGAATTCTGGGAGTTGAAGTCCACAGGTCATAAAGGGGCCCAGTTCCCCACTCCTGTTCTAGAGCAGGGGTCTTCAAACCTGGCTCCTTTATGACTTGTGGACTTCAACTCCCAGAATTCTTCAGCCAAGCACGCTGGCTGAGGAATTCTGGGAGTTGAAGTCCACAAGTCATGAAAGGGCCAAGTTTGAAGACCCCTGGCCTAAGGTAAGTGCCTAAGGTTGAGCCACACTGGCTTAAAAGCTTGTAAATACGACCTACTTGCTGGCATTAACTTTGGATTCGATTCTTTCTTGCTGCTGCATGTTAACCCTTTGTGATAAGTGGAAGACCAAACCAAAGCCACCTTTCGCACTGGTTGTCTTGTCCTCTGCATATGATCTGCCCGTAGTACTAGTTGGTCTAGTGGTGAAGACACCTGGCTAGAAACTGGGAGACCGTGAGTTCTAGTCCCACCTTAGGCACAAAACCCAGCTGGGTGACTCTGGGCCAATCACCAAGGGACTGAGTTCTAGTCCCACTTTAGGTAGGAAAGTCAGCTGGGAGGCTTTGGGCCAATCCCTGTCTCTCAGCCCAAGCCACCTCACAGGGTCGTTGTGGGGAAAATAGAATGTATAAACATCATAAAGTTGGGGTGTAAATAAATAAATGTAGACATATGGGGGGGTGGCATTAAAAACCCACCAGTATCTTTTGACAAATAGATGATAGATGAGATGATAGAATGAATTGGGGATGAAGGAGGTTAACTGCCCAGCACCCCTATCTGAGGAAAATGGGTGGTGGGAAATGTAAACAAATAAATAGGAGTATAGTAGAAATAGGAAATATAAACAAACAAATACATAAATAAATGTGACAAAGTATGATTTGCCTATTCACCAAATCCTTCTTCCTTCTTCCTTTGCTCACAGATGACGATGGAGGCTCTGCTCCCCTGTAAGTATAAAGAACCCTTTCCCCCCCCCACTCCTGACAAAGCACCTCCTGAGGCCGCTTGTGGGTGGAAAATTAGACAACCAGAATATGGGACTGCCTGCTGTCTCTGATCAGATGGGTCTGTGAGAAGGAGAGAGCAGATGTGCCCAACTGTAATTAACCTGAGCAGGCATGAAGACTCTTCAGGAGGCTGCCTGCTGCCTGACAGAAACAGAGTTAAGCCAGATGCTGCTTATTGAGGCTGGCAGGTCATGAAAGAGGAGCATGCAGGAAACCGGGATAGGAAGGAAGAGGAGCCCACGGGGCCCAAAGGAAGGGTGGTTGGGTTAGTGCAGGGGTAGGCAACCTTGGCTCTTTTATGACTTGTGGCTCAGCTTGGAAACCTCTCCCTGTCCCCTCAGCATCTCTGGCTCAGGAATTCTGGGAGTTGAAGTCCACGAGTCATCAAAGAGCCAAGGTTGCCCACCCCTGGGTTAGTGGGTCCTTTAAAGGCTGGGAAACACAAGGGCTTGGTGGGCTGTGCCAGCGCAGATTGCCTTAGCCCAGGGGTCTTCCAACTCGGCCCTTTTATGACTTGTGGACTTCAACTCCCAGAATTCTTCAGCCAGGCATGCATGCCTGGCTGAGGAATTCTGGGAGTTGAAGTCCAAAAGTCATAAAAGGGCTGAGTTGGAAGACCCCTGCCTTGGCCAGTTTTTGTCAATCATGGCAACTTGAAGATGTGTAGATGATTTAGGTAATGATTTAGAAGCTAACGATTTAGCTTCTGATTTAGAAACTAATGATTTAAAAGCTAACGAGCTTGTATAATGTGAGGTGAATGAGGCAACTGTTAGGAATGACTCAGCAGGCGGCTGTGTCCCTTTAAGAGCTTGAGTATAAAAGGGAAGGCCTTGCTGGAGTCTCTCATCTGTTTCCTGATGTAATTGCTGTGTATTGGAGTTCGCTGTATCACCACGTGTAGGTATCTTGTTTCTAGTGTATATTTGTGGATAGTATAATATAAACCACCATTTAATACAGACCACTATTTACTGTATACTTCCAACTCCCAGAATCCCTTAGCCAGTCACTCTGGCTGGAGAATTCTGGGAATTGAAGTCCACACTTCTTCAAGCTGCCAAGGTTGATTAAAATGGTCTTGTCTTGAAATCTCAGCGCAGTGCACAGCTGGCTGGGAAATTCTGGCAGCCAAAGTCCACACGTCTTCAAGTTGTCACAGCTGAGAGCTTTGAGGAATATGGGGCTGCCTGCTGTC
The DNA here is from genome assembly GCA_034064705.1 of Bothrops alternatus. NCBI lineage: Eukaryota > Metazoa > Chordata > Lepidosauria > Squamata > Viperidae > Bothrops > Bothrops alternatus. Next base: position 997,915 of record JARGCV010000305.1, read on the forward strand.
GCCGATCAGATGGGCCAGTGAGAGGGAGAGCTTTCTGAGTGGGGAGTTTGTGTCCGCCAAGTATCATCCTAGATGGGCCGTAGACTCTGCCTACTTGCTAGTCTAGGTGGGAGTTTTGACACGGATCTTCCTTAAGGTTCTGGAACCTGACCAACTTTTCCTTTCGCTTCCCAGCAAAGGCAACACTGCAAATAACATGGACAAGAACGTGCGGCAGAGGAATGCAAATTAAGCCCACAGCAAGGTAGGATTTCTGGGAGGGCTGAGCAAGGGCAGAGGGGAGGGAGGCCCAAAATGTGCCTGTGTTCCACCCGTCGTCCAAAGGTGGGGAAAAAAAAATCCGTTCTTGAAATTCTGGATTTGCTTTAGAAACTGACAGGAACAGAGAAGGGAGTCGGCCTCTTCTCAGTCAGGGAATGTGGTAGTCGTGAATGATCATGACAGTGGAATTAATCAGTGTGGAATAACTTGCCCCCAGAAGTTGTGAGTTCTCCCATTGAATGGTGATGGGTGGCCATTTGACCTGAATGGTATAAAGCAGCGGTTCTCAACCTGTGGGTCGCGACCCCATTTGGGGTCGAATGACCATTTCACGGGGGTCGCCAAACACCGCAGTCCGCCATTTATTTATTTTTTTGGTCGGCCATTTTTTTTGGTCCGCCATTTTTTCCCCCCTTTGCGATGTGGGCCGTCGCGCATGCGCGATGCGGGCCCGCCATTTTTTTTTGTCGGCCATTTTTTTTGGTCCACCATTTTTTTCCCCCTTTGCGATGCGGGCCGTCGCACCGTGCATGCGCCATGCGCCCGTCGCGCCGTGCATGCGCGATGCGGGCCGGGGTCGAGCCCCGGAAAAGGTTGAGAACCGCTGGTATAAGGCAAGGGTTTTCCATCCTGGCCCTTTTATGACCTGTGGACTTCAACTCCCAGAATTCCTCAGCTGAGGAATTCTGGGAGTTGAAATCCACAAGTCATAAAAGGGCCAAGTTCAAAGACCCCTGAAATAGGGCAATGTTTTTTCAACTTGGCCACTTTTAAGATGGGTGGACTTCAACTCCCTATGCTGGCTGGGGAATTCTGGGAGTTGAAGTCCACCCATTCCAAAGTGCCCAAGATTGAGAAATACGGTTCTATTAGGTTCTTCAATCCAAAGCCTTCTCCAGCTGGTTGAATTACAACCAAAGGGTCTTCAAGCCGTTCAGCCATCGTTGGCATGGGTTGGGAATCCTGGGATCTGTAGTCTATCTTCACCAGCCTACAGCCTGTGATCACCCCTCCCACCTCAGACAGGCCACCTACATCTATTATAAAAGAGGTTTTTATTATTATTTTCTGATTCAATGTGAAAGCCATTCACAATCATTCAGGAGACAGGAAGCAGGAATTATCAACCAATGAGAAGAATATAAAGTTAAAGCAGAACGATACAAGACCTCATGTAAAACAAAATTGTAGGCCAGGGGTCTTCAAACTTGGCCCTTTTAGGACTTGTGGACGCGTGCCTGGCTGAGGAATTCTGGGAATTGCAAGTCCACAAGTCATAAAAGGGCCAAGTTTGAAGACCCCTGGTATAAGGTCTCCTTCTTGAACAGGGGGGTGGAGTAGAAGACCTCTTAAAGTCCCTTCCAACCCTGTTACTCTATGTACTAGTACCCCTAAAAGTGCTTGGACTACAACTCCCATTATTTGCATGAGAGGGATGAATGTTGCAGTCCAACCCATATGCGGGGGGGGGTACCAAGTTGAGAAAGGATGGAGCATCTGATAGGACCACGTAAGCCCAACGTGGACCTCCATTTGCATAGTATATCTGCTCAGCCAGGTAATGCTCACTAGGTGTTATTGCTCCATCCCGTTCACCTGCTTGGAATACTGGGAAGATGCAGTGTATTACCGATCAAAGAGAATATTGGTAGCTCAGGGCTGAACTGTGGAATTCTTGGTGCTCTCTGAGTTTGGTTGTTTCCTTCCAGATATTTCATTACCCAACTAGGTAACATCATCAGTGCTAGAAGAGAGTGGAGGATTCGCTCTGTTTATATATGAGTGCAATGCATTGAACCCATAATCGGTGTGAGTCTAATTATATATTCTCATTCTCTCTCCCTCCTTCCCTTCCCCTCTCCTTCTCCCTCTTTCTCCCTTCCCCTCTCCTCCCTCTCTCTCTCCCTCCCTTCCCCTCTCCTCCCTCCCTCTCTCTCCCCCCCTCTCCCTCCCTTCCCCTCTCCTTCTCCCTCTCTCTCCCCCTCCCTTCCCCTCTCCTCCCTCTTTCTCTCCCTTCCCCTTTCCTTCTCCCTCTCTCCCTCCCTCTCTTCCTCTCCTTCTTCCCCCCTCTCCCTCCCTTCCCCTCTCCTCCCTCCCTCCCTCCCTTCCCCTCTCCTTCTCCCTCTTTCTCTCTTCCCCTCTCCTCCCTCTTTCTCTCCCTCCCTTCCCCTCTCCTTCTCCCTCCCTCTCTCTCCCTCCCTCTCCCCCTCTCCCTCCCTTCCCCTCTCCTTCTCCCCCCCTCTCTCCCTCCCTTCCCCTCTCCTTCTCCCTCTCTCTCCCCCTCCCTTCCCCTCTCCTCCCTCTTTCTCTCCCTTCCCCTTTCCTTCTCCCTCTCTCCCTCCCTCTCTTCCTCTCCTTCCCCCCTCTCCCTCCCTTCCCCTCTCCTCCCTCTCTCTCTCTCTCTCCCTCCCTCCCTCCCTTCCCCCCCTCTCTCAGGTGACACGAGACCTAAGCAGATGGCTTAGATGTTTCCTCTGACATTTTCCTGCTGTAAAACCAAGAATATTTCCAGAACACCCTTGCATCCTTTTTTTTTTTAAAAAAAAAAAAGGAAGGCAAAAAGCAGTGAGAGATCTTTTAGCCTTTTTAAGTTTTCACCACACGTAAAGTTTTTTTGTCTGTTCTCACCGCTGAATCTTGAGAGTTGGGGAAAGGAAATGGAAGAAATGGGGAAATTAACATTTCAAGAACATGTGGCCGGTTAGTTTTAAGATCCATCATCCCTCACTCAAGAATGTGCTGTTCTCTCTCTCTCTATCTCTCTTTTTTTTTTTAGTAGCAGGCCCTGGGGGGGGTTATTAAATTAGTCCCATTTAATGATGCAGTAGCATGAAGCAATCCAGAGTTTTAAGTCACCCTCGGCTTTAGGAAGGGCAGTGCTTCAGCCCTGAATAAGTTTGGCCAGTAGAAGAGTTTGCCTCTCTTCCTCTTCCTCGCCATTTTCTCCAAACCCCAGAGCAGAAGATAGCGCGAAACAAGGGTGGCGGCTGCTGCTGCTTGTGTGTTGGTGTTTGCTGTCTCAAGCCTGGAACAGACGGCCAAGCTTTGCTGCCTTTTGTCATTCCTCTCTCCAGCCACGTGAGCCTTTGGGGCTCTCTCTGGAGACGTGTCCAGTGCACAAACAGTGTCGGTGCCATAATTGCTCAGAAGACAAGGACAGTGACAGTGACTTTTCTCCTGCCTCCCCTCCCCACCCCCCCACCCCCCCAACCTCGGTGTCCTCAGAGCGTCCAGCCAGAAGGGAGGCAAGAATCTGAAGCTCATATATATATGTGTAGGGTCGTCTTTCCAGCTTATCTGGCGGTGACTCGTTTTAGTCCAGTGACATTTTAGACGGCAGTTATTTACAAAGACCAGAAAGCAAGCTGGAATGTAACTCTCACGCAGCGCCTTCCTCTTGTCCCGACACCCGTTTGGCCTCTGCCAAGGGAGAGAATGTCCTTACAAGCTCATCGGGCTGCCCTTAGTTTTGGTGACTGTTGGAATAGGTCATTGTTTTAAATAAGCCAGCTTTTCTCTCAATAAAAGCAGACTCAGTTGTTTTGGTTTCTTTCCCTATTCTCGTTCCTCGTTTTTTTGAGTGCTGGCTGGGGAATCATTCGGGGAGTTGAAGTCCACGCCTCCTAAAGTTGGCAACGGTTGGAAAACTCCGCTCAAAAGAGTCACCTTGAAACAGGCAAGGCTGGTATGGAGGTTGACGCTGAGGGGCGGAAAAAAGGTGGGGTGGAGTTGCTGCTGTGTGATACATTGTCAGTGTTGTGATTTGGACCTTGTCGCCTGCTAGTGGCTGCGCTGTCACTGGGAAACAAGCATTGGGCTTCTCCTGCTAAGTCGTCTTCTTGTGCCGTATCCGTTATCGGACGTTGGCGATCAGGTTGGCGATCCTGTTTTTTTATCAGCAGCCGCACGAAAAAGTGCTGCTGAGTTTTGCCCAAACCAGTCCCTTAGATTTGGAAGCCATGATGTTCTTCTTCTGCCTGGACCTCGTTTGCCTTCAATCTTTCCCTGGAGGATTAAATGGAGTATGCCCTATTTTTCCTGGTGTCGCATCACATGTCCGAAGTATTCTAACTTTTGTTTTTTAATTGTTTTGATGATTTCCCTTGGCTTTCCCAGGCGGCTTATCGCCCCCTCATTTCTGATCTTGTCAAGCCAGCTTATACGTAACAGCCTCCTGTAAACCCACATTTCAAATTTATTTATTTATTTATTTATTAGTGCGATTTCTATACCGCCCCCCTCCCGAAGGACTCGGGGCAGTGTACAGCCCAATTAAAAACATCAACATACAAAAAGTAAAATGATTAAAAATAGATTAAACAATTTGGCCCAGAATCATTTAAAACCCAATACATTATCTAAAATGCTTCTAGTCTCTTCAGGTGGCCTTCCGTCAGAGACCAACTCTCTACTCCATAGAGCAGGATAGAAAAAAATATAGCATCTGACAAGCCTGATTTTCAGTCTTAGGCTGATGTCGTGACTGCAGAAGTTCTTTTTCTTTTTGAAGAATGCTGTTCGGGCTTTCTCTATCCTTGTCTTTACTTCAGTGGTCATGTCCCAGCTTTCATGTAGATTAGAGCTGAGGTGCGTGAGTCTGCTAAGTTAGAGGTCCCCAACCTTTTGGACACCAGGGACCGGTGCCATGGAGAGAGGTTTTTCCGTGGACCAGAGGCTGCGTGGTTTTGTGCACTGCCTGCATCCTGTGGATGGGGTTTTCCTTGTTTGTGCGGACCGGTTGCTGGCATGCCGCGGCCAATACTGGTCCACGGACCGGGGCTTGGGGACCCTTGTTCTAAGTGACATCCCCAGCTTAGTTTGTCCCCGGTGGCAATTTTTGCTCTGAAGGCAGCCCTGCGAATTGTGCATTACAGTAGTCCAGCCCACTTTATTAGATCTCAAAATATATACAAATCATGTCCAACAAGCCTGTGGATCCATTTCATTTCTCAACTGCATCTCTTAACGTCAACCAAAGCTTTCTTCTGCTTGTAGATTTTGACGATATTCTTAATTGTCACTCACATCTGTGCAAAGCCAGGATCCCTGCAGACTTAACACCTCTTGTAACAAGGGCATTGCTTACCCCAGAGACTTACTCCGCCACCTGGCTGTGAATGAGCGAGACCAGAGCTGAACCTGTCCGGAGCGTAAGAAAATGAGCAATCGATACACGGAAACAGGGCAATGTCTGAATATAGATTGGGGGGGGAGCAGCCACCCCCTCTTCTGTAAGGAGAGGCAGGTATTCTGGAACAAGATACAGGGGGACCTGGACAGACTTGAACACTGGGCACTATCTAACAAAATGAAATTCAATGGTGAAAAAACTAAGGTTCTACATTTAGGCAAGAAAAACCAAATGTACAGGTATAGTATAGAGGGTACCTGGCTCAATAGTAGCCACTGTGAGAGAGGGATCTCGGAGTCCTAGTAGACAATCACTTAGATATGAGCCAGCCGTGTGCTGCAGCTGCCGAAAAGGCCAACACAGTGCTAGGCTGTATTAACGGATAGAACCAAGATCATGTGAAGTGTTAATACCTTGGAATGCCTTGGAATACTGCATCCAGTTTTGGTCATCACGATGTAAAAAAGATGTTGAGACTCTAGAAAGACTACAGAGAAGAGCAACAAAGATGATCAGGGGACTGGAGGCTAAAGCATATAAGGAAAGGTTGCTGGAATTGGGGATGTCTAGTTTAACGAAGAGAAGGACGAGGGGGGACATGATAGCCATGTTCCAGTATCTCAGGGGTTGCCACAAAGAAGAGGGAGTCAAGCTATTTTCCAAAGCACCTGAAGGCAGGACAAGAAGCAACGGATGGAAACTAACCAAGGAGAGAAGCAACCTGGAACTAAGGAGAAACTTCCTGACAGAACAATTAACCAGTGGAACAACCTGCCTCGAGAACTTGTGAATGCTCCGACACTGGAAGTTTTAAAGAAGAGACTGGACAGCCATTTGTCTGAAATGGTACAGGGTTTTCTGACTGAGGAGGGGGTTATTATTATTAAGTCATGGTTCTGCTTTCTAAGAAATAGCAGATCAGAGAAAGGGCAGGCAGCCTGGTCTGGGATGAAAGAAGACTGCTATCACTAGGCCAGGGGTGGCGAACCTATGGCACGGGTGCCAGAGCCGGCACTCAGAGCCCTCTTTGTGGGCACGCGCGCCGTTGCCCCAGTCCTAGGCCTTCAGCTGGGTTTTATAAAACCTTTTCCACTTTAGGCCTCCGCCGCCATGTGCAAAAAAAAAGAGGTTCAATCAGTCAATTTCAACTTCTCGCTGGAAAAAAAATCTTGCAAAGTTGGAATTGATTGAACTTTTTACTCCCACCCAGTTTGCCGTTACCACCACAGCCACGCCCACCCAATGGGCCACACCCACCAGGCACCCGACGATGCCCAAGTGGGTTTTGGGTTGCAGTTTGGGCACTCGGTCTCTAAAAGGTTCGCCATCACTGCACTAGGAGATAGGCAGTATATAAATTTAATAAATTACAATATCTTTTATTATTATTGTCTTCGCCATCTTAGGAAAAATGTCCCTGGAACAAATGCACCAGGGAATATAGTCCTCAACGTACGGCCACAATTGGAACAAGAACTTCCATTGTTGTGCAAGGCAGTTAAGTGAGTCGTGCCCATTTTACAGTCCTTTTTGCCACGTTCAGTGAGTCATTGCAGTCGTTAAGTGAATCTGGCCTCCCCCATTGACTTTGCTTGTCGGAAGCCGGCTGGGAAGGTCACAAAATTAGATGACCCTGGGATACAGGTAGACTCCACTTAACGACCACAATTGAGCTCAAAATTTCTCTTGGTAAGCAGCCTTTCTTGCCACGGTTGTTAAGTGAATAACTCCAGTTAAGTTAGTAACCCGGTTGTTAAGTGAATTGGGCCTCCCCCATTGACTTTGCTTGTAAGAAGTTCGCAAAAGGGGATCACGTGACCCCAGGACACTGCAACCGTCATAAATATGAATCAATTGCCAAGCATCTGAATTTTAATCACGTGACCAAGGGGGATGCTGCAGTGGTCATAAGCGTGACAACCAATCATGAGTCACTTTTTTCAATATTGTAACTTCGAATGATTGGTAAACTAATGGTCGTGTGGGAAGAATCCAGAGAAAGAAATATTTTGGGAAATATTAAAGGCAGAAACCAACACACACACACACCAAGTCTCTCTGCCCCAAACAGAAACCAGGTCTGCAGAAATGCAGATGTGATAATCTTGTCAGAAAGATCTGAGCCAGGAAGTTGGGATTGGAAAGAATCAACAATCCCTCACACCAAAAAAAAATCCAACACTCATCAGCCACACCCTCAGGGAAGCAGGATATGACCTTTGGGACATAATAGGGTTAGCCCACCACCATCAGAATGCCAGAAAGGCACACTCCGGCTGAGGTCAAAGTTCATGCCACAGGAACAACTGAAACAAAAGCCCAAGAAGGTATAAAAACCCACCACTCCCAGCTGGTCAGCTTTCCCAGAGCCATATTTCTGTCTGGCTCTCCTCTTCAATAAACTGCAACCTTCTTTCTAAAGCAGTCTTCATTTTGTTTATTCCCAGCTTGGACTGGACCTTGATGAAGATTTTTCTTTCAACAGTTGTAAGTTGAGGACTATCCGTAGGTGCTCAAAACCTCACACAAACATACTACACATCACACATTTTCTTTAAAAGGCAGCATGATTATGTTTTTTATACTGCCTGAAATATATTTTTTTGCAACAAGAAATATTGGGTGCCACGTGCCTGGAGCTGTTCAGACTAAATGAACGGAGGCCATTTCTCTTAGGAACAAAACATCCTAAGTTTCTTCTGGTTAAAATTAATTCAGAAGACAGTCAGGCTTCCCTTTGTGTAGTTGGTTACCCTCTAGCGGCCTCCCAGGGCCCATCATTTGCTTAATGTTTTCTATAACAACAGAGAAAAGCAGGTCAAACTTGGATTAGTTTAAGCAGCTCTGCCCCCTGCAGTCAAGGTGTAAAACCTGCAAGTGTGGAACACAGTTCTTGTGCTCGCTGCAAGGTGGCCCAAAACACACACACGGAGAACGCAGAGATAATAGTCACTTCACTAATCTGTGTTTCTCAGGCAACTACTGGTGGGGTTTTAGTGACAAGGCACTGGATGCAGACCAGGGGTGTCCAACCTTGGCATCTTTTAAGACTTGTGGACTTCAACGCCCAGAATTCTTGCTGGCTGGAAATTCTGGGTGCTGAAGTCCACAAGTCTTAAAAGATGCCAAGATTGGACATCCCTGATGGAGACCCTGGGCTTTATTTCTATCATCTTAATGTCACCTGCTTTGGGTAAATTGGAAGGTTTGATGAGAACACAGTCCGTAGTAGTAGTAGTAGTAGTAGTAGTGATAAAGTTGGAAGGGACCTTGGAGGTCTTCTAGTGCAACCCCCTGCTCGGGCAGGAAACCCTACTCTAGATCTTTCATCTGTCTAAGACGGTATAGATTCTCCTGCTTGAGAAGGGGGTTGGACTAGAAGACCTCCAAGGTCCCTTCCAGCTCATGTTCTATTCTCTTCTGTTTTATTCTATTCTGCCCTTTTATTATTCCGTTAGGGCAGGGGTAGGCAACCGTGGCTCTTTTATGACTCGTGGACTTCAACTCCCAGAATTCCTGAGCCAGCCATGCTGAGGGGAAAGGGAGAGGTTTCCAAGCTGAGCCAGGCTGGCTCAGGAATTCTGGGAGTTGAAGTCCAGGAGTCTTAAAGTTGCCGAGAGTTTGGAGGGCACGGGCCTTAGAGAACAATCAGAGAAGAGGAGGGGGAGCCCAAAGCTGCAAAACAGGCAGAGAAAGAAACTCAGAAGGAATCCTCCCTGATTTATCAGGCTGTGAAAAGGGACTGTGGGAGATTCATACTTTCAGACCTGTTAATGTAGCCATACAATAAAGTAGAATTAGCTTATCTGGTCAAGTTTCCTGTCTGCCCTACCTGGGAAGGCTGATGTTTGGTAATACTCTGCATAATCGTTTTTCTTTTCCTTATCTGTTTAAGTAGTAGTAATTGTTCCCCTTTTCACTTGGACGGCCCATAGATTAAAATATTCATTCCCCCCTCCCCCCACTAGTCCAGGGGTAGGCAACCTTGGCTCTTTCATGACTCGTGGACTTCAACTCCCAGAATTCCTGAGCCAGCCATGCTGAGGGGAAAGGGAGAGGTTTCCAAGCTGAGCCATGCTGGCTCAGGAATTCTGGGAGTTAAAGTCATAAAAGAGCCACAGTTGTCTACCCCTGCGTTAGGGTGAAGACTACACAAAATGAGAGCCAGGTTGGTCCAGTGGTTAAGGCACCAGGCTAGAAACCAGGGGACAGTGACTTCTAGTTCCCACCTTAGCCATGAAAGCCACGTGGGCGACCTTGGGCCAGTCGCTCTCACTGCAACCCACTTCCCAGAGTTTTTGTTGTGAGGAAAAAAGGAAAAAGGCATGTTGGATATGTTCACCACCTTGGGTTATTTGTCAAATTTGGGCCAGAAAAATCCAGACACCACAAGATGGCAGCAAAGAGTCAGGATAAGTGCAGCTATGGTTACACTCTTCGATTTCCTGTCTTTTCCCCTCTTATGTCTTTTATTCAAGAGAATAAGAGAGGGGGAGAGAGAGAAAGAGAGGGAGGAAGAGAGAGAGATCCCAGATCTGCTGGCTTATGATCATTTTCAGGGGACAATCTGTGCAATGAAACACACTAAATGCCTTTTCAGTCTCTTTTCGGATTACCTGGAAGTATCCTAGCCATATTTTCCCTTTTTCTAGCAGGCATTAAGATTCACATATTAGTGTTTCCATAAAGAAATCCAAACTGATTCGACGAAGTCCCATTCGTCATCTTCAAGCTGGTGAACATAAGAACATAAGAAGAGCCATGCTGAATCAGGCCAAAGCCCATCAAGTCCAGCATTCTGTGTCACACAGTGGCCCACCAATTGTACATGGGGATCTTGAGCAGAAAGAGAAGGCAAAACCTTCCCTTTCCCTTGACCCCCAACAAATGGTACTCAAGAGAATCCTGCCTGCATCAACCAACATGGAGGCGGCACATGGACATCCGTTTTAATAACCACCGATACACTTGGCATCCATGAATCTGTCTAACCCTGCCTTGAAGCTATCAAGGCTGACAGCTGTCACGACCTCTTCTGGAAGTAAATTCCATAAACCAACGACCCTCTGGGTGAAGAAATATTTCCCTTTATTTGTCCTCACTTTCTTAGCTATGAGCTTTAGGGAGTGCCCCCTTGTCCTAGTATTGTGTGATAGAGAAAAGAATTTTTCTCTATCCACCTTTTCTATCCCATGCATGATTTTATACACTTCGATCAAGTCACCCCTTAAATGCCGTCTTTCAAGGCTGAAGAGACCAAGGCGTAACTTCTACATCCAGATCAGTGATGAATGAATTAAAAAGTAAAGGTCCCAAAACTGAACCTTGGGGTACACCACTTCTCACTTCTTTCCATCCAGAGAATTGTCCATTTATTGCCACCCTTTGCTTCCTACAATTTAGCCAGTTACCAATCCAGGACAAGACCTGTCCTCTAATTCCGTGGCTGAAGAGCTTTTTTAGGAGCTTTTGGTGAGGGACTTTGTCAAAAGCCTTTTGAAAGTCAAGATATACAATATCAACTAGGGCCCCTTTATCTATGTATTTATTTACACCTTCAAAGAATTCTAACAAGTTAGTAAGACATGATTTGCCTTTGCAGAAACCATGTTGATTTTCTTTCAGCAATGCCTGTTTTTCTATGTGCCCTGTAATTTTATCTTTAATAATGGCTTCCATCAATTTGCCTGGAACTGAGGTTAAACTGACTGGTCTATAGTTTCCTGGATCATCTCTGGATCCTTTCTTGAAGATCGGGGTTATATTTGCCTCCCTCCAATCCTCCGGTACAGTGCCTGATCTTAGAGAAAGATGATATATTTTAGCTAGAAGTTCAGCAATTTCACACTTGAGTTCCTTGAGAATTCTAGGGTGGATGCCATCTGGACCCGGCGATTTGTTGACGTTTAGTTTAGAAAGGCATGCAAGAACATCTTCCTTGTTTATCTCTATCAGGTTTAATTCTTCTATTTCCCTCCCTGGGAAAACTAATTCAGTGGCAGGCAAATGTTCTCTATGCTCCTCGGTGAAAACGGAGGCAAAGAAGTAATTTAGCCTCTCAGCAATCTCCTTGTCTTCTCTGATTATCCCCTTCTGACCATTGTCATCGAGTGGCCCAACTGTTTTTCTGGTTGGGTTCCTGCTTCTGATGTACTTAAAAAAGGTTTTGTTATTATTTTTAATATTCTTGGCTATATGCTCCTCAAAGTCTCTCTTGGCTTTCATGACTATCGCCTTGCATTTGGTCTGCCAGAGTTTGTGATCCCTCCTGTTCTCCTCGGTAGGAAGAGCCTTCCATTTCTTAAATGAGTTTTTCTTCTTTCCAATAACCTCCTTCACCTCATTCGTAAGCCATACTGGTATCCTCTTGAACTTTCCAGTCCTCTTTCTTCTTTTAGGAATGCATTTTATTTGAGCCTGCTGTAACATATTTTTAAACAGTTTCCAAGCATTTTGGAGGGATTTGACTTTTTTTTACTGTTCTTTTTAGTTTCTTCTTTACTATTTTCCTCATTTTGTCAAAATTCCCTCTGTGAAAGTTTAAGGTCTCTGTGTTAGTTTTCACTGACAATTTGCTATCCAAGGTTAAGTTGAAGATTATTATGTTGTGATCGCTGGTTCCTATAGGCTCGGTTACAAGGACATCATGAACCAAATCCTGTGTGTTACGGTAGTTAGAACCAAGTCCAGGGTCCCCTTTCCCCTGGTTGGTTCCATGACCATCTGCTCAAGGGAATAATCGGCTAACATGTCGAGGAACCTTGTCTCTCTTTCATGTGTAGAACAAGAATTTACCCAATCTATTTGGGGATAGTTGAAGTCCCCCATTATGACTACTCTATTTCTTTTTGAGGCCTCCTTAAATTCATTTTCCAAATAACAATCTGCCTCTGGAGTTTGGTTGGGAGGGCGATAGCAGATCCCTAATGTCAGATTAGTTTCCTGTCCTGGGATTTTTATCCACAATGTTTCTGTGGGTGAGTTTGAATTTTCTTGAATTTCGAGCTCATGAGATTCTAACTCCTCATTTATGTACAAGGCCACGCCACCACCATTTCTCCCTCTCCTGTCCATCCTATACAATTTGTAACCTGGAATCCTTGTGTCCCATTGGTTTTCATCCGTCCACCAGGTTTCTGTTATGCCAATAATATCAATATTATTTTCCTTCACCAAGCATTCCAATTCCCCTATTTTTGCTCGAATGCTTCTAGCATTCGTGTACAGACATTTATATGTAATTTTCTGGTGCACTTTCAACTTTGACTGTAGATTTTGACTGTAGAATTTGGTTGTAGAATTTGTAGATGGTCTATCATGTCCTTCTGCTTGACTATTACAATTTAGTTTTCCTGTTGACTCACCAATGTGTGCCACACTCCATATTTGGCAGTGCGCTTCTTGAACCGGAAGCTACCCAGCTCCTGTCGACTTGCTCCTGCGAATCAGTTTAAAAGCTGCTCTGAAACCTTTTTAATATTAATCGCCAACAGTCTGGTTCAAGTGTAACCCGGTCCTTCTGTACAGGTGTGGCTTGTCCCAAAATGTTTCCCAGTTCCTAATGAATCTAAACCCTTCCTCTCTACACCACTGCCTCATTCACGCATCGAAGCTCCTGAGCTCTGCCTGTCTAGCTGGCCCTGCGCGTGGAACAGGTAGCATTTCTGAGAATGCAACCTTGGGGATCCTGGACTTTAATCTTCTACCTAGCAACCTAAATTTGGCTTCCAGGACCTTCCGCTTAGCTTTCCCAATGTCATTGGTACCGACATGTACCACGACAGTTGGCTCCACCCCAGCACTGTCTATCAGCCTGTCTAGATGCCTCGTGATGTCCGCAACCTTTGCACCCAGCAGGCAGTTTACCATGCAGTCAACGCTTCCATCACAAACCCGTCTCTCTATATTTCTAACAATCGAATCACCCACTACAAGAAGCCCCCCTCCCACCACCCGCGGAGAAGTATCCTGGGTGCAAGAGGATATGGGCACATCCTCCAAGGAAGGGGTCTCAACTAAGGGAGCCTGTCCCTCTTCCACAGATTGATGTCCTCCCTGCCCAAGATCTCCATCCTCCAAAGCAGCTGGAGAGCTGCTCAGCATGGAGTGGGACGCTCCTGCTGCATCCCTGAAGATCTTCTCCTGCCTCGCTATCTCTCTCTGCTTCTCCAGGTCTGCTACCTTGGCTTCAAGGGAAAGAACCTGTTCCCTGAGAGCCAGGAGCTCATTGCACCGATCACACACCCAAGACTTCTGTCCAGCAGACAGATAGTCATACATGTGACACTCAATGCAAAACACTGGGAAGCTCCCCTATGTCTGCCGGCTATCTATCTCCATTTCTTGTTATTATATGTTTACTGTTATTATTATACTAATTACTTAAAAAAATAATAAACCACAGCTTTTTTGGGTTGTTCAAATTTTTGTTTTGGTTTCAGTTTACTTTTTGGATTTTTTCCTACTTGTTTTAGGATTATATCGTGCGCCGACAGGGGCGCGATGGCTGCTAAAAAAGGTGAATTTGTAATTAAACAAGAAACCGCACAAACTTACCAGGGCTCAGCAGGTATTCTTCCCAAGGTTCCTGCCAAGTTCCCTTCTCCCTTTTTATTTTCTGTTTTATTTCCTTTTTTGAAAATGCTCTGCTTAAGTAAAAAGCAGCTGCCTCTCTGCTTCCCAAAGGTAGAATGAGCTGTTTGCTCCCAGCTACCAGGGATTAGTCAGCAGGGGGGCTGCAGCAGAAAGCTCCACCCCCTCCAAACCTGTGCTGAGGGCAAACTTAGAAGAAAGGGGAAGGAGAAACCCTTTTTTGGCTGCTCAGCAGGTATTCTTCCCAAGGTTCCTGCCAAGTTCCCTTCTACCTTCTCCTAGAAGCACGAAGCCGAAAGCACCAGCCTGAAGATGACGAATGGGACTTCGTCGAAACGTCGCCAAGACACTTCAAATTCTACGTGGGAGAAAACCCGAAGTTGGAAAACAACTTCTGTGCATGCTGGGATAGGCTGGTGTTTCATAGCTCCCTGAATGTTGTCTCCTTCCCCATCCAGCCCCACTTGAGACCAGTCTTTCTCCCCAAGCAAACGGGGGGAGGGGATTCAGGGTGTCTCGCTGCCCTTAGTGCAGGAGTAGGCAACCTTGGCTCTTTTATGACTCATGGACTTCAACTCCCAGAATTCCTGAGCCAGCATGGTTCAGCTTGGAAACCTCTCCCTTTCCCCTCAGCGTGGTTGGCTCAGGAATTCTGGCAGTTGAAGTCCACGCGTCATAAAAGGGCCAAGGTTGCCTATCCCTGCCTTAGTGTAATAGTCCTGCCCTCCAACTCCTGGGCTCTCACTCTCAGGCCCCCTCCTCTAATTCTTTTTTTTTAAACGTTTTATTGATTTTCTAATTTTACATTTAAGTATTTAAAAAGCAACATGGCGGCTGGGTTAGTCGAAAATTCAATGACATGCAAACATCTTTAGTACAAGTCTCAAACTACCCCATTAAATATTTCCTCTCTTTTCCCCTCAGTATTTATTGTCTCATGTTTAAACTAATACACCCCCTCCTCTAATTCTTTGTCCCCACTGGAAGCACTGCTGAACAGCATGGAGAAAAGAAACAGTGAGCGCTGAGCTAGGAAAAGGCTGTCACTTCTCAAAGCATCTTCTCAGGTGACTCAGAAAAATGCAGCCTGCTGGTGCCCCTCACACAAGGAAGGGCTGACTCAGTGCCGAGGGCACATGTTGGAGTTGTTTTACCCAGCTTGGCTGCCATTTCCCCAGGAAATGTCATTCCAAATGGGAGGATAACACAATTTTCACCTCCGAGTCGTTCTTCCTCTCTGCCGCCACCGTTTCTGCTCCCCCTTGTAAAGAAGCGGAAAGCATCCATACACGTGCGCGAATGGTTTTAAGGCTATTGTGATATTCATGGCTCGATTAGCCAGATGTGTAGACTGGATTTGGCATTTTTATCCACCCGAGTCCATCTCAAGGACCTGGGACAGGCAGATGTCGTTTGATGGAGTTAAAAGGTTTTGTCGCAGGATGTCAGCTGTTCTGATTAAAGCTGCCTTTTGCTGGTTCCAGGTGAGGATTTTGTCAATGCCAAGGGTGTTGAAGTGGGTGCTCCAGATGTTTTGGGATTGCATCCAAGGAGGCAGCTCCAGACAACATACCAGTGAGCTATAGTATCGAAAGTTGGAGATCAGAAATAGGCAAGGTTTTCCCCTCTCTGGCGAATACAGAGAAGAGCGACAAAGATAAACACATGAACGGTTACAGGAATTGGGTATGTCTAGTCTCGTGAAAAGAAGGCTTCCAAAAGCACTCCATCACTGGAGGTTTTTAAGAAGAAACTGGACAGTCACTTGTTTGAGATGGTATAGGTTCTCCTGCTTGAGCGGAGGGCTGGACTAGAAGACCTCCAAGGTCCCTTCCAGTTCTGTTCTATTCTATTCTATTCTATTCTATTCTATTCTATTCTATTCTATTCTATTCTATTCTATTCTATTCTATTCTATTCTATTCTATTCTTCCAATTTCTTTCCTATTCCTATTTCTATTCTATTCTATTCCATTCCATTCTATTCTATATTCCATTCCATTCCATTCCATTCTATTCTATTCTATTCTTCCAATTTCTTTTCTATTCCTATTCCTATTCTATTCTATTCTATTCTTGGAGATGTTCTATTCTATTCTATTCTATTCTATTCCTATTCTATTCTATTCTTTCCTATTCCTATTCTATTCTATTCTATTCTATTCTATTCTATTCTATTCTATTCTATTCCTATTCTATTCTATTCTTTCCTATTCCTATTTCTATTCTATTCTATTCCATTCCATTCTATTCTATATTCCATTCCATTCCATTCTATTCTATTCTATTCTATTCTATTCTATTCTATTCTATTCTTCCAATTTCTTTTCTATTCCTATTCTATTCTATTCTATTCTATTCTATTCTATTCTATTCTTTCCTATTCTATTCTATTCTATTCTATTCTATTCTATTCTATTCTATTCTATTCTATTCTATTCTATTCTATTCTATTCTATTCTATTCTATTCTATTCTATTCTATTCTTTCCTATTCTTTCCTATTCTATTCTATTCTATTCTATTCTATTCTATTCTATTCTATTCTATTCTATTCTATTCCTATTCTATTCTATTCTATTCTATTCTATTCTATTCTATTCTATTCTTTCCTATTCTTTCCTATTCTTTCCTATTCTATTCTATTCTATTCTATTCTATTCTATTCTATTCTATTCCTATTCTATTCTATTCTATTCTATTCTATTCTATTCTATTCTTTCCTATTCTATTCTATTCTATTCTATTCTATTCTATTCTATTCTATTCTATTCTATTCTATTCCTATTCTATTCTATTCTTTCCTATTCCTATTCTATTCTATTCTATTCTATTCTATTCTATTCTAAATATTTGAGGGGCTGACAAAAAAGAATGGGGTCAAGCTATTCTCCAAAGCGCCTGAGGGCAGGACAAGAAGCAACGGATGGAAACTAATCAAGGAGAGAAGCAACCTAGAACTAAGGAGAAATTTCCTTACAGTGAGGACAATTAACCAGTGGAACAACCTGCCTCCAGAAGCTATGAATGCTCCATCACTGGAGGTTTTAAGAAGAGACTAGACAGCCACTTGTCTGAAATGGCATACGGTTTCCTGCCTGAGCAGGGGGTTGGACTAGATGACCTCCAAGATCCCTTCCAACTCTGTGATTCTATAGTGAGTCTATGGTGATTCAGTTACTTAGTGACTGTCAGACCTACCTGGGGGTTACTTACAACCCAGATTCAAAGTTACAACAGTTGACTCCTGTACCTATGGCTGCATTTACCACCGTTTGTAGTGTCCCACGGTCACATTGCCACATTTTACAACGGTTTCTGACTATTGTTATTCATTGCATGACACATTCCCATCACATAAAGAAAACTCACAAGGGATAAAAATATTAAATCTAAAATATTATAAACATATGTCCAGATTACAAATATAATTTTTGTTTCATTTGTCACAGCCAAGAAATTAGCAAAATTTCCGTTATTTTGGCACTCTGGCCTTCGACAAACTGGCCCATAGCGAACCGTGGTTTGCTTAATGGCTGCAGCATTCGCTAAATGGCCACCACAAAAAAAGATCTCAAATTGGGTTGATCACATGACCAAACTGTCACAACATGTGACCATCACAGGCGGGGTCCATTGTGGTCATAACTTGAGGACTACCTATATCATCCCCATCTTTATCATGGTTCAGAATGCTTGGAGGGAGGCTGCACGCCAGATGCAGCATCACCCAGGCTGAGGAATTCTGGGAATTGAAGTCCACCCATCTTAAAGGGGCCAAGCATGAGAAAAACTGAGCTAAATCCTCACCATCTCTTCATCAGCTATTCCAGGGACCTTCAAACTTGGCCTTTTGATGACTTGTGGACTTCAACTCCCAGAATTCCTCAGCCAGGAATTCTGGGAGTTGAAGTCCACAAGTCATCAAAGGGCCACGTTTGAAGACCCCTGACCTATTCTCTGTTGCCTGGAACAGCTGGAAGGATTTGGAAGGAATAACAGAATAACCGAGTTGGAATGGACCTTGGAGGTCTTCTAGTCCAACCCCACTGCTCAGGAAGGAAATCCTATATCATTTCAGACTCTCATTAAAAACGTAACTTCCATAAGAACAGAAGAAGAGCCATGCTGAATCAGGCCAAAGCCCATCGAGTCCAGCATTCTGTGTCACACAGTGGCCCACCAATTGTACATGGGGATCTTGAGCAGAAAGAGAAGGCAAAACCCTCCCTTTCCCTTGACCCCCAACAAATGGTACTCAAGGGAATCCTGCCTGCCTCAACCAACATAGAGGCGGCACATGGACATCCGTTTTAATAACCACCGATACACTTGGCATCCATGAATCTGTCTGACCCTGCCTTGAAGCTATCAAGGCTGACAGCTGTCATGACCCCTTCTGGAAGTGAATTCCATAAATCAACGACCCTCTGGGTGAAGAAATATTTCCCTTTATTTGTCCTCACTTTCTTAGCTATGAGCTTTAGGGAGTGCCCCCTTGTCCTGGTATTGTGTGATAGAGAAAATAATTTTTCTCTATCCACCTTTTCTATCCCATGCATGATTTTATACACTTCGATAGGGTTGGAGCAGGGTTGGAGCATCCACAAAGGACTGAAACTCAGAGGCAGAGGACATCTTTGGCGTGCCAACAAGAACCTGGCACATCACAGCTGTTTGGACACCAACTGGGACCATCTGCTCTTTGAAGTGGGCTGCAGCTTTTCGGTCTCCAAGCCAGCTGTCCAGCCGAGGGTCCACAACTCAGCAAAGTCCAGATTACTTACCGTACTTTGCAGATGGAAATAACAAGGGCTGTTTCCCCAAAGACACCTCTTCCTTTATGCTGTTATACTGTGGCCAGGAACATGTTGATCATTAAAAGGCTGCTTGTGTTCGTAATTAACCAAACAAGGTCCCCTGATAGGCCTGGGTTTCTGCCTCCCTCCAGTCCTCCCTCACCCCCCTTCTTTGTGACGGCCTCATTTAAGGGCTGACTTCTTGTGCATCAAACACCCGGTTTGATTGGTGAAGGACACCAGGGAGATTTGCCTTAGTTTGCTGGTTTCCTTCTATCCCACCTTTTGTCATTTTTACAGATAGCTCAGAGCAGTGAACGGATCCCACACACCTTCCTCCTCTTATTTTCCCCACAATAAAAAAATTGTGAGGCGAGTTGAGCTTTTGCTAGTGCAGGGGTAGGCCATCTTGGCTCTTTTATGACTGGTGGACTTCAACTCCCAGAATTCCTAAGCCAGCCTGGCTCAGCTTGGAAACCTCTCCCTTTCCCCTCAGCGTGGCTGGCTCAGGAATTCTGGGAGTTGAAGTCCACCAGTCATAAAAGAGCCAAGGTTGCCTACCCCTGCCTTAGCCCGTCTTTTCTATGCATAATTTGACCCCCCTTATCCTTGTCAGAGCCCCTCAAATATTGGAAGACTGTTATGTCATCCCTTGTCCTTCTCTTCATTAAACTAGAGTCGGGGGTAGGCAACCTTGGCCCTTTTATGATTGGTGGACTTCAACTCCCAGAATTCCTGAGCCAACATGGCTCAGCTTGGAAACCTCTCCCTTTCCCCTCAGCGTGGCTGGCTCAGGAATTCTGGGAGTTGAAGTCCACCAATCATAAAAGGGCCAAGGTTGCCTACCTCTGGCCTAGGCCTAGGCCGCTTTATGACTGGTGGACTTCAACTCCCAGAATTCCTGAGTCAGCCTGGCTCAGTTTGGAAACCTCTCCCTGTCCCCTCAGCATGGCTGGCTCAGGAATTCTGGGAGTTGAAGTCCACCAGTCATAAAAGAGCCACGGTTGCCTACCCCTGTGCTAGTGCAATGCAAGTAGTCCTCAACTCACCACAGTTGAGCCCAAACTCTCCGTTGCTAAGCTAGGCGGTTGTTAAGTGAGTTTGGCTCCATTTTACCACCTTCCTTGCCACAATTGTTAAGTGAATCGCTGCAATTAATCTGCCTGTGGAGATTCTCCGTTGTCCAGGTCACGGTTTTCCCGAAGGTTTGTTTTTTTTTGTGAAGCAACTGGATTTTCTTGTTGTTCTTTGAAGAGGTTTTGTTTCTCATCCAAGAAGCGTCTTCAGCTCTGACTGGATGGTGGGGAAGGGAAAGATTTATCCCTGTGCCAGACCTTTATAGCAAAACAACCACTTCCTAAAAGTATGGCACAACATAGGAGAACAAACCCATCGGGACAAGAATCAGCAGTCCATCTGCATTTGAAAGAAGAAAGGCAGCAAAGTCCACATTCTGGACAGCAAAGTCCGCATTCTGATCACATTCTGGTTTGAAAGAGGCGTCAAAGAGGACATCTATGTCAAAACTGAACAGCCTTCTCTCAACAGAGGGGGAAGGATATGACATCCTCTCTCTCCAGTCTACAACACCGTCCTTTCAGCAGTTCCAAGAAGGCTCCACACCCATTTGCATCACTCAGGTGACCCTGAGGACACAGGTAAGCCTCCAAGTGGACTCTCTCCAAGAAGGCAAATGACCAGCTGTCTGCAAGAAGTATAAATCCTTCCTTTCCCCACCATCCAGTCAGAGTTGAAGAAGCTTCTTGGAAGAGAAGCGAAACCTCTTAAAGAAAAACAAGGAAGTCCAGTTGCCTCCCGAAAAGCACCTTTGGTGCAATTAAGTTAGTTACATCATGGTTAAGTGAATCTGGCTTTCCCATTGACTTTGCCTGTCAGAGAGTTGCAAAAGGGGATCACGTGACCCTGGGACATTGCAACCATAACATTGCAACTGTTATGCAGCTTTGGGCTCCCCCTCCTCTTCTCTTATCTGATTGTTCTCTAAGGCCGGGGCCCTCCAAACTTGGCAACTCTAAGACTTCTGGACTTCAACTCCCAGAATTCCTCAGCATGGCTGGCTGAGGAATTCTGGGAATTGAAGTCCACAAGTCTTAAAATTGCCAAGCTGGGAAGCCCCTGCTCTAGGCAATCCCCCACTCATTTCCCAAAGTCTGTTACATTTAATTGGGGAGGGGAGTGGTCTGAGACAAAGTCAGGTGACCCCTTGCTTCCAATAAGATTACCCAAAATTCTCAGATCATTGCAAAATAATGTCCAAAAAAAAAGGAAAGGAGGGAGATTTGATTGGGAGAAAAATGGCAAATCAAGAATTCTGCCCACATCTTAAGTTTCTTAAGTTTCTCGCTTATCCTGCCCAGGCAGAAGTTGCCTCACCATCACTGTTAGTTACCCATTTTGATCACGGGACTATGGGAATGCTACAATGGTTGTGTAAAAAAAACGGTCGTAAATCGCCTTTAGTGCCGTCATAACTTCAAATGGTCAGTAAACAAAGGTAAGCTGAGGGACCTGTATATATGTTGTAGACCAGAGAGGGCGCATTTTTCTAGAAATGGAGATACCAGGTCTTCTCGTTTGCAAGAATGAAAGATAACACCGTAATGCATCATTCAGCTTGGTCATGTTTATTACGTAAGATGGGTCCAGAATGAACAAATTGTTCAAGGACAGAAAGCAGGCAGTTTGGAGGGAGCCGAAGCCCCACTGCTTAACCACCGCAACATTTGGTCAGTTAAATCATCATCCATTTATCGGTTGTACATTCAACACACAAACAGACACAAGTGCACAGGAGGGCTGCCGAAGACAAAAGGGCTTTAGTTTGGTTTCCATAAAAAAGATCGGATTGGCTGTCTGCAGCCGCCGGACACAGCTCTCCGTCCTTTATCCCGTCCTTGCCAGAGGCAGAAAAATATTTAGGAAAGAGAAATGCTATCTTGTTTCCCCAGCGGGCTGGAAGGCCAAATGGGCAGAGCCCAAGGGGGTGTGCGCTGTGCATCACACAGGGATGAAAACAAGGGGTGGAAGGGGCACACAGCCACATTCAAACTCCGATCTTCAGAGGAAAAAAACCACACAGAATTTAACCTATCCCAAATAAGCCTCATTGGGTGGGTGGGGGTCTTTGAAAGCTCAGCCTTTTTTAAAAAAAAAAAATCCATTATTCCCACACCTAATCTCGAGTTGTAGGCGGCGAAAACAATTGCTCACCAAAAGCAAACACAGCTTGGGATGAAACTTAAAACCGGCCTGATACGTGCAGAGAGATCCAACACACTCTTCCGTTCCCCCCCCCCTGCCCACCTCCCAAAGTTGAGCGAGGTCTGAAATTTGATTTTGCCTTCTCCAAAAATGTCAATCTTATAAGAAAGTGTCTCTTCCAGCATCACCACAAGTTGATCTCCCAAGTCTTTATCTTCTACCATTCTATGAAGGGATGAGATTCAGGCTGGCCATCCGTTACGATTTATTATGATTTTCGGTTCTGAGAGGCTGGAGTAGAAGCAGGATGTCCCAAGTTCAAATCCACCCTTAGCCACGGAGGTTCAGGGAGGTGAGTTTGGCCTGGCACCTCTCCCTCCACCCAGCCTACCTCACATACCGGTAATTATTGTAGGAAAAAAGAGCAAAAACAAAAACAAATGTGAACTGCCTTGAGCCCCTGTAGAAAAGTTAGAATATAAATCTGATCAATAAATACCATTTTTAATATTTTTCTTTACGGGAATGCAAGCCTTTTTCAGACTCTGCTTTTGTCCTGCCTGCTCCTTGCATTACAAAAGTCCCACAGTTGTGCAAAACCTGCATTTCCACACACACACAGTGTCACGGTTTCTCCAACGTAATTTAACTCAGGTTATTAAACTAACCCCCTTTTGAGGGTGCAGCATACACAGATCCATAAGCTTCACTCTTCACTCCAGCACCCACTCTTACACTGGGTGCTGGACATTTTGTGTGTCCTCACATCACAACTCCACCCCACACCTCAAAAGTGGGCTTTAAGCACATCCTCCTCTCTGCAAATACAGGCTGTCTTGACTTATGAGCGCAACTGAGCCCCCAAAATTTCCATCGCTAAGCAAGACAGCTGTTAAAATGAATTCTGCCTCATTTTTTTTGCCACACTTGTTAAGTGAATCACTGCAGTTGTTCCCCATTGACTTTGCTTGTCAGAAGGTCACAAAAGGGGATCACACGACCCCGGGGACACTGCGACCGTCATTAAATAGGAACCAGTTGATAAGTGTCTGAATTGTGATCATGTGGCCATGGGAATGCTGTAATCGTTGTATGAAAATCAGTCATAAGTCACTTTTTTCAGTGCTGTTGTAACTTTGAATGGCCACTAAATGAATGGTTATAAGTCGAGGACTACCTGTAAGAAGATAAAATGAAGATGCCAACACCTCTTCCTTCTTCCCATCTGCGTATCTTTGGCCAACTCTGTTCTTTTGTCAGTGTGGTTTTGTTGCACTGTTTCTTGTTTTTTAAATCCTTTCAACCATTCCTAAACCACTCAAGAGTTGCTGAGCCAGGTGACATATGAATTTAATAAATTATTATTATTATTATTAGCTGGAAGATGGAAGCATCTTGGCTGTCAGGGATGGGGGAGGAATGGATTCAGGCAGATCAGCTTCATCCACTGAGGTCTAGATCAGCGGTTCTCCGGGGCTCGACCCTGGCCCGCATCGCGCATGTGCGACGCGACGGCCCACATCGCAAAGGGGAAAAAAATGGTGGACCAAAAAAAAATGGCCAACCCCCAAAAAATATGGCCGACCAAAAAAAAAATGGCGGGCCCGCATCGCGCATGCGCGGCACGACGGCCCGCATTGCAAAGGGGAAAAAATGGTGGACCAAAAAAAAATGGCCGACCAAAAAAAAATAAAAATAAAATGGCGGACTGCGGTGTTTGGCGACCCCCGTGAAATGGTCGTTTGACCCCAAATGGGGTTGCGACCCACAGGTTGAGAACCGCTGGTCTAGATTGAAAGAGCTTCCCGGTGCTGCAAATTGCTAAATGCATTCAAAGTGATGAATTTTATGAATAGCAAGAAAGTAACCTCCCTCTAGACAAGAAGTCCAGAATCTGAGGCTTCAGGGCACTGGGCATTTGAGCAAAAAAAGTTGTGGATGAATTCTAACATAAAGAAAATGTATTAAACACACCAAGCACCGTTCAATGACACGACTAAAAAAAAAAAAAAGCAAAGCAGAAAATCGGTCTTGACAGACTAGGGCGGCTAGAAGTTGTAAAAATAAATCTTGGGTGGGAAGCAATGGCGAATCGATTGTGGTTTGAGAAAAACTGGATGGATTCACAGAACATAGAAGAATCATAGGCCGGAAGGGACCTTGGAGGTCATCTAGTCCAACCCCCTGCTAAAAGCAGGTGTCCTTATTACCATCCCAGTGAAATGGTAATCCAATCTATTTTTTAAAATCCCCTTTGTGCTTTTGTGTACAGGTAGTCCTCGACATGACAACCACAGCCGAGCCCAAAATTTCTGTGGCTAAGCGAGACGTTTGTTAAGTGAGTTTTGCTCCATTTTATGACCTTTCTTGCCACTCCAGTTGTTAAGCTACCGGTAGTAGCACGGTTAAGTGAAACTGGCTTCCCCATTGACTTTACTTGTCAAGTCACATGACCTGGAGACACCACAACCGTCATAAATATCAGTTAGTTGCCAAGCATCCGAATTTTGATCCTGTGACTATGGAGATCCTGCAACCGTTGTGTGAATAACGGTTGTAAACTACTTTTTTCAGTGCCTTTGTAACTTTGAATGGTCAATAAACAAACTGTTGTAAGTCATAGACTAACTGTATTTCCCAGTTTGGCTCAGCTCCAAGCCCACGTTGCTTCTCCTTCTGCACAGAGTTTAATTGTATTTAAAATTCAAACAAAATCTTTTTCTTTTTTTTTAACACCAATGCATTTTTTTTGTTCCAACCCACCATTTTGAGCACTGTGGCCAGCACAGCCCCTTCGCCCATCCAAGGCCCAGCCGAAAACATCAGAAAAAAGACCAGCTCTCTTAGCTCATCCCCAACTCTTAACTTTTAATGTTTTTAAGGTTCTGATGGATTTATATTGTGCTTTTATGATGTCGCAAGCCTCCCAGCGTCAGTGGACTTATAAATTTAATAAATAAATAAATTCCATCTATAATAAATCTTCTCTCAAACCCGCACAAAAATACACCTTGTTCCACTTACAAAAACCACATCCGCAATTCCAAAGCTGCAGAATAGTAGGGACACAGAGAAGATACATTTGCACACCAAAATGCACACCCATAGGAATCATACAGGCACAGGGATTCAGAGAGCAAAGTGCAAGGCCCAAATGGATGATCAAAAGCATACGCGGGTCTTGCCTGAGGCAGCCACAGCATGATTACAACTCTGGGGCTGATCCTACAGAACCACCATTTTGCTTCCTCCCTGGCTGTGTGTGCAAGGATGTGAGTATTACCACACAACTGCCAATGGCCTGTTTCCTTCGAGGTCTCCCAAGAGCAGGGGTCTTCAAACTTGGCCTTTTTATGACTTGTGGACTTCAACTCCAGCGTGCCTGGCTGAGGAATTCTAGGAGTTAAAGTCCACAAGTCACAAAAGGGCCAAGTTTGAAGACCCCTGCCCAAGAGCCATCAGCAAAGGGATACGAAGATTAACAGTTTCTCAACCTTGCACTTTTAAGAGGTGTGGACTTCAACTCCCAGAATTCCCCAGCCAGTGAATTGAGGCCTACCCATCTTAAAAGTGCTCAAGGTTAAGAAACACTGGATTAGTTTATTGTACTACACAACTCCAAGTCCATGAAAACCTGAGAAAGGGGCTCGTCCCTCAGCTAAGTCCACCTCGAGAGTTGTTGGGAGAATAAAGGAGATATATATTTATATTTTTTAAAAATTCTTTTAAGGGAAAGCCATTGGAAAAATAGAACCCTGTCATAAATAAATAGATCTCTTTTTTTTCCCCCTGAACTAGAGACAACATCCTGGAAAGATGTTTAATTCACATGCAGCCCAATCAGACTGAGGGAAGATTAGTGGGGGGAGATACTTAAGAGAAGCAGGAAGAGAGTTTAATTGTGGCCTCTTTGCTGTTTATGCTATAATCCTGCCCAATGGAAGATTGGTGTGAAATGGATTCAGAGTACAGAAGAAATAGTAGAGGGGATTTATACTTTAGGGAAAACCCTGATTTACATTTCTCATGAACCCCTGGAGAAGAAAGAGAAAATGGGGAGACCTGCATTAACAGAGGGATAGAATCAAGATCACGTGAAGTGTTAATACCACTTTACAAGGCCTTGGGAAGGCCACACTTGGAATACTGCATCCAGTTTTGGTCACCGCGATGTAAAACAGATGTTGAGACTCTAGCTAGAGTACAGAGAAGGGCAACAAAGATGATCAGGGGACTGGAGGCTAAAGCATATAAGGAACGGCTGCTGGAATTGGGTATGTCTAGTTTAATGAAGAGAAGGACGAGGGGGACAGGATAGCAGTCTTCCAGTATCTCAGGGGCTTCCCCAAAGAAGAGGGAGTCAAGCTATTTTCCAAAGCGCCTGAAGGCAGGACAAAAAGCAACGGATGGAAACTAATCAAAGACAGAAGCAACCTAGAACTAAGGAGAAACTTTCTGACAGTTAGAACAATTAATCAGTGGAACAACCTGCCTCCAGAAGCGGTGAATGCTCCAACAGTGGAGGTTTTAAAGAAGAGACTGGACAGCCATTTGTCCAAAATGGTATAGGGTTACCTGTCTGAGCAGGGGGTTGGACTTGATGATTTCCAAGGTCCCTTCCAACTTTATTATTATCAGTATAAGGAACCAAAACAGAGAAGAAATATCTGGCCCCCGGGTGTTGTGTTTGACATGTCTGCTCTACTCACTCCATCCACCCATCCAATCATCTATATCTATCAATCTATCCATCTATCCCTCTACTCACTCCATTCAACCTGTCCATCATCTATCTATCTATCTATCTATCTATCTATCTATCTATCTATCTATCTATCTATCTATCTATCTATCTATCTATCTCTACCTACCTACCTACCTCTATCTATCTATCTATCCTCACTCCATCCATCATGTCTCTATCATCTAATTCTATCTATCCACCCATCTACCTAATCATCTATCGATCATTTTCTACTTTCTATCTATCTATCTATCTATCTATCTATCTATCTATCTATCTATCTATCTATCTATGGATAATTCATTAATCGTTCCTTAGTAGTCTCTCTCTCTCTCTCTCTCTGATTTAGGGATGTCTTTTCACAAACTGTGAGGTAATTTTTTTTGAGCTCTCTAGCATGTAATATATTCCATACATTCTGACTGAGAATGTAATTTTCCTGTAGTTCACTGAACTGTTCTGTCTTCTAATTTCTTGTTCGCCATCCAGAATTACAATAGTGAGACTGCAATAAACATTGATTCAATGAGTAAACTTCCTCCACACACTTATATAAATCCCTTGTCATCTTACACAACAATCCTGATTTTCTCCCTTGCTCATCCCTGATGCAAAACTCAAAGCTTCAGCCAGGATTAACTGCTACCCATTATTGCTGCACAGTTAAGTTGGTTCTCTCCCGTCAGTTATTTGGACCTTTTTTTTCTTTTCTTTTCGGCGGAACTTTCTTCTTTTTTTTGCAGAGGCAGAATTTTGGAGCAAATCAAGGTTATTGCAAACTTTGCCTCAAAAGGATTTTCTGCCTCCTGCCCCTATTTAACATGACAGGTTTTTTGCACGGAAGCCAGGGGCATTTAGACTTTCCATTTTGCATCTGAAATATTCCCGTTAACGTTTTTTTTTTTAAATCCAAAGTTATAGAAGAGGAAGGGCAGAACATTCCATCCATTTCCTCTTTGATTATTTTCAGAAATCTTTTCTCTGCTTCCATCGTTTTTGGAGCAGGAATGAGGAACCGGATATAGGGGCCTTTGGACATCCTTTCCATTACAGCTAGTCCTCGACTTACAGCCACCACGGAGCCCAAAGTTTCCGTTGTTAAATGAGTCTTGCCCCATTTTTATGACTTTTCTTGCCAGAGTTGTTAAGTGAATCACTGCAGTTGTTAAGTTAGTAGCACGATTGTTAAGTGAATCTGGCTTCCCCATTGACCTTGCTTGTGAGAAGGTCGAAAAGGGGGATCACGTGACCCTCCCGGGGACACTGCAACCGTCATAAATGTGAACCGGTTGACAAGCATCTGAATTTTGATCACATGACCATGAGGATGCTGCAACGGTCGTGTGAAAAATGGACGTAAGTCACTTTTTTCAGAGTTATTGTCATTTTGAACGGTCACTAAAGGAACGGTTGTAAGCCGAGGACTACGTGTACAGCCATTCTTATGGCTTCCAAACACAAACTCGGATTTATTCAAACTTTCTTCTGCAAGAACCTAAAAAAATGCCGTCTTGGCACCCCCCTGCAAGGCGGCCTATGAAAAGAACAGCCTATTTTCATCGATTCTGTTATGTGTCATCCTCATTTAGCAACCACAATTGGGACTGGCAACTTGGCTGTTAAGCAAACCAGTAGCTAATGGAAACCACGCATCTACCTGAGATCATACTTCAGCTTCCAACAGGCTGGTGAGGGTCACAAATGTGACTTTTTCACTACCTTCAACGAAAATGGCTTCACTACCTTCAACGAAAATGGCAAACGGCCACAGTCCCTCAATGAGGACTACTGTTATGGCAAGTCTGTGGATTGCTCATGCTGGGGTCACCGATGAAAGATTGTCAAATAAATAATGTTCAGAAGTGAGACTGCTTCTAAAGACAGAGGCATCCATGATGATTGTTAGATTTGCAGGAGGGGGGAAAAAACGAAGTTTGATTCTGATCAGTACTGGCAGTCATTGACTCTTACTAAGTTAGCCGGGGCCCATATTACCACCTTCCTTGTCACAATTGTGAAGTGAATCATTACAGTTAGTAACACGGTTGTTAAGTGGATCTGGCTTGCCCTTTGACTTTGCTTGTCAGAAGGTCCAAAAAGGGGATCGCGTAACCACGGGACCCTGTGACCATCATAAATATGAACCAGTTGCCAAGTGTCTGAATTGATCCGATGTTGAGAGTTTGGAAAAAGTCCAGAGAAGAGCAACTAAGATGATCCAAGGCCTGAAGGCTAAAACATAGAAAGAACGGCTGCAGGACTTGGGTTTGGCTAGTCTAAAGAAAAGAAGAAATAGGAGAGACATGATAGCCGTGTTCCAGTATCTGGGGGGCTGCCACAAGGCAGAGGGGGCCGGGTTGTTCACCAGAGCACCAGAGGGAAGGACGAGAAACAATGGTTGGAAACTGGCCAAGGAGAGAAGCAACCTGGAATTAAGGAGAAACTTCCTGACAGTGAGGACAATCAACCAGTGGAACAGCTTGCCACCAGAAATCGTGGGTGCTCCATCACTGGAGATTTTTAAGAAGAGACTGGACAATCACCTGTCTGAGATGGTACAGGGTCTCCTGCTTCAGCAGGGGGCTGGACTAGAAGACCTCCAAGGTCCCTTCCAGATTCTATTCTATTATCACGTGACCATGGGGATGCTGCAATGGTCTTAAGTGTGAAAAATGGTCACGTCACTTTTTTCAGTGCCGTTGTAGCTTCGGATAGTCACTAAATGACCTGTTGTACCTCAAGGCCTGCCTGCAAATGTTGGGTTTTCCTATCCTTCCCATTTCAAGTTTCAGGGTGCTTAATGGTCTTTTCCCCCTACAAAGTTTTTTATTTTTATTTATAATTTATTTATAATCAAATTTATATGCCGCCCTTCTCCTAGGACCCAGGAGAGTCGCAGCTGCCAAAATGAACAGGACTTTTCACACATGCCTACGGTAGGAAACCCTCTGGTCCAGCCATTGAGGCTCAAATCCAGATAGCCATTCACAGCAGCTGAGAAATCCTTATTAGAATCCTCATTTAGCGACTGCCTCACTTACCGACCATTTGCAGTTACACCTGGGATGAAAAATGAAGCTTGACAACCAAATCCTTGGTTTTATAACTTGCGCAAGTCTGTAAAGCAAAGGAAAGTTGAACGAGACGATAAACACGGCCGGTTCTACTTAAGCCACCATTTTGCTTAATAATCCAAACTGCTTGTTCTGATGGTGGTCACTAAAGAAGGGCAACCTATATTATTATTTAAAGATTACTGGCTGCCCAAAACGGTAGGCAGCCAGTGGCTACAGCAAAAAAATAAGCGTGTTTTACATACCACTCAGAATCCACTGGACTCTGGGTGGTATATAAAAATTTCTTATTTCTTTACCTTGCCTGGTGGCGGCCTACTTTTTTGCAATACAGGTAGTCCTCGACTCACCCCGTTCATTTAGTGACCGTTCAAGTTACAGCGGCACTGGAAAAAAAGTGACTTATGACCATTTTTTCACACTTATGACCACTGCCATGATCCCGTGATCAAAGCTTGGACGCTTGGCAACTGACTCCTATTTATGACGGTTGCAGTGACCCAGAGCCCTATGAGCACCTTTTGTGATCTTCTTTCAACCAAAATTAAGGAGGAAGCCAGATTCGCTTAACGAATGTGCTAAGTCACTAAACAACTGTGGCAAGAAAACTCGTGAGGCAAAATTCGCTTAACAACTATCTTTCTTAGCAATGGAAATAACAGTATAAGAGATAGAAGGGACCTTGGAGGTCTTCTAGTCCAGCCCCCTGCTCAAGCAGGGAACCCTAAACCATCCCAGACAAACGACCGTCCAATCTCTTTGTTAAAACCCTCCAGCGATGGAGCACCCACAATTTCTGGAGGCAAGTCGTTCCACTGATTAATTGTTCTGTCAGTGAATTTTATTTTAGTTCCAGCTTGGTTCTCTCTTTAATTTCCATCCGTTGCTTCTTTTCCTGCCTTCTGGTGCTTTGGAGAATAGGTTAACCCACCCACCCCCACTTCTTCATGGCAGCCTCTTAGACTGCTATCATGTCACTACTAGTCCTTCTTTTCATTAAATTAGACCAGGGGTAGGCAACCTTGGCTCTTTTCTGACTCGTGGATTTCAACTCCCAGAATTCTTGAGCCAGCGTGAGGGAAACTTTGGCCCCTTCATGACTCGTGGACTTCAACTCCCAGAATTCCTGAGCCAGCATAGCTCAGCTTGGAAAGCACTCCCTTTTCCCTCAGCATGGCTGGCTCAGGAATTCTGGGAGTTGAAGTCCACGAGTCATAAAAGAGCCAAGGTTGCCTATCCCTGGACTAGACATAGCCAATGCCAGCAACCGTTCTTCATATGTTTTAGCTTCCAGTCCCCTACTCAAATTTGGGGCTCCATTGTGGTTGCAAGTGAAGAACTACTTGTGCCAAGTGAGTGTCCCAACGTATATACTCCACAGGATCAGGGCCCCAGCATCGACTCTTCCCATCTGGTTGGAATCACTGGAGAATTACAGCCTGAATAAGTTGCACGCCCACCATGCAATCTCCCTTACCGAATGCACCCACCTTCCAATTCCCCCCCCCATACAATGCCCCGTAAAGTGATAAAGAGGGGCACAACTAGACCACAGACTAAACACAACCGAGGTTGTTTCGTCTGCTTCCCAACCAGCCTTTTCATAGGGAGAAGCCTGGCTGAGTGCTTTCCCGGACCCTGGAGAACGAAAAGACAGGATGTTCTGCCTAAGGGTGCTTGGTGGCTTTGTGGTGTAGTGGTGCTGGATTAGAGGTGGACAGAGACGCTGGTTCCTGTGGCCCCATCAGCCACCAGAACTCACTGGTCAATTTTGGGCCCATCCCTCCCTCTTAGGCCAAGCCATAGCTTGCTGTGGGGAAAAAGCAGGTCTAATGCTTTAAAAACAACGCTAATCCTCAAAGGATCATCAGAGCAGGGGCAAGACAGCTGCCAGCCCAGAAAGCACATTTCCTTCATTATTAAAAACAAAACCTCTAACTAAAGTATTCACAGTTGCTTTTCTGTGTCTCGCTGCTCGACCTAAAAGCAGGGGATCTGTGATTAATGATCTCTGCAACTCTGCCCTGATCCCCCAAGGGAAAGACAGGATCCACAGAAGAAGGCACCATAGGGGAAAAAAGTCACAGGCAGTCCTTGGCTTACGACCACAAAGCAATGCAGTCATAAAGTGAGTCATCATATCATCGGATCCATTTTTGGGGGGGGGAGTGTTTTAACTGCAGCTATTCAGTGAATAACGTGAATTCAGTTTCCCCAATTGACTTTGCTTGTCAGAAGCCATCTGGGGGGGGGGTCGCAAATCAAATCACGTAATCGCAAGAGGTCGCATTCATCATACCTGCGAGCTGGTTGGCAAGCGCCTGAATAGTAATCATACAACCGTGGGGATGATGCAATGCAGGTCATAATGTCAGGGGCAGGTCATAAGCCACTTTTTCCTGAGGTGACTGTAACTTTGAACCTTCATTATACAAATAATGGTTAAGTCAAGGACTATCTCTAAGTGATTACTCCAGGGAAGCAAAAATCCAAACTGATCTGTCACTTAATAGAAATCAGTCTGGAATAAAGAGAACTCCACAAAATGGCGGCTTTAATCCTGAGCGCCAACACACTTTTGGTCCTTCATGGCAGCGTTTCACATTGCACACGGTTTAAGTTCTCTGGACTTCAACTCCCAGAATTCCCCAACTCGCATTTGTGGACTTCAACTCCCAGAATTCCCCAACTCGCATTTGTGGACTTCGACTCCCAGAATTCCCCAACTCGCATTTGTGTGGACTTCGACTCTCAGAATTCTACCTTGTTGATTTCCCCCTGCTGGCTGGGGAATTCTGGGAGTTGAAGTCCACACAGTTTAAAGTGACCAAGGTTAAGAAACACTGTTCTAGGGATGAGCAAAGATTAGCCTGAAAGACTGACCCCCTTTCTTCCTGATGTCCCCTCAACAGGTCTCTCCCCTTTGGATTCAGCACGGTGCGTGGCGTATAAGGCAATGCGTATGCGGTTTAACTCCTAAATATATATAATTTTTCTCTCAGTATTTTATATATATGTATATATATATATCTATATATATATATAAGTATGTATATATTTTACACACACTGGATTAAATTGCATGAGAATCTAGATATGGCTTTCCACGGAATGGACACAGCAGGGCGAGGCAGGATGAAGAATGAACAGCCACACAGGAGCCAAACTTTGTTTGCCTTCGTCCCTGGCACCGTCTCCTGGCTAGCAGCGCATCGCTCCTCCTGCAGAGGCAGAAGTCCTGCCGAGATTCCCTGACACCGGATCCCATGTGCCCCAGCCCCACCTGGTGAAGCACACGACTGCGCGGGCCCTTCTTCCCCGCTAGTATTGCAGAGTGAGTGATGGTCGGCATGACAGAAAAAGAGCCGAGAAGAGTACGACGGAACGGCCCCCTTGCCAGTTCATGCTGCCCCACAGCTAGGGCGAGGGGTGTCCTATCCTCCTGGCCCGACCGGAGACCCCTCCCTCCTGCAGATTAAATCGAGGGTCATAAATTGGATGGAAGCCTAGATTTCGCTGTGTCCGTATCAGGGGCGCTAATGATGGAATCCTTGCGGGCACCGCCTGAGTCCTGCTGAATGCCCGAGGAGGCTGTCCCAGGGTATGCGGCAGACATGGTCATCTGGTGGGATACCTGGGCTGCCGGCCGCGGTGCGGCTGGCGGGGTGTGACCAGCATTCTGGGTCGAAGTGGCAGGCGACGACGGCGAGGCTCCCTGCCCAGTGGGGATTGAAGCGGTGGACTCGTGAGCCGAGGAGGGCGGGCTCTGGCCCGGCGTCTGAGGAACGCCATGGGGAAGGGAGGGCTGGGAGGCTGAAAGAGGCCGAGTCTCCTGGCTGAGACTCCTTGTGTGAAGGGCCTGGGTGCTCTTGTGAGCTGCCAGCCGCTGCGGCGAACCGGGAGGCTTCTGCTGAGTTAGCGAGAGCTGGGACCCTGACTGACCCTTGGCACCCCCGTATGGGAACGTCCGGCTGGCGTGAGGGCTTTGGGAAGAGGGACTGGACACCACGGAGGGGAAGGGGCCGGCGGAAGAGGCCAGCAGAGGCTGGGGAGGGGGGTGCTGCTGCTGGAGTGGGACGTTCGGCTGCAGGGGCCGCGGCACATTCTGGAGCATGGGGCCACCCAGTTGTTGCTGCTGCTGCTGTTGTAGGTTCAGCTGCTGCTGCTGGTGGTGATGCTGCTGAAGCAAGGCTGGTGAGATGGCGAAGGCCCCCGGGAGACCGCCTTGGTACTGGAGCCGGCGGACCATCCGTGGGGAGCCGAGGCTGATTGGGCCGACCAGTGGGCTGGCCATCTGCGGGCAGAAGCTCATCGCCACGGCCTGCTGGAGGGTAGCGATCGCCGAAGTGACCTGGGGCTGAGCCGGGGTGTACACGGCGGTGTGCTGTTGGAGCTCGGCCTGCTGTACCATCTCCCGGTCGTACTTGACAATCTCCTGGATAATCTCGTTCTCCTGATTGTTGAAGACGCCGGAATTGAGGTCATGCTGCACCTTGTGCAGGAGAATGGAGTTCTTCTTCCCTGCAAGAGAAGAGCAGAAGACACGGCTTCCTTGCAGTCCAAGTTCACCTTCCCAAAGGTGCTTTTTCAAAAGGCCAACTGGACTTTTTTTGTTTTTTTCCTTGAAGATGTTTTGCTTCTCATCCAAGAAGCCTCTTCAGTTCTGAGTGAATGGGGGAGAATGGAAGGACTTATATTCCTTTGCGGTCATCTGGCTGTTAGCGCTCTCTCTGAGAGTCGTTGAGGCCGCTTGGAGGTTTATCTATGCCCTCAGGGAACTGCTGAAAGGCCGGTCCTCAGAGACAGCGCTAACGACCAGATGACTGCAAAGGAATATAAATCCTTCCATTCTCCCTGCATTCATTCAGAACTGAAGAAGCTTCTGGGATGAGAAGCGAAACGTCTTCAAGGAAAAAAAACAAAAGTGCAGTTGCCTTTGGAAAAAGCACCTTTGGGACAAACATGACCGTGGATGACTCGATAGATAGGCAGGCCCACTGTTGTCTGTGCATACCACTTCCCATACCCATGGGAAACTACAGATGGTCCTCGACTTACGACCAGTCGCTTGGGGACTGTTCGAAGTTACGATGGATCTACCTACGGGAGGGGGGGAGGGTGCTTACAACCCAGTTTCACAGTTCCAACGGTTGCTCCCAAGTCACATGACCACACTTTGGACGCTCGCCAGCTGGGCTGCATTTAGGTATTTTTTAGGTTTTTTTTTTTAGGTATTTTTCGGATTTGTATGCCGCTCCTCTCCGCAGACTCGGAGCGGCTCACAACATACAAATAAACAATTCAATATAAATCCGAAAAAACATTAAAAATAAACCCCACACATACTCCTCAGTCACACCACAATCCACAATCATCCCCAGGCCTGCCGGCAGAGGTAGGTTTTTAAATTCTTTCAGAAGGCCGGGAGAGTCGGAGAAACGCGGACTTCAGGGAGCAGTTGGTTCCAGAGGGTGGGCGCCACAACAGAGAAGGCCCTCCCCCTAGGGCCCGCCAGACGACATTGTTTCGCTGACGGGACCCGGAGGAGGCCGACCCTGTGCGCTCTCACCGGTCGAAGGGAAGTATGTGGCAGAAGACGGTCCCGTAAGTATCCTGGTCCCATGCCATGAAGGGCTTTATAGGTAATAACCAACACCTTGAATTGGGCTTGGAGACCGATAGGCAACCAATGCAGCATGCGGAGAGTTGATGAAATGTGGGCACAACGAGGAAGGCCCACAAATGCTCGCGCAGCTGCATTTTGCACTAGTTGTAGTCTCCGAACACTCTTCAAGGGTAGCCCCATGTAGAGAGCGTTGCAGTAGTCGATCCTAAAGGTGACAAGGGCATGTGTAACTGTGAGGAGAGACTCCCGATCCAAGTAAGGACGCAACTGGTGCACCAGGCGAACCTGGGCAAATTTGCGGCTGTTGGCAGCATCCCGCAGTCACATGACTGTGTTTTATGATGGTCTTGCTGAAAACCGACATTTACTTCCAGTTCTCAGCACAACTGCACCCACAGCAAGCCATGGGTTCCATTTAATGACTGTGGTCTTCGCTTAACGACCACTACGAAAAAGTTTGCAAAATTGCAGCTCTGACTTTTGAGATATTCAGGCTGCCCAAGGTCACCTTGGGAGATGGGAAGCAGAATGAACGAACGAACGAACGAACGAACGAACCAACCAACCAACCAACCAACCAATCAATCCATCAACCAACCAACCAACCAACCAATGAAATGAAACAAAATGCTTGAAACAAAGAACTTGAACCAAGGGGTTTCCTACGAGATGGGACATTTCATGGAAGAGTTAGGCTCAAAATCCCGAAACATCTTGAGTACAGGTAGTCCTCAACTTACACACATTCATTTAGTGACCATTTAAAGCTACAACGCCACTGAAAAAAGGGACTTATGTCCATTTTTCACACTTACAACCGTTACAGCATCCCCACAGTCACCAGATCAATTCAGACATTTGGCAACTGACTCGTATTTATGACGGTTGCCGTGTCCTGGGGTCACGTTGATCCCCTTTTGCGATCTTCTGACAAGCAAAATCAATGGGGGAAGCCGGATTCATTTAACAACCACGTTACTAACTTAACAACTGCCGTGATTCACGTAACAACAGTGGCAAGAAGAGTTTGTAAAATGGGGCAAAACTCACTTAACAGATGTCTCGCAGAGCAGCAGAAATTTTGGGCTCAATTGCGGTCGTAAGTTGAGGACTATCTATATCAGGGGTCTTCAAACTTGGCCCTTTTATGACTTGTGGACTTCGACTCCCGGAATTCCTCAGCCAGGCATGCTGGCTGAGGAATTCTGGGAGTCGAAGTCCACAAGTCATAAAAGGGCCAGGTTTGAAGACCCCTGACCTATATCGTACCTCTAATGGGCAGCTCCTATTTTCCAAATAAAATCTGGATGCCTTTTTTTCAGAGTGTCCAGCTGGGACACCGTGGCCCATCAGCCCCTCCCCTTACCTCCCCGTGCCAGTTCTCCCAGCATACCAATGCGATCCAGGCGATCCAGAGCAACAGTTTCGAAAGCCCGTCTCATCATGGGGTATTCCTCTAGGACCTCATTAAAATTGTCCACTGAGAGGGAATACAAGCGACAATAGGTGTCCGCGCGGACACTCGCCGTGCGACGCCCTCTGGTCAGGAGGCAAATCTCTGGAGAAAAGATGAAAAAAATTGAATTCAAATCCCAAAATTAGATTTCCAATGACTTTCCCCTTAATGATAGAAGAATATATACATTCTCTGTAGGATTAAGCCCAACTTCTTCCTGTTTTTCACAAAGCCTACCTAGATATCTACCGAATCCAATGTTGTCTTTTTTTCCCTTCAACTATTTCCAGTCAAGCCGGTGGCTATAAGTGCCTTAATTTTAAATTAAGTTCTCTTTTTCTTTCCTCAACTGAAGATCAAAACTTTCTCTGGGGCTGTCTTCTGGACAATTTGAGATATGCCTATCTCGACGGCCATTTTGGGAATGGTCCAGTCCTCTGTGGCAGCCATTTTGAAACCACACCAAATGTATGTTCTCCACATGCCAAAGGTACCTCATTTTAGGAACGAAACCTGTCCTTAGAATGCCACAAATATGTAAATGAATGAAGATGGCCTTGATTTATCTCACCTCCAAAGTAGGAACCATCTGAAAGCTTCATCTCTTTATTGCCTTTTGTAAGGACACTGACCACCCCATGTTGGATGAAGTACATCTTTTTCCCGATGGTCCCTTCTCTGATGATGTAGTCCCCTGGTTGAAATACTTCAAATCTCAGTTTGGTGAGCACAGCTGTGACAAAATTGGGGTCAGCGTTGGCAAAGAGTGGCATGGAGGCCACCAGTTTGCGACAGTTGAAGTTGACAATCTCCTGAAGAGCGACAGACAAAAAAAAAAAAATCTTAACATGATTTTGGGCAAATATCGCTCAGCTTTTTCTTACATGTTCCTTTGGGTCAAGACAGGACAAGTTGGAATCTTAAATCAGTGTTTCTCAGCCTTGTAATTTTATGTTGTGTGGAATTGCTGCTGGCTGGGGAATTCTGGGAATTGAAGGTCCAAAGCTCTTAAAATTGCCAAGTTTCAAAGACACTGATTTAGACCAACCAACCTTAGTTAGCAGATCCCAGAAAGAGATAACCCATGAAATGACGTTCCAAGGTTGCCTAAGGTAGGCTGCCTCAAAATATGGAGGCTCCATTTTCAAGTTCAGTCTGATGAACCATTGTGGGGATTGGATAAGTCTAGTCTAACGAAGAGAAGGAGTCGCAGTGTTCCAATATCTCAGGGGCTGCCACAAAGAAGAGGGAATCAAGCTATTCTCCAAAGTGCCTGAAGGCAGGACAGGAAGCAAGGGATGGAAACTAATCAAGGAGAGAAGCAACCTAGAACTAAGGAGAAATTTCCTGACAGTGAGAACAATTAACCAGTGGAACAACCTGCCTCCAGAAACTGTGAACGCTCCAAAACTGGAGAGTTTTAAGAAGAGACTGGACAGCCATTTGTCTGAAATGATATAGGGTTACCTGCCTGAGCAGGATGACCTCCAAGGTCCCTTCTGTTAAATTCTACTATTGGACATTGACGACCTTTAGCCAAGATCTACCCCTTGCTTGTCCACCTTCTCATGGTCCATCCCCTTATGGCGTGTGGGTGAGGCTTACCTCTCGCAGAGGCTCGTTCAGCTCCCCGAGGATGCTGTCCTCATCAAACATTTTGCCCTGGTAGCGATGTTCATAATAGTCATGGATCTTCTGCCGGAAGTCAGCGGGGAGTTTGTGGAAGGACATGTACTGTTCCACTTGCTTGTACTGCAGGAGGCAGAAGGTGGCGGAGAAATTAAGCAGGAGAGTTTAAGCAAAATGTCTCACTTGAAGAATGCAAAGGAAAGGGAAATCAAACTAGGGGGGGGAATGAATATTTTAATCTATTTTACATAAGAACATAAGAAGAGCCATGCTGAATCAGGCCAAAGCCCATCGAGTCCAGCATTCTGTGTCACACAGTGGCCCACCAATTGTACATGGGGATCTTGAGCAGAAAGAGAAGGCAAAACCCTCCCTTTCCCTTGACCCCCAACAAATGGTACTCCAGGGAATCCTGCCTGCCTCAACCAACATAGTGGCGGCACATGGACATCCGTTTTAATAGCCACCGATACACTTGGCCTCCATGAATCTGTCTGACCCTGCCTTGAAGCTATCAAGGCTGACAGCTGTCACGACCTCTTCTGGAAGTGAATTCCATAAACCAACGACCCTCTGGGTGGAGAAATATTTCCCTTTATTTGTCCTCACTTTCTTAGCTATGAGCTTTAGGGAGTGCCCCCTTGTCCTAGTATTGTGTGATAGAGAAAAGAATTTTTCTCTATCCACCTTTTCTATCCCATGCATGATTTTATACACTTCGATCAAGTCACCCCTTAAACGCCGTCTTTCAAGGCTGAAGAGACCAAGGCGTTGCAATCTGGTTTCATAAGGGAGGTGCTCCATTTCCTTGATCATTCTTGTTGCCCTTTTTTGCACCTTTTCCAGTTCCATTTAATCTATGGGCTGTCCAAGTGAAAAGGGGAACAATTACTACTACTTAAACAGATAAGGAAAAGAAAAACGATTATGCAGAGTATTACCAAACATCGGCCTTCCCAGGTAGGGCAGACAGAAAACTTGACCAGATAAGCTAATTCTATTTTATTGTATGGCTACATTAACAGAATCTTTCAAGTCTGAAAGTATGAATCTCCCACAGTCCCTTTTTATAGCCTGATAAATCAGGGAGGATTCCTTCTGAGTTTCTTTCTCCGCCTGTTTTGCAGCTTTGGGCTCCCCCTCCTCTTCTCTGATTGTTCTCTAAGGCCCGTGCCCTCCAAACTCTCGGCAACTTTAAGACTCCTGGACTTCAACTCCCAGAATTCCTCAGCATGTCTGGCTGAGGAATTCTGGGAATTGAAGTCCACAAGTCTTAAAGTTGCCAAGTTTGGAAGCCCCTGCTCTAGGCAATCCCCCACTCATCTCCCAAGGTCTGTTACATTTAAGTGGGGAGGGGAGTGGTCTGAGACAAAATCGGGTGAGCCAATCACCAGGAGATGGGGAGTTCTAGTCCAGACTTAGGCATGAAAGCAGGCTGAGTGACTTTGGGTCAATCACCAGGAGGTGGTGAGTTCTAGTCCCGCCTTAGGCATGAAAGCAGACTGAGTGATTGGGAGTCAATCACCAGGAGAGAGTTCTAGTCCCGCCTTAGGCATGAAAGCAGACTGAGTGATTTGGGGCCAATCAGCAGGAGGTGGTGAGTTCTAGTCCCACCTTAGGCATGAAAGCAGACTGAGTGATTTGGGGCCAATCAGCAGGAGGTGGTGAGTTCTAGTCCCACCTTAGGCATGAAAGCAGACTGAGTGATTTGGGGCCAATCAGCAGGAAGTGGTGAGTTCTAGTCCCACCTTAGGCATGAAAGCAGACTGAGTGATTTGGGGCCAATCAGCAGGAGGAGGTGAGTTCTAGTCCCGCCTTAGGCTTAAAAGCCGGCTGGGTGTTTTTGGACCAGCCACTCTTTTTCAGTCCTAGGAAAGAGGCAATAGCAAACCACTTCTGAAAAATCTTGCCAAGAAGACTGCAGGGACTTATCCAGGCAGTATCCGAGAATAGGACACGACTGAATAGAAGGGGAAAAAAATACAGATTGGGAAAGGAAAAGCAAAAGGAACCAAAGAGAGGGGGCATTGTCTTACCTGAACACCTTTTCTCAGCATGGAGATGGATAATCCACCAATGGGTTTAGACTGTGTTCCTGCCCAATCAGATCAAGTCAGCCAAAGTTGCCACGCCCGTCCTGGACCATAGAGATCCCGTTCTTGACGCGAGCGTAGCCATTGACTGACTGCAAGACGTGTTGGCTCATAAATCTAGCCCTAGGCCTAAGTAACCTGTGAGGGCGGGAGTGGATTCTCCGTCTCCATGCTGAGAAAAGGCATTCAGGTAAGACAATGCCCCTTCTCCAGCACTGGAGATGGATAATCCACCAATGGGACATATCAAAGCCTACTGTCCCTGAGGGAGGGGAACAGGCTGGTCCGACGTGGCACTTTGGAGTACGACCTGTTGGAGAACCCTCCTACCAAAGGAGGCCTCCGCCTAGGCAAACCTATCAA
This sequence comes from Bothrops alternatus, assembly GCA_034064705.1. NCBI lineage: Eukaryota > Metazoa > Chordata > Lepidosauria > Squamata > Viperidae > Bothrops > Bothrops alternatus. Next base: position 1,038,904 of record JARGCV010000305.1, read on the forward strand.
TCTTATAGTGCCGTATAAAAGGAGATGGTGAAGACCATGTGGCCGCCCTGCAGATGTCTTCAATGGACGCCTGAGTGGCCCAGGCCGCGGAAGTAGCGGCACTCTGAGGAGAGTGAGCCATAATCCGTCGTGGAACCGGCAATGAAGCAGGTTGATACGCCCCCGCACCAATGGGTTTAGACTGTGTTCCTGCCCAATCAGATCAAGTCAGCCAAAGTTATCACGCCCGTCCTGGACCATAGAGATCCCGTTCTTGACGCGAGCGTAGCCATTGACTGACTGCAAGACGTGTTGGCTCATAAATCTAGCCCTAGGCCTAAGTAACCTGTGAGGGCGGGAGTGGATTCTCCATCTCCATGCTGAGAAAAGGCATTCAGGTAAGACACCCTAATCCACCTGCCAATCGTGGAGGAGGAGACCTTCCGACCCCTGGAGGAAGGGCGGAAGGAGACAAAGAGAGCCTGAGTTACGGAATGCCGCTGTCCGTGAGATATAGTACCAGAGCGCCCTGCGGACGTCCAATAGATGCCATTGCCATTCCTGATTATGCGATGGGTTAGGACAGAAATCCGGGAGCACGATTTCCTGGGCCCTGTGGAAGGGAAGGTGGTGAGCTCCCCTTCGATGGAGGTCTTCAAGCAGAGACTGGACGGCCATCTATCTGGGATGGTTTAAGGAATCCTGCCTCGAGCAGGGGGTTGGACTCGATGACCCAGGAGGTCCCCTCCAACTCTACGATTCTATGATTCTATGAAAAGAGAGTTGACGTTTGGAAGAAAGGTAGGATCAAGGCAGAGAACCACTCAATCCTGGTGGAAGATGCACAGGTCATCCCGGGTAGAAAGCGCAGCCAATTCGGAAATGCGTCATGCCGACGTGATCGCCACCAAGAATGCCACCTTGTGGGACAGATAGCGCACGTCACACGTTTTTAGAGGATCAAAGGGCAACTTGGTCAGGGCTCAAAGAACACGTGGAAGCTCCCAAGAAGGGTACCTGTGCACTACAGGGGGCCTGGTGTTAGCGGCTCCTTTGAGGAATGAGCGGAGTAGGAGGTGATGTCCCAAGGAAACTGCTGAGTCACAGGTGAGTATTGTGGAAAGCGCAGCGATTTGTCTGCGCAATTTGTTCGGGGCCAAGCCCCTTTCCAAGCCCTCTAACAGATAGTCCAGAATATGAGGAACCGTAAGGTCTGAGCGTGACAAGTGTTGAACTGAGCACCACAAGAGAAAGTTCTTCCACATGGCCTCGTAAATGCAGTTTGTAGAACGGCGACGGGAAGCCTGGATTACCGTAATGACCCCTGGAGAGCAAAGCTCCCGGGACAAGATTGAGCGCTCAAGTGCCAGACGACTAACTGGAGCCATTGGAGGTCCGGATGGAGAATGGTCCCCTGGCTGAGCGAAACCCGGTCCGGGGGAATCCTCCATGGATCCGCGAGGGAGAGACTCACCAGATTGGCGAACCAGTACAGAGCCACTAGGAGGATTTCCGCCCGCTCCCGAAGAAGCTTGCGGATGACTGCTGGGAGGAGAGGGAGAGGAGGGAAGGTGTAAAGCAAGCCCTCCGGCCATGGGCTCTGAAAAGCATCTGTTCGTTCCACCCCTGGAGATGGGAACCGGGAAAAGAATCGAGGCAGCTGTGCGTTGATTGAGGACACAAAGAAGTCCAGCAACGGCAAGCTGAATCGATGACAGATTTCTATGAAAATCCTCGGGTGGAGTCGCCATGCCGAGTGATCTCCCTGCTCAGGAGGTCGGCCTGAGTGTTCGCCTCCCCCGAAATGTGATTGGCCTTGATGGAGGCCAGATTGGATTCTGCCCAGGAGCCCAGTAGAAGAGCTTCGGTCAATAGGGTCCGAGATCTGGTGCCCCCTTGCCGGTTTATATGAGCCTTGGTAGCCACGTTGTCCATGAGGACCAATACGTGACGCCTCGTCACCAGACTGTGAAAGTGGCTAAAGGCCAGATGTATGGCCCGGAGCTCCAGCCAATTGATGTTGTGCCGAAGGTCTGAGCGAGACCAACGGCCCTGTGCCCACTGTGAGCGAAGGTGCGCTCCCAAGCCGAACAGGCTGGCGTCGGTCGTTAGTACGAGCCGATCTGACTCCTTGAAGGAAGATCCCTTGAGCATGGTGGGCAAGAGCCATCACGTGAGAGAGCGCGATACTTGTAGTGGGAATCTCAACCTTTGCTGGGATGCGCTGAGGTTCTGTCTCTGGAAGGGGAGCAGGAACCACTGAAGTTCCCTGGAGTGGAGCCTGGACCAGGGGACGATCGCTATGGCCGAGATCATCTTTCCTAACAACTGGGAAAGACTAGCCAATGTTACAGTTCGACTCCTGCATAATTGGAGGACCAACTCCCTTATGCTGTCCCGGCGTTCCTGTGATAAGTAGACCCGGCACTCCATTGTGTCTATGATGGCCTCTAGGTGTAACAGCCTTGTTGTGGGAACCATATGGCTCTTGGGGAATCCTGGAGCAGCTTAATCACCAGTTCGAGGTCCGCCAGGGCAGACTGGGTGAAAGATGACTGGATGAATATGTCGTCCAGGTAGCATTGGACTCTGACTGGTACCATCCTTAGGTGAGCTGCTAGAACCGCCAGGATCTTGGTAAATACCCTGGGAGCCCATGATAGGCCAAATGGGAGTGCCCTGTGGTGAAAATGACGCCCCTTGTGTGCGAACCTTAGAAACCGGTGGTGGGCGAGAGAGATGGGGATATGGAGGTATGTTTCCGTGAGGTCGATAGATGTCAGGAAGTCCCCTTTCCTTACGCTTCCCGAGATTGAGCAGAGTGTTTGCATCTTGAATTTGCGGTATGCAAGATTCAAGCCCTCGAGATCTAAAATGGCTCTCCATCCCCCTGACGTCTTGGGGACGACAAAGAGGATGGAATAAAACCTCCGACCTTTCTGGTCCGCTGGCACCGGTTCTATGGCCTGTATGTTTAGCAGATGCTGAACAGCTTCGTTCATTAGTCTTTTCTTTGTTCGATTTTGTGCCTTTGAAAATTCCTTTTCTAGGGCTTGGTGTCTCCGGCTGGCCTGCTTTTCAGCTCTCTTGGAGGTCTTGGTGGTAGGTCTGGACTTGGTGTTGGCTGCAATCATGCCAGCAACCTCCTGACTTGAGGATTGAGGATGCCTAGGAGCCAAGGAAGATGGCAAAGCATCCTTTGCAGAAGGCACAGAATCCTCCATTCTCTGATAACACAGGAGTACGATGGGGGACCCCTGGTATCCACAGAGTAGTATACACTGGATAAGGACAGGCGCACTATAGAGGACGCCTGGAATCCAGATAAGCTGTGGTGTGGATAAGAACAGACGCATGACAGGGGACGTCGGGAATCCAGCTATAGCTGTGTGCGGATAAGGACAGATGCATGACAGGGGGCGTCTGGAATCCGGCTAGAGCTGTTGTGGATAAGAACAGGCGCACTATAGGAGACGCCTGGAATCCAGATAGGCTGTTGTGTGGATAAGAACAGGCGCACAGTAGGGGACGCCTGGAATCCAGCTACAGTTGTTGGCAATTAAGTAGGCCCAGAATCATGCTGGATTAGGCCAGATATGAGCACGGTGAGGCCGAGAGACACCAAACCAGAAAGGGACCAACCAATAATCTGCCTCATGAATCCCAGCGACCGGTTAGGGCACATAGGGTTGGCCTCCTACGAGTCCCGTCTGTTAGGCAATGTCATCTGGCGGGGCCTAGGGCAAGGGCCTTCTCCGTTGCTGCCCCAGCCCTTTGGAACCAGCTTCCCACAAAGGTTCGTACTGCTTCCTCTCTCCTAGTTTTCCGGAAATTGTTGAAGACGCATTTATGCCGACAGGCTTGGGGCGTATGAATTGCACTCTGCCCCTGGGCCTAGGAATGTCCCTCCATCAGCAACCGTGTGTTGACTGTGATTGTATGCTGTATGAATGTAATTAATTTTTTTTTATTTTTTTATAATATATTTTTATTGGTTTTTTTTTTAATTTTACAGAAGAAAAAAATTAGTCAAATCAAATCATAGTATTAAAATAAACAATCATCCATAAACAAAACATAAATACATTGTTCAATACATCTAATACTAATAACTCAACTGAAAATAATCCTCCCAAACAATTAACATCACTGCTCGGCACCCCCACCACCACATCCCCCCAACCCCCCAAATGTAATTAATTTTATTGTATTGTTATTGTAAGCCGCCCTGGGTCCTAGGAGAAGGGCGGCATATAAGTTTGAATAAAATAAATAAAATAAATAAATAATGATGATGATGATAATGATAATAATAATAATAACAACAACAACAACAACAACGGACTACACCTGTGACCAGGTCACAGAGCGAGTCATAAGAGGCTTGGCGGCTCTGTTGCCCCTTGAGATATTAGGCCTCAAGGTAAAATGGACCTGTTTAGCTCCCAAAAAGGGGCCATCCCCAACAATGGCGGCCTCCTGACGCCGGTGGAGCCTTGAATTTTTTATCCCCGGATCGCCTGTCTCAGATCACCCCCAACGCACGTCCCTTTTCCTTCACAGAGAAGGGTAGTCAGTAAAGAGGAGGAAGGAGCCCCTTCCTCCGGTATTCCCCTTGAGGAATTGGAATGAGCCAGTAAGGATGGAGACCACGTGGCCCAAAATGGCGTCCATATGGGGGGGGAGGCCCTAGACCTGCCGGGGTCCGGGAGGCTTCTGAGGCAAATGCTGGCGCAGAACGAGCGACCCCTTGTCCAAGGAGAAGGTCTGCGCCTGGAAGCTTGCAATTTAAAGCAAAAACGGAGCCCTCCGCCCCTCCGATCCGCCACCTAACAGCTAATCGGCGCTGGGTTTTTCTAGGCACGCGCGTGCCTCTGGCGGCCTCCTGATGCCCCGTGAAAGCCCGATAGTAAGGCCCCAACAGCTGAAGGGAAAGGGAGAAGACGGCGAAATTAGGCACCGGCGGAATTAGGCACCGGAGCTGCAGCCACAGCTCCAAGAAATCAGAGACTTAAGGATTTCCGAGGGGATCCTGGGTCCGTCGCTACCAGCCTCCTCCGCCGGCGCTGGTATTAAGCCATCGGAGCTGCAGCCGCAAGCTCCACTAGGAAAGAGGCCAAATTAATGTCAGCTGGGGACTAACGGCCATTAGTCCACCGGCTGAATCCAGCAAGCTAAGGCTGGGGGGAAAAAGAGGGGGAGGAGGGTTAAGAAAGGAGCCCCTTCCTTATAAAAGAACCAGTTTTTTAAACCCCCCCCCCCCGAATTAGGAATCAAGAGGAAAGCAGGATGTTTTTGAATGGGAAAAGGAGGAATAATTACTACTAGAAGGCCAAATTCTGTGCTGAATACAGCACTGTTCAGCAATTTGGAAATGGAAAATCCACCAATAGAGACTGTACTTGCCTAAGAGCCAAATTTGCACGACTGTCCTGGGCGAGATCAAGTCAAGACTGGGATCTCTATGGTCCAGGATGGGAGTGGCAACTTTGGCTGACTTGATCTGATTGGGCAGGAACATAGTCTAAACCCATTGGTGGATTATCCATCTCCAGTGCTGGAGAAGGAAAAAAGGGGGGAAATGAAAAGAAATTACTTAAAAAAAGCAGAGCACACCCCATCCCTCTCGTACCTTCTCTTGATACTGGCGCCGTGAGGAATCTAGAGACTGGATGAGGGCTGTGGCGTGGCCAATGAACATGGCATAGCAAGTGGCTCCCACGATCATGCTCAGCATCGTCAGCCATATGTCTGTCATGCTCTCCGGCGCCTGGCGCCCGTACCCGATGCAAAGCATGTGGCTCATGGACTTGAAGAGCGCAAAAGAATACAGCTCACTCCAGGAATCGTTCTGCAACAGAGAAATGACACAACTCCGGTTAAAAAGACTGTCCTGCAAAGAGAATTCGATCCATGCCCGTTTTTCTAAAAAATCATTCTGCGCCAAGGCTATTTCAACATTAAATCTTTCTTTTTTTAAGATCCAAAATTCGGAAGATGTGTTAGGAAGGATGACATCAGAGATTGGAGGTCAAAGGAACTGAAAGAAAGCGGGAAGCTGGCTTTCATGCCTAAGGCGGAACTAGAACTCACAGTCTCCTGGTGATTGACTGAAAGTCACCCAGCTGGTTTTCATGCCTAAGATGTGGCTAGAACTCACAGTCTCCTGGTGATTGACTGAAAGTCACCGAGCTAGCTTTCATTTCTAAGGCGGGACTAAAACTCACAGTCTCCTGGCTATTAGTCCAAAGTCACCCAGCTGGCTTTCATGCCTAAAGTGGGACTAGAACTCACAGTCTCCTGGTGATTGGTCCAAAGTCACCCAGCTGGCTTTCATGCCTAAAGTGTGACTAGAACTCACAGTCTCCTGGTGATTGGTCCAAAGTCACCCAGCTGGTTTACATGCCTAAGGCGGGACTAGAACTCACAGTCTCCTGGTGATTGACTGAAAGTCACCCAGCTGGCTTTCATGCCTAAAGTGGGACTAGAACTCACAGTCTCCTGGTGATTGGTCCAAAGTCATCCAACTGGCTTTCATGTCTAACATGTGATTAGAACTCAGTCTCCTAGTGATTGGTCCAAAGTCACCCAGGTGGCTTTAATTTCTAAGGCGGGACTAGAACTCACAGTCTCCTGGTGATTGGTCCAAAGTCACTCAGCCAGCTTTCATGCTTAAAGAAGCACTAGAATTCAGTCACCTAGCTGTTTTTCATGTGTAAAGAAAGTTTGGTACTGATGCTCTCTCAGTTTCTAGCTTAGCGCCTTTACTATGACACCAAATGCGTATTTCTCAAATTTGCCCAACTTCTGGAATTCTGTCCATGCCATTCTCAGGGAATAGGTATTTATCGTTGCTTTCTGAGCACATCTGAAACATAACTTTGATTTAAGACAGCCGTTTCTGTTTAGGAGACATCATTTTCTCATTATACCTTTTCTCCTTTAGGCAAAACAGTAAAATACAGGGAGTCCTCAACTTACAACCATTTGCTTAACAACTGTGTGAAGTTACAAACACTGCAACCTACAGATAGCCCTCGACTTACAACCACAATTGAGGCAGAATTTGACCTTTTTTTGCAACAGTCATTAAACGAATCACTGCAGTTGTTAAGTGAATCATGCAGTCATTAAGCAAATTCGGCTTCCCCCATTGACTTTGCTTGTTGGAGGCCCTGTGGGAAGGATGACGATGATGATGATGATGATAATAATAGTAGTAGTAGTAGTAGTAGTAGTAGTAGTAGTAGTAGTAGTAGTAGTAAGTAGTAGACATGGCAATGCCTGGAATAGATGAGAAAGAACTGGAGAAGATAACAAAATACAAAGACCTACAAACAGAAATAGAAAGACTGTGGCAAAAGCAAGCAAGGGTAGTACCAATAGTAATAGGCGCCTTGGGTGCAATCCCAAAACAACTGGAGCACCATTTGAACACCATTGGCATTGACAAATTCGCCATTAGTCAATTGCAAAAGGCAGCCTTACTAGGAACTGCTTCCATCCTGCAACGATATCTGTAATACCATCAAACATCCACATCTGCCTATCCCAGGTCCTTAGGAAGGACTTGATAGGTAGACAAAAATGCCAAATTCAATCTGAACATCTGGCTCACTGTGTGATGATTAATAATAATAATAATAATAATAATAATAATAATAATAATAATAATAATATAGAATAGAGCTGGAAGGGACCTTGGAGGTCTTCTAGTCCAGCCCCCTGCTCAAGCAAGAGAACCTATACCATCTCAGACAAGTGACTGTCCAGTCTCTTCTTAAAAATCTCCAGTGATGGAGCGCCCACGATTTCTGGTGGCAAGCTGTTCCACTGGTTGATTGTCCTCACTGTTAGGAAGTTTCTCCTTAATTCCAGGTTGCTTCTCTCTTTGGTCAGTTTCCACCCATTGTTTCTCATCCTTCCCTCTGGTGCTCTGGTGAACAACCTGACCCCCTCTGCCTTGCGGCAGCCCCTCAGATACTGGAACACAGCTATCATGTCTCCCTTGTTTCTGATAATAGTGGTCCTCGCAGTGATCGGGACCCCATCTCCTCTTTCCTTCTGACTCACCACCATGCCGTTGATGGACACCCAGCTGTCAGTAGGGAACTCCTGCAGCATCGGAACAAGGAACTGGAGGCAGCCATCCCAGTGGCAGAGCAGCAGCATCATCCCGATGAGATTAATGATGCGCATCACAGCACTAGCCAGGTCATACGTCATGTGGAATATCTGCCGTGGGAAAAGAGAAACACGTCAAATTGCAAAGAATTCCTGTTTTCGAGAAAGTGAGAACGCTGCACGCCAGGTTCAATGCTCTTCAAGAGGCTGCTATTAGGAGTCAGAGAAACAAGGATTAGGTCAATATTAATCTATTACAATTAATCCTCGACTGGAATTCCAACCATGAGTTGTGACGGTCATTAAGCAGGTCACTATGAACCCATTATACCAGGGCTCTTCGAACTTGGCCCTTTTATGACGTGTGGACTTCAACTCCCAGAATTCCTCAGCCAAAGCACCAGAAGGCAGGACAAGAAGCCATGGATGGAAACTAACCAAGGAGAGAAGCAACTTAGAACTAAGGAGAAATTTCCTGACAGTGAGAACAATTCATCAGTGGAGGTTTCTAAGAAGAGACTAGACAACCGCTTGTCTGAAATGGTACAGGGTCTCCTGCCTGAGCAGGGGGTTGGACTAGATGACCTCCAAGGTCCCTCCCAGCCAAGCCTTGCACTTCAAGATTTCATGGCTTTTGTTTGATACCGCTAAGGGTAAGATTTGGGATTGGCTTCTGTTCAGATTTCTTTTGTTTTCATTTTCCAGTCTTGGTGAGAAATGGAACTGGATTTTTAATTATTAGTTTTAATTTTTAAAAAACTGTATATAGGATGAAGCCAGTTCAAATTTAAAGAGAAAAGAAAGTAAAAATAAAGATAAGTTAATAAGAAATAAAAGGAAAAAAAAGATGTAAAGGAATGGCTTCTGATTTCCTTTCCAACAATTATAAGCCCACTTATATTTTCTCCTCTCCATTTCTGGTGAATTTTCACCCAAATTTTAACTAGCCACATATATTGCTTCTATATGTTATTTATTATGTATTTTATAAAAAAATAATAACTCAAGTTAGGGAACATACCTAATATTTGTTCCTCCACCTATTTTCCCCACAACAACCCTGTGAGGTGGACTGAGCTGAGAGAGACAAACTGGCCCCAAATCACCCAACCATCTTTCATGCCTGAGGCGGGACTAGAACTCACAGTCTCCTGGTGATTGGCCCAAAGTCACCCAACCACCTTTCATGCCTGAGGCGGGACCAGAACTCACTGTCTCCTGGTGATTGGTTGAAAGTCACCCAACCATCTTTCATGTCTGAGGCGGGACTAGAATTTACTGTATCTTGGTGATTGGCCCAAAGTCACCCAACCATCTTTCATGTCTGAGGCGGGACTAGAATTTACTGTATCTTGGTGATTGGCCCAAAGTCACCCAACCATCTTTCATGCCTGAAGTGGGACTAGAACTCAATGTATCTTGGTGATTGGCCTAAAGATACTCAACCATCTTTCATGTCTGAGGCGGGACCAGAACTCACTGTCTCCTGGTGATTGGTTGAAAGTCACCCAACCATCTTTCATGTCTGAGGCGGGACTAGAATTTACTGTATCTTGGTGATTGGCCCAAAGTCACTCAACCATCTTTCATGTCTGAGGCAGGACTAGAACTCAGAGTTTCCTGGTTTCTAGGGCCCTAACCACTTGACTAGACCAAACTGACTCGCAAGCATTAAATCTCTTTTAAATCCAAAATAAACAGTATTATGATTCAATGAAATGTCCTTATTTATTCCTGCAACGGGGTAAGACAACGGGCACTTAAAAATGACTCGCCAGACGGATGCACAATGATAATGCATTTTGCATTCCTTCTGTGACCGTCTCATCCAGGACATGGAAAGACCTCTGCGCCACGCACAGAAGCCTCTTCCGGTGCTTCCGATGAGCCGCTTGCAAAATCTCATTAAAGCATTGTAAAATGTCCCTAAAGCAGAAACAACGAGATAATTTTATTTTTGCTCGTTTTAAATTGGAGGATACCAATAAGGAACTGCACTGAAGCATTTTCAAAGCAAGAAACCCACCATGCTTCCAAGGCTGAGCTAATGCCGGTCTTCTTTTCAGCAACAACAATGGGGGGGGAGGGGGAAATACGCTTCCATAATTTAGCGGCATAATGTTGTAAGCTCTGGAACTCATCCAAAAAAAAAAACAAAAACAAAGCCCCAAAGTCGGAGAGTCGCAATCCGTCTGCAGCTCGCTCGCCAATCCCCATCGGAAAAGAGCTTGTTTACCTCCCTACGCAGAAGCTGAAGCCAGATTTGAACTGGTCACCTCAGTGATATGGAAGAAAAAATAAATTTTCTCTTTGGCTTCCTTAAGCTGCCGGGAGAAATGCAAAGCACATCCGTGCACAAGGCACATTTATTTATTTATTTGTTTGTTTGTTTGTTTGTTTGTTTGTTGGATTTATATGCCGCTCCTCTCCAAAGACTCGGAATGGCTTACAACATACATATAAAACAGCAGATCATAATCTGAATCCAAACAAAAAATATTTAAAAAAGAGAAACCCTACACACATTCAACATTCACACAACAGTCCACAATCATCCCCAGGCCTGCTGGCAAAGATGGGTTTTAAGGTTCTTTCGGAAGGCCGGGAGAGTTGGAGAAACGCGGACTTTAGGAGGTAGTTGGTTCCAGAGGGTGGGCGCCACAACAGAGAAGGCCCTCCCCCTAGGGCCCGCCAGCCAACATTGTTTCGCTGACGGGACCCGGAGGAGGCTGACCCTGTGCGCTCTCACCGGTCGTAGGGAAGTATGTGTCAGAAGACGGTCCCGTAAGTATCCTGCTCCAATGCCATGAAGGGCTTTATAGGTAATAACCAACACTTTGAATTGCGCTCGGAGACCAATAGGCAGCCAATGCAGCATGCAGAGAGTTGGCGAAATGTGGGCACAACGTGGAAGGCCCACAATTGCTCGCGCAGCCGCATTTTGCACTAATTGTAGTCTCCAAACACTCTTCAAGGGTAGCCCCATGTAGAGAGCATTGCAGTAGTCGATCCACGAGGTGACAAGGGCATCCATCCGTAACTGGAGAATTTCAAAGCCAAGATCTCTGGAGGAGGATCTATTTCAACTGGGTACAGGTACAGCTTACTGAGGGCTGTGGAGCCCAACATTTTTGCTGCTAAGCAAGACAATTGTTACGTGAATTTGGCCCCACTTTGTGACCTTTCTTGCCACAACTGAAAAGTGAATCCCCGCGGTTGTTAAGTTAGCAACACGGTCGTTAAGTGACTTCCGGCTTCCCCATGGACTTTGCTCGCCAGAAGGTCGCAGAAGGGGATCACGTGGCCACAGGACCGCCAGAACCGTCGCAAGTACCTGCCAGTTGCCAAGCATCTGAATTTTGATCACGTGACCATGAGAATGCTCAGGTTATAAATGTGAAAAACAATCACAAGTCACTTTTCCCGGTGCTGTTGTAACTTTGAACGGTCGCTAAATGAACTGTTATAAGTTGAGGACTACCTGTATGCGGTGGAGAAAAAGAGCATCGCCCTTCCAGGATCGCTTCCTAGAGAAGAAACCGCCTGTACAGGCAGTCCTCAAGTTACGACCATTGGTTTAACAACCGTTCAAACTGAAAAAAAGTGACTTACGACCAGTCCTCATACTTACAACCCTCCCTATGTTGCCATGATCACATGACCAAAATTCAGGTAGTGGCAACCAGTATGTATTTATGACGGCTGCAGAAACCCCGGGGGGGGGGGAAGGGTGTCACATGATCTCCATATGGGATATTCCCAGCCAGCTTCCAGCAAGCAAAGACAGTGGGGGAAGCTGGATTCACTTAACGATGTTGGCAAAATAATTAATTAATCCAGGTGCAACTCACTTAATGACCACTTGACTTAGCAACAGGGGCTCCAGTCCCAAATGCGGTCATAAATCAAGGACTATCTGTAGAAAACTCAAAGGCCAGAAGGATTGGTTTAAAAAAAAAAAAAAGAGCCAATTCCCAGAAGCAAGATCTACGGCCAATTAAATTCTACTGCCGACAATTGAAAACTCTGCTAAAGGCTGGGAATAACCACTGAACGGTGCAATTTTACTATCTTTCCACCTAGCAGTTAAATTCATGCCCAGTGCTAAACGGAGGAGAAAGCTTAGTTCTAACCTTCTGATTTATTGGCTCCGTGGATGGGAGGAAGGATATCAAGTTCACAGTCAAAACGTCAACAATTGATCTCAAGCATATGATGCTAAAGTACAAAGGTCTCCAAAAATAAAAAACAGATAATGAAAATCAACATTGCCTTCCCTTATTTTGCTTCCTATTTTCGATTTGCATTTTCATTCCCCCCTCCTCCCTTTTTTTTCTTTGAATCTCCTGGGGGTGGGGGGAAGGAAAATATTCCCTGCAGATTTACATCTGTCCTTGTATATTGACTTTAGAGACACATTAATTTCCTATAATTATAATTTATCACCTTTATAAGTCAGCTGCAAGCACAAAATGTTTCCTTTGATTGAGTGGACCTTTCAGGGGCTTAAATGAAGAAGCTTTGGCTGTGTAATTTGGGTGCTTTATTACTCCTGACAGCCATTATTAGATTGTTCTTTCTTTCCTGCAGAGTTTGTCATGGGATTCCCAGGCAACCCAGACCTTGCACAATGATACAAGTATACTTCGATTTACAACCGTTCATTAAGTGACTGAAATTAAAGCACTGACTTATGACTGTTTTCCAAACTTAAGACCGATGCAGCATCCCCATGGTCATATAATCAAAGTTTGGATGCTGAGCAACTGGCTCGTGTTTATGACCCTGGCAGTGTCCCGGAGTCCTTTTGCAACTTTATGACAAGCACAGTCAATGGAATAACCAGATTCACTTCACAGCTGGTCCTTGACTTATGACTTAATACCATTTTACAATGCCTTGGTAAGGCCACACTTGGAATACTGCATCCAGTTTTGGTCACCACGATGTAAAAAAGATGCTGAGACTGTAGAAAGAGTGCAGAGAAGAGCAACAAAGATGATTAGGGGACTGGAGGCAGGAACATATAAGGAACGGCTGCTGGAATTGGGTATGTCCCGTTTAATGAAGAGAAGAATGAGGGGGGACGTGACAGCAGCCTTCCAATATCTCAGGGGCTGCCCCAAAGAAGAGGGAGTCAAGCTATTCTCCAAAGTGCCTGAAGGCAGGACAAGAAGCAACGGATGGAAACTGATCAAAGAGAGAAGCAACCTAGAACTAAGGAGAAACTTCCTCACAGTTAGAACAATTAGCCGCCTCCAGAAGCGGTGAATGCTCCAACACTGGAAATTTTTAAGAAGAGACTGGACAGCCATTTGTCCGAAATGGTATAGGGTTTCCTGCCTGAGCAGGGGGTTAGACTAGATGACCTCCAAGGTCCCTTCCAACTTTATTATTATTATTACAGTTCATTTAATGACGATTTGAAATCACAACAGCATTGAAAAAAGTGATTTATGATCCTTTTTTTACATTTAACGACCTTTGTAGCCTTCCCATAGTCATATAATCAAAATTCAGACGCTTGGCACCTAACTCATATTTATGACGGCTGGGGTCGCGTGATCCCCTTTTGCGATCTTCTGACAAGCAAAGTCAATAGGGAAGCTGGACTCACTTAACAACCGAATTACTAATTTAATAACTGCAGTGATTCGCTTAACCATGGTGGCAAGAAAGTTCAAAGAATGGGACAAAACTCACTTAACAAATGTCTCACTTAGCAACGAAACATTGGGCTCAATTGTGGCTGTAAGTTGAGCATTAGCTGTATTACTAACTAAACCCCTGCTTAGCAACTGTGGCAAGAAATGTCATAAAATGGGGCCAAATTCACTTAACAACTGATGCTTGGCAACGGAAATTTTGGGCTCAATTGTGGCCATTAAACGAGGACTACCTGTATTGAGGATCACCTAACCAGGGGTAGGCCACCTTGGCTCTTTTATGACTGGTGGACTTCAACTCCCAGAATTCCTGAGCCAGCATGGCTCAGCATGGAAACCTCTCCCTGTCCTCTCAGCATGGCTGGCTCAGGAATTCTGGGAGTTGAAGTCCACCAGTCATAAAAGAGCCAAGGTGGCCTACCTCTGCCGAGAAACTCAATCCCACCACTAGATGGCAGCAACGTTGAGACTTTCTGTCTCAATCGCCTTGGATGGTTTTGAAAAATATCTATTCTACCTCAGTCTTTTTCTGAGTAAGCGAACCTCCCTCCCAGCAGCTGTTTTGAACCCCGCTTATTAAAATTCCATAACTGTCCCAAGTTTGCCAATCCTTTAAATTCACAGGTAGCTGCCAGGCTCTTAAAAGCAGCCTTTCCGTCAGGATCAACGTCACAGATGTTCGAAGCCAGAAGGAGCCTTGTGGTGCCAATCAAGGAAGCACACACCAATTATGATGGAAACATGGGAGAGAATTTGGGTGAAAAATGTACGATTTACGCAAGCGCAACATTTAAGAGAGAATTTTTACAAAATGTTTTATAGATGGTACCTAGATCCGAAAAAACTATCATATATATACCCTGACCTCCAACCCAAATGTTGGAGATGTGAAAGTATGGATGCTACTTATTTTCATGTATGGTGGACCTGTAGAAAAATTAAAGCTTTTTGGAGAAAAATATGGTGGACACTTCAAACCATTTTGAAAAAGCATATTGAATTTCTACCTCAGTTGTTTTTGTTAGGGATCACAAAAGACTGTACCACCCTGGAGACGAACTTAATTCTGAATTTGATCACAGCAGCAAGGCTGTTGGTGGGACAATACTGGAAGAAACCAGAATTACTATCCATTGAAGAATGGACTTTGAAAGTCATAAATATGGCAGAAATGGCTAAAATATCTGCATATTTGAAGGACCATTCAAATGAAAAATATATGTTGGACTGGAAAAAATGGATAGACTACATACAAGAGAAACATCAATCAAAGAAAATGTATCTTGCTTATAGTTAAATCTTGAGTGAAGAATGTTTACAAGTTCAAAATGATTGTATTAAGTTGAGTAGCATTCAACTTGAATTTTTCCTTTGTTTACATTTACAAATATATACTTAATAAAAAATTTAAAAAAAAAGGAAGCACACACCATATGTACTCAAGAGCAGGGGTCTTTCAAACTTGGCCCTTTTATGACTTGTGGACTTCAACTCCCAGAATTCCTCAGCTAGCATGCCTGGCTGAGGGATTCTGGGAGTTGAAGTCCACAAGTCATAAAAGGGCCAAGTTTGAAGGCCCCTGCTCATAAGGTACAGGTTGTCCTTGATGTAGGGCCTCAGTTGAGCCTCAAACTTCTGTTGCTAAGCAAGACAGTTGTTGAGTGACTTTTGCCCCATTTTACGATTTTTCTTGTCACGGTTGTTAAGTGAATCCCTGCAGTTGTTAAATTAGTAACATGGCTGTTAAGTGAATCTGGCTTCTCCCATTGTCAGAAGGTCACAAAAGGTGATCACATAACCTCAGGACGCTGCAACTGCGGCTTCCCCTTTGACTTTGTTCCGCAAAAGCTGACCAGGGTCTGCAAGATTGTCTGAGACGCTACACACCCTCTTCACGGCCTGTTTTCCTTGTTACCTTCCGGCAGCATGGTATCCGAAGCAGAACATCCAGATTCAGTCCCATTTTTGTTCCATACAGTATTAAACTTGTGAAGTCTCAAGCTTCCTCCTTCCGTTATATATTCAAGAAGGACAGTGATTCATATTCATATATTACTTATATGTAAGGGTGTAGGTCTATACATATGTTGTATGTAGTATGTTTAAATGTGTGTTATGTATGGGTACATTTTGAGAGCAAGCAACTAAATTTCATTTTTAATGTGTGCCATTATGCCCACAGTAAAAAAAATGACAAAGGTCTGTCTGCCTGCCTGCCTGTCTGTCTGTCTGCCTACCTACCTACCTATCTTTCTGCCTGCCTGCCTATCTATCTATCTATCTATCTATCTATCTATCTATCTATCTATCTATCTATCTATCTATCTATCTATCTATCTTCTATCTGTCTATCTATTATATACGTTTGTCTGTCTGTCTGTCTGTTTGTCTTTCTGCCTGCCTGCCTGCCTGCCTGTATCTATCTATCTATCTATCTATCTATCTATCTATCTATCTATCTATCTATCTATCTATCTATCTATCTTCTATCTGTCTGTCTGTCTATCTATTATATATGTTTGTCTGTCTGTTTGTCTTTCTGCCTGCTTGCCTGCCTGCCTGCCTGCCTGCCTGCCTGTATCTATCTATCTATCTATCTATCTATCTATCTATCTATCTATCTGTCTGTCTGTCTGTCTGTCTGTCTGTCTGTCTGTCTGTCTGTCTGTCTGTCTGTCTGTCTGTCTGTCTATCTGTCTATCTACCTACCTACTTACCTACCTATCATATGATCCTGGGACACTGCAACCGTCATAAATATGAAGTGACCATGGGGATGCTACAATGGTCACAAGTATGAAAAATGGTCACAAGTCATTTTTTTCAGTGTTGCAATTTCAAATGGACACTAAATGAACGGTTGTAAGTCAAGAACTACCTGTATACATGAAGGAAGACTGGCTATGCCTCCCGCCCAGCATAAGAACATAAGAAGAGCCATGCTGAATCAGGCCAAAGCCCATCGAGTCCAGCATTCTGTGTCACACAGTGGCCCACCAATTGTACATGGGGATCTTGAGCAGAAAGAGAAGGCAAAACCCTCCCTTTCCCTTGACTCCCAACAAATGGCACCCAAGGGAATCCTGCCTGCCTCAACCAACATAGAGGCGGCACATGGACATCCGTTTTAATAACCACCGATACACTTTGCATCCATGAATCTATCTAGCCCTGCCTTGAAGCTGTCAAGGCTGACAGCTGTCACGACCCCTTCAGGTAGTGAATTCCATAAATCAACGACCCTCTGGGTGAAGAAATATTTCCCTTTATTTGTCCTCACTTTCTTAGCTATGAGCTTTAGGGAGTGCCCCCTTGTCCTGGTATTGTGTGATAGAGAAAAGAATTTTTCTCTATCCACCTTTTCTATCCCATGCATGATTTTATACACTTCGATCAAGTCACCCCTTAAACGCCGTCTTTCAAGGCTGAAGAGACCAAGGCGTTGCAATCTGGTTTCATAAGGGAGGCGCTCCATTTCCATGATCATTCTTGTTGCCCTTTTTTGCACCTTTTCCAGTTCCATTATATCCTTCTTGAGGTGCGGTGACCAGAACTGTACACAGTACTCCAAGTGTGGTCTCACCATCGATTTGTACAGAGGCAATACAACACTTGCTGACTTATTTTCGATTCCCTTCCTAATCATGCCAAGCATGGAATTTGCTTTTTTTACTGCTGCTGCGCATTGGGTTGACATCTTCATCGAGCTGTCCACCAAAACCCCAAGATCCCTTTCTTGGGTTGTCTCAGAAAGTTTGGTCCCCATCAGTTGGTAAGTATAATTGGGGTTCTTTGCCCCGATGTGCATAACTTTGCACTTGTTTAGGTTAAAATGCATTTGCCACTTTGTTGCCCACTCACACAATTTCGAGAGATCCTTCTGGAGCTCCCAACAATCAGTTTCACTTTTCACAACCCGGAACAATTTAGTGTCATCAGCAAACTTGGCTACCTCACTATTTACTTCTACATCAAGATCATTGATGAATAAATTAAAAAGTAAAGGTCCCAAAACTGAACCTTGGGGTACACCACTTCTCACCTCTTTCCATCCGGAGAATTGTCCATTTATTGCCACCCTTTGCTTCCTACAATTTAGCCAGTTACCAATCCAGGACAAGACCTGTCCTCTAATTCCGTGGCCGGAGAGCTTTTTTAGGAGCCTTTGGTGAGGAACTTTGTCAAAAGCCTTTTGAAAGTCAAGATATACAATATCAACTGGGGCCCCTTTATCTATGTATTTATTTACACCCTCAAAGAATTCTAACAAGTTAGTATTTCCTCTCCACTTTTCTTTCAATTTACCGGTGTTGCAACTGTAAGCTCAGCAGCCAGCCAGCATAATAATAATAATAATAATAATAATAATAATAATAATAATAATAATAATAATAATAATAATAATAATAATAATAATAATAATAATAATAATAATAATAAAGTTGGAAGGGACCTTGGAGGTCATCTAGTCCAACCCCCTGCTCAGGCAGGAAACCCTATACCGTTTCAGACAAATGGCTGTCCAGTCTCTTCTTAAAAACTTCCAGTGTTGGAGCATTCACCGCTTCTGGAGGCAGGTTGTTCCACTGGTTAATTGTTCTTGCTGTCAGGAAGTTTCTCCTTAATTCCAGGTTGCTTCTCTCCTTGGTTAGTTTCCATCCGTTGCTTCTTGTCCTTTTTCTGGGTAGTAATGCAGAGCGCAGAGCAAACTTGGTTGTGTTTTTTTTATACTAAGTAAAGTTCACTGAACCTTGCAGAAAAAGCCCAAATTTTTGAAACCCTCATTTCCTGAAAAATCTGGGTGATGACAGAACCCATTCCCTGGGAGGTTTTCTGGCTTCTGCACAGAGCAGCCTCCGCAATTATTGCAACCTTTAGGAGTTTCAGGGAAAATGGTGCTGTCTACAGCTGCTGCTCTGTTTTTATTTACTAGGTCAGGGGTAGGCAACCTTGGCTCTTTTATGACTCGTGGACTTCAACTCCCAGAATTCCTGAGCCAGCATGGCTCAGCTTGGAAACCTTTCCCTTCCCCTCAGCATGGCTGGCTCAGGAATTCTGGGAATTGAAGTCCATGAGTCATAAAAGGGGCAATTTTGAATACCCCTGCTCTTAATCTTCGTCCTAGGATAGGGGTAGGCAACCTTGGCTCTTTTATGACTCGTGGACTTCAACTCCCAGAATTCCTGAGCCAGCATGGCTCAGCTTGGAAACCTCTTCCTGTCCCCTCAGCATGGCTGGCTAAGGAATTCTGGGAGTTGAAGTCCACGAGTCATAAAAGAGCCAAGGTTGTATTTTGTTTTCCTCTACAATTAGTCCTTGGCTTGGAACAGTTCATTCAGTGACTCTTCGAAGTTGCAACGGCACTGAAAAAAATAACTTTTGAGCATTTTTCACACTTACAGTATCCCCACGGTCACATGATTTACATTTAGATGCCTGACAACTGGCTTTATGACGGTCGCGGTCTCCCGGGGTCACGTGATCCCCTTCTGACAAACAAAGTCCATATGAGGAAGCCAGATTCACTGAACACCCGTGTTACTGATTTAACAACTGCAGTGATTCACTTAACAAATGTGGCAAGAGAAGTTGTAAAAAGGGGCAAAACTCAGGAAATTTCTCACTCAGCAAGGTAAAATTCTGGGCTCATTTGTGATCTTAACTCAAGGACTACCTGTATTTTATTGGAGGCTGCCACTTGTGTGAAATGGGGGAGGGGCTATGCAAATTAAATAAAGACATAGTAAAATCTGTTGAGAGTCAGGGGAATTATGGGCCAAGGATGTGGGTTACCCAGTTCATAGGGATCAGTTGGTGCAAGAGAGGATGTCTTTTCAGTCTTTGGAACACGGGTCCTCAAAGTTGGCCACTTTAAGACTTGTGAAAGACTTGGCTGGCTGGGGAATTCTGGGAGTTGAAGTCCACAAGTCTTAAAGTGGCCAACTTTGAGGACTCCTGCTTTGGAACTTGCTCCCCAAATCTACTCTTTTGCTGGCTTTCTTCCCCCCTGCCTTCCTGTTTCCTTTAATTAAAATACATTTTAACCAAAAAGTAAGCTGCTGAACTTGGTTTTGTCTTAACCACTAATCTGAGCTATAATTTGCGCACTGATATTGGAATTGCTGAAATTGGAGTCTGCTGACAGGTGAATAGTTAACAGTGTTAGTATTCCCAAATTGGGAAGGAGAATAGGAGGAGAGGGGAGAGAGGAAGAGAGAGGAAGAAAGAGAAGGGGGGAGGGAGGAGAGGAAGAGGCAGGGAAGGGAAGAGGAGAGGAGAGAAGACAGAATAAAGAGGAAAGGAGAGGGGAGAGAGGAAGAAAGAGAAGGGGAGAGGGAGGGAGGGAGGGAGGGGAAGAGGAGAGAAGACAGAATAAAGAGGAGAGAAGAAGGGAGAGAGAATAGGGGAGGGGAGAGGGGGAGAGAGTAGAGGTAGGGGAGAAGAGATAAAAGGGATAAAAGAGGAAGGGAGGGAAGGGAGGCTAGGGAAGAAGAGACAGGAGAGGGGAGGAAAGAGGAGGAGTCAGAAGAAGGGAGGGGAGAAGAGATAGCAGAAGGAAAGAGGAGGGGAGAGAAGAGATGAGAGGGAGGGGAGCAAAGAGGGGAGAGGGGAGAGGAGACAGGAGAGGGGAGGATAGAGGAGGGAAGGGAAGAAGAGAGGGGAGGGGAGGAAAGAAGCAGAGTCAATGGGGAAGCCAACAAGTCTCACTTAATGATCACTATGACAAAAAAGTTGTAAAATTAGATGCAGTCACCTGATGCCTCGCTTAATGACTACTATACCGCTAAATGACGAATTTTCCAGTCCCTATTGTCGAGGGTTATCGGTGGTGAGTAACCCACTAAGTAACCCACTTAGTAATATCCCCCCCAATCTGAGCCTGCAAGGGAGAGGCCTTAAATCAAGGGTCTTCAAACTTGGCCACTTTAAGACTTATGGACTTCAACTCCCAGAATTCCTCACCCTGGTTGAGGAATTCTGGGAGAGTTGAAGCCCACAAGTCTTAAAGTAACCAAGTTTGAAGACCCTTGATTTAAGGCCTCCTCTGCCTTGTGCAGCAGGCTAAATCCTCCAAGCTGGCTTAAGGAAATAAGCCCCAGCTGCGACTCAACGCAACACAGCATAACAACGGTCGTGTTATCCCAAGACTCTGAACTACAAAGGGCCTAGCAGCCCCACTGAAAACTAGCCTTCTGTGTTTTGTGAAACCCGTCGGTGTGGCAGGCACCACATCACACACATCCTTCAACCAGGAGCAGGAGAGCCAAGCATTGTGGGTCCCTAAAAACTCCATGCTGCAGCTTTTGCACAGTCTCTCCTGCGTA
Source organism: Bothrops alternatus (assembly GCA_034064705.1). Lineage (NCBI taxonomy): Eukaryota > Metazoa > Chordata > Lepidosauria > Squamata > Viperidae > Bothrops > Bothrops alternatus. The sequence goes on from JARGCV010000305.1 coordinate 1,059,998, forward strand.
CACTGCTCATTTCCTTGGCTCTATTTAAAAGTAAGTCTGAAAGTCACGTTCAATATAATGAATCCTCGACTTACGACCAGTTGTTTAATATAAAAAAAAATATGCCCGTTTGGGAGAGTGGATTCCAGACTTAACCACTGAGAGATCTGCTTAACAACCGCCATTACAAAACAGTCAGCGAAGTTGGGTCTGGTCATGCGGTGCCTCGACTTACGACTGCAATGACTTAGGAGCAGGATTCCTGTCCCAATTGTGGTCGTAATCGAGGAGTATCTATATTGGGCAGTAAGCTGGACACGACAGTCCTCAACTTACAACCATTTATTTAGATGCCGTTTGAAGTTACAATGGCACTGAAAAAAAGCCTTTTTAAGAAGAGGCTGGAGATCCATTTGCCTGAGATGATATAGGGCAGTGGTGGCGAACCTATGGCACGCGTAAGAACATAAGAAGAGCCATGCTGAATCAGGCCAAAGCCCATCGAGTCCAGCATTCTGTGTCACACAGTGGCCCACCAATTGCACATGGGGATCTTGAGCAGAAAGAGAAGGCAAAACCCTCCCTTTCCCTTGACCCCCAACAAATGGGACTCAAGGGAATCCTGCCTGCCTCAACCAACATAGAGGCAGCACATGGACATCCGTTTTAATAGCCACCGATACACTTGGCCTCCATGAATCTGTCTGACCCTGCCTTGAAGCTATCAAGGCTGACAGCTGTACCTCTTCTGGAAGTGAATTCCATAAACCAACGACCCTCTGGGTGAAGAAATATTTCCACCGTCAGCAGCTTGCGCAGGTCCATTGGGCCGCTGCCACTGCCCAGAGCGGCAGCCCCACCAGGCACAAAGGAGGCGAAGTGGCCGGCTAGCAAGATCAAGTAGAGGTGGTAGAGCACGCCCACCCCCAGCAAGCCAAATGCCACCCCGAGCAGGGAAAGCCGGATCCCCATCAGCACCATGGCCCCCTAGTCCCAACTAGAATTGCATGCCTCCCCCCCCATCTATGTTGGGCCTCCTGCCCACTGCCCCACCCGCCAGAGACCCCCTGGATCTCCCCCAACCCTGCCCGGCCCCTGCAGGCGTCCTCTCCATGAGCAACATCGAGGTGGCCATGCCCACTCCAGCCACGCCCTCCCAGTCTGCCGTGACAACCGCAACCATGCCCACCCAGCGGGCCACATCCCCATGCCCCCCCCTGAGGGCACCACAATGCTGATGCGGCCCTGGCACTTTGCGATAAATAAGTGGGTTTCGGGTTGCGGTTTGAGCACTCGGTCTCTAAAAGGTTCGTCATCACTGGCTTAGGAGTTCTGGGAGTTGAAGTCCACCCACCCTAAAGTTAGGATTCTGGAAGTTGAAGTTCATGAATTTTAAAGTTGGCTTGGGAATTCTGGGAGTTGAAGTCCACACTCCTTAAAGTTGCCAAGAATGAGAAACGCTGCTCTATTCAATCCATTCTTGAATGGCCCTAACTACTATGGTGGCCATTTTGGGAACATGCCCACTGCATGCTTGCCAAATTCCAGATAGGACCCTCAGCTCAAAAACAAAAAAACTACAAAAAACAAAATAATAATGGGATGTGGGAGTGCTTACTGCTCTCTAAGCTTGGTGGTCTCCTTGCAGACATTTCATTACCAAACTATGTAATATCATCAATACTAAATGGGATGAGAGGAGGAGGAGGAGGAGGAGGAGGACTGGGGGTGTCCTTGGTGCTCTCTGAGCTTGGTGGTTTCCTTGCAAATGTTTCATTACCCTACTACAGGGGTCTTCAAACTCGGCCCTTTTATAATTCATGGACTTCAACTCCCAGAATTCCTCAGCCAGGCACGTTGGTTGAGGAATTCTGGGAGTTGAAGTCCATGAGTCATAAAAGGGCCGAGTTTGAAGACCCCTGCCCTACTAGGTAACATCATCAGTGCTAGAAGGGAGTGGGGTTTGCAGGGAGGATGGAGGAAGGGGAAGGAGGAGGGAGAGAGGGAAGAGGAGGAGGACTGTGGGGTCCTTGGTGCTCTCTGAGCTTGGTGGTTTCCTTTCAGACATTTCATTACCGAACTATATAACGTCATCAGTACTAAATGGGATGAGAGGAGGAGGAGGAGCAGGAGGTGGACTGGGGGTGTCCTTGGTGCTGAGCTTTTTGCTTTCATGTTTCACTCCTCTACTACAGGGGTCTTCAAACTCAGCCCTTTTATAATTCATGGACTTCAACTCCCAGAATTCCTCAGCCAGGCATGCTGGCTGAGGAACTCTGGGAGTTGAAGTCCATGAGTCATAAAAGGGCCGAGTTTGAAGACCCCTGCCCTACTAGGTAACATCATCAGTGCTAGAAGGGAGTGGGGTTTGCAGAGAGGAGGGAGGAAGGGGGAGGAGGGGAAGGAAGAGGATTTTTTATTTATTTATTTTTATTTTTATGACTATGGGTTCCTTGGTGCTCTCTGAGCTCGATTGTTTTCCTGCAGGTGTTTCATTACCCTACTAGGTAACATCACCAGTGCTAGAAGGGAGTGGGGTTTGCAGGGAGGAGGGAGAAAAGAAGAGGGCGGGAGGGAAGAGGAGAAGGACTGTAGGGTCCTTGGTGCTCTCTGAGCTTGGTGGTTTCCTTGCAGACATTTCATTACCCAACTAGGTAACATCATCAGTGTAGTAATGAAACCACCAAGCTCAGAGAACACCAAGGACTCCACAGCTACAAATATCCTCTTCTATAAATAAATGCCCCTGAACAGCAAAAGGAACATAGGTCCTTCTTTGAAGGATCTATGAAAATTTCATCCTTGGTGGATCTCCCACAGCTTCCAGCATGTCTCTTACCTCTTCCCACTGGTGAATGTAGCGGATAAGACGGGAGAGACGCAGCAGCCGCAGGAGACTCAAAATTTTGGTGAAGCGGACGATGCGCAAGGCCCGGGCGGTCTTGTAGACCTCAGAATCCATGCCCTTCTCCACAATGAGGAAGATATAATCCACAGGAATAGAGGAGACAAAGTCCACCACAAACCAGGTCTTCAGGTACTTCTTCTTGATCCGCTCAGGATCCAGAATGATCTCTGTATTGTCCTCAATGATGATGCCCGTCCGGAAGTTCATCACCAGATCCATGAGGAAGAAGGTGTCCGACACCACGTTGAAGACGATCCAGGGAGCCGTGGTCTCCTCTTTGAAGAAAGTGATGCCGACAGGAATGATGATCAGATTGCCCACCATGAAAAGCAACATGGTGAAGTCCCAGTAGAACCTAGAATGGAAGGGATACATGGGAATCAAGACGTGGGAGAACATCGGAAGAAGCCCTGGGTCAAAGCTAGGTTATTGCTTTTTTTGCCCACCACAAACGTAAGACATTGAGTGGATGTATTCAGGTAGTATACTAAATTTAGTCTGCATTTACTTTACGTTTGCTTTTTTTTCCAAGAGGATCTAGGGTTTACTGAGCAATCCAAGAATGATAGTTTATGTTTTGTGTTAGAACAGGGCTCTTCAAACTTGGCAACTTTAAGACTTGTGGACTTCAACTCCCAGAATTGGGAGGGTTGGCTGAGGAATTCTGGGAGTTGAAGTCCACAAGTCTTAAAGTTTGAAGAGCCCTGTGTTAGAACATAAAACATGGAATATAATCAGAGTTGGAAGGGACTTTAGAGATCTTCTAATCCAACCCTCTGCTCAAGCAGGAGACCCCATGCCATTTCGGACAAACGGCTGTCCAGTCTCTTGTTTAAAACCTCCAATGACGGAACACCCACAACTTCTGGAGGTAAGCAGTTCCCCTATTTAATTGTTAGGAAATTCCTCCTACGTTCTAGGTAGCTTCTCTCCTCGATTTGTTTCCATCCATTGCACCTGCCTTCAGGTGCTTTGGAGAATAGGCTGACCCCCTCTTCTTTGTGGCAGCCTCTCAAATACTGGAGTACTGCTATCATATCGCTATCATATCACCCCTACTCCTTCTTTTCATTAGAACATAAGAACCTAAGAAGAGCCATGCTGAATCAGGCCAAAGCCCATCGAGTCCAGCATTCTGTGTCACCCAGTGGCCCACCAATTGCACATGGGGATCTTGAGCAGAAAGAGAAGGCAAAACCCTCCCTTTCCCTTGACCCCCAAACAAATGGTACTCAAGGGAATCCTGCCTGCCTCAACTGGACATCCGTTTTAATAACCACCGATACACTTGGCATCCATGAATCTGTCTGACCCTGCCTTGAAGCTGTCAAGGCTGACAGCTGTCACGACCCCTTCTGGAAGTGAATTCCATAAACCAACATTATCCATCACAGTGCTCCCTTCTACCACAGTGGACAAAATTGGCCTAAATGATCAGAAGTTGATGGAAATCAGGACAGATTCTTATATTTCTCTTGATTATGTAGAAGACCACCTGTTTTGCCCACAGAAAATCGTGTTTGATCCCAGATGCTTCACTTTAGGGAGCAGGGGCAACTTAACATCCCCAGCATTCAGTGGGGAAAATGGCTGGATTGCTGGCTGACTGGGCTGCACTCACACATGCTAAGCCCTCCCCCAAGCCTAACTCAGATTAAAACCATCAAGTTCCGCAAGTTGTATGAAGGCAGCCCGTTGGTTGGAAACTGAATAACGGAATAGTAACAGAGTTGGAAGGGACCTTTGAGGTCCTCTAGTCCAACCCCCTGCTGAAGCAGGAGATCCTATAGTATGCCAGACAAATGGCTGTCCAATCTCTTCTTAAAAATTACCAGTGATGGGGGCAAGCACAACTTCTGGATGCAATCCGTTCAAACTGGTCAAGTGTGTTAATAAAGTTTGTAGTTTATACTCTTCTTTCTTCTTCTTCAAGCACCATGATGCTCTCTGAGCTTGGTTTTCTTCTTGCAGATGTTTCACTACCCAACTAGGGAACACCATCAGTGCTGGAAGAGAGTGGGGTTTGTGCAAGTGACTTTCCTGTCACGGGTGAGTCAGAGCAAGTCCCTTGTATATAAACTGATCAAAGAAGGGCCTATGTTCCTTTTGCTGTTCAGGGGAATTTAAAAAAAAGAGAGAAGGTGGGTGGATAGAGAAAAATTCTTTTCTCTATCACACAATACCAGGACAAGGGGTCACTCCCTAAAGCTCATAGCTAAGAAAGTGAGGACAAATAAAGGGAAATATTTCTTCACCCAGAGGGTCGTTGATTTATGGAATTCACTTCCAGAAGGGGTCGTGACAGCTGTCAGCCTTGACAGCTTCAAGGCAGGGTCAGACAGATTCATGGAGGCCAAGTGTATCGGTGGCTATTAAAACGGATGTCCATGTGCCGCCTCTATGTTGGTTGAGGCAGGCAGGATTCCCTTGAGTACCATTTGTTGGGGGTCAAGGGAAAGGGAGGGTTTTGCCTTCTCTTTCTGCTCAAGATCCCCATGTACAATTGGTGGGCCACTGTGTGACACAGAAGGCTGGACTCCATGGGCTTTGGCCTGATTCAGCATGGCTCTTCTTATGTTCTTATGTTCTTAGAAGCATCAAATTATTTATACCAGAAGATATTTGTAGCTGTGGAGTCCTTGGTGCTCTCTGAGCTTGCAGAGGTTTCATTACTTCACTCGTGATGTCACCTAATCGGTTAATGAAACGTCTGCAAGGAAACAAACAAGCTCAGAGAGCACCAAGGACCCCACAGTCGTCCTCGTCCTCCCTCCCTCCTCCCTGCAAACCCCACTCCCTTCTAGCACTGGTGATGTTACCTAGTTGGGTAATGAAACATCCACAAGAAAATAAGCAAGCTCAGAGAGCACCAAGGACCCCAACTGTTCAACCCCAAGCTATAGATTATTCTCTTCTATCGGTATCTTTAAGGTTCTTAAAACCCAAATCCTTCCTCTTTTTTTTTTATTAAATCCCAAGATAACAAGCATGCAGGAGAAAGCAAAGACTTGGGATACTCTATCTAGGAGTTCAGAGATATACATTATGGCTAAGCTTCTTATCGAAATGTTAAACTGCAGAAACGTACAATAAAATACCGTAAACCCCGGTATATCTGTCATCCCAGAGATGACAGCAGCTCACCACACAGAAAAATCTTCTGGGGTCAAAACTACCATGGATGAGGAATGCAAAAAAAAATGTAGTTGGCTTATAGTTAAACTTGGATATACGGAGTGAAGAAGGTCTACAAATTTAAAATTATTGTATTAAGTTGAATGGTTTTAACTTGAATTTTTTCTTTGTTTACATGTACAAACGGATATCTAATAATAAAAAACTTAAAAAAAAAAACCTGAATCCCTTTCCACACACATAGACACAAATCAGGAAGTATATTTTCAGAATCCTGTTCCACTTCTCCCGCCTGCTGGATGCCTGGATGACCTTCTCCAGATGCCTGCAAGGTCAAAAGCAGATAGCCAAGGTTTTTGAGTTCCACTTTAGCGTCACTCTACAATTTGTCAGCCAGAATTTTAAAAAAAAAAAATAACAAGAGTTTCTCCTTTGTCCTCAATCCACCCCAAGAGGCACAGAATACAAATATGGACGAATCAGAGGAAGCGAGAGAGATGATAAATTTATTTATTCCCTGACTTTTCACAATTTTTTTGGCACCGCCCTCCCACTGCCATTATAATAAGACCGTCTTTTATTTCTGTAGGAAAGGAAAATTTATTTGCCCACCAGTGTATAATTTTTTTTTTTTTTGCGGCATCGGTTGCTTTTTTTTTGCAACAAGCTGGCACCACTGCTGGTGTCGAAAGAAATATGCACAATTGAAGTAACTGTGGCTTGTGGTTTTTCTATTTACCCCCCACCATTGCTATTCCTGTTTGTTTCTCTGTTGGGCATAAAATATTTGTCTGGAGCAATAAAGAGAAGCAGCCATATATGATTTCCTATAATGATTGCCTGTGGAAGGGGAAAATTCTGCCTGTCATCTCAGAGAGAGGAAAATTAGGATTTAGGGAATGCTGCGTTGGGTCCTGGATACCCTTCAGATAAACCCAATAGCTACAGGTAGACATTAGTTTTTGACCTGTGTTTTTCCAAAAGTAAGGCCTACCCTGAAAATAAGCCCTAGCTTGATTTTTGGGGGTGGGCCTAATATAAGCCCTATCCCAAAAATAAGCCCTAGTTTTGGGGTGAGGCACAGACCTAAAACACAAGCTAGGGCAGAGGTGGGGCACCCTGCATCCGCTTACCTTGCAGCCAGACCTCTCCTTGCTGGCCCACTTCTTCTTCTGAGGCCTCTTGTGCAGCCAGGCCTGCATTTCTCAGTCATGGGGCTTTCCGGAAGGCCTGTGCAGCCAAGAAACCGAGCTATGGACTCAATTCATAGGTCGGTATTTGGCTGCTTAGGCCTTCTGGAAAAGCCTGGCTGCAAAATGCAGGCCCGAATGCAGCTGCTGAACTTCAGCTCCAGAAGAAGTGGACCGGCTGGGTGGTGCTGTCGGTGGTGGAGTGAGGTAAGGCCTACCCTGAAAATAAGAACTGGTGCCTCTTTTGGAGGCAAATAATAATAATAATACCCGGTCTTATTTTCGGGGAAACATGGTATAACGGTTCATTTAGTGACCGTTTGGAGTTATGATAGCATTGAAAAAAGTGGTTTATAGCAATAGCACTTAGACTTATAGCCCGCTTCACAGTGCTTTACAGCCCTAAGGGGTTTACAGAGTCAGCCTATTGCACCCCCCCCAACAATCTGGGTCCTCATTTTACTGATCTGGGAAGGATGGAAGGCTGCGTCAACCTTGAACTGGTCAGGATCAAACTCCTGTCAGTCGGCAGAATCAGCCTGCAATACTGCATTCTAACCACTGCGCCATCAAGGCTTATGACTGTTGACTTATGACTACTGAAGCATCCCCAGGGTCACGTGATCAAAATTCAGACGCTTGGCAACTGGCTTATATTTATGGTGGCTGCAGTGTCCTGGAATCACGTCATCCCCTTTGGTGATCTTCTGTCAAGCAAAGTCAATGGGGGAACCAGATTTACTTAACAACCGTGTTACTAACTTAACAACTGCATGCTTGCGGCAAGAGAGATCGTAAACTGGGACAAAACTCATTTAACAACCGTCTCTCTTAGCAACAGAAATTTTGGGGTCAATTGTAGCTGTAAATTGAGGACTACCTGTGATAGAAATTCTGTCAAAGCGGTGAAGAAAATAGAGGCATGTTGCAACTTTGCTGTTATTTTTTGTAATATATTATTATGGTTAGATGCACATTCAGCCAGATGTTTAGTGTGAGTTTGGCATTTTTATCCACCTATTGAGTCCTTCCCAAGGCCCTGGGATAGGCAGATGTTGTTTGTTTGACGATGTTGAAAGTCTCATTGTAGGTTATAAGCTGTTCTGAGTCTCAGCTTCTGCAATTGACGGATGGAGAGTTTTGTCAATGCCGATGGGGTTCAAGTGGTGCTCCAGCTGTTTTGGAATTTCAGCCAAGGTGCCTATCACTATTGGTCCTACCACTGCTTTCTTTTACCACAGTCATTTTGCTTCTGTTTGTGGGTCTTTGTATTTTGTGTTTTTTTTTCTCCAGTTCTTTTTCTTCTCTTCTGTTGTCTTCGGGTCCTGCCAGGTCCACTATCCATGCTTTTTTTTTTTTGTCTTATCAACAATTGTTATTCCTGGATTGTTGTGCGGCAGGTGCCTGTCTTTGAATTCTAACGTCCCCGAGCACCTTACTTTCTTCATTTTCTATTACTTTTGTCTGTTTTGTGGCCCACCAATTCTTCCTTACCGGCAAATGTTATTTCTCACAGATCTTCCAAAGCACCATTGTTGCTACTTTGTCGTGTCATTGTTTGTAGTCAGCCTGCACGATCTTCTTACAGTAGCTAAACAGGTGGTCCATTCTTTCTTTCTTCAACTGATGATTAGGGGACTGGAGGCTAAAACATATAAGGAGCGGTTGCTGGAACTGGGTATGTCTAGTCCAGGGATAGGCAATCTTGGCTCTTTTATGAGTTGTGGACTTCAATACCCAGAATTCCTGTAGCAGCCATGTTGACTCAGGAATTCTGGGAGTTGAAGTCCACAAGTCATAAAAGAGCCAAGATTTCCTACCCCTGGTCTAGTCTAATGAAGAGAAGGACAAGGGGGGACAGGATAGCAGTCTTCCAATATCTCAGTGGCTGCCCCAAAGAAGAGGGAGCCAAGCTATTCTCCAAAGTGCCTGAAGCAACGGGTGGAAACTAATCAAGGAGAGAAGCAACCTAGGAGAAATTTCCTGACAGTTAGAACAATTAACCAGTGGAACCACCTGCCTCCAGAAGTGGTGAATACTCCAACACTGGAAGTTAAGAAGAGAATGGACAGCCATTTGTCTGAAACGGTATAGAGTTTCCTATCTGACCAGGGGGTTGGACTAGATGACCTCCAAGGTCCCTTCCAACTTTACTACTACTACTACTACTACTACTACTACTACTACTACTACTACTACTACTACCTTCTTTGCAGAGGCGGCATTGGCTTCTGGTGATGGCTATGGTGCCAGAGTGGTTAGAATGCAGAAATTCTCTTTTTGACCCTGAAATCCCTTAATTCAGGGTAGAGCTGGGGCCGCTGGATGGAGCTGAGCATTAACTAGCCAGATGCCCTTCCTGACGCCACACGGAGTTTGCTGCAGATATTTTTTCTTTGCGCTCCAGGAGACAAATATCTGCCTCTACCTCGGATTGAACTTTCAACCTTCTGAGTAAGAAGTGAGTTTCTCCATTGCTAGGGCCACTATGCCACTCAGTGGTTAGAATGGAGCATTGCAGGTTAACTCTGCCCACTGCCTGGAGTTCGATCCTGACCGCAGCCTTTCCAGCCTTCCGAGGTCCGTCAAATGAGGACCCAGATTGTTGGGGGCAATAGGCTGACATTAGCCGCTCCGAGTCTCCGGAGAGGAGCGGCATACAAGACCGAATAAAATAAATAAATAAATAAATAAATTTGTATACCGTTTAGGGAGGACTGTAAAGCACTACAACAGGGGTTCTCAACCTTGGCAACTTTAAGATTTGTGGACTTCAACTCCCACAAGTTGAATTCTGGGAGTTGAAGTCCACAAGTCTTAAAGTTGCCAAGGTTGAGAACCCCTTGGACTTGTGGACTTCAACTCCCACAAGTTGAATTCTGGGAGTTGAAGTCCACAAGTCTTAAAGTTGCCAAGGTTGAGAACCCCTGCACTACAAAGCCGTACATAAGCCTAAGTTCTATTTGCTGTCTGTTGCTGTCTTCTCAATTTTGGATTTTTTTTTTTTAATATCCTGACCATGTTAATACTTTGCCTTGCCATTTTGTATTTTTCATTTGGCCATTCGTGTAGGTCAGTTTGGTCTCTCTGGGACTCGGGAAGCCTTCGAGATGTAGCAGCTTCAGTGCATTTTCTTCACTGCCCTTCAGATAATTCTTCCAATGCCTTTTTAATTCTTCAACCTTCTGGTGCACTTGCAGCATTCCACGCCCACCTATTCTCTGAGTAAGTCAAATCTGTCAACATCGCTGCATGGATGAAGGGTATGAGTCATTCCCACTATTTTTCCCCCGGCCTTCCTATCCAGGGCTTTTAGTTCTGCTTCAGTCCAGGCCATTATTCCAGCTGTGTATCTAATGACTGGAATTACTCAAGTGTTAATTGCCTTAAAGGCATTTCCTCCACTGAGTTTGGACTTTTAAGATCTTCTCCATTCTGGTGATGCCACTTTTTTTTTTAATTTTAACATTTTTTATTATTAGATATCCATTTGTACATGTAAACAAAGAGAAAGAAAAAAATTCAAGTTAAAGCCATTCAACTTAATACAATCATTTTAAATTTGTAGACCTTCTTCACTCCGTATATCCAAGTTTAACTATAAACCAACTACATTTTAAAAATTTTAACTTTCACTTCTTTTCAGATCAATCCATTGGACATCAACTTTCTTGACTTCAGTATGCTTGACTGGTCAGTTTGAAGATGGTCAGTTTGAAGGATGCCCAGGTTATCTGCAGGAAATCATCTTCATCCAGACTCTTGTTATTTTCATAGTGTCAAGCCCCACGGGGCTTGCCAATCACCGATGGGGGGGGGAGATCTGGAGCACAACCTTCTGCCGCTGCAAGCAGCCTCCTCGCCCCGGCCGGCACCTGAGACCGCGGAACGTCGCTGCTCCGCCGACCAGCTGATTGTCAGATGCCGCCGAGGCGTCGCTGAGCCCGGTTGGCATGCGGAAGCCCTGAAAGGCAGACACCAGGTGGAAAAGAGAACCGCCCGCCGCCGCGACCGTACCAAGCGGAGCCTAGGCAAGGGGGGAGAAAACCCCCAACCGGGAGGCAGGGCCAAACGCTGGGGGGGGGGTGCAGAACATTGCAAGGCAGGAACGAACTTACAGGCAATTTATTATTTATTTATTATTTATTACTCGAACTTATATGCCACCCTTCTCCTAGGACCCAGGGCGGCTTACAAACAATGCAATAAAATTATAACAATAAAACGAATCACATTCATACAACATACAAGCCCAGTCAACTCACATTCGCTGATGGAGGGACATTCCTAGGCCCAGGGGCAGAGCACAGCTCATACGCCCCAAGCCTGTCGGCATAAGTGCGTCTTTAGCAATTTCCGGAAAGCTAGGAGGGAGGAAGCAGTACGAACCTCTGAGGGAAGCTGGTTCCAGAGGGCTGGGGCAGCAACAGAGAAGGCCCTTGCCCTGGGCCCCGCCAGATGACATTGCCTAACAGACGGGACCCGTAGGAGGCCAACCCTACGTGCCCTAACCGGTCGCTGGGATTCATGAGGCAGAAGACGGTCCCGCAAGTATCCTGGTCCGTTGCCATAAAGGGCTTTATAGGTCATAACCAACACTTTGAATTGTGTTCGGAGACCAACTGGTAGCCAGTGCAGCTCACGGAGGGCTGGGGTGATATGAGCATATCTTGGGAGACCCAAGACAGCTCGCGCGGCCGCATTCTGGACAACCTGCAGTCTCCGGACATTCTTCAAAGGTTGCCCCATGTAGAGAGCTGGACACGAGCCGCAGAAGGCAGGGGGAGCCTGGAAACAGCAGGAGCAGCACACCGGCGGAAGGCTCCATCTTGGGCGGACGGGAGGCAGGACGGCAGGGTGGGGCTTGGCCGAGGGAAGGGCCGGGCAAGCCAAACGGAACTTTAAAGACAGCAGGGCGGATGGTAGTTAGTGGGTGGAGGGTGGGGATTTGGGCATGGCACTGTTATATGAAGCACTGGGAGCAAACCACTCCCAGTGCTGACTTTGTTTGTTAAGGATTAAAGACCTTTACTTGCACCACGTTCCTGCGTTCCTGGCTTATTTCCACCTGGACGACGACGGACAGCGTGACACAAAGGACATCTTGATTCCTTCAGTTTTCACTATATTTTCCCCCTCTTGATAAGTGAGAGTGGCGTGCTTCTCCAGTCTGAACTCCAGTGAAATATCTCGGCTCTTCCCTCTTCTGGTGGATTCTGGGCAGTGGTGGGATTCAGCCAGTTTGCACCAGTTCGGCAGAACCAGTAGGTAATTGTTTGTTGCCCAGGCCCAGAACGGACTTCCGGAAGCGGCATTCACACAGGGAACCGGTTGTTCACGTATTTGAATCCCATCCCTGAATCTGGGCTGATTTTTGTCTGCAAAATCAATCTGTTTTGGAAGGGCTGGGAGGAAATAGAAAAGTATCTTTTCCCCCCCGAAAAAAACCAGGATTCTAAAAAAAAACCTTCCACTTTACCGAGATTTGTCATTCCTTCACTGCATTTTACAGAGTTCCCCCCCTAAAAAAAACTGGGAGGGGACACCTTGCAAGAAGCCTATGTGAGATGTCTCCCATTATTCCCACCCCTCAACCCTTTCCTGATGGCAAAATGTAACCGGAGCTTGCACAGCAGAAATTCTCAGAATTTTTTTTTAAAAGCTGAAATGTGTGAGCTGGCACACTAGCCCCTCAAATGTTGTCTACCCTTGTTCTAAGTTAGGAGGTTTTGTACTAAGCCTCTGCACGGCTTGCCTTGGATGCCATTTCACAGATGAGGAAAACTGAGGCACCGCAAACAATTCCAGCAAATCCGTGCCAGCACTGGTTAAATCAGAATTTGACTATTACCAATCTACAGGTACATGACATTCTCCTTTTTGTCTTCCTTTTCTGCTTTCCCTGCCTTTTTCCAAAAAGGAACATGAGCCAGTCCCAAGGAGTCACCTAATATGTCTCACTGCACCAGACCAAAGCAAAAAAGTCAGATGCTCTTTTAAGAGTCATCTGTCATGGCTGCAAATTGTCCTTGGATTGCTGCAAAGTACAGCTGGCTCCCTTCTTTAAACTAAGCCTTCTGAAAAGAGGCCACCGGCTTCGCGGGCGGGGAGGGGGCCGCGGCAGGGGCCGCCCGCAGAACCGCGCGCCAAGAGAGGGAGATCGGCTTCCGAAACACTTACCGCACACGCAAATGGCAGAACTGAAAACTTTATGAAATCTATTCCAGTTGTGAAAGGATGAATAACATTTTCATCCCACCCTCCATTTTAGATTCACAACCAATTTTGTGATGTCGACATAGGGAAGTTCTCAAGAAGAGGATGGAAAATGAATACATAGCTCCCTCTGAAGAGAAGTCAAATGTAAACATACTGTTGATTACATTGTCTTAAATCCATACAAAGAGAGTGACAACTTTTTTGCTATTTGCAGCAGGAGATCATGCAACTCTAAACATAACTGCAGATATCCCGGCAACATGAATGATGCTTTGGAATTGGACATTTGTGATTGAGATGTTGAAAGACATTCTTCCCCATTCCTAAAGAGGGACTTGATTTGGCTGGAATGTAATAAAAGAGACATGCTACCGTGGCTCCTTACCTGAATTTGCCTGGACTATAAAGAGCTATGTTTGTAGAGCAGCTGTAATCACCAAAACACTGTACAACATAAGGGCAGCTTTCTCTGTGTACATCTATCATCACACAAACTTGCTTCAAATCTGCCTTTTCCTCCTCCTCCATGGGGATTTGTACAGGAAAGGATAATAACTATTAGCTTGCATTGCACAGGATGAATTCTTTCGTTCACAAATATTACTTCAAGGTCCTAAAAAAACTAGAAGAGTTTTGCTTGTGGAATTCCTTTTTTCTTTCTTACATTAATGTCAAATTTTGGCTAGAAAATAATGAAGCTGAAAAACAAAGGTTTGTCTGGAATCTTCCTACTGATGAAATTAAAAGCCGAATTCCAAAATAGTAAAAAAACAAAACAAAACAAAAAAACTAAGCCTTCTTTCAGGCATTTAGATATACTGCTGCAGATAAACAGAATGAATGGAAAAGAAAGGCTGGGCTTTGACAGACCACTGGGGGAATGCCCCAGAGAGGCAGAGGCTGGGAGGGAGGGAGAAAGGAAGCAAGAAAGAAGAAAGGAAGAAAGATGGGAGAGAAAGACATGAGGGAGGAAGAAAGGAAGAAAGTGGGAGAGGAGTGGAAGGGAGAGAGGAAGAGAGAAAGGAAGGAAGCAGTGGGTGGGAGGGAGGGAAGAAGGATATTGGAGGAAAGAAAGGAGATGGGAGGGAGGAAATGGAGGGAGGAAAGAGATGGAAGGAAGGAAAGAAAGAAAGAGATGTGAGGGAGAGAGGAAATGAATAAGATGGAGGGAAGGACAAATGAGATGGGAGGGAGGAAATGGAGGGAGGAAAGAGATGGAAGGAAGGAAAGAAAGAAAGAGATGTGAGGGAGAGAGGAAATGAATAAGAGGGAGGGATGGACAAATGAGATGGGAGGGAGGAAATGGAGGGAGGAAAGAGATGGAAGGAAGGAAAGAAAGATGTGAGGGAGAGAGAAAATGAATGAGAGGGAGGGAAGGACAAATGAGATGGGAGGGAGGGAGGGAAGAAGGAAAGAGACTGGAGCAAGGAAAGGAGAGGTGGGAGGAAGGAGATGGATGGGAGAAGGGAGAGAGGAAGGGATACAGCCAGCCATGTGGCAAGATAATAAAGAATCTACCAGTGTTTGGGTTCTAAAGAATTGCCAGTCAAAACTGCGCCCAGCACCTCCTAAGGACTAGCGTGATTCACCAGAGATTTTAAGTTTGTCCACTTTCCAACCTATTATCAGCAAACTAAGAGAGCACAGAAGACCCTGCAGGAAATATAACTGCTCTGATGACCCTAAAGCCCCCCACGCACTTGGCTCCAGAAGAAAACACGGAAGAGCAGCTGCCCAATCTTTTTCAGTAAGCCATGAAGGATGGAAGCCCCGATTCAAAGGAGCAAAAAAAGATTGGGAACAGGAGCCTAAGAGACCAATTTATTTCCTATTAAAAATGCATCTCCCTTAAAAGTTATAGGGACAAACATCTCAAATCCGCCGAGAAATCTCTGTTTCGTTGTGTTATTTTTCTGGGTTCTTCCCAACCGGCGAGCGTTTCTCCAGGAGAAAAGAGAGAGCCATCACCGTCATGAAGCAGAATATAGATTTCAGGAAAATAAAAATAGGACACTTAAAGCAGAGGATTGGGGGGGGCGGGAGCAAAAGATTCTTGGCTCTCCTATAAAACCAGGCTGCCAGTCAAAACCTCAAGGAAATCCAGAGGATTCAACTCCCAAGGGCAAAAAGTGGTGGGAGACATCATACCGGGAGTTAAGAACATAAGAACATAAGAAGAGCCAGGCTGAATCAGGCCAAAGCCCATCGAGTCCAGCATTCTGTGTCACACAGTGGCCCACCAAATGTACATGGGGATCTAGAGCAGAAAGAGAAGGCAAAACCCTCCCTTTCCCTTGACCCCCAAACAAATGGTACTCAAGGGAATCCTGCCTGCCTCAACCAACATAGAGGCGGCACATGGACATCTATTTTAATAACCACCAATACACTTTGCATCCATGAATCTATCTAGCCCTGCCTTGAAGCTGTCAAGGCTGACAGCTGTCACGACCCCTTCAGGAAGTGAATTCCATAAATCAACGACCCTCTGGGTGAAGAAATATTTCCCTTTATTTGTCCTCACTTTCTTAGCTATAAGCTTTAGGGAGTGCCCCCTTGTCCTGGTATTGTGTGATAGAGAAAAGAATTTTTCTCTATCCACATTTTCTATCCCATGCATGATTTTATACACTTCGATCAAGTCACCCCTTAAACGCCGTCTTTCAAGGCTGAAGAGACCAAGGCGTTGCAATCTGGTTTCATAAGGGAGGCGCTCCATTTCCTTGATCATTCTTGTTGCCCTTTTTTGCACCTTTTCCAGTTCCATTATATCCTTCTTGAGGTGCGGTGACCAGAACTGTACACAGTACTCCAAGTGTGGTCTCACCATCGATTTGTACAGAGGCAATACAACACTTGCTGACTTATTTTCGATTCCCTTCCTAATCATGCCAAGCATGGAATTTGCTTTTTTTACTGCTGCTGCGCATTGGGTTGACATCTTCATCGAGCTGTCCACCAAAACCCCAAGATCCCTTTCTTGGGTTGTCTCAGAAAGTTTGGTCCCCATCAGTTGGAAGTATAATTGGGGTTCTTTGCCCCGATGTGCATAACTTTGCACTTGTTTAGGTTAAAATGCATTTGCCACTTTGTTGCCCACTCACACAATTTCGAGAGATCCTTCTGGAGCTCCCGACAATCAGTTTCACTTTTCACAACCCGGAACAATTTAGTGTCATCAGCAAACTTGGCTACCTCACTATTAACTTCTACATCCAGATCATTGATGAATAAATTAAAAAGTAAAGGCCCCAAAACTGAACCTTGGGGTACACCACTTCTCACTTCTTTCCATCCAGAGAATTGTCCATTTATTGCCACCCTTTGCTTCCTACAATTTAGCCAGTTACCAATCCAGGACAAGACCTGTCCTCTAATTCCGTGGCTGGACAGCTTTTTTAGGAGCCTTTGGTGAGGGACTTTGTCAAAAGCCTTTTGAAAGTCAAGATATACAATATCAACTGGGGCCCCTTTATCTATGTATTTATTTACACCCTCAAAGAATTCTAACAAGTTAGTAAGACATGATTTGCCTTTGCAGAAACCATGTTGATTTTCTTTCAGCAATGCCTGTTTTTCTATGTGCCCTGTAATTTTATCTTTAATAATGGTTTCCATCAGTTTGCCTGGAACTGAGGTTAGACTGACTGGTCTATAGTTTCCTGGATCACCTCTGGATCCTTTCTTGAAGATCGGGGTTATATTTGCTTCCCTCCAATCCTCCGGTACAGTGCCCGATCTTAGAGAAAGATTGTATATTTTAGCTAGAAGTTCAGCAATTTCACACTTGAGTTCCTTGAGAATTCTAGGGTGGATGCCATCTGGACCCGGCGATTTGTTGACGTTTAGTTTAGAAAGGCATGCAAGAACATCTTCCTTGTTTATCTCTATCAGGTTTAATTCTTCTATTTCCCTCCCTGGGAAAACTAAAAACAACATTGTCAATGTTGTTTTTAGACACTTACAAGAGGTATCCGAGTTACAGGATACAGAATAATAGGCTTGGAAGGGATCTTGGAGGTCATCTAGTCCAACCCCCTGCTCAGGCAGGAAACCCTATACCATTTCGGACAAATGGCTGTCCAGTCTCTTCTTAAAAACTTCCAGTGTTGGAGCATTCACCGCTTCTGGAGGCAGGTTGTTCCGCTGGTTAATTGTTCTCGCTGTCAGGAAGTTTCTCCTGAGTTCCAGGTTGCTTCTCTCCTTGGTTAGTTTCCATCCGTGACTTCTCCTGCCTTCAGGTGCTTTGGAGAATAGCTTGGCTCCCTCTTCTTTGGGGCAGCCCCTGAGATACTGGAACACTGCTATCCTGTCCCTCGTCATCCTTCTCTCTATTAAACTAGACATGCCCAATTCCAGCAACCGTTCCTTATATGTTTTAGCCTCCAGTCCCCTAATCATATTTTTGCTCTTCACTGCACTCTTTCCAGAGTCCCAACATCTTTTTCATATCATAGTGGCCAAAACGGGATGCTGTATTCCAAGTGCACTCTTAGCAATGCAAACAAAATTGTTGCCATCGAGATAAACACTTAAAATCTTCAAGTCAAGCATGACGTAAGGAAATGAAAGGGGACAATCTGTGCAGTTGTCTTGGAAATGTCATGGAAGTGGTTTGCCACAGCTTCTTAGTAGGGTGTCAAGACGACATCTTAAGTATTTGTTGGTCTTCCATCCAAGAATACTTTTAGTTTTAGTATTTCTTGTTTTAATGTTTTGTTTTGTTTTGTTTTGACGATTGTAAGTCTCCTAGGGTTACCTCTAAGCCAGGGGTAGGCAACCTTGGCTCTTGTATGACTGGTGGACTTCAACTCCCAGAATTCCTGAGCCAGCCATGCTGAGGGGAAAGGGAGAGGTTTCCATGCTGAGCCATGCCAGCTCAGGAATTCTGGGAGTTGAAGTCCACCAATCATACAAGAGCCAAGGTTGCCTACCCCTGCTCTAAGCGATACGAGTGACAGATAAGTGCAGTAAAATTAATAGCAGTAGCAATAAGACTTATATACTGCTCCATAGTGCTTTACAGTCCTCTCTGTGCGGTTTACAATGTCAGCAAATTGCTCCCAGTGAACTTTGCTGGCTGGGGAATTCTGGGAGTTGAAGGCCATTCAACATAAAGTGGTCAAGGTGGAGAAACTCTGGTCTAGGATATAACCAATTTCAAAAGGTCGTACTACCTTTATACCCTCTTCTCTGATTCTTGGCTGCTCTCCAGTCTTCCCTAATTTCTCAAATTCTACAGAGGGGGTAATTTGAGATTGGCTGGCAATTCTGGATGTTATTGTCCTACCATATCTGGACACTAATCAAGCTAGGTAAGGCTACTGTACCAGGTGGTGCTAAACTCCAGATCTGCAAGGCTAAACTATGGCATTTTTGCCAACACTAACACTGTTTTTGTTCTGGCTACTGCTAGTAATGTCATTGGCTTTGGATTCTGTCACCGTTCCACAGAAAAGTCATTTCCACGTTTTGGAGAGCTAGTGTGCTGTAAGCTGCCAAAGGATACAAATTGCACCCTTGGACAGCAAGCTACTCCACTACATAACCGTTCTTACTTTCAGAAAATTCTTCCTTATTTCTCCATTGAGATCCACTCATTCCTTCTTGTCCTGCCTTCTTGTGCTATGGAGAATACATCTTCTCTATCATAGTCCTTCAAGTAGGGGAAAACTGCTATCGTTTCTCCCCTGGACTTTCTCTTTGTTAGGCTGAACCACTTATCAACTTTGTTGCACGTTGAAGAGGTATTCTCCTTATTGTGTGAATGCAATTCTCAAGTCAAAGCAGTGTTCCAGTATCTGACGGGCTGCCACAAGGCGGGGGGGGCAGGTTGTTCACCAGAGCACCAGATGGAAGGACGAGAAACAATGGTTGGAAACTGGCCAAGGAGAGAAGCAACCTGGAATTAAGGAGAAACTTCCTGACAGTGAGGACAATCAACCAGTGGAACAGCTTGCCACCAGAAATCGTGGGCGCCCCATCACTGGAGATTTTTAAGAAGAGACTGGACAATCACCTGTCTGAGATGGTATAGGTTTTCCAAGGCCCCTTCCAGCTCTATTCTGTTCTGTTTTGTTCTGTTCTACTCTACTCTACTGTACTCTATTCTATTCTGTGCTATTCTGTGCTATGCTATGCTCTGCTCTGCTTGCTACAACCTTTGGTGGAAAATGAACAGATAAAGTGGAGTTTCTCCCTAATTCAGCTAAACCATCATTGATTCTCTAGCTAGGTTCTCTCAATGTGCTAGATTACGCTAAAATGAAGCTGGGTAATTTGGTCTTGCCTGTGGCCAAAATCCAACTATTGGTCCAGCATGTTGTGTGCAGAAGATCTTCACAGTAAGCCATCGTGTTTGAGTATTAAATACTGAAAAGTCATTCTCCTTCATCAACCTGGTTTAAAGCTTAACATATTTGGGCTTTGTTTTTCTCTCATCTTTTTTTCTTCTCATGCACGCATGCACACACAAAGAAGGGAGAAAAAAGAAAAAACTGTGGGGTCCTTGGTGCTCTCTGAGCTTGGTTGGGTTTTTTTTGGCAGACATTTCATTATCCAACTGAGTAACATCACCGACCTGTAATCGTATTCTTTGGGGGCACAGTGATTAGAATACAGTATTGCAGGCTAACGCACTGCTCAGTGTCAGGAGTTCAATTCTGACCGGCTTAAAATTGACTCACCCTTTGATCCTTTCAAGGTGAATAAACTGAGGACCCAGATTGCTGTGGGCAATATGCTGAATTTATTTATTTTATTTTATTTATTTTATTTGGACTTATATGCCGCTCCTCTCCAAAGACTCGGAGCGGCTTACAACATATATAAAACAATATTCACAATCTAAGTCCAAATTAAAAAAGAACATTAAAAACAAAAACCAACACACATTCATCATTCACACAACAATCCACAATCATCCCCAGGCCTGCCGGCAGAGATAGGTTTTAAGATTCTTTCGGAAGGCCGGGAGGGGCTGGACTAGAAGACCCCCCCCAAGGTCCCTTAAAGTACTGTGAGGCGATATATAAATCTAAGTGCTATTGCTATTCTACGCATTGGAAGAAAGAAAAGGTTATGTAGAGTTGTCCTGTTTGGTGACATTCTTCCACATGAGCTTCATGACCAACTTGCTGGAATTTTGAAAGTTGTCAGTTAATGTATTTAGAGGTCACCGAGCTGAAAAAAAACCCGCATCAGAGCTAAACATTGCTACGGTAGGAAAAATGGTCACCCATTTTCAGCACCAGAGACAGCTCCCTCCGCATTCGTGTCTCTCTTCACGTAGGAATAAGGAGCAGAAAACCAGCCTCCATGAGAGAGATTTCAACGGCCTTACAAAAACCAGTTTCTTTTCCAATCATTTATGGAGGTCATTTTTATTTTTTTATTTTGCAGAAGTATGTGTCTGCTCCAGTTTTTTGCCCCCAAAACGATCTGCAAAACAGCTTGCAGCAAAACGAAAACCATTAAAACCCGAACGCTCATCTATTTATTTGTTGACACAGTCCTAGTTTTTCCTGAATGATAAATCACCACATTTGCCTTCACTGGAATTCACCCGTAAGAGGTGTTTTAAGATTGCAATGCACGCTCACGCTACTCCTGGAAGCCAAAGTACTGCTATTCGTACAACAACAACAACAACAATAATAATAATAATAAAGTTGGAAGGGACCTTGGAGGTCTTCAAGTCCAACCCACTGCTCAGTCAGGAAACCCTATACCATTCCAAACAAATGGCTGTCCAGTCTCTTCTTAAAAACTTCCAGTGTTGGTGCATTCACCGCTTCTGGAGGCAGGTTGTTCCACTGGTTAATTGTTCTTACTGTCAGGGAATTTCTCCTTAGTTCTAGGTTGCTTCTCTCCTTGGTTAGTTTCCATTCTCTGCTTCTTGTCCTGCCTTCCGGCGCTTTGGAGAATAGGCTGACTCCCTCTTCTTTGTGGCAGCCCCTCAAATATTCAAACATTGCTATCATGTCCCCCCTCGTCCTTCTCTTCATTAAATTAGACATACCCAATTCCAGCAACTGTTCCTTATATGTTTTAGCCTCCAGTACTCTAATCATCTTTGTTGCTCTTCTCTGTACTCTCTCAATATCTTCTAGAGTCTCAACATCTCATTTAACATTCCTCATTTAGTGACCACAATTTGGTTGTTCAACAAAGCAGTTGCCAAGTGAAGCCACGACTGCGCTTATGATCTTATTTCAGCTTTCCTTTACTGACCTGTGAAGGTCATAAATGTGAGGTTGTAAAATTACTTTTTCGTCATGCATAAGGTTGCTGAGTGAAATGGTCGCTAAATGAGATGGCTGCTAAATGAGGCAGTCACTAAATGAGGACCGTTCTAATTTGGATGCATATACCATTTCCTAACACACACACAAACAGGAGGCTATGAAGGCACAGAAATGAAAGTTGATCGTTCGGTGATTTACAGATAATATTTGATACCATGAATAGGCCTGAATCAAATTGGAATGTTTTGTGTGAATATAGAGTTGAGCTTCATTTGCTGAATGCAGTAAGAACAGGATATAATCAAAGTAAATCATGAATGGTAATAAATGGAATGCTTAGAAAGCATTGGGCCGGGAATTAAGCCAAGGATGAAATATTTTCTTTTGAATGCTTAATTTATTGACAGATAAACATGTAAAGATTGCTTAGAAGTGGGTTGACTGATGAAATAAAATATACAGAGGGCGGCATATTGTTGGCTACGGACCCATATAATTTGCAGCAAATGTTAGATAGATTGCATGATGCAACAAGTTAGAACAGGGGTCTTCAAACTTGGCCCTTTTATGACTCGTGGACTTCAACTCCCAGAATTCCTGAGCCAGCCTGGCTCAGCTTGGAAACCTTTCCCTTTCCCCTCAGCACGGCTGGCTCAGGAATTCTGGGAGTTGAAGTTCACGAGTCATAAAAGAGCCAAGGTTGCCTACCCCTGGTATAGGGTCTCCTGCCTGAGCAGGGGGATGGACTAGATGGCCTCCAAGGTCTCTTCCAACTCTTGTTATTCTGATAATGAATGGGCAAACTGATCATTCCAAATCCTATAAACACCGCAAAGGGGAAAAAAACCTGAGCGTGTAAAAAGAAAAGAGATAAAAATACATAAGATCACACGTCACGTGAATACCACTTTATAATCCCGCGGTAAGACCACGCTTGGAATGTTGCATTCAGTTTTGGTCGCCATGATATAAAAAAGATGTTGAGACTTTAGAAAGATTGCAGAGAAGAGCAACAAAGATGGTTAGGGGGCAGGAGGCTAAAACATACGAAGAACAGTTGTACGAAATGGGTATGTCTAGTAGCTTAATGAAGAGAAGGACAAGGGGGGACATGATAGCAGCCTTCCAATATCTCAGGGGCTGCCCCAAAGAAGAGGGAGTCAAGCTATTCTCCAAAGCGCCTGAAGGCAGGACAAGAAACAATGGATGGAAACTAATCAAGGAAAGAAGCAACCTGGAACTACGGAGATATTTCCTGACAGTGAGGACAATTTATTTATTTATTATTATTTATTACTCGAACTTATATGCCGCCCTTCTCCTAGGACCCAGGGTGGCTTATAAACAATGCAATAAAATTATAACAATAAAATTAATCACATTCATGCAACATACAAGCACAGTCAACTCACATTCGCTGATGGAGGGACATTCCTAGGCCCAGGGGCAGAGCACAGCTCATACGCCCCAAGCCTGTCGGCATAAGTGCAGTCTTTAACAATTTCCAGAAAGCTAGGAGGGAGGAAGCAGTACGAACCTCTGAGGGAAGCTGGTTCCAGAGGGCTGGGGCAGCAATGGAGAAGACCCTTGCCCTGGGCCCCACCAGATGACATAGCCTAACAGACGGGACCATAGGCCAACCCTATGTGCCCTAACCGGTCGCTGGGATTCATGAGGCAGAAGACGAGTGGAGGAGATATTTCCTGACAGTGAGGACAATCAACCAGTGGAGGAGATATTTCCTGACAGTGAGGACAATCAACCAGTGGAGGAGATATTTCCTGACAGTGAGGACAATCAACCAGTGGAACGACCTGCCTCCGGAAGTTGTGGGTGCTCCATCACTGGAGATTTGTAAAAAGAGACTGGAGAACCATTTGTCTGAAATGGTATAGCTCAGGGGTCTTCAAACTTGGCAGCCCTTTTATGACTTGTGGACTTCAACTCCCAGAATTCCTCAGCCAGGCACGCTGGCTGAGGAATTCTGGGAGTCGAAGTCCACAAGTCATAAGAGGGCCAAGTTGGAAGACGCCTGCTATAGGGTCTCCTTTCTGATCAGGGGGTTGCAGCAGAAGACCTCCAAGGTCCCTTCCAGCTCCGATATTCTGTTAAGTATGGAATTTGGGCGAATCCAAAGCTCCTGATCTTAAATGAATCTCCCTGTTGCCTCTCTGCATGGTATACCCTTTAATTTTATTTCCTCCCCTTAACAAAGGAGGTCAAGAAACCAAAGACCTTTAGATTTAGATTCGGTGCACTTGGTGCAATTTCAGCCGTTGAGTTTTTCAAAAAGAGCCACCGCTGGGAAAGCTGCAAAGTGACTGATGCGACAATCACGCTGGCTCTGAAAAAGGCTGTTCCAGCCTGAACAAGCTCAGAACATCGCTGGTTTATGGGAGCAGCTCACCCTCACCTCAAACAGTTTGAACTCAAAATGATTCACCCAGGAAAAATGAAGCCATCACTCAGCAGCTCCCAGCTTCGATTTGCAGGCATTCTTGAGCAAGTCTTGGGGTGGGGGTGGGGGGGGAAGGAGAGGAGTCCCATTTTGAGGTTCTGAAGAACTCCACCGATTATTCCTGACAATGCCAAGACAAACAGAACAGTGCTTTGGCTCTATCAAGGCAGTTGCCTTTATTCGAAACCATGAGGACCAGAGCCTTGGAATTCTGGGAGCTGAAGTCCACATGCCTTAAAGTTGCCAGGGTTGGGAAACACTGACTTAAGCCCCTCATTTATTTAAGGCAGCGGTTCTCAACCTGTGGGTTGCGACCCCATTTGGGGTCGAACGACCATTTCACGGGGGTCGCCAAACACCGCAGTCCGCCATTTTTTATTTTTCTTTGGTTGGCCATTTTTTTTTTTGGGTTGGTCATTTTTTTCCCCCTTTGCGATGCGGGCCGTCGCGCCGCGCATGCACGATGCGGGCCCGCCATTTTTTGGGGGGTTGGCCATTTTTTTTTGGTTGGCCATTTTTTTCCCCTTTGCGATGCGGGCCATCGCGCCACACATGCGCGATGCGGGCCCGCCATTTTTTTTGGGTCAGCCATTTTTTTTTGGATCGGCCATTTTTTCCCCCTTTGCGATGCGGGCTGTCGCACCGCGTAAACGCGATGCGGGCCATCGCATCGCGCCGCGCAAGCGCAGCGCGGACCGTCGCGCCACGCAAGCGCTGCGCGGGCCGGGGTCAAGCCCCGGAAAAGGTTGAGAACCGCTGATTTAAGGGAAATGAGTTTCACCAGAATTCCAAACTTCCAAATGCAGAAAACAAAAGATGAGTTTGGAAAAATGCGGAAGTCCAGGTTCGCCAACTTCTCTGTGTAAATCAGCTGATCAAGACCGTATCTGTAGGCCTTGGGAAGCCTAACAATACCCCAATTCCATAGGATGCAACTGGATTTTTTTTTTTTTAATCTCCCAATTGTAGGCACGCACACTTGCCTGCTTTCTCTCTGGCTTCAGCTTAACGGGGTGTGTGTGTGTGTGTGTGTGTGTGTGTGTGTGTGTGTGTGTGAAAAACTCACAAAGAACAACAGCAAAGGCAAAAGAGAAAAAAAATGCAAAAGATGTGTAATTATACTAAGAAGAAACAATGGTATTGATCCGTCTTCCATGTCCGCTTCATCTACAGCAGAGGTGTCCATTCCAACCTTGGCCACTTAAGACCTATGGACTTCAGCTCCCAGAATTCCCCAGCCAGCACAACTGCCATCAATACGGATAGTCCAGGGGTCTTCAAACTCGGCAGCCCTTTGATGACTTGTGGACTTCAACTCCCAGAATTCCTCAGCCAGCGTGCCTGGCTGAGGAATTCTGGGAGTTGAAGTCCACAAGTCATAAAAGGGCTGCCAAGTTTGAAGACCCCTGAGATAGTCCTTGACTTACAACCATTCATTTAGTGACTGTTCAAATTCACAATGGCACTGAAAAAAAGTGACTTACGGCCATTTTTCACACTTACAACCCCTGCAGCATCCCCGTGATCATATGATCAAAATTCAGGCACTTAGCAACTGACAGTATTTATGACAGTTTTTTCCCCATTGGGGAAAACTTGCTTAGCAACTGCTTTGCTTAGGAAAAGAAATTTTGGGGTCAATTGTGGTCTTGAGTACAGAGAAGAGCAACAAAGATGATTAGGGGACTGGAGGCTAAAACATACAAGGGACGGTTCCTGGAATTGGGTATGTCTAGTTTAATGAAGAGAAGGACAAGGGGGGACATGATAGCAGTCTTCCAATATCTCAGGGGCTGCCCCAAAGAAGAGGGAGTCAAGCTATTCTCCAAAGCACCTGAAGGCAGGACAAGAAACAACGGATGGAAACTAACGAAAGAGAGAAGAAACATAGAACTAAGGAGAAACTTCCTGACAGTGAGAACAATTCATCAGTGGAACAACCTGCCTCCAGAAGCTGTGAATGCTCCAACACTGGAAGTCTTTAAGAAGAGACTGGACAGCCATTTGTCTGAAGTGGTATAGGGCAGGGGTCTTCAAACGTGGTCCTTTTATGACTTGTGGACTTCAACTCCCAGAATTCCTCAGCTAGGCACGCTGGCTGAGGAATTTTGGGAGTTGAAGTCCACAAGTCACAAAAGGGCCAAGTTTGAAGACCCCTGGTATAGGGTTTCCTGCCTGAGCAGGGGGTTGGACTAGATGACCTCCAAGGTCCCTTCCAACTTTATTTTTTAAAATAATAATAAAAATTATTATTACTACTACTACTACTACTACTACTACTACTA
The DNA here is from genome assembly GCA_034064705.1 of Bothrops alternatus. Classification (NCBI taxonomy): domain Eukaryota; kingdom Metazoa; phylum Chordata; class Lepidosauria; order Squamata; family Viperidae; genus Bothrops; species Bothrops alternatus. Next base: position 1,086,418 of record JARGCV010000305.1, read on the forward strand.
CTACTACTACTACTACTACTACTACCTGTACATGTAGTTCCCAAGTTTCCAAATTTTGATCAGATGAACATGGGGACACTGCTATGGTTGTAAGTGCAAGGAATGGTCATAAGTCACATATTTGTCAGCGAGGATATAACTCTGAACAGTCGTTAATCAATAATCATAAGAAGAGGACTAGCTATATATTAACAAACCTATGAATTTGAAACCAAAACAGAATTATAGCACACCAGATCCCATGTTGTACGCATAAGCGTTCCCTTGATCATGTTAAATTTTTGGCACAAAGCAGCTGACTACACTTTTTAAACATTCTCCGGAGTATTCAATAAGCATTAAAAAAAAATAATCCTACAAAATCACATTCAGCCCCTTGGAGTTTCTTGGGAACCATTCTGGGGGCTCCAGAGATTAGAAATGACACACAAGTTTGCGTCTAAGTACAATCTCCCCTTGCATTACTCAGCCACAAGAGAACAGTGCTGCATTGTGGGACACACAGCCTGTTCATGCATAGAGACAGTTGTAAAGCAGGCGAAATAATTCCCCAGATTCACACACACACACACACCACCCTCTTCTGAGTAGCCAAAATGGGGCTAGGAGATGGATTTGTTTATAAAGTCTTGTTAAGCCAACATGGGTCTATATATAGTGCATATCCTATCACAGCAGCCAACACAACACTGATATATCAATCATGTCATTTAGCAGACAATGTGAATAGAACAACCAGCAATCTTGAATTTAAAGCTGGAGCAGCAAGACCCCGACTTAGAAACTTCATTCAGACATGGAACTGAAGATGGTGACTTTATTCATAGTTCCCTTCTTATAACATGGCCATATTTCTCAACCTCAGCCCCTTTAAGAAAAGTGGACTTAAAACTCCCAGAATTCCCCAGCACCACAAGGAAGCCACTTCAGAGGGCACTGCGGCCATTTTAGAAGTGGCCTGCCTTTTTTTTTTTTTTGGTCCAAGAATACAACAAATGAATGCAAACTGATACACACAGGCAGGGTATCTCAATTTCGGCAACTTTTTAAGATGGGTGGACTTCAACTCCCAGAATTCCTTAGCCAGCACGACTACCTGGGAAATTCTGGGAGTTGAAGTTCACACATGTTAAAGTGGCCAAAGTTGAAAAAAACTATCCTAACTCATCAGCATGTTCCATAGGACGAAGATCATGATCAAAAAATTCTCTTCTCTTTCTTTCTTTCTTTCTTTCTTTCTTTCTTTCTTTCTTTCTTTCTTCCTTTCTTCCTCTCTCTCTCTCTCTCTCTCTCTCTCTCTCTCTCTCTCTCTCTCTAACAACAATTGTTGTTCTAATGTCCAAATGTGAAAGAGAATTCAGAAGAAATGGATTGTCTTGATCCAAATGGCGGAATCCAGCTCATACAGAGGCCTAATGTGGAGATGGCTCATTTGCTTGGGTGTTCAGCAAAGCCAGTGTCATGGTTCTGACAGATTAAACTCGACTTTGAGGCATTGTTTACCTTAAAGAATCTTTTATTCGAGTAGCATAATATCGGCACTGCATAATCGAAGCCAAAAACTGAATTCCCCTCCCCTGGGCACATAGTATCAAAGCACAATTCCCTCCTCCAATTAATAGTCATAAATCACTTTCCCCAATTAGCCTGAAGCATGGGCTTCCTCTCCAGTTCTCCAGCCGCCAATTCTTTATCAGCTGTGGGCTCAATAACCTTGATTCTCACCCTGAGTTTAGTGTTGTTATGTCTAGCCAGACTCTCATTCACATTCCCCCCCCCAGTATCATCTAACTCTGAAAGCGAAAGGGAAAAAGATGGCTACATTTCCACCTGTTGTCAATGCAAAACATCCGATGTTAGCACCATTGACACCCAGTTTACATTTCTACTGTGGGGAAAATCAGTTGTTGAATGAATGGGACTGTTTCATAGACACATTCAGACATAAGGGATGCATCCTTGTGGTTTTCACAGAGACCCGTGGTAAATTTTATCAGAACATTCCCATATTAAACCCCGCATCTCAAGCAGCAAATGTTTCTTCTAACTAAGATCATTGTAGCTAACAGAAGGGCAGGAAGTAACCCGAGATCTATCACATCAGGGGTCTGCAAACTTGGCAACTTTATGGCTGGGGATTTCTGGGAGTTGAAGTCCACAACTCTTAAAGTTGCCAAGTGTGCAGACCCTTGTATTATGTTATGACTTATGAATATTTATGCATGCCTTATTTCCCCCTCCTTTCTGAAATGTATTTCAAATGTACTACCGCCTACATTTGACTCATTAGTTTGCTTATCGGAAGAAGACGATGCACTTTCTTGTGTGCTTCATCTTAAGTTTGACGCACCTGGAGGAGAAGAATGCTCACATACAAATGCTGTTTGTTGATATGAGCTTGGCGTTCAACACAATCTTTCCTCAGCATTTGGTGAACAAACTGGGTCTATTAGGTTTTAATACTTCCTTACGTAACTGGATATTGTTGTAACTTTGAATCTGGGTTGTAAGTAACCCCCAGGTAGGTCTGACAGTCAGTATAGAATCACTATAAAATCACAAGGCTGGAAGGGAACTTAGAGGTAGGAAACTCTATACCATTTCAGACAAATGGCTGTCCAGTCTTTTCTTAAAGACTACCAGTGTTGGAGCATTCACAGCTTCTGGAGGCAGGTTGTTCCACTGGTTAATTGTTATCACTGTCAGGAAATTTCTCCCTAGTTCTAGCTTGCTTCTCTCCTTGATTAGTTTCCATCCGTTGCTTCTTCTCCTGCCTTCGGGCGCTTTGGAGAATAGCTTGAGTCCCTCTTCTTTGGGGCAACTCCTGAGATATTGGAACATGGCTATCATGTCCCCCCCTCATCCTTCTCTTCATTAAACTAGCAACCGTTCCTTGTATGCTTTAGCCTCCAGTCCCCTAATCATCTTTGTTGCTCTTCTCTGCACTCTTTCTAGAGTCTCAACATCTTTTCTACATCGTGGTGACCGTAACTGGATGCAGTATTCCAAGTGTGGCCTTACCAAGGCCTTGTAAAGTCGTATTAACACTTCACGTGATGTTGAGTCTATCCCTGTTAATGCAGCCTAGCACTGTGTTGGCTTTTTTGGCAGCTGCAGCACACGGCTGGCTCCTATTTATTGTCCACTAGGGCTCCGAAATCCCTCCCACACAGTTACTACTATTGAGCAAAGTACCTCCTATACTACACCTATGCATTTGGTTTTTCTTGCCTAAATGTCGATAGGCCCCCCGTCTGTACAAGTTGGAAGAGAAGTTTCCAATTCCATCTTTTTGAGTACAGGTTCCCCACAGGGCTGTGTTTTGAGTCCGTTATTGTTCACCTTGATGACCCGTGATTGCTTCTGCTAAATTTGCTATGAATCATATTGTGAAGTAGGCGGATGACACAGCAGTGGTGGGTCTTATCCGGGATGATAACGAAGATTCTTATAAGGAGGAAATGAACTGGTGGACTGGTGCAATAAAAAATAACCCGGTTTAGAAAAAGCCGGCATAGTCATACTCCACTCCAAGGCTGCAGTTGTGGAGGGGGTCCATCATATTAATACCTCGGGGTGTAGATTACTAACAATCTGATTTGGTCTCTTCATACGTTATCTTTAGTGAAGCGTGCAAGCCAGTGTTCTCATTTCTTGCGACGGATGAGGAGAGCACGTCTTTCTCCTTCTCTCCTGATCACTTTTTTTTACTATTTTTATTATTAGATATATATTTGTACATGTAAACAAAGAAAAAATTCAAGTTAAATGCTATTCAGCTTAATACAATCATTTTAAACTTGTAAACATTCTTCACTCCGTATATCAAGATTTAACTATAAGCCAGATACATTTTCTTTGATTGGTGTTTCTCTTGTATGTAGTCTATCCAATGTTTCCAGTCCCACATATATTTTTCATTTGAATGATCCTTCAAATATGCAGATATTTTAGCCATTTCTGCCAAATTTATGACTTTCAAAGTCCATTCTTCAATAGATGGTGTTTCTGGTTTCTTCCAGTATTGTCCCACCAACAGTCTCGCTGCTGTGATCAAGTTCAAAATTAAGTTCGTCTCTGTGGTGGTACAGTCTTTTATGATCCCTAACAAAAACAACTGAGGTAGAAATTCAATACGCTTTTTCAAAATGGTTTGAAGTGTCCACCATATTTTTCTCCAAAAAGCTTTAATTTTTCTACATGTCCACCATACATGAAAATATGTAGCCTCCATACTTTCACATCTCCAACATTTAGGTTGGATGTCAGGGTAGATATATGATAGTTTTTTCGGATCTAGATGCCACCTATAAAACATTTTGTAAAAGTTCTCTCTTAAATGTTGCACTTGTGTAAATTTTACATTTTTCACCCAAATTCTCTCCCACGTTTCCATCATGATAGGTTGCCCAAAATTTTGTTCCCACTTTATCATACAATCCTTGACTAGTTCAGTTTCAGAGTCAATTTCTATCAATACATTGTACACTCTTTTGATATGCATGGGCCTTTGTTCTCTAACTTGTTTAATTAAATTCTCATCTGTTAGGGATAAACCCTTTTTCAGGTCTTTTTGCCATCTGGACTGCAATTGTAAATATGAAAACCAGGTACAAACTATTCCTTCATCTGCTAGCATATTCGATGGCTTTAATGATAACATATTTCCTTCTTCCATTACGAGTTTACTATAGGGCACCACATCTTGATCCTGATCACTTTTTACAGAGACACGATTGAGAGCATTTTAATAAACTGCATCACTGTCTGCCTTGGTGGCAGTAGAGCCTCAGATAGAAAGTCCACACAGAGAGTGGTGAGGACAGCCGAGAAGATCATAGGAAGCTCGCTTCCTGTGATTCAGGATGCTGCTTATAAGCACTTATATGTGCTTAGAGCACGGAGCATTGTTAGAGACCCCCCACACACACACACACTTCACGGTCTATTTCTGTTGCTCCCCTCTGGGTGGAGGTTTCAAAGTATTTATAGCAAAACTATTAGATTCTGTAACAGCTTCGTTCCTTATGTCACCCATCTTATAAATTCAAAGTATTTATAGCAGAACTACTACATTCTGCAACAGCTTTGTTCCTTATGCCATCCGTCTTCTAAATTCGCAGGATTCTTTTTTTTTTTGCCATGTATATGTATACATTCGAACTAGACTGTGATGTTTCTCTGTGTCATATGTGTATGTGGGTATATGCAAAATGGGGTTTTTTTGAGACCTGAATGCAACGAAATGCATCATTTTAATGTATGCTGATTAGCGTACGTCTAAAGTGACAATAAAGTTTTTATTCTATTCTATTCTAAATATGAGTCCATCTGTCTATAGGGGTGTATCTCCCAATATTCTCTTGGGGGAGACCCCCCTCCAGGACATGCTGCCTAATAAATTGCTGCAGTAAGCATTGATTATTCGCTTTGTATCCTTCATTTTGATTCTATTCACAGTACTTGATATTTCAAGTGTGTTCTACGCACCCAAGCAACCAGATTCATTGAATAAATCCTGGTTCAGTTCCCTGAGGGATGCGATATCTTGTGCAAATGCAACACAAGGAAGGAAATTTTAACAGAAATAGAGTTTCAGCTGTGGAGCAAGTATAGGTAATACTTTTTTATATATATATATATATATATATATATATATATATATATATATATATATATATATATATATATATATATATATATATATATATATATATATATATATATATATATATATATATATATATATATATATATATATATATATATATAATTTTATTAATTTTTATAATTATAAATAACAAAAGAGAAAAAAATCACATTAAAACAACTCAACTGAATAAAAACGTTTACAACTTTTTCAATCACAAGAACAAAACATAAAAACTTAACTAAAATAGTTAAGTTAACTATAGGTATTGCTCTGCGGCACCCCCCAACCACATCCCCCTCCTCCTTTCTCCCTACCTCTACCTCTATCCACCAACCATCTCTTAAGTATAGGTAATACTTGACTTACAACCATTTGTTTAGTGACTGTTCAAAGTTACAATGGCACTGAAAAAAAGTGACTGATGGCCGGTCCTCGCACTTACAACCGTTGAGAGCCTCATCCTGATCACATGATCAAAAACTTGGCATCTGATGTAAATTTATGACAGTTGCATTGTCCTGAGGTCATGTGATCATCATTTGTAACCTTCCAACAAGCAAAGTCAAAGGGGGGAGCTACATTCATTTAACAATTGCAGTGATTCACTTAAAGACTGCGGCAAAAAGATCATTAAATGAGGCACAGCTCAATTTAACAACTGCCTTGCTTAGCAACGGGTATTTTGGGCTCAACGGTGGTCGTGTTTGTCTACAGGGGATAGATACAGTGGGACAGCTATAATGATATGGCTCTTCTGCCAATATATAAAAGATAAGATAACCTTTATTTTCATTTTTTCACTGTGGGCACAACGACACCCATCAAAAATGAAATTTAGTTGCCCGCTCTCAAAGTGAAACACATACATGACACACCCCTAAACATACTATATACAACATACGTATAGACCCACACTCCTACATATATATAACAAATAAGTATTAAATACTGTCCATCTTGAATATATAACGGAAGGAGGAAGCTTGAGAGTTCACAAGGTTTATATTGTATGGGACGAAACTGGGACTGAATCTGGATGTTCTGCTGCGGATACCACGGAGCCCCTTCCTCCCAGAGGGTAACAAGGAAAACAGGGCGTGAAGAGGATGTGTGGTGTCCCAGATAATCTTACGGACCCTGCTCAAGCAACGCTTCTGTGCCATGTCCTGGATGGGAGGGAGGGAACTGCCAATGATCTTTTCTGCCGTCCTCACCACTCTCTGCCCCGCCTTCCTGTCTGAAGCAGTGATGCTTCCAAACCAGACTGTGATGCTGTATGACAGGATGCTCTCGATCGTCCCCCTGTAGAAAGTGGTCAGGGCAGGGGAAAGTTTTGCTTCCAAGGTGATAAATTGTCCTTCACTGGTAAGATTCAGGCGGAGTGAGAGAAACCGTGGCAGAGGAACTTGATGAGTGAGCTGCTGTGATTTCCCCCCCCCCAACGCTTTTATGACTCTTAGCCACAACTTGTCAAATTTACCTGGGCAAATGTGCTCCAGGTCCAGCATATAATCTCTCTGCAGGCCCTATTTGTAGCCCAGCTTAATGGAATACAAATCTATGCGTTAAACGCTTGCCAAGGAAGATCAGAAGACATCCGAACAGGGAAACTAACCCTGTCTCCTATTTGCCAATCGAGAAAGGTGCACTTTCTAAAATTAACTTGGGAAGGATAAGAGCTATCAAGCTGAGGCTGCAGACAAATGAAACATTTAAAGCAATGAAGGAGCCAGCGAAAACTTGCTTTCTCCACTGGGAGAGAGGTTTGTGTGTGTGCGTGGGACACCTTCCTCCTGCCTTTTTAACTGCTCCACAGATGCACACACTAGGAAATCAAATACTCTGGCATAGTTTCAATAATTTCTGATTGCTGCATGGCGGTTTATCCTTCTAAAAGCTTGTCTTTCCCTTTAAGGACCATGAGGATGGGACAATGTCACAAAAATTGAACTATGAACGGTAGCCAAAGCTTCATTTCACCACTATAGCAGACCTATTTTGTTTTAGACTTTAATCCTTGGAGCGCTGGTCTTGAATCAATCAGAATAGAGATGAAAGGGACCTTAGAGGTTCTCTAGTCCAAAGGTCCCCAATGTTTTTCCACGGACCGGAGAGTGTGTGGTTTTGTGTGCTGCCTGCATCTCGTGGATGGGGCTTTGCTTGTTTGTGTAGACCGGTTGCTGGCATGCCCCAGCCTGGTACTGGTGCACAGACTGGGGGTTGGGGGATTCAGCCTGCTGTACAAGGCAGAATGGAGGCCTTTGAACTATGATGCTGGAGAAGACTCCTGTGAGTCCCCTGGACTGCAAGGCGATCAAACCGGTCAGTCCAAGAGAAGATCAACCCTGACTGCTCTTTAGAAGGCCAGATCCTGAAGTTGAAACTCAGGTACTTTGGCCACCTAATGAGAAGGAAGGACTCACTGGAGAAGAGCCTCATGCTGGGAAAGATGGAGGGCAAGAGAAGAAGGGGACGACAGAGAAGGAGGTGGCTGGATGGAGTCCCTGAAGCAGTAAGCGTGAGCTTCAATGGACTCCAGAAGATGGTAGAGGACAGGAAGGCCTGGAGGAATGTTGTCCATGGGGTCCGATCGGTCGGACATGACTTTGCAACTAACAACAACAAGGCAGAGGAGGATTTAAGGCAGGGGTCTTCAAACTTGGCAACTTTAAGACATGTGGACTTCAACTCCCAGAATTCCTCAGCCAGCCAGGGCTAGCTGGGGAATTCTGGGAGTTGAAGTCCATCTTTCTTAAAGTGGCCAAGTTTGAAAAAAACATGGCTGTAAAAGGTCATCAGAGAAGAGGACAAGCCTTTAATCTCTGGTGCTGCAAATGGGTAATAGGAAAGATTATATATCCTTCACTGACTGAATCAATTACTTGGGGATTTGTGCATTCTGCGGAACAGTAAAGCGGATACGAAGCAGCAGCATAGCCATCTGATGGAAATGCTCCCATTTTTAAAATCCCTGCATCAAATAGGGCTGGACCATCTTTTTTTTTTTAATTTACATGCTCTCAAAAATCCTTACGGTCGAACCCCCAGAGGAAGCCCTTCGTGATAATCGAATCCCTTTCAAATTGGATTTAGAGTTTGCTGCAGGATAATACTTGCTCATACTGTTGTGTTCGTTTGTTTTTTAATGTTTACATTTTCTGCATTTGGCAGAAAATGTTAAGTCCTGGAGAGAGAGAACGACAGCTCCCGATTCCATGATGGGAATGAGCAAGGCCACTCGCTGTAAAGATTTTGAATGACTGCAGCAACATGGATGCCTATTTTATTTTATTTTATTTTTTTAAAGGGCAGGAAAGAAAAACATCCCAGATGCCCTTATGCTGCTCAGATTCCAAAAAGAATTAGCTGCAAAGGAGCAACTACTGATTGTTGAGGCCTGCTTCATAATATATTACTCTGCTTCCGGAGAGCCTATTTCCTTCTTCTCCATCACAGCTTATGCTGGACGACAACTGCAAGCCAAAATGCTTGATTTGTTCGCCAGAAATAGTGATACGATCGTGCAATGGAGTTAATCTAACCCTGTTTAGCTCCTCCCACAGTGGGTGTGACTAAATGAATCCAGGGAAAAAAATCCCATCCCCTGCTATTTATATATTTTTATATCCCACTTTTATTATTTTGACAAATAACTCAAGACGGGGAATATATCCAACATGTCTTCCTCCTCTTACTTTCCCCACAACAACAACCCTGTGAGGAAAAAGTTGGGCTGAAAGGGAGGAACTGCCCCAAAGTGACCTCCAAATGACTTTTATGTCTAAGGCACGATTAGAACTCACTTTCACCTGGTGATCGGCCCAAAGTCACCCAGCCAGCTTTCATGCCTTAGGCGAAACTAGAACTCACCAACTCCTGGTGATTGACCTAAAGCAGGGGTCTTCAAACTTGGCCCTTTTATGACTTGTGGACTTCAACTCCCAGAATTCCTCATCCCGCGTGCCTGGCTGATGAATTTTGGGAGTTGAAGTCCACAAGTCATAAAAGGGCCAAGTTTGAAGACCCCTGGGCCAAAGTCACCCAGCCAGCTTTCATGTCTAAGGCAAAACTAGAACTCACCAACTCCTGGTGATTGGCTCAAAGTCACCGAGCTAGCTTTCATGTCTAAAGCGAAACTGGAACTCACCAACTCCTGGTGATTGGCCTAAAGTCACCCAGCCGGCTTTCATGCCTAAGGCAAAACTAGAATTCACCAACTCTTGGTGATAGGCCCGAAGTCACCCATCTGACTTTTCATGGCTAAGGCAGGACTTGAGCTCACAGTATCTTGCTTTCTATCCTGGTGCCTTAACCGCCATGTCAAATTGTGTTCTCCATTGCTGAATCTTCCTAGTTTATTATTCTTCGTCTGTTGGCCAAGCCACAACTAGAATCCGGATTCTGAGGGAATGGAAGTTTTGATGTTTCTTGTTTGTTCTTGATTAATTCATCAAGTTGGTAGACAACAGAGATACCACATTAAAAATTCATCAGCAATAAGCCCAATTTTTCTGCAAATTCTGAACAAAAATAGATCGTTGATTCCAAAACAACACAGAATGCTTAGAACAGCGTTTTCCAGCCGTGGCCCCTTAATAGGGGTGGACTTCAGTTCCCAGAATTCTCCAGCCAGCCAGGTTGGCTGTGGAATTCTGGGAACTGAAGTCCACCCCTCTTCAAGGTGTCAATTTTGGAAAACACAGCAGTCTTTGCTGGAGGAGAAACTACAGGACATAGAGACAATCTCCTCAGAATGCACATTTGCATGGATAAGTAACCATTTTGGAAAGCAGAAACCTGATTGAGAGATTGCTTTATTCACCAATATCAGCAGGCTTCAGGCTATCACAGGCCTCAACAAACTCTATGGTTTTTTTTAAAAAACCACAAACATAATTAGTCACTCAAAAGTGCTGTCATTTGTCCTTCACGCAATGTATATCTTCTGCATAGCCAACCTGTCTCTACTCTCCCAATTTAAATCCAACTTCTGTTCAGCCAGATGTGCTCTCTGACGTAAGTTGCCGCCGATGAAAGATTATGCTTTTTCATATAATACGTTAGATGGAAAAGCAAACTCTTTTCTTATGTTTAGCAATCACAGACTTAACAGTTCACTCAAACTGAGCATTCGGATAATAGGAAGATCTCTTTCTGTCACAGAAAGTGAGTGTGGAGAAAGTAACATCTTTGGGATAGAAGCAAATTAGAACATAAAACACAGAATGGTTTGGAAGGGACCTTGGAGGTCTTCTAGTCCAACCCCCTGCTCAGGCAGGAGAACCTATAGGGCGGTGGTGGCAAACCTATGGCACGCGTGCCAGAGGCAGCACTCAGAGCCCTCTCTGTGGGCACGCGTGCCATGCCTCAGAGATGGCAACCGTCCCTCTTCAACCAGCCGTCCACTAGCTCGCCGAGGTCCCATGTAGCTGGATGCATCCCACCCTGGCTGGTTTCCCTCCCCCCCCTCCCATCCCTCCTGGCCTTGCATGCTCTCCTTTTCCCACTGCATTGCCTCCTCAGCTGTTGGCAGGCCGTCCATCTCACAGGCGGCTTCTCTGAACTGCTGGTGGTGGGCTGCGGAGCCCCAGTGTGTGTCAGTCAAGGGGCCAGCAGGCTGTGCCTGCTGACGGACACTGTTGGCCCAGCCGCCCCGGCCCCTGCCTCGCCTTGCCCTATGACAATGGCACCCCCGCCCCGCCCCGCCTCACCTCACCCCGCAGGATGAGCCTCCTGCCCACTGCCCCACCTGCCAGAGACCCTCTGGATCTCCCCCAACCCTGCCCGGCCCCCACTGACATCCCTCCCCACAAGCAACATCGAGGTGACCATGCCCACCTTGGCCACACCCACCCATTCTGCCATGACCACCACAGCCACAGCCACCCAGTGGGCAACCCGGCGACAAATAAGTGGGTTTTGGGTTGCAGTTTGGGCACTCGGTTTCTAAAAGGTTCGCCATCACTGCCCTATAGCATTCCAGGCAAGGGGCTGTCCAATCTTTTCTTGAAAACTTCCACAAATGGAGCATTCACAACTTCCGGAGGCAGGTAGTTCCGCTGATTGTTCTCACTGTCAGGAAATTTTTCCTTAGCCCTAGGTTGGATCTTTCTTTCTTTCTTGCCCTGTGCTTTGGAGAATAAGTCTCTCTCTCTCTCTCTCTCTCTCTCTCTCTCTCTCTCTCTCTCTCTCTCTCTCTCTCTCTCTCTCTCTCTCTCTCTCTCTCTCTCACACACACACACACACACACACACACACACACACACACACACACCCCGTCCTCTGTGAGAAGCCCTCAAGGGCTAGAAGACAGCTATCCTGTCAGCCCCCTAGTCCTTGTCTCAAAGGTGCTTTTTTTTTTTTCAAGAGGCAACTGGACTTTCTTTGTTTTTCCTTGAAGATGTTTCGCTTCTCATCCAAGGAGCTTCTTCAGTTCAGTTTGCAGAACTGAAGATGCTTCTGGGATAAGAAGAGAAACGTCAACAAAGAAAGCCCAGTTGCCTTTTGAAAAATGAACCTTCGAGACAGCCATGATCTGGATGACTGAGAATCTCCACAGACATCCCCCTAGCCCAGGGGTAGGTAACCCGAAACACTCAAAAGAGCCACTTGGACTCGTTTCCCACCGAAAACAAAACACTGGGAGCCGCAAAACCCTTTGGATATATAAAATGAAGATAACACTGCATATATCCTTTTTTTACCTTTATTATAAGTGTGTGTGTGTGTGTGTGTCTGTGTTTGTGTGCGTGTATGTGTATATATATATATTGCTCCTAGAAGCACGAAGCCGAAAGCACCAGCCTGAAGATGACGAATGGGACTTCGTCGAAACGTCGCCAAGACACTTCAAATTCTACGTGGGAGAAAACCCGAAGAACCAAAGGCTCTCCGGAGCCACAGGCTGCCGACCTGTGCCCTAGCCCTTCTCTTTATTAGCTAGACCGGGGTCCCCAACCCACAGTCCATGGACCAGTACCGGTCCACACAAACAAGCAAAGCCCCATCTGCGGGATGCAGGCAGCACACAAAACCACGCACACTCCGGTCCATGGAAAAAAACCTCTCTCCATGGAATTGGTCCCTGGTGCTTAAAAGGTTGGGGACCTCTGGATTATAACAACAACAACAACAACAATAATGTTGGAAGGGACCTTGGAGGTCATCTAGTCCAACCCTAGACATACCTAGGTCCTTCAATCGTTGATCATACGATTTAGCCTCCAGACCCTTATCATCCTTGTTGCTGTTCTCTGCATTCTTTCTAGGTTTCTGAATCTCTTTTGTATGTGATGACCAGAACTAGACACGGTTTTCCCAATATGGTCTCCCCCCCCCGGTGCAGTATAAAGCAGTACTATCCCTTCTTGGTTTCTTGAAACTTTCCCTCTGATAATGCAGCCCAGCACTGTGTTGGCTTTTCTGGCAGTTGCAGCACACTGCTGGCTCATATTTAGGTGCTTGTCCACTAGGACTCCGAGGTCCCTCTCACAGTTACTACTATTGAGCCAGGTACCATCTGTAATACTATACCTGTGCATTTGGTTTTTCTTGCCTATGTGTAAGAACTTTACTCTTCTCCCCAGTGAACTGCATTTTGTTGGAGAGGGCCCAGGGTTCAAGTCTGTCAAGATCCTTTGAGGTCTTGAATTTATTTTCAAGTCTTGGCCAGCTTCCCCAGGCATCTTTCAAAAAGCTCCACAAAAGTAGATTTTTTTAAAAAACTGATAAAAGGGGAATTATTAATGAATACGTGGGAAATCATCATCAGTTAGCTGTGTTTAATTACTTTAGTATTTCAGTGAATTTGGACAATTAGCTGAGCCACAATTTCATCAAAGTTGCGTTGAAAGAACCACTGTTATCTGGGGGCAGATAGAACATTAATCATAAGCTATGATTGTAAATCACAGGAAATGGGTTTGAACAGCTCAGGGCTGCACTAACCATATTACAGCTTAATGCAATGTAAGAACCCAGTCCATCTGGCTTGATTTAAAGCAGTTTCTTATATCGGAACCTAACTATTGTTCATTCAAATTTATTTTAAACTCAAGCCACCTTCATGATGGTACAAGTAGTCCTTGACTTACGACCATTTAGTGATTGTTCAAACTTACAACAGTACTGAAAAAAGTGACTTCCAATCAATGCACTGAGGACCATTGTAGCGTCCTCATGGTTGTTAAGCGGATGGTGTCGTCCTTAAGCAAATCACCGGTCATTAAGTGAATCTGGACTTCCCTAATGATTTTGCTTGTTGGAAGCCGCCTGGAAAAGGTCACAAGGTTGTACAGCCACTTTTCAAGGAAGATTTAATTCAGCGTTTCCCAACTTGAGCCATTTTAAGATGTGCGGACTTCCAGAATCACCCCAGCCAGCATTGCTGGCTGGGAGTATTCTGGGAGTTGAAGTCCACACATCTTAAAATGGCTCAGGTGGTGAAAAGCTGATTTAATTGATTTTTGCAGAGGATTGCATTAGATCAAAGGTCGTCAAACTGGGCCCTTTTATGACTTGTGGACTTCAACTCCTAGAATTCCTCAGCCAGACATGCTGGCTGAGGAACTCTGGGAGTTGAAGTCCACAAGTCATAAAAGGGCCCAGTTTGAAGACCCCTGGATTAGGTGCTCTTTGGGACCCCTTCCAAGTCTAGGGTTCTGTGATTCACCATTCCAGGTAAAAGGGGCGTTGTCTTACCTGAACGCCTTTTCTCAGCACGGAGATGGAGAATCCACCAATGGGTTTAGACTGTATTCCTGCCCAATCAGATCAAGTCAGCCAAAGTTGCCACGCCCGTTCTGGACCATAGAGATCCCAGTCTTGACACGAGCGTAGCCATTGACTGAGAGCAAGACGTTGTGGCTCACAAAACTAAGACTAACCCTAGGCCTAGATGACCTACAAGGGTGGGAGTGGATTCTCCATCTCCGTGCTGAGAAAAGGCATTCAGGTATGGAGATGCAGAATCCACCAATGGGACATACCAAAGCCTACTGTCCCTGAGGGTGGGAAGTAGACTGGTCCGGTGTGGCACTTTGATGTACAACCTGTTGGAGAACTCTCCTATCAAAGGAGGCCTCTGCCGAGGCAAACCTATCGATTTTGTAGTGCCGTATGAAAGGAGATGGTGAAGCCCATATGGCCGCCCTGCAAATGTCCTCAATGGACGCCTGGGTGGCCCAGGCCGCAGAAGTAGCTGCACTCCGTGTAGAGTGGGCTGTAACCCGTCGTGGAACCAGCAATGACTCAGCTTGATACGCCCCGGCAATGCACGCCCTAATCCATCTGCCAATTGTGGAAGAGGAAACCTTCCGACCCCTGGAGGAAGAATGGAAGGATATAAAGAGGGCCTCTGATTTGCGGAATGTCGCTGTCCATGAAATATAGTACCGAAGTGCCCTGCGGACATCCAAACTATGCCACTGCCGTTCTCGAGCATGAAATGGGTTAGGGCAAAAATCCGGCAGTACTATTTCCTGGGATCTATGGAATAGAGAATTGACCTTCGGGAAGAAAGTAGGGTCGAGTTGAAGGACCACTCGACCTGTGGAAAATGCACAGGTCATCCCGGGTTGAGAGCGCTGCCAATTCGGAAATACATCGTGCCGACGTGATTGCCACCAGGAATGCCACCTTGTGGGACAGATAGCGAATGTCGCACATCTTTAGGGCTCAAAGGGTAACTTGGTAAAGAGCCCAAAGGACCCATGGTAACTCCCATGAAGGGTACCTGTGCACAGTAGGGGGTCTGGTGTTAGTAGCCCCCTTAAGGAATGAGCAGAGTAAGGGGTGATGTCCCAATGACCCTACGGAGTCACAGGTAAGGACTGTGAAAAGAGCAACTATCTGTCTGCACAATGTGTTCGGGGTCAAGCCCCTCTCCAGACCGTCTAACAGGTAGTCCAGGATATGGGGAATCGTGAGTTCCGAGAGTGACAAATGTCGACCGGACCACCATGAGCGAAAGTTCTTCCATGTGGCCTCGTAAATACAGTTTGTGGAAGGACGATGGGAGGCCTGGATTACTGTAATGACCCCTGGTGAGCAAAGCTCCTGTGTCAAGATTGAGCGCTCAAGTGCCAGACGGCTAGCTGGAGCCATTGGGGGTCCAGATGGAGAATGGTCCCTTGGCTGAGGGAGACCTGTTCCGGAGGAATCCGCCATGGATCTGCAAGGTAGAGGTTCATCAGATCGGCGAACCAAGGCCTCCTTGGCCAATAAGGGGCCACCAGGAATATCTCTGCTCGCTCCTGAAGAAGCTTGTGGATGACCACTGGGAGAAGAGGGAGGGGGGAAGGCATAAAGCAGTCCCTGCGGCCATGGGCTCTGAAGAGCATCCATCTGTTCTGCCCCTGGAAATAGGAACCGGGAGAAGAACTGAGGCAACTGAGTGTTGGCCGGGGACGCAAAGAGGTCCAAAAGTGGAAGGCCAAAATGGTGACAGATTTCTCTGAAGACCCTCGGGCGGAAGCGCCATTCCGAGTGATCTACCATTGCCCTGCTCAGAAGGTCGGCCTGAGTGTTCACCTCCCCTGAAATATGATCGGTCTTGATGGAGGCCAAATTGTGTTCTGCCCAAGAGCCCAGTAAGATCGACTCGGTCAAAAGAGTCCGAGATCAGGTGCCTCCCTGTCGGTTTACATGAGCCTTGGCAGCCACGTTGTCCGTGAGGACCAGTACGTGGCGCCTTGTCACCAGGCTGTGAAAGTGGTGGAGGGCTAGATGTATGGCCCGTAGCTCCAGCCAATTTATGTTGTGCCAAAGGTCTAAGCTGGACCAACGGCCCTGTGCCCACAGCGAGCGAAGGCTAGCGTCGGTCATTAGCACTATCCGATCTGGCTTCTTGAAACACGACCCTCTGAGCATGGCGGGCGATAGCCACCACATGAGGGAGCGTGATACATGAGTTGGGAGTCTCACCCTTCATTGGGAGGCACTGAGGTTCTGCCTCTGGAAGGGGAGCAGGAACCACTGCTGTTCCCTGGAGTGGAGCCTGGACCACGGGACTATCGCTATGGCCGATATCATCTTCCCTAACAATTGGGAGAGACTGACCAATGTTACTGTCCGCGCCCTCAGTAACTGGAGGATTGACTCCCTTATGTTGTCCCGGCGTTCATGAGATAGATACACCCGGCACTTCACCGTGTCTATGATGGCCCTGAGGTGTAGCAGCCTTGTTGTGGGAACCATGTGGCTCTTGGGAAAGTTTACCGAGAACCCGTGATCCTGGAGCAGCTGTACCACCAGTTCAAGGTCCGCCATGGCGGACTGGATGGACAACGACTGGATCAGTATGTTGTCCAGGTAACACTGGACTCTGACTGGTACCATCCTTAAGCGAGCTGCTAGAACCAACAGGACCTTGGTAAATACCCTGGGAGCTGATGATAGGCCAAATGGTAGTGCCCTGTATTGAAAATGGCGCCCCTTGTGAGCGAATCGTAGAAACTGGCGGTGGGCGAGAGAGATGGGGATATGAAGGTACGCTTCCGTGAGGTCGATAGACGTCAGGAAGTCCTCTTTTCTTTTGCTTTCCAAAATGGAGCAGAGCATCTGCATCTTCAATTTGCGGTATGCAAGATGATAATTCAAGCTCTTGAGATCTAAAATGGCTCTCCATCCCCCTGACGCCTTGGGGACGACAAAGAGGATGGAATAAAATCCCCGATCTCTCTGGTCCGCTGGTACCGGTTCTATGGCCCTTATGTTCAGTAGATGTTGGACAGCTTCATTCATTAGTCTTTTCTTTACTCGATTTCGGGGGTATGGGCAAGAGAGAAACCGATTTGGGGGGTTGGAGATAAACTCCAAGGAAAGGCCATGATGCACGGTGCTGAGTACCCATGCATCCATGGTGGTGGCCTCCCACTGGTGGGCAAAAAGAGAGAGTCTGCCCCCTATGGGAGGTACTGATGGAGAGTCACCTGGAGCGGTGCAATGGTCAGCCGTTCCCCCAAAAGGGCCGTTTGCCCTGAGATTGTTGTCTGGATCTGGCCGTCTTTCTGTCAGACTGTCTCTCTTGCCTGTCCGGAAAGGGATGGAAGGGCTGGGTGTAGTCTTTGCGGGTAATAAGTGGAGCGTTTGTCCGATTTCTTGAGGAGGTGATTAAGGACCTTGCGCTTATCCTTACTTTCTGTGAGATAAGGATTCAAAGCGTCTCCAAACAGTTTACCTCCCTGATATGGAGCTGCCGACAGCCGCCACTTAGACTTGGCGTCGGCGTGCCAGTGCTTCAACCAGAGCATACGGCCACCAGTGACGCTGGACACCATAGCCCTGGAGGAAAATTTGGCGGCTTGGAGAGTGGCACCTGACGCATACTCAGTGGCTGCCAGCATTTTGCTAAGATCCTGGTGGGTGCGGATATCCTCCGGTGGAATACGGGCCTGGAGTTGCCTGAGCCAGCGAAGGGTGGATCTGTTAAAGAAGGATGCGGAGGTGGCAGCCCTGATCGCCCATGCAGCGTTCTGCAATAGGCGAGTTCGCACTTGCGGTCCTCAGCTTTGAGAGCCTCAGAGACATCTCCGGGAATGGCAGTGGGAGATACTAGGGGGCCTAATGGCTCGTCCACCACAGGCACTTCCAGGGCCTCCTCCAGATCCTTGGCTATGTTATATAGTTTTTTGTCAGTATTACCTGGAAGGGGAAGGGAAGCCGGAGATGTCCACTGTTTTCGGATCGCATTCAGGAACTTTACTTACTTTACTTTACTTTATTTTGACTTATATGCCACCCTTCTCCTCAGACTCAGGGCGGCTCACAGCAAATAATACAAGTACAAAATATAAATTAGTTAAAATAATAATATACAATATAAAAAACAATAAAACTATACCCACTCATACAACATACAGTCCCAATCAAAGGCCCAGGGGCAGAGTGCAGCTCACAAGCCCCAAGCCTGTCTGCATAGATGTGTTTTTAAAAGTTTTCGGAAAGCTAGGAGGGAACATGGGGGGGACAAGGGATGCGTTGTTGAGCTGCCACCGGTTCGGTGAAGTTTGGGTCCACCTCTGAGTCTGGGGGAACGGAGGTTGTTGTTGAGGAAGGATAAGGCCCAAAATGGGCTGTGGATGTGGCCTTGCGGAGCAAGGGGACAAAGAAGGAAGGATTGAAGAGGCCGCTGAATGAAGGCTCCTCCTCTTCAGACATTGGAATCCCCTGTTCAGTGTCATGTTCGCGGAGGGAAGAACCCTCAGAACATGAGGACCCAGATGGGGAGGAAGGATCGTTAATAGGTTTCAGGAACCGGTTGATGGATAGGACGGTGAGCGGCAGCCACTGGCCTGGGAGCCTGTGCCCTGGTCTCAAGAGCACGGTCTACCGCTTGCTCAATCAGCAAGGCTAGATGGTCCTCCGTGAGGAGGGGAACAGGCTCACTTGGCCGAAGCCCTGCCGCAGTAGGGGTGAAGGTAGCCTCGGGAGTCCCGTGATGAACCCGTGTAGTAGTGGATTGGGAAATGGGGAGAATTTCGCCCATCCCACACTGTGCAGGGGACTGTAAAGATTCCCCCGTCAACCATATCCCCAGAGGGGAGGTTGGGGCCCCCAGGGGTAGGTCAAAGGTCAACCTCTCGGTCTGAGAGGTCTCTAACCTGGCTATTTTCTTTGCCTTTGAAAATTCCTTTTCTAGGGTTTGGTGTCTCCGGTTGGCCTGTTTGTCAACTCTCTTAGGGGTCTTGGCAGTAGATCTGACCTTGGTTTTGGCCGCCGTCTTGTCAACGCCCTCCAGACCAGATAGAGCCGATGAGAATGGCAAAACACCCTTTGAGGAAGGTGTAGAATCCTCCATTCTCTGATAACACAGGAGCACGATAGGGGACCCCTGGTATCTAGAGAGTATTATATGCTGGATAAGGACAGGCGCACTATAGGGGACGCCTGGAACCCAGGTACAGCTGCTGCGTGGATAAGGACAGGCGCACGACAGGGGACGCCTGGAATCCAACTATAGCTGTTGCTCGGATAAGACATACAAGGGGTGTCTGGAATCCAGATAGAGCTGTTGTGGATAAGGACAGGTGCACTACAAGGGGCGCCTGGAATCCAGATGAAAACCAGTTGTATGGATAATGACAGACGCACGAAAGGTACGCCTGGAATCCAGTTGGTAATTTAGTGATCCCAGACAAGCTGGGTTAATTTCGATATTTATTTATTTATTTATTTATTTATTTATTTATTTATTTATTTAATCAAATTTCTATGCCGCCCTTCTCCTAGGACCCAGGGTGGCTTACAACAACAATACAATTACATGTGAGAAATTTAATAATAATAATCAATCATCCAACACATTCATTCAATCTAAAACACATACATACAACATGCAATCACAATCAAACACACAATCAACGATGGAGGCACGTTCCTAGGCCCGGGGGCAGAGCACTGTTCATACGCCCCAAGCCTGTCGGCATAAATAGGTCTTCAATAATTTCCGGAAAGCTAGGAGGGAGGAAGCAGTGCGGACCTCTGTGGGAAGTTGGTTCCAGAGGGCTGGGGCAGCAACAGAGAAGGCCCTTGCCCTAGGACCCGTCAGATGGCATTGCCTAACAGACGGGACTTGTAGGAGGCCAACCCTATGTGCCCTAACCGGTCTCTGGGATTCATGAGGTTGAAGACGGTCCCGCAAGTAACCTGGTCCATTGCCATAAAGGGCTTTATAGGTCATAACCAACACTTTGAATTGTGTTCGGAGACCAATTGGTAGCCAGTGCAGCTCACGGAGAGCTGGAGTGATATGAGCATGTCTTGGGAGACCCAAGTTTAAGGTGACTCCTGCAAACACCGACTGTGACCGGCCAGAGAGGTAGGAGGTGAACCACCGTAAAACGATGCCCCGCACTCCACACCCCTCCAACCGGCGCAGAAGGGATCCTGTCAGAACTTGAATGGGACTGAAGACGCGTGGGACTGGAGGCAGAACTAGAGATTGTGCTCTAGGGGAGCCTTTAGGGCAGTGTTTCTCAACCTTGACCATTTTAAGGCATGTGGACTTCAACTCCTAGAATTCTGAGAGGTGAAGTCCACATGCCTTAAAATGGTCAAGGTTGAGAAACACTGCTTTAGGGGCTCTGTTATAGCAGGCCTCAGTTCAGAAATAAGCCTATCTCACTCTCAAAATGGCGGCCGTCTCTCAAAATGGCGGCCTCCCTGATTATAGTGGGTCATCTGCTCTAGCTGTACCTTCTTAGGTGTACTAAGTGAGAGCCCCCAGTGACAGCCCCCACTTTGAGGACAATTCCAGTAAATGAGGAAGGATCCCCTTCCTCCTAAATCCCCCGGAATTGAAAGAGCCTTCCGAGACCACGCGGTCCAAGATGGCGGCCGCGCGTGGAACAGATAATTAAGTCCGTTGAGATCCAAGGGCTTTAGAAGCAAGCCCGATACAGAAGAAGCACTGCCTTAAGAGGAGGTCCGCATCTGGGTAGCAAGAATACCGAAAAAACGGGGCCTTTTTGTCCCTCCGATCAGCCACCTAACAGCTGATCGGTGCTGGCCTCGTGGAGCACGCTCACCGCTGTCTGAAAAAACGGGCGATCGTGTGGCTGCGAGTTGAAGAGAGCAACCGGAGCCGAAAACCTGAAGCCGAGGTTTGAGTTGCACACGCAACTCCAAAGGGCCCCAGAAACGATTTCAAAAAGAGAGCCTGAACACGCGGAAGGAATCTCCGGCCTCTCAGCCTCCTCCACGAAATCAGCCACCGGACCTGCAGCTGCAAGCTCCGATAGAAAATTTAAGTCGCTTTAATGTCCGGTTGCTGAATCCAAAGTTTTAGAGGGAAAGGTTAATTGTTAGATTGGTAGCGGGGGGGGGGGGATGAAGGAGCCCCTTCCTTAAAACAATCTAGTTGTATTACCCCCCAAGTCAGGAAATTGAGAACAAATTCCAAGTTCCTGAATGGGAAAAGAATGGCATTGGACCAGGATACTTACGGGACCGTCTTCTGCCACATACTTCTCTACGACCGGTGAGAGCGCACAGGGTCGGCCTCCTCCGGGTCCCGTCAGCGAAACAATGTCGTCTGGCGGGCCCTAGGGGGAGGGCCTTCTCTGTTGTGGCGCCCACCCTCTGGAACCAACTGCCCCCTGAAGTCCGCGTTTCCCCCACTCTCCCGGCCTTCCGAAAGAATCTTAAAACCTATCTTTGCCGGCAGGCCTGGGGATGATTGTGAGTTGTTGTGTGACTGATGAATATGTGTGGGGTTTTATTTTTTATATATTTTTTCTTGGACTTAGATTGTAATTGTTGTTTTACATATATGTTGTAAGCCGCTCCGAGTCTTCGGAGAGGAGCGGCATATAAGTCCAAACAAAACAAACAAACAAACAAATAAATAAATAAATAAATAAATGGGAAAATTTACCAATGATAGGCCAAATTCTGTGCTAAATACAGCACTACACAGCAAACTGGGAAAAAGAAAATCCACCAATGGAGACTGTACTTGCACGTCTGTCCTGGGCGAGATCAAGTCAAAACTGGGATCTCTATGGTCCAGGACGGGCGTGGCAACTTTGGCTGACTTGATCTGATTGGGCAGCAATACAGTCTAAACCCATTGGTGGATTCTCCATCTCCAGTGCTGGAGAATATTCAGTTCTCACCCAGGCATTCCTTTCTTCCCTCAAGGCCTGTATTCATTGCTTTTCTCCAAACATTCCTCAGCTAATTGCAGTCCTTGTGAAAGTATCAGGGAGGCTCCTCTGACCTTAGCTGCTGAAAATTAACAATACCTGTCACCCTGCGGAGAGAAAACATGAACACTGTAAAGCGAGCTCTAAAATAGGTACCTCAAAAAGGGCTGGAGGAAGGGAAGGAAACTGGGTAACGATGAGCAAGCCAGAGAAAGTGGAGGAAAAAAGGCACCCTCTCTTCCAACAGCCCTGCCCCACTTTGCAGTGGGATCTCAGCCGCTTCTGTCCCCCAACCGGTGACCTTGGCTACCAGACATGTTCCCCAGCCTAATCCAGAGGTCTTCAAACTTGGCCCTTTTATGACCTGTGGACTTCAACTCCCAGAATTCCTCAGCCAGCATGGCTCAGTTTGGAAACCTCTCTCTTTCCCCTCAGCGTGGCTGGCTCAGGAATTCTGGGAGTTGAAGTCCACGAGTCATAAAAGGGCCAAGTTTGAAGACCCCTGCTCTAAATTGGTCAGCCACTAAATTCTCAACCGCTCCTGGCCTCCAATTGACCATGGCAAGCAGAAAATCCCTCCCCCCCGTCTTGTCTTCCACCTTGTCAACCAGCAATTCTCAACCACTTCTGTCCCTGATTGGTGACCTTCACCACCAGAGGATTTCCCCCATCCCTGTTGCCCAATTGGTCAACTACCAGTTCTCAACCACTCCTGACCCCCAATTTGTGACCAGGGCCATCAGACGATTCCATCCTTGTCCTCCAATTGGTCCACCAGAAATTCTCAATCACTCTGGTCCCCCAATCGATCACCACGGCCACCAGAAGACCCTCCTACTCATGTCCCTCAATTGGTTAACCATGAATTCTCAACCATTCATATCCCCAACAGGTGACCTTCACCACCAAAGGATTCCTCCATCCCTGTCACCCAGTTGGTCAACCAATTTAAATCCAACTTCTGTTCAGCCAGGTGTGCTCTACGACGTAAGTTGCTGCTGATGAAAGATTATGCTTTTTAATATAATAAGTTAGATGGAAAAGCAAACTCTTTCTCATGTTTAGCAATCACAGACTTAACAGTTCACTCAAACTGAGCACTCAAATAATAGGAAGATCTCTTTCTGTCACAGAAAGTGAGCGTGGAGAAAGCAATATATATCTGGGATAGAAGCAAACTAGAACATAAAACACAGAATAAGTGGTTTGGAAGGGACCTTGAAGATCTTCTAGTCCAACCCTTTGCTCAAGCAGGAGACCCTATACTAGGGGTGTCAAACTCAATTTCATTGAGGGCCGCATCAGCATTGCGGTTGCCCTCAGACGGCCGGGTGGGTGTGGCCTACTGGGTGGGCGTGGACAGAGTGGGTGTCACCTATTGGGTGGGTGTGGCCAGCTCTACATCATTCGCGTCAAGGGTGCCTGTGGGGGCCTGGGCAGGAGTGGGACAGATCTGAGGGTCTCTGGCAGAAGGGGGCGGGACCAGGGCAAGCGCCAAGATATGGTCCATTGGAGGATCCTCACTGTTCCTCTCAGGCCATGTGGGGGGGGGCTGGATGGTGGTGAGGGCTGCCCGGAGCCCTGGGCAGCAGAGGTCAAATGCCCAGCCTTGCCCTTAAGCATCCGCGGTACCAAACCCAGCCACACTTCCCCAAGGCTGCTGCTCAAGGTTCTCCTGGTTCCTCGCTGTTTCCAGACGGCCTTATGGAGCTAAGACTGAATGCGTTTCAGCATAGATGGCCATCACAAAATTGTACATTGGCTCCTGGCTGGCCTGGGCCAGGGCCAAGGCAGAGAGGGCCGTTCCCTCACTGTTTCCAGGATGGCTTCGCGGGCCACATGAAACCACTTCGCAGGCCTCATCTGGCCCCCAGGCCTTGTGTTTGACATGTCTGCCCTACACCATTCCAGGCAAGGGGCTGTCCAATCTTTTCTTTTCTTTTTTTTTTTACATAATTTTATTGGTTTTTTAAAATTTTACAAAGAAAAAAGAAAAAAAACCCATAATAATAACTCAACTGAAAACAATCATATACCACATTTGCCAAACAATTAATATAACTGCTCGGTACCCCCCCACACACCACATCCCCCTAGCCCTGACCATCCCCCTTCCTCTTACCATCTACCTACTTTCCTCACTTCTTCTCTATACTCCACCCACCTCTATCCCCTCCCCCCTCTTACCAACTTCCTACTTACCTCTACCTTCACTCCTCCTTCCTCTTTCCAACAGATGTGGTGCCAAGAGGCCACCCGAGCAACCCCTTAATACCTATAGTTACATATTCTTACATCCTTTTCTTGAAAACCTCCACAAATGGAGCATTCACAACTTCCGGAGGCAGTAGTTTCACTGATTAATTGTTCTCACTGTCAGGAAATTTCTCCTTAGTTCTAGGTTGCTTCTCTCCTTGATTAGTTTCCATCTGTTGCTTCTTGTCCTGCCTTCTTCAGGCGCTTTGGATAATAGCTTGACTTCCTCTTCTTTGGGGCAGCCCCTGAGATATTGGAGATACTGTCTCTTATCTGACTTTTCCCTCAGCAGTGTCTGTTTCTCCAGTCTCCCAAAGTAATTCCTATATACCACTGATGGAAGCCACTGATACAAGAATGACAGCCAGTAAAATTAAAACAAAAATAAAAACAAAGAGAAAAGGCACTGTGTTTGTTGTGTAAGAGATCTCTGTGAGAAAGCTGCATCCAACAAAAGCTGCATCCATCAAAAGCACACATCTCCTATCTTTCCAGAAATGTCAATAAAACATCAATAAATGCTTTCAGGGCTACCAACAAGTATCTGCAGGTCCAAACACTGGTTGTTGTTTTTTTTCATAAACAGAAAGAGAAAACAAGTCAAATGCATCCAATGGTTCTCAAATACGACTAATGAAGGATTCTCCCTTCAGTATCCTGATGCTGCGCCCATTTTACAGATGTGACTCTCAAGGACAGCCACAGAAACAAGCGTGTATGGTGTTCCCCCCCCCAAAAAAAAGATGTCTTCCCTGAGGATAAAGTAAGCAACTTATACAACAAGGCTGGATTTTTTCCACATAAATGCTGAACGGAGCAAGAAGGGAACGATCTCTGCTCCAGCCAAGCAGATCCCACTGTAAAAATAACATAAGTATCTTTCTTTCTCAAGGCTGTAAAAAAGCACAACAAAGGATCTGTTGGCTCCAAACTTAAGAAGAAAGAAGAAGATTTAAAGCTTGGGCTTGGCATATAGGAGTGATTTCTGTGCCCTGCATCAGGCAATTTGACTGCACAAATAGGATCCTTTGTTTGTGGCATCCTTGGTGCTCTCTGAACTTAGTTGTTTTTTTGAAGATGTTTCACTAACCAACTATGGTAGGCAACATCTTCAGCACTAGAATGGAGTTTGGGATTTGCTCTCTGTTTATATAAGTGGCTTGCTCAGACAAACAATCGAACAGTGAACAAACAGCCCAATCAAGGAATTACCAAGATATAAACAACACTTCCCGCAATGGTGACAGGGAAGCCACTTGTATATAAACTTTGAGCAAACTCCATTTCCTACTAGCATTGATGATATTACCTAGTCCAGGGGTGGACAACCTTGGCTCTTTTATGACGCCTGGACTTCAACTCCCAGAATTCCTGAGCCAGCATGGCTCAGCTTGGAAACCTCTCCCTTTCCCCTCAGCATGGCTGGCTCAGGAATTCTGGGAGTTGAAGTCCACGTGTCATAAAAGAGCCAAGGTTGCCTACCCCTGATATAGTTGGATAGTGAAATGTCTGCAAGGAGCTATAAAGATTCTCTTCTATTGATCTCTTGTTTGCAGTACAGCGAAAAGCATCAAGAAGTTCAGAACTGGATGAGATGTTAGGGATTATTTATCCAGCCGTACCCAGTGTGGGATCCTTCTAGGATAGGGGTAGGCAACCTTGGCTCTTTTATGACTCGTGGACTTCAACTCCCAGAATTCCTGAGCCAGCCATGCTGAGGGGAAAGGGAGAGGTTTCCAAGCTGAGCCATACTGGCTCAGGAATTCTGGGAGTTGAAGTCCAAGAATCATAAAAGAGCCAAGGTTGCCTATCCCTGCTATAGACCAACTCCTCTGGTGGAACTACTGGTTTGTACCTTTAGAGCAGGAGTCTTCGAACTTGGCCCTTTTATGACTTGTGGATTTCAATTCCCAGAATTCCTGAACCAGCCATGCTGACTCAGTAATTCTGGGAGTTGAAGTCCACAAGTCATAAAAGAGCCAAGGTTGCCCACCCCTAACCTAGGGCCATGCTCCTTAATATTTGGTCCCTGTATATCCTCCAGCACCTTCTCAGAGGTCTACAAAATCAAAATAACCTGCCAGCCTATATGGAAAAATAATATTAAAATCCCATCCAACCATAGTGAGAAGCAGCAGCAGTATTGAATGCATCCATTTTAATTTTTAATACCTTTACATTTGATACATTATTGATAAATGTAACCCATTCCAATCAAAGCTCTTTTGGAGTGCTCCATAATTTTTAAAAGTGGGAATGTGTCCCAAGAGGGAAGAAAAAATTCAAGAAACGCTACACTGAAGCCTCTCCAGTGAAGGAAAAATTGCTATTTCATGTGGCAGACAGTTCCTCTGGCTCCTACAGTCCAAAAGGTCATTTTAATGACTAGCCTGAATGTCCTTCTTCATCATTTTACCCCTCTGATTCTCTGAGGTAACAGAGAATAAATCGTTTTATCTTTTCAAATGACCACTCTTCACAGCTGAATCTTTGACCTGTCTGAATGCAGGATCGAGATGACAGCTACCAGTTGCCTCGTGAAAAAGCATCTTTGGGGCATTCTTGAACCCCTGCAGAGTGGCTTTGACGTCTATTTCAAAGAAATAAAAAGCTGCTTTCCCTCATCTCTAAGAGGAAAAAGATCAAAGGCAATTTAACCATCATCTTCCCTATTTGTATTAGAAGGAATAGTGTGACTATTGCCAATTCTTTTCTGAAGGAAGGAATTATGGGTTATTTAGTCACATGACAATCCTGTAAGGTACGCACATCGACCCAAGGGCTCCCCATCGTTCTTGACTTAAATAAGAATCCATATTCATTTCTTTCTAAACTGGCTGAGTTTATTTAAAACAAAAATTTAAAACCCGGTCTGGAGTCAAGGTTGATTTTATAGACAGGTCCACTGCGGTTTCTCGTGGCTTTCCTTCTGAAACTGGCAATATTTAAATCTGGAAGGCAGAGATGTTTCTTGATCTGCCAAATAACCTTGGCGGATAATACCGTATCACTCACCCCTAACACCCTCCAGGTGCAAAATATCCTGCTTAGGATCTCAAAATTGAACTAACTTCATCCCTATTTTTTTTCTGATTAAAGAGTATGAGCATCCAGAACTGTGAGATGCGCAGCATGTAAATTTAATCAATAAAGAAATAACATGAACCAGACTGAGTCAAATCTTTGCCCTTTCCCAAGACTTTTGGGCTGGTTATAGGTAGCCCTCTCAGACTTACAACCATGTGTTTAGTGACTGTTCAAAGTTACAATGGCATTTGAAAAAGTGGTGTGGCCGGTCCTCACACTTACGACTGTTGCAGCGTCCCCATGGTCACACGATCCAAAGTTGGGCACTTGGCAATCGGTATATGTTTATATAACAACAATAAAGCTGGAAGAGAGAGGTTGGAGGTTTGAGCATTCACAGCTTCTGGAGGCAGGTTGTTCCACTGGTTAATTGTTCTAACTGTCAAGTAGTTTCTCCTTAGTTCTAGGTTGCTTCTCTCCTTGATTAGTTTGCATCCGTTGCTTCTTGTCCTGCCTTCAGGTGCTTTGGAAAATAGCTTGACTCCCTCTTCTTTGGGGCAGCCCCTCAGATATTGGAAGACTGCTATCATGTCCCCCCTCGTCCTTCTCTTCATGAAACTAGACATACCCAATTCCAGCAGCCATTCCTTGTATGTTTTAGCCTCCAGTCCCCTAACCATCTTTGTTGCTCTCTTCTGTTTATGAGGATTGTAGCACTTTGGGGTCGTGTGATCCCCCTTTGCGACCTTCCCAGCTGGCTTCTGACAAATAAAGTCAAATGGAGGAAGCAGGATTTGCTTAATGACCACGTGATTACAGATAGTCCTCGACTTACAACAGCTCATTTAGTGACCGTTTAAAAGTACAACGGTGCTGAAGAAAGTGACTTACACCCGTTTTTCACACTTACGACCTTTGCAGCATCCCCGTGGTCACGTGATCAAAATTCAGGCGCTTGGCACCTGACTCGTATTTATGACGGTTGCAGTGTCCCAGAGTCACGTGATCCTCTTTTGCGACCTTCTGAAAAGGAAACTCAGTGGGGAAGCCGGATGCACTTAACAGCTGACTGAAGTGATTCAATTAACAACAGCAAGAACGGTCATAAAATGGGGCAAAGCTCTCTTAACAAATGGCTCACTTAGCAAGAGATATTTTGGGCTCCATTGTGACCATAAGTTCAGGACTGCCTGTAATTAACTGCCGTGATTTGCTTAACACCCGTGGCAAAAATAGCTATAAAATCAAATGCAACTCGCTTAACAACTGCCTTGCTTAGCGACAAAAATTCTGATCCCGACTGTGGCTGTCCGTGGAGGGCTACTTGCGTAGACCTGGGAGAATCCTCTCTCCGCCTTCCCTGCCGCCCAGACAACCCAGTGGCTGCGGCTGAAAGGGCAGCGAACTTAAAATGGCTGCAGATGCCAAGAAAGTTGGCACCTCTGTACCTTGGCTACAGAAATAGCCACCAAGGCGATCAAAACCGTCAATCCAACTGCAGTCAACATGATTTACAACTAGCTGAGGAGAATTTAAGATGGGGAAAAGGAGGGAGGGGGAGAGAGAGAGAGAGAGAGAGAGAGAGAGAGAGACAGAGAGAGAGAGAGGGAGGGAGGGAGGGAGGGAGGGAGAGGGAGAGAGAAAGAAAGAAAGAGAGAGAGAGAGAGAGAGAGAGAGAGAGAGAGAGAGAGAGAGAGAGAGAGAGAGAGAGAGAGAGAGAGAGAGAGAGAGAGAGAGAGAGAGGAAGCATATAAGGAAAGGCTGCTGGAATTGGGTATGTCTAGTTTAATGAAGAGGAGGACGAGGGGGGACATGATAGAGGGGGGACATGATAGAAGTATTCCAATATCTCAGGGGCTACCCCAAAGAAGAGGGAGTCAAGCTACTTTCCAAGGTGCCTGAAGGCAGGAGAAGAAACAACAGATGGAAACTAAGCAAGGAGAGAAGCAACCTAGAACTAAGGAGAAACTTCCTGACAGTGAGAACAATTAACCAGTGGAACCACCTGCCTCCAGAAGCGGTGAATGCTCCAACACTGGAAGTTTTTAAGAAGAAACTGGACAGCCATTTGTCTGAAATGGTATAGGGTTTCCTGCCTGAGCAGGGGGTTGGACTAGATGACCTCCAAGATCCCTTCCAACTTTATTATTATTATTATTATTATTATTATTATTATTATTATTATTAGAGACAGAAAGAAGTAGATAGTAGAGAGGAAGAGAGAGACAGAGAAAGAGAGGAGAGAGAAAGAGACAGAGAGGAGAGACAGAGAGAGACAGAAAGAAAAGAAGGAGAGAGAGACAGAGAGAGAGAGAGAAAAGAGGAAGAAAGAGACACACAAAGACAGAGACAGAGAGAGAGAGAAAGGAGAGGAGAGGAAAAAAGAGAGACAGACAGAGACAGACAGAGAGAGAGACAGACAGAGAGGAGACAGAGAAAAAGAGAGGAGAGCGGGAGAGAAAGAGAGAGAGAAGAAAGGAAGAGAGAGATACACACACAAAGAGAGAAAGAGAGAGAGAGAGGAGAGGAGAAAGGAAGAGAGAACAAGAAAAAGAGAGAAGAAGAGAAAGAAACAGAGAAGAGAGGAAGAAAGAGACACACAAAGAGAGACAGAGAGGGATAAAGAGAGAAAGAGGAGAGGAGAGAAGAGGAGGGGTGGGGAGGAGAGGAGAGGAGAGGAGAGGGGAAAAGATACACAGAGAGAGATAAGAGAGAAAGAGAGAGACACACACAGAGAGACAGAAAAAGATAGAAGAGAGGGAGAGAAAGAAAGAGAGAAAGAGAGAGAGAGAAAAAGAGAGGAGAAGGAAAGAGAGACAGAGAGAGAGAGATAAAGATAAAGAATTTTGGAATAAACCACGCTTTGCCTCCCAGCTCTTCTCCCAAAACTGACAGCTAGGCCAACCAAGCTTCCTCCCCCCACCCCCAATTCTGATTTGCTTTGCAGCAAAAGTCTTACTCATTATTCCTCCCGCCTCTCAGCTCTGTCACCTTCTAAGGATGGAAAGGAGGGGGAAAAAAGGGGGGGAGAGGAATGTCCTTGCTTTCAAGGCCACCTCAAAATGGATTCCTCCTCTTTCTCCCCTAAAAGGGGTATCCACCCACCCTCTCAAAGCTTGCACCGCCATCATCAAGGGATGGTTTGCAATCCAGACCCACCAGGGAAGCAGCTGAACATTTTGGCAGAATAAGAGAGGGAGGGAGGGAGGGAGGGAGGGAGAGAATAATCCACCTCCCCCAGGATGGTTGCAATGATTCCCCCCCCACCCCCATAGCCAGAAGACAATGGGACCACAGCTTTGCAATTGGGAGGGGAGGGGCTGGAGGGGAGGAAGCACACTGTTCTTAGACCTTTGACCTTATTGTGCTTTCTGCCATTTTAAAAAAAAAAAGAAAAGAATTGTAACTTTATTCAGCAGCTAAT
Source organism: Bothrops alternatus (assembly GCA_034064705.1). Taxonomy (NCBI): domain Eukaryota; kingdom Metazoa; phylum Chordata; class Lepidosauria; order Squamata; family Viperidae; genus Bothrops; species Bothrops alternatus. Next base: position 1,117,424 of record JARGCV010000305.1, read on the forward strand.
CAAGGTCCTCGCTTTCCCACTGTGGTCCTGGCTACAACTTCACTGGCACTTCCCACCCCCTCTGCTTTCTGGAAGTGTCCTAAAAAGACCAGCCTGCCCTTTCTCTTTATCCAAGGTCAGACAGCTAGTCCTGCCTCAACAACTGTTCCAAACTCTTCCCAACTTCTCCAATCTGGCACACTTGGGATATTTTTGGCTCCTGTGCTGGGCAGGAGCAGCCAGCCTGAGTTATGTCACTTAACAGGCCCCTGAGGTTTATCGCCAACCTTCAGGATGAAATATTCGCCTAGGACAGGGGTAGGCAACCTTGGCTCTTTTATGACTCGTGGACTTCAACTCCCAGAATTCCTGAGCCAGCATGGCTCAGCTTGGAAACCTCTCCCTGTCCCCTCAGCATGGCTGATTCAGGAATTCTGGGAGTTGAAGTCCACGAGTCATAGAAGAGCCAAGGTTGCCTACCCCTGGCCTAGGCCTAGGCCGCTTTATGACTCGTGTAATGAGGTAGGAGAGAGTGAGATAATAATAATGATAATGAAAAATCACTAAAGATCACTAAAGCAAAATAGATGTGTCTGTATAATTACTGGAAGAAAGCTGTGTCAGCAAATGTATGACTAACCCAAAAGCACAGTGAGTTCAGCAACAATGTATTAAGCATAACTCCCTTCATTGTATGTCCATGAGAACTAACCCGATGAAATACATTGTAGATTTGCATGTGTGCTCCTTTGTTCCTGAGAATGGAAAGCTATAAAACTGTAGTTTGAACCCCCCCTCGGGGTTCAGAATGGCTTGTTAACTGCTTCTGAACCATGTGCACATAATAAACTTCTCTGCTCCCCTTGGAAATCGTAAAAGTTTCTTTCGTTTTCCACAAGATGTGGACTTCAACTCCCAGAATTCCTGAGCCAGCATGGTTCAGCATGGAAACCTCTCCCTGTCCCCTCAGTGTGGCTGGCTCAGGAATTCTGGGAGTTGAAGTCCATGAGTCATAAAAGAGCCAGATTGCCTACCTCTGGCCTAGGCACAAACCAGCTATTTAGAAAAAAAAGCAAAAGAAAATAGAATGGCAAAGCTGAAGCATTTTTTATTTTTTTTTGCTGCTGCTGCTGCTGCTAGAAAAACCTGCCACTCTGTTGAACTTTGTATTCCTTTCATGGACCCCCCAAGCTAGACGTTTGAAACCATTTGCAGATTAAACTATATCTGGATATCTGTCCAGATGTGGCCCTTTTCCATTTTTTCCCCAATGCAGGTACTTCATTTTCCCAAGCCCACGTCTCAATAGAGGGCATCCTTAGAATTTTTTGCGAGGGAGTATTCACAAATTCTGCAGATGTAGCAACCCCCCCATTAGTATAAATTACCCTATTTTTAATTTTAACTGTGCTTTTAACTGGTTTTTTTTACATTATTTTATTACGTTGTTTGTAAACCACATAGAATTACTGAACTGAAAATGGGTGATGTAGAAATTTGATAGAGATAGAGGTAGAGATACAGTATGGATGGGAGAAAGAGAGAGAGATGTGTATGGAATAGAAAGAGAGACACAGACAGACACAGTCAGAGATATGGATAGAATAGATAGATGAGAGAGAGGGGGGGCAGGCAGACAGACAGACAGATAGATATGGATGGAATGGATGATAGATAGATAGATAGATAGATAGATAGATAGATAGATAGACAGACAGACAGATAGAGATATGGATGGAGATAGATAGATAGATAGATAGATAGATAGATAGATAGATAGATAGATAGATAGATAGATAGATAGATAGATAGATAGATAGATAGATATGGATGGATGGATGGGACGGGACGGGACGGGACGGGACGGGACGGGACGGGACGGGACGGGACAGACAGACAGACAGACAGACAGGCAGAATATGGAAAGAGTGCTCACCATTCAACCAAACCCAAAATCTGGGCTAAGTTACTCAAAGTATAGCAATATCTGTACATACAAATTCACCAATACTTATTGGGTACCTCATAACTATTACCAAAGTGCTTATCAGATTTTAAAAATTAATTTATTTAGTTCATGCTTTTAAAAAGTAACGCAAAAATCTAGAAAAAAAAAAGAACCAATATAAAGATAATTATGATAGACATACATTCCTGGCCAAAGAGAAAAAAAAAACACAAAAAAGTGCTTTAAGAAAAAAAAAAGCAAAAAAGATGTAACAAAGAAAAAAGAAAGAAAAACATAATGTGTCTCAGTAATATAGAGTACATAGTATAATGTACATCATTACAGTAAAAGTTATAATGCTATATATACTTACCTAATGCAAAGATTACTGAAGTATTTATGTATTTCTAAGACACTTATATAACAATCACAGTTTTTTTTAACCTATTGTATTTTGTTTATCAGCAATCCGCTCCTAAGTGACAAGTGCCCTCCGGTTTTCAATCCATGGAGCAAATTGAGTGCTTAACCAGATTAAAGCTTGCCTGAAATTATTCTGAGTGTAATTATTGTATGGATTTTTGCATGAAATGAAGATGAGATGCATCCAATATGCTAACCGAGACTAATGGTTGAGTTTTTTTAGCCTGTGATGGGAAAAACTGTGTTTGCTTAATTCAGGTTTATTTATTAGACTTATTTTCACTCAAGGCAGTGAACGTACCTAATACTCCTTCCTCCTCCCATTTGCCCCACAAAAGCAATCCTGTGAGCTAGTTTAGAGAGTATATGTCTTGTTAAGTCCTCGATTTATGACAATTGAGCCCAAAATTTCCACTGCTAAGCGAGACGGTTGTTACACAGGTTGCGCCTCTTTTTCCAACCGTTCTTGCCACAATTGTTAAGCTAATCACTGCAACTCTTAGCTGAATCATGCAGCCCTTAAGAGAATCTGGCTTCCCCCATTGATTTTGCTTGTTGGAAGCCAACTGCAAAGTTGACAAATGGCAATCACATGACCGCCAGGGGCAGTGCAACAGTCCTAAGTACATGTCAGTTGCCAAGCACCTGGATTTTGATCATATGACTATGGGGCTGCTACAATGGTCATAAGTCTGAAAGTAATTTTTTCCAGCACCGTTGTAAATTTGAACAGTCACTAAATGAACAGGTGTAAGTCAAGGACTACTTATAGTTCAAAGGCTGTGAACTTCAATTTCAGTTTGGCTGAATTTCGTTCGAACTCCTCATGGTCTCCAGTTCTATTTGATGCAAATTATACTAGCCAGGATCCGATACTTCTCGAGGGACTTTGAGGAAGTCACCTTATGTGATCCCTTGCCCAAAACAAGCCCTGAGGGTTACAGGTAATCCTCGATTTAGGACTATCTGTTTAGTGACTGTTCAAAATTACAATGGTACTGGAAAAAGCAAATTGTAACTGATCCTTAGGCACCAGTGGAACAACCTGCCTCCAGAAGTGGTGAATGCTCCAACACTGGAAGTTTTTAAGAAGAAACTGGACAGCCATTTGTCCGAAATGGTGTACGGCAGTGGTTCTCAACCTTTTTCAGGTTGAGACCCCCTTGCGCCGCCCATGCGGGGCGCGCGCGATGGACAGATCCACGCATGTGCGGCGCGCAACGGGGGAAAAAACCAAAATGGTGGACTGCGATGGGCCGATCCGCGCATGCGCGGCACGCGCACGACGGCCCAAACCGCGCATGCGCGGCGCGCAACAAAAAAAAACAACCAAAAAAAAACAAAAACAAAAAAACAAAATGGCGGACCGTGGTGTCCGGCGACCCCCGTGAAACGGTCGTTCGACCCCAAATGGGGTCGCGACCCATAGGTTGAGAACCGCTGGTGTAGGGTTTCCTGCCTGAGCAGGGTGTTGGACTAGATGACCTCCAAGGTCCCTTCCAACTTTATTACTACTACTATTACTACTACTACTACTACTACTATTATTATTATTATTATTATTATTATTATTATTATTACTTTTGACCATCAGATGTTTCCACAATTACGTGATGGTAATTTGGGTGCTTGGCAACCAATATGTATTTACAATGTTTGCAGCATCACGAGATTATCATTTGCAACCTTCTCGTTGGGGTTTCCCCCCCCCAGCAAATAAAGTCAATGTAGCAAGCCAAATTCAGAGTGATTCACTTAAGGATTTTTTTTTTAAAAGGCATAACATTGGGTGTGACTCATTTAATAACTATATTGCCTAGTGATGGAAGTTCTATTCTTCTTTGTGGTGATAAAATCAGGACTGCCTCTTGTGATGTTGCCTTATGAGTACTCCAGTGCATCCAAATAATACAATTACCAACTTCCGTTCAATAATAACTAAAACATTAAAATTGCATTAATATGCTGGTCAACGGCAGTAATAAAGATTTGATTTGAAAGTTGCATCAAACCAGCTTTTTCCAGTATCCGCTCAGAGTGTCATTTAAAACTATCCATTTAATTAACATCCTTTCCCCACCAGCCACAGAACCCTATTGAAAGGGGTAAGTTTCACATTTATTCCCATCCTATCCCATGGTTCCGACAGATAAAACTCTTCAAAAGAACTTTGAGGCATTGTTTACCTAAAGAATCTTTTATTCGAGTAGCATAATATTGGCACTATATAATTGAAGCTAAAAACTGAATCCCGTGCGGCCACATAATATCAAATTCCCTCCTCCAACTAACAGTCATAAATCACATTCCCCAATTAGCTTTAAGCGGGCTTCCTCTTCGGTTCTCCAGCCCGCCAATTCTTTATCAGCTCTGGGCTCAATAACCTTGATTCTCACATTATGTTTTGTGTTGTTATGTCTAGTTAGACTCTCATTCACATCTCTTCCTCCCAACATCATCTAACTCAAAAAGCAAAAGGGAAAAAGATGTCTATATTTTCATCGGTTGTCAATGCGAAACATCCGATGTTAGCAGCGCTGACAGTCACCTTGTACCGACCTTAACATTTCCAGCTTCAACCAGAAAACAAACTTCAACCCATCTGCCTTGCCTCCAAAGGTTTGGACTACTTCTCCCATATGCCAGCAAATTGGCAATGTGGCCTTTGGGCAGTAGGCCCCATTGTCAACACACCTGAACTATACAGGTAATCCTCAACTTACGATCACAATTGACCCCAAAATTTGTGTTGTTAAGTGAGATGTTAGTTAAGTGAGTTTTGCCTCATTTTACCACCTTTCTTGCCTGAGTTGTTAAGTGAATCACTTAACTTGATAAGTTACTAAGGTCGCAAAACGGGGTCACATGACCTTGGGGCACAGAAACCGTGATAAATATGAACCAGTTGCCAAGCATGGGTATGTCTAATTTAATGAAGAGAAGGATGAGGGGGGACAAGATAGCAGTGTTCCAATATCTCAGGGGCTGCCACAAAGAAGAGGGAGTCAAGCTATTCTCCAAAGCACCTGAAGGCAGGACAAGAAACAACGGATGGAAACTGATCAAAGAGAGAAGCAACCTAGAACTAAGGAGAAACTTCCTGACAGGGAGAACAATTAACCAGTGGAACAACCTGCCTCCAGAAGCGGTGAATGCTCCAACACTGGAAGTTTTTAAAGAAGAGACTATTTGTCTGAAATAGTATAGGGCAATGGTGGCCAACCTATGGCACGCGTGCCAGAGGTGGCACTCACAACCTCTCTGTGGGCACATGTGCCATACCCCAGAGATGGCAACCATCCCTCTTCAACCAGCTGCCCGCTAACTTGTCGAGGTCCCATGTGGCTGGATGCATCCCAGCACCTATGCACTCGCTGGCCTCTGTGTGCAGGGGCTGATGGTGTTAGGCAGCAGCCGCCCGGTCCCTGCCTCGCCTTGCCCTGCAATAATGGCACCCCCGCCCTGCCTCGCCTCACCCCGCAGGACGAATCACCTGCCCACTGTCCCACCTGCCAGAGACCCCTGGATCTCCCCCAACCCTGCCCAGCCCCCACAGGCGTTCCCACAAGCAACATCAAGGTGATCACACCCATCGGCCTTCTCCAGGTCCCGTCAGCCAGACAGTGTCACCTGGCGGGGCCTAGGGGAAGAGCCTTCTCTGTTGCGGCCCCGGCCCTCTGAAACCAACTTCCCCCGGAGATCCGTGTCGCCCCCACCCTCTCCGCATTTCGTAAATTACTTAAAACACACCTCTGCCGGCAGGCCTGGGGCAGCTAACATCTTGCCCCAAGCCAGTGTACGTCTGTGTGTATGTTGAATGATTGGTTTTTTTAAATTAAGGGGTTATATATATATATATATATATATATATATATATATATATATATATATATATATATATATATATATATATATATATATATATATATATATATATATATATATATATATATATATATATATATATATATATATATATATATATATATATATATATATATATATATATATATATATATATATATATATATATATATATATATATATATATATATATATATATATATATATATATATATATATATGTCAAGTGTTTATTTTTTAGATTGCACCCTGTAAACCCAAATATGGGAGGAAGGAATCATTCTTTCCTTTTGCTTGTTTCAGCTCAACCCAGAGCCATCTTGCAAGCACAAATATATATATATATATGTTGTTTAAAATTGTTGACAAAGAAATAAGGGAATTTCTGATATAGCTATTTCGAGTTTCTTAACTCTCTTCAGTCAGAACTCACCCTTCTGGGATTCGAACCTGGGCAGTCTGCATGCTAAGCAGATGCTTTAACCTGTTGAGCCACAAGTTCTCTCCCGCTTTGTCAGTAGTCAGGGAGTAAGGATATGTGTCAAGTGTTTATTTTTTAGATTGCACCCTGTAAACCCAAATATGGGAGGAAGGAATCATTATTTCCTTTTGCTTGTTTCAGCTCAACCCAGAGCCATCTTGCAAGCACAAATATATATATATATATGTTGTTTAAAATTGTTGACAAAGAAATAAGGGAATTTCTGATATAGCTATTTCGAGTTTCTTAACTCTCTTCAGTCAGAACTCACCCTTCTGGGATTCGAACCTGGGCAGTCTGCATGCTAAGCAGATGCTTTAACCTGTTGAGCCACAAGTTCTCTCCCGCTTTGTCAGTAGTCAGGGAGTAAGGATATGTGTCAAGTGTTTATTTTTTAGATTGCACCCTGTAAACCCAAATATGGGAGGAAGGAATCATTCTTTCCTTTTGCTTGTTTCAGCTCAACCCAGAGCCATCTTGCAAGCACAAATATATATATATATATGTTGTTTAAAATTGTTGACAAAGAAATAAGGGAATTTCTGATATAGCTATTTCGAGTTTCTTAACTCTCTTCAGTCAGAACTCACCCTTCTGGGATTCGAACCTGGGCAGTCTGCATGCTAAGCAGATGCTTTAACCTGTTGAGCCACAAGTTCTCTCCCGCTTTGTCAGTAGTCAGGGAGTAAGGATATGTGTCAAGTGTTTATTTTTTAGATTGCACCCTGTAAACCCAAATATGGGAGGAAGGAATCATTCTTTCCTTTTGCTTGTTTCAGCTCAACCCAGAGCCATCTTGCAAGCACAAATATATATATATATATGTTGTTTAAAATTGTTGACAAAGAAATAAGGGAATTTCTGATATAGCTATTTCGAGTTTCTTAACTCTCTTCAGTCAGAACTCACCCTTCTGGGATTCGAACCTGGGCAGTCTGCATGCTAAGCAGATGCTTTAACCTGTTGAGCCACAAGTTCTCTCCCGCTTTGTCAGTAGTCAGGGAGTAAGGATATGTGTCAAGTGTTTATTTTTTAGATTGCACCCTGTAAACCCAAATATGGGAGGAAGGAATCATTCTTTCCTTTTGCTTGTTTCAGCTCAACCCAGAGCCATCTTGCAAGCACAAATATATATATATATATGTTGTTTAAAATTGTTGACAAAGAAATAAGGGAATTTCTGATATAGCTATTTCGAGTTTCTTAACTCTCTTCAGTCAGAACTCACCCTTCTGGGATTCGAACCTGGGCAGTCTGCATGCTAAGCAGATGCTTTAACCTGTTGAGCCACAAGTTCTCTCCCGCTTTGTCAGTAGTCAGGGAGTAAGGATATGTGTCAAGTGTTTATTTTTTAGATTGCACCCTGTAAACCCAAATATGGGAGGAAGGAATCATTCTTTCCTTTTGCTTGTTTCAGCTCAACCCAGAGCCATCTTGCAAGCACAAATATATATATATATATGTTGTTTAAAATTGTTGACAAAGAAATAAGGGAATTTCTGATATAGCTATTTCGAGTTTCTTAACTCTCTTCAGTCAGAACTCACCCTTCTGGGATTCGAACCTGGGCAGTCTGCATGCTAAGCAGATGCTTTAACCTGTTGAGCCACAAGTTCTCTCCCGCTTTGTCAGTAGTCAGGGAGTAAGGATATGTGTCAAGTGTTTATTTTTTAGATTGCACCCTGTAAACCCAAATATGGGAGGAAGGAATCATTCTTTCCTTTTGCTTGTTTCAGCTCAACCCAGAGCCATCTTGCAAGCACAAATATATATATATATATATATGTTGTTTAAAATTGTTGACAAAGAAATAAGGGAATTTCTGATATAGCTATTTCGAGTTTCTTAACTCTCTTCAGTCAGAACTCACCCTTCTGGGATTCGAACCTGGGCAGTCTGCATGCTAAGCAGATGCTTTAACCTGTTGAGCCACAAGTTCTCTCCCGCTTTGTCAGTAGTCAGGGAGTAAGGATATGTGTCAAGTGTTTATTTTTTAGGATCCCTGACTACTGACAAAGCGGGAGAGAACTTGTGGCTCAACAGGTTAAAGCATCTGCTTAGCATGCAGACTGCCCAGGTTCGAATCCCAGAAGGGTGAGTTCTGACTGAAGAGAGTTAAGAAACTCGAAATAGCTATATCAGAAATTCCCTTATTTCTTTGTCAACAATTTTAAACAACATATATATATATATATTTGTGCTTGCAAGATGGCTCTGGGTTGAGCTGAAACAAGCAAAAGGAAAGAATGATTCCTTCCTCCCATATTTGGGTTTACAGGGTGCAATCTAAAAAATAAACACTTGACACATATCCTTACTCCCTGACTACTGACAAAGCGGGAGAGAACTTGTGGCTCAACAGGTTAAAGCATCTGCTTAGCATGCAGACTGCCCAGGTTCGAATCCCAGAAGGGTGAGTTCTGACTGAAGAGAGTTAAGAAACTCGAAATAGCTATATCAGAAATTCCCTTATTTCTTTGTCAACAATTTTAAACAACATATATATATATATATATTTGTGCTTGCAAGATGGCTCTGGGTTGAGCTGAAACAAGCAAAAGGAAAGAATGATTCCTTCCTCCCATATTTGGGTTTACAGGGTGCAATCTAAAAAATAAACACTTGACACATATCCTTACTCCCTGACTACTGACAAAGCGGGAGAGAACTTGTGGCTCAACAGGTTAAAGCATCTGCTTAGCATGCAGACTGCCCAGGTTCGAATCCCAGAAGGGTGAGTTCTGACTGAAGAGAGTTAAGAAACTCGAAATAGCTATATCAGAAATTCCCTTATTTCTTTGTCAACAATTTTAAACAACATATATATATATATATATTTGTGCTTGCAAGATGGCTCTGGGTTGAGCTGAAACAAGCAAAAGGAAAGAATGATTCCTTCCTCCCATATTTGGGTTTACAGGGTGCAATCTAAAAAATAAACACTTGACACATATCCTTACTCCCTGACTACTGACAAAGCGGGAGAGAACTTGTGGCTCAACAGGTTAAAGCATCTGCTTAGCATGCAGACTGCCCAGGTTCGAATCCCAGAAGGGTGAGTTCTGACTGAAGAGAGTTAAGAAACTCGAAATAGCTATATCAGAAATTCCCTTATTTCTTTGTCAACAATTTTAAACAACATATATATATATATATTTGTGCTTGCAAGATGGCTCTGGGTTGAGCTGAAACAAGCAAAAGGAAAGAATGATTCCTTCCTCCCATATTTGGGTTTACAGGGTGCAATCTAAAAAATAAACACTTGACACATATCCTTACTCCCTGACTACTGACAAAGCGGGAGAGAACTTGTGGCTCAACAGGTTAAAGCATCTGCTTAGCATGCAGACTGCCCAGGTTCGAATCCCAGAAGGGTGAGTTCTGACTGAAGAGAGTTAAGAAACTCGAAATAGCTATATCAGAAATTCCCTTATTTCTTTGTCAACAATTTTAAACAATATATATATATATATATATATATATATATATGTATTTTTAAATGTTGATTTCTATTATGTTGTGAGCCGCCCTGAGTTCTCCGGAATAGGGCGGCATAGAAGTCAAATAAATAAATAAATAAATAAATAAATAAATAAATAAATAAATAAATAAATAAATAAATAAATAAATAAATAAATAAATCTTGGCCACACCCACCCAGTCTGCCATGACCACCACAGCCACGCCCACCCAATGGGCCACACCCACCTGGCACCCGGCGATAAACAAGTGGGTTTTAGGTTGCAGTTTGGGCACTCGGTCTCTAAAAGGTTTGCCATCACTGGTATAGGGTTTCCTGACTGAGCAGGGGGTTGGACTAGATGACCTCTAAGGTCCCTGCAAACTTCATTATTATTATTATTATTATCATCATCATCATCATCATCATCTGTATTTTGATCCTATGACTGTGAGGATGCTACAAAAGGCATAACTGTGAAAAAAGGTCTCAATTCACTTTTCTTACTGCTATTGTAACTTTGAATGGTCACTAAATAAACTGTTGTTAAGTCGAGGACTGCCTTTACAGGAATTATAACCAACATTCTAAGCAACATACGTCTATTTGCACTGGAGCTTCAATTCGTAAAAATGCCAGCCAACAGTTTCACAGTTGGAGAAATGGGGCATTTAGCACCTGAAAAACAAAGCAGGTAAACCTCCTGCAGGGAGACAGTTTGGTGTAGTGGTGAAGGCACCAGGCTGATAACTAGGAGATGGTGAATTCTAGCCTTGCTTTGGGCACAAAAGCCCGCTGGGTGACTTTGGGCCAATCACCGGGAGATGGTGAGTTTTTAGATAAGATGAGATGAGATGAGATAACCTTTATTGTCATTTTTTTTTACTGTGGGTACAATGGCACATATCAAAAATGAAATTTAGTTGCTCACTCTCAAAGTGAAACACATACATGACTCACACATGTCATACAACCCGCCTTGCCTACCCTACAAGTTTCCATTCAAAAAAGGTGCCGGAACTCCGTTCTGGGCGTTCTATGAGAAAAAAAAAGCCCTGCATGACACACACCTAAACATACTATATACAACATATGCATAGACCACAGGTCGGCAACCTGTGGCTCCGGAGCCACATGCAGCTCTTTGAGCCTTCCCTTGTGGCTCCCAGCCTCCTCTGCCATTTGCGGAGAGAGACAGAGAGAGGCACTTGCGCTTCCCTGCTACTCTCTCTCTCTCTCTCTCTCTCTCTCTCTCTCTCTCTCTCTCTCTCTCTCTCTCTCTCTCTCTCTCTCTCTCTCTCTCTCTCTCTCTCTCTCTCTCTCTCTCTCTCTCGCTCTCTGTGTGTGTGTGTGTGTGTGTGTTTGTGTGTGTGTGTGTGTGTGTGTGTGTGTAAAAGAGAGTGCACTCACAGTGTTCTCCGAGGAGTTGAAAATCTTTTGGGGCGAGGCTCCTCCCTTTGCTGCATCTCTGCAGGAAGCAGGAAGGGCAGGAGAGAGCTAGCTAGCCCAGCTATGCTGGCTCAGGAATTCTGGGAGTTGAAGTCCATGAGTCATAAAAGAGGTTGCCTACCCGAGCTTGTTGGAGAACAGCTTGAAGCCAGCTTGCCAGGTAAGCAGCAGATAGGAGAGAGAGGGAGGGAGAGAAAGAGAGAGAGAAAAAGAGAGAGGGGGGGGAGGGAGAGAGAGGAAAGAGAGAGAGAGAAAGAAAGAGAGTGGGGGAAGAGGACTGGCAGACCAAGGGCAGATAGAGAGAGGGAGGGAGGGAGGGAGCGAGAGAGACAGAGAGACCCTTTTGACATCTAAAATGAAGATAACACTGCATATATCCTTTTTTACCTGTGTGTGTATATATATATATACACACACACACACACATACACACACACAAACACACACACTTATAATAAAGATAAAAAAGGATATATGCAGTGTTATCTTCATTTTAGATATCAAAAGGGTTTTGCGGCTCCCGGTGTTTTGTTTTCGGTGGGAAATGGGTCCAAGTGGTTCTTTAAGTGTTTTGGGTTGCCTACCCCTGGTATAGACCCACACTCCTACATATACATAACAAATAAATATTAAATACTGTCCATGTTGAATAAATAACGGAAGGAGGAAGCTTGAGAGTTCACAAGGTTTATCCCGCCTTAGCCATGGAAAACAGATGGGGGAATTTGGATCAATCACCAGGAGAAGGTGAAAATTCTTGCCTGAAGCGTGAAAGCTGGCTGGGTGATTTTGGGCCAGTCCTTCTCTCTCAGCCCCAGAAAGAAGAAGCAGGCAAGGGCAAACCCCAAAACCTTGCCAGGGAAACTGCAGGGACTCATCCAGGCAAGCTAAAGTTTAACATTTCCCAGGCTGAAAGTGAGCTGAAGGAGGACAGTGGTCATAAACTCTCTTTGTCAGTGTTCACGTCCCCAGATATGGCTTGAAAGAAATTCTCAGGTTTCCTTTTGAACCAGCTTCAGAAACTCTTTTATCAGCAGCTAAAAATGCTTCCTTAGAATCACCTGAAACAGGGGTCCCCAAACTTGGCAACTTTAAGACTTGGGGATTTCAACTCCCAGAATTCTCCAGCCTGCCTAACAGCTTAACTACAGTACCCCAAAGCCTTTTCTTATTCTCAGATGTGCTGGACCCCATAATTCCCAGATTTTGCAAAAGCAAAAGATCCTTTGGAGGTTGAACAGCACCGGAAAGGAGAGAGGTACTTTGGAAAATATGTGTTGATTTTTTAAGATGCCACAAGGTTGTTTTTCACTTCGGTTGAATGCTTATGGAATGAACCTTGCCAATTGAGGTTTGATTTGCTGTAAGTCTGCCATCCAACAACAGCCAACAAGCTTAATGCCCAAGATTTACGGCATTTAGTAGCCCTGCTCAGAAGACTGACTGCAATCTAGCGATCAGGATAACTGGCAAGGTCTGAAGAATTTTCTGTCTCCCATAAATTCACAACCGTGAATTCAAACTGGATTTTTTTAAAAAATCTCTTTTTAATCCTATCTAGATTTATGCTCTTTTTGAAGTTTCATATTGTGTTCACCTGCCATTCTGGGCCACATGATGGTAGCTGGGTTCTAGTTTAGCATGCCTGCAAACCATGGTTTATGGCTTAGTTGTTTTGGGAAGCCAGCTCAGTGGAGGGTCGTTCAATAAAATAAACTATGGTTGAATGCAATACATGAAATCTAACCCAAACTATACAACAGCAAGTTTGAAATGGATTCCAGGATATAGTAAATAGTTCTGAAAGTAAAACTTACATTTGCACATGCCCTGATCCAAAGAATGTAACTCCGAGGATCAAAAGGAAAAAAATATTTCATCCCTTAAGTTACAATTGTGGATCTGAACCTGACATTTTGCAATCCCAACTAAGATCTCTCAAGTTACTTTAGAGATAAAAGCTTAAAAGCATTCCAGACTGATCTATTACTTGCCCCAAACACCAGTTAGATGTCCCGACAGCTATTTTATTTCATTCTTGGCTTGTATTAAAACAACCACAGGAATAGCTCAAAGTAGCTCTGGAAACCTGTACCTATAATTTATTTAGAAAGGCAATATGCTGCCCGCTCTCTGAAGATACAACCAAGCCTTTTTTAGAAACAACATTAACAACATACAATAGTCCACAAAATGCAAAATACAAATTTAAAAGATCACTTCAAAGAGACTTGGGCAAAGCAACAGGCTTTCGATCTCTGCCTAGATATCTGTCCGAAGGAAAACAGCCAGCCTGTTAAAACCAGTGCAACCATATTCCTAATAAATACATTTTTTCCTTCCTTTTGTCCAAGATTTCTCCCTTGCCTTTTTGAAACTCATCACAGCCCCTGTGGTTTTTTTCTCCCTACCTCTCCGACAGACCGTCACTGTCCCCAGCTTTGCCTCAATTGTCCTTCTCTGTCGCATTTTTCACCACCAAGTTGTGTTGACTGGAAGTCTAGAGCAGGGGTCCACAACCAGTACCGGGTCCACGGCATGCCAGCAACCGGTCCGCACAAACAAGCAAAGCCCCATCCACGGGATGCAGGCAGCACACAAAACCACGCAGTCTCCTGTCCACGGAAAAAACTCTCTCCACGTAATTGGTCCCTGGTGCCCAAAAGATTGCGGACCTCTGGTCTAGACCTTTTCCCACCCATTTTTCTCCCCACAAATTCTGCTTTGCCCCAACTAGACTGAACAGATTCACTTGAATTTTTCTCCTGTCACACTCCATGTCCAGAGGGAGACGGTGCATGGATTTGATGGATGCCTGCTGCAATTGACGTCCCTCTGCGGCTCTTGCCCTTAGCTCAAAACCAAGGGGAGATGCAATGTCAGGCTGTCAATCTGGACTCCCCTCCTTTTGGAGCCAGGTAGCTACATCTGATCCTACCTCCAGGTTTACACCACTCCAGACATCCCACAGGAGGGAGGGAGGCCCGAGGTTGTTCCCTTAAGGTCAGGATCAGAAAATTCCACCTGTTCCAAAGCCGCTTGCAACTACAGGTAGTCCTCGACTTAAAACAGTTTGCTTAGTGGCCGTTTGAAGTTACAACAGCACTGAAACAAAGGCACTTATGCCCGTTTTTCACACTTATGACCGTTGCAACATCCCCCCGTGGTCATGTGATTCACCTTTGGATGCTTGACAAATGACTCACATTTATGACAGTTGCAGCATCCCGGAGTCCTGTGTGATCCCCTTTTCCAACCAACTGACAAGCAAAGTCAATGGGGGAAGCCAGATTCACTTAAGAGCCCTGTTACTAGTTTAAAACTGCAGCGATTCACTTAACAACTGTGGCAAATAACTCACTTAACCCATTTCTCACTTAGCAGCGTACATTTGGGGCTCAATTGAGGTTGTACGTTGAGGACTTGCCTGTCTTTGACTGGGCTGCAATACTGGTCTCCCGCCTTGAGCAGGGTGTTCGACTAGAAGACCTCTGAGATCCCTTCCGGACTCTTTATGTTCTTCTACTTCTGAAAGACCAAAGGTCAAACCTTCCGGGAAGTGGGGGGGGGAGGAAGTTCTCTTTCTGCTCGGAAATCATCGCAGGCCATTCCTTCGGTCCTCGTCCTCCCCCCCCCGCCCCTCCGGAGCTGCCTGCAAAGCCCCTCCCGCGGTCGCCGCCCCGAGACTCGCCTGAAGTCGCTGTACGGGTGGATGATCCAGGCGCCGGCGGACTTGACCCGCTCTTGCTCGCGCTCCACCGCCTTCTGCGAGCCGAACATCCGCAGCGAGAACTTGTTGACGCCCGGCTGGAGCATCGCGCTGAACTGCCGCTGCATGAAGCTCGTCTGGCTGTCGCGGGGCTCTCCGCCGCCCGGCCCCACCTCGGCCCCATCGGTGGCGCCTTCCTCGGCCGCTTTCGGGGACCCGCCGCCGCCGCCGCCCTCGGTGCTGCAGGAGAAGGAGACCTTGGGCTGCGAGGGCGGCGGGGCCGGCGGCGGGTCGGGACCCCCCTCGTCCCCGCGGCGGCACTCCCCGTTGGGGGAGCCCCCTTTGCCGGCGCGGCCGCCCATGCTGCACCCGCGCTGCAGGGAGAGCAGCGTCCCCTTGGCGCCTTCCTCTTGCGACGGCGCAGCGGCCGAGGACGCGGCGGCGGCCGGGCCGGGGGCGGCGGGGACCCCCGGCGGTGCTGCAGTGGCCGTGCCGCCGCCGCCGCCGCCGCCGGAGCCGCTGCCTCCCGTCCGCATGCTGGACCTGAAGGCGCCCCGACACGAGCAGCCGGTTGCGCGCCGGGATGCGGCAGCGGCGGCGGTGGCGACGGCGGCGGCGGCGGAGGTGGAGCTCAGCAGCCCGGAGGGGAGGGGCTGAGGAGGAGGGGAAGGAGGGGGAGAAGCAGGGGGGGAGTCAAAGGTCAAGGGGAGAAGCACTTGAGGGAGGGGAGGGGGAAACTGAGGGGGGATGAGGGGGAAAGGTGGGAGGGGAGAGGAGAGAGGAGAGGGGAGGGAGGGGGCGGAGAGGGAGGAGCAGGAAGGAAAGGGAGGGGAGGGAGAGAAGGAGATAGGGGAAGGGAGATGGGGCAATTGAGGGGATGAGGGGGAAAAGGTGGGAGGGGAGAGGAGAGAGGAGAGGGGAGGGAGGGGGCGGAGAGGGAGGAGCAGGAAGGAAAGGGAGGGGAGGGAGAGAAGGAGATAGGGGAAGGGAGATGGGGCAATTGAGGGGGGATGAGGGGGAAAAGGTGGGAGGGGAGAGGAGAGAGGAGAGGGGAGGGAGGGGGCGGAGAGGGAGGAGCAGGAAGAAAAGGGAGGGGAGGGAGAGAAAGATAGGGAAAGGGAGATGGGGCAATTGAGGGGGGATGAGAGGGAAAAGGCGGGAGGGGAGAGGAGATGGGAGGGAGGGGGTGTAGATGGAAGAGTAGGAAGGGAGGGGAAGGAAAGGGGAGGGGAGCTGGGGCAATTGGGATGAGGAGGAAAAGGGAGGGGATAGGAGGGGCAGAGAAGGAGGAGCAGGAAGGAAAGGGAGGGGAGGAAGAGAAAGAGGGGAGATGGGGCAATTGGGGGGATGAGGGGGAAAAGTGGGGAGGGGATAGGGGCAGAACAGGAAGGAAAGGGAGGGGAGGAAGAGGGGAGATGGGGCAATTGGGATGAGGGGGAAAAGGGGGAGGGGATAGGGGTGGAGGAGCAGGAGGGGAGGGAGAGAAGGAGATGGGAAGGGGAGATGAGGGGGCAATTGAGGGGGGATGAGGGGGAAAAGGCTGGAGGGGAGGGGGAGGGAGAAGCGGGAGAGGAGGAGGAGAAGCAGATGAGGGAGGGGAGATGAGGGGGCACGTGAGGGGGGAAAGGGTGGGAGAGGGGAGGGGAGGGAGGAGTGGGAAGGGAGAGGAAGGGGCAACTCTAAAGGGGAAAGAAGGACACAGAAAGGGGAGGGAGGAAAGAGAAAGGAAGAAAGGGGCACAAAAAGGTCAAGGGAGCCAAGAGGCAGACTCAGGTGAGGCCAGCTCACCATTCACCCCCCCTGGCTTCCTCATGGTTTGCCCCAGCACCTGTTTTAGTCTATGGAGCCGGCTTTGGCCCCAGCCTGAATGGGGGGAGCGCAGGGGAACTGCGGCCTGCATCTCTTGGGAGACCCCCCCCCGGGAGTGAGGGGGAAAGGGTGGGAAAGACAGAAGGGACGATGGCTGTGAGGGAAGGAAGACGGGCGGAGAAAGGAGCTGGGGAAAGTGAGAGGATTGAGAGAAAGAGGGAAAGGTGGATGCGAAAGTCAGAGAGAGAAGAGGATCAGGAAGGGGAGGGAGAAACAGGGAGGTCGAGGAAAAAAGAAATGGCAGGGAAGAAGTGTCAGAAGGAGAAAAAGGTAGCCCTGAGCAAAGAGAAGGAATAAAAGGATGAGAGGAGAAATACTCGGAGGCTTCCCCTTCATTTGTTTGTTGAAACTATTTCTACCGCCACCTGTTTGGCACACGCACTCACTGCGTGATCAGTAACAGCAGCAAATCAATAAAAAAAGATCATGAAATAGAAGAACAATGCAAAACCAAAACATGCAAACATATAAATTCCAGGTTGGGAGGGGGCTCATCCAACCCTCCCTGATATTAAAGACAATTGTGTAATCACCTCAAAAAGACAGGCGTCAACCTTCCAGGGTAGTCCAGACAAGAAGCAGAAAGTGGAGTACTAACTCTAACTTTACTGTAAGGTTACAATTAACAGCATCTTGTCCATCTGAAAACACCTCTGCCCTCCTTTACTATTGTGAGATGCTTCCCACCCCCACCCCCTTTTCCTTCTGGGGGCTGAGGGACCTTTTGTGTGATGGTTGCTAGGTTGTGGGTGTGCCTCCTGTCTCCCAAGGCCATCCACACATCCCACTGCATTAGACAGTGTTTTTAGAGGTTCTTCTAAAGGGCAGGAACACACCAGAAAGGACAGTAAGCAGGAAGCAATTGCTGAAAAAGAAGGCAGGAAGAGGAAGGGAAAAGCAGATGGCAACACACTTATGTTTTAATGAATTGTGTTTTACAAATTGTTAAAATGACTTGATTGGGAGCGGCCTGAAGGATGGGTGGGTATAGAATGTTTTCAGCAAATTAATTAATTAATAATAACAATAATGATAAAGTTGGAAGGGACCTTGGAGGTTATCTAGTCCAATCCCCTGCTCAGGCAGGAAACCCTATACCATTTTGGACAAATGGCTGTCCAGACTCTTCTTAAAAACTTCCAGTGTTGGCGCATTCACCACTTCTGGAGGCAGGTTGTTCCACTGGTTAATTGTTCTAACTGTCAGGAAGTTTCTCCTTAGTTCTAGGTTGCTTCTCTCCTTGGTTAGTTTCCACCTGTTGCTTCTTGTCCTGCCTTCAGGCGCTTTGGAGAATAGCTTGACTCCCTCTTCTTTGGGGCAGCCCCTGAGATATTGGAACACTGCTATTATGTCCCCCCTCGTCCTTCATTAAACTAGAGCAGGGGTGTCAAACTCAATTTTATTGAGGGCCGCATCAGCATTGCGGTTGCCCTCAGGGGGGCCGGGGGTGTGTGGCCAGGGGGGGTGCGGCCTACTGGGTGGATGTGGAGGGAGTAGGTGTGGCCTACTGGGTGGGCATGGCCAGCTCTACATCGTTCGCGTCAAGGGTGCCTGGGGGGGCCTGGGCAGGAGTGGGACAGATCTGAGGGTGTCTGGCAGAAGGGGGGGACCGGGGCAAGAGCCAAGGCATGGTCCACTGGAGGAGCCTCACTGTTCCTCTCAGGCCATACGGGGAGGGGGCTTATGGAGCTAAGACTGAATGCATTTCAGCATACCGGTAGATGGCCACCACAAAATTGTACATTGGCTGCCGGTTGGCCTGGGCCAGGGCAGCGGGGGCTGTTCCCTCACTGTTTCCAGGATGGCTTCACGGGCCACATGAAAGCACTTCCGGGCTGCATCCGGCCCCGGGCCTTGTGTTTGACATGTCTGTTCTAGTCCAACCCTATACCCAAACAGGAGATCCTATAGCAGTGATGGCGAACCTTTTAGAGACCGAGTGCCCAAATACCACCCCACCCCATTCCTGCTCCGCCGTGCCGGCTGGACCACCCACCACCTCCATGGCCCGCCATAGATCACCCAGGCAGCCCAGCAGCTCCATGGTGTCCACGTCCTCCACCCGCGCCCTACAGCATCATCTGCATATGATGGGGTGCAAGGGGGGAGTCTTATCCCCACTGCCTGGCTACCATGTTCTTGGCTGCGCAGCATTGCGTGGGCCGTGTCCGGGGGCGACTCTCCTCTGGAGGGCTGCTGGGGAGGAGGGGGCTGTGGGAGAAGGTGGGGCTGGGGCGACGGTGTGTGTGCCCACAGAGAGGGCTCCAAGTGCCACCTCTGGCACGCATGTCATAGGTTCGCCACCACTGTCCTATAGCATTTCAGACAGATGGCTATCCAATCTCTTCATAAAGAGTTATGGAGCACTCATAACTTCCAATAGCTTAAGGCCAACTAACCATGATTACTCATTAGGAGTAAAGGGAACTCATTTCTTCAGGTACCTTTGAAGAATGTCCGGAGACTGCAGGTAGTCCAGAATGCAGTTGCGCGAGCTGTCTTGGGTCTCCCAAGACATGCTCATATCACTCCAGCTCTCCGTGAGCTGCACTGGCTACCAATTGGTCTCCGAACACAATTCAAAGTGTTGGTTATGACCTATAAAGCCCTTTATGGCAATGGACCAAGATATTTGCGGGACTGTCTTCTGCCTCATGAATCCCAGAGATCGGTTAGGGCGCATAGAGTTGGCCTCCTACGAGTCCCGTCTGCTAAACAATGCCATCTGGCGGGACCTAGGGAAAGGGCCTTCTCCGTTGCTGCCCCTGCCCTCTGGAACCAGCTTCCCTCGGAGGTTCGTACTGCTTCCTCCCTCCTAGCTTTCTGGAAAGGACTGAAGACACATCTATGCCGACAGGCTAGGGGCATATGAGCTGTGCTCTGCCCCTCGGCCCTAAGAGTGTCCCGCCATCAGTGCTTGTGAATTGATTGTGTTTGTGTGGGGTATGAATGTGGTTGATTTTAAATTGTTGTTGTGTTTTTGTTGTGAGCCGCCCCAGGTCTTCGGAGAGGGGCGGCATATAAGTGCGAATAAACATAAACATCATCTTGGTTCAATTAACCCAGGGGTCTTCAAACTTGGCCCTTTTATGACTTGTGGACTTCAACTCCCAGAACCCCTCAGCCAGGTACACTAGCTGATGAATTCTGGGAGTTGAAGTCCACAAGTCATAAAAGGGCCAAGTCTGAAGACCCCTGAATTAACCTAAAACATTACCCAGGTTTGGACCGGCACATCTATCAGCCACAGCCAACCTAGGGAGAGATTCAGGACAGAGAAGAAACTGCCTCTTTTTGTTCCAAAATGAAGCTCAAATGGCCAGTCAGTGCCAAAAATAGCAAGTTGGTAAATTGGATTAAGTTCACAGAGAGCAAATGAACATCAGATCAAATTTAGCCAATATACCATCCTTGTACTCAGAAAGTGTGGTGGGTTTTTTAGTGCTTGGCTAATATCTCCCCAGGAGGAAAAAAAAACAGTTCACTTCTTATTTAGACAGCCCCAGGGATGACAAATGAGAATTGTGTTAATGTCATAGCCCATAATACTCTCAAAACCCAAGATGGAATTCAGCTAAATTTAAAACGAAATAGGAAGTCATTTTCTGATTTTAGAGTAAAAAGGACAAAAGAAAAGTCAGCCTGAAGTCATTAATATATTTTGGGAAAGCGTCAGTTTTCGTTATTCTTGTTTACATATTTCCCAAAATGTTACCATCTTTACCACACAGAAATTTCCTTTTATCTCCTCTTTAATTCTTATTTTACAGATAGTACAGTTGAGGTTATTTCCCAAGATTTGTTGTAGGTTTTATATTTACAAAAAAGGGGAGGCAAAGTTGATCAGTTTGTGGCTTGTTGTATGGTGCAAAGCCAGGGCCTGTGATTTAATTCCCTAAATCATGGTTATGACTATGAATGGTTTAAGAGGTCGACTGAAACCAGCTGTTCTGGTTTGTAAATGGCTTATGCCTTAGTTGAGATGCAGGAAGATAACAATTGCAGTGGAACAGCTTTGCCTCCAGAAATCAAGGGCGCTTCATAACTGGAGATTTTTATAAAGAGGCTAGACAGTCACTTGTCTGAGATGGTATAGGTTCTCCTGCTTGAGCAGGGGGGTGGACTAGAAGACCTCCAAGGTCCCTTCCAGCTCTATTCTATTCCTAAATTCAGTCCTCATCAGATCGGATATAAGATTATCTCCCTTCCGAGCCGGCATTTGTGACAGTGAATACTACCAGGCTGTGCTAACAGTTTGATTTCCCCCTGGCTTAATTTCACTTCCAAACTGCCATTGCCAAGCAGGCTCTGATTCTCACAACCTTCTTCGGTGTGGGAAAAGACACATTAAATTGCGAACAGCATATACAGCGCAGTGGCTCTGCTTGGCTTTGCTTGGCACGTCCGCTGTCTGGCTTTCCTTGGGCACCGTCCCTCCTGGTGCATGTTTTAGCCAGGCTTCTAGTGGATAATGAGGCGAATGACAAGGGGAGTAGTGTGGCTGAGGCTGTGAGGGTTGTGGCAGTGTGATTGTGAGAAACGGAGAGATTGCTTTTGTCGATGAAGCAGAGAAGGGCCAGGATCTGAGTGAGGTGAGGAGATCGCTGAGGTAAATCTGCAAGGATTTCATTTAGAAAGCACAAGTTTCAGGGGGGCAGTTAAAAAGGATTGATGATTTTGGAGTCCCAGGAAGGAAATGTAGAGGTCATCTACTCCAACCCCCCAGAGCACAATCCTCTTGATCATCTCTGATGGTCAAGATAGGTGAACTTGAATTCCCAGAATTTCCCATCCATCCATCCCTACTTTATTTATTTATTTATTTTGTAAACTTTTATACCGCCCCTCTCCCGTAGGACTCGGGGCGGTTTACAGCCAAATTAAAACAACAATAATAAATATTTAAAACTGAATTAAATTACCTAGGCTGACACTAAAACCAATTGAAATCCCATACTAAAACCCTAGCTACTTTATTTAAAATTTACGTAAAAAACCCGAGCTCTAGGCCAGGCCGGCTTGATTGAAGAGATGAGTCTTCAGTTCTCTTCTGAAGGTGCGGAGATCACGACACATCCGGAGTTCCGGGGGGAGCTCGTTCCACATCGTCGGTGCCCCCACAGAAAAGGCTCTCCCCCTGGGTGCCACCAGCCGGCATTGCTTAGCCGATGGCACCCTGAGGATGGCTAGGGAATTCTGGGAGTTGAAGTCCACTTATCTTAAAATTGCTAAAGTTGAGAAACACTGCTCTGTCCCTTCCTCAGCAAAATAATTTGAGGAACTGTGATGAGATCAATTCAGGAAAGAATTCAATACTCAGCTATCACTAGTTCTGAAATAAATTCCCCTTGTTTTATCCCATTTCTGTTTCCTTCCTGTATTTCATTTATGTACCAACAGAATTCTCTTCTGCTAAGACTTATGGATGGTAAGATACTTGAGACAAGTGCCTTTAAAGCAATATATAAATTCATTAATAACATACAGGGCAGATAAATCTTACACAGCCGCATCAACAGCATGCATTTTTAATCATTCCATTTCCACCTGGTCATTGCTGCTAGGAACTCCTGATGGAATATACACAGGATTTGCTCTCCCCTTCTTCCCACACCTATTGTAACAATTCTGTGAGGTAGATCAATAGGAGAGATTGATTGCCTCGAATATAGAATAACAAGAGTTGGAAGGGACCCTGGAGGCCTTCTAGTCTACTCCCTGCTCAAGTAGGAGACCCTTATCCCATTCCAGACAAGTGGCTGTTCAGTCTCTTCTTAAAATTGGGTATGTCTAGTTTAATGAAGAGAAGGACGAGGGGGGACGGGATAACAGTCTTCCAATATCTCAGGGGCTGCCACAAAGAAGAGGGAGTCAAGCTATTCTCCAAAGCGCCTGAAGGCAGGACAAGAAGCAACCTGGCACTAAGGAGAAACTTCCTGACAGAACAATTAACCAGTGGAACTACCTGCCTCCAGAAGCGGTGAATCCTCCAACACTGGAAGTTTTTAAGAAGAGACTGGACAGCCATTTGTCTGAAATGGTATAGAGTTTCCTGCCTGAGCAGGAGGTTGGACTAGATGTCCTCCAAGGTCCCTTCCAACTTAATAATAATAATAATAATAATAATAATAATCCAGTATTGGAGCAACCATGACTTCTGGAGGCAAGCTGTTCCACTGATTAATTGTTCTAACTGTCAGGAAATTTCTCCTTATTTCTAGGTTGCTTCTCTCCTTGGTCAGTTTCCATTCATTGTTTCTTGTTCTGCCTTCAGATGCTTTGGAGAATAGCTTGATCCCCTCTCAATCCAATTTATTCTTATATTAGTTCTTACATTTGCTGATTGCCTTTCAGATTCTCTTTGCGGAGTTAAAAACTCCATCATTTTTTTTGAATTCATAAACTGCAAATACCTGCTCAGTTCCCCGTCCCTACCCTATTTTTGGTCAAGCTGTAGGAATTTGAGCAACTGGCAGAGATAAAGTATATAATGGTATTAGGAAGCTCAGCTCTATAAGTAATTAAATTGCTTTTAAGCCGTGGGCCCTTGCAGAGAACACCAACGTAGAAGCTGCAGCAGGATACATTTTTTAAAAATTGCATGTAAAAATCTAATTATGGCATGAAAGATATGCTCATTCAGATCATTTCATTTTCCCAAACAAATGGGTGTTTCCTTTAAGCAGCTGCAATCTAAATTGAGACCCTACTACTGAATCAAAACATGCACAGGTAGAGAATTTGAGGGCATGGAACAACAGTAACAAAATTCTCATTAGCTTACCTAAAAATGGAATCCAAAGGGGTCTTTTCCAAAACTGCTTAATTTTGAAGTCAATAATTATTGTTCATCAATAAAAGAAGATAACTATACAAAAATTATTGAAACAAAAAAAGCTGGACTTGGAAAGATGGAAGAATCTGCAATTGTCAATATTAGGAAGAATTGCTACAGTAAAAATGAATGTACTGCCAAAGATTTTATTTTTATTTCAAACAATAGTAGTAACTGTGAGAGGGATCTCGGAGTCCTAATGGACAATCGTTTAAATATGAGCCAGCAGTGTGCTGCAGCTGCCCAAAAAGGCCAACACAGTGCTAGGCTGCATTAACAGAGGGAGAGAATCAAGATCACGTGAAGTATTAATACCATTTTACAAGGCCTTGGTAAGGCCACACTTGGAATACTGCATCCAGTTTTGGTCACCACGATGTAAAAAAGATGTTGAGACTCTAGAAAGAGGGCAGAGAAGAGCAACAAAGATGATCAGGGGACTGGAGGCTAAAACATACAAGCAACGGTTGCTGGAATTGGGTATTTCTAGTTTAACGAAGAGAAGGACGAGGAGGGACATGATAGCAGTCTTCCAATATCTCAGGGGCTGCCACAAAGAAGAGGGAGTCAAGCTATTCTCCAAAGTGCCTGAAGGCAGAACAAGAAGCAACGGATGGAAACTAACCAAGGAGAGAAGCAACCTAGAACTAAGGAGAAACTTCCTGACAGTTAGAACAATTAGCCAGTAGAACAACCTGCCTCCAGAAGCGGTGAATGCTCCAACACTGGAAGTTTTTAAGAAGAAACTGGACAGCCATTTGTCTGAAATGGTATAGGAATTATTCCAAGGTCCCATCCAACATCATCATCATCATCATTACTATTATTATTATTATTTCCGATAAAACTTGAGAAAAAATTCTTTCAAGATTTAAATTCATTAATTTTGAATTTAAGTCTCTTGAGAGCATATGGATGCTGTCTCCATATCTGTGCACGTCCACCCGGAAAGGAAAGGGAGGTTTTGCTTTCTGCCTTAAAGTATTACAGCTAATTCTCAATCAGTGATCTTCCAAAATTACAACAGCACTGAAAAAACAGACTTATAACAATTTTTCACACTTATGACCCTTGTAGCATTCCCCAGGGTCACATGATCAAAATTCAGGGCAACTGGTTTGTACTTATGACGGTTGTGGTGTCCCGGGGTCATGTGATCCCCTTTTGCGACAAGCAAAAAGTCAAGGGGGGAAGCCCGATTCACCGATCTTTGCTTATCTTCTGATGCCAAGTGGAAACCCTTGGAAGGGAGCCCTGTTGGCTCTCACTTAACAATTGCGGTGATGCCCTTAACAACCATGTCAAGAAAGGTGGGAAAAATGGGGCAAAACACCACCGTCTTGTTTAGCCATGAAAATTCTGGTCCCCATTGTGGTTGTAGGTTGAGGATTACTTGTATTCTGGTTTGGGTTTTGGGATGGTGGGGTCAACCTCTGGAGGCCCACAAGCCATTTGTCTGAAATGGGAGAGGGTTTCCTACCTGAGAAGGGGGTTGGACTAAAGACCTCCATGGTGCCTTTCAACTCATTTATTCTGTTATTCTATTATCTAATACGGGGTCCTCAACCGTGGCCACTTTAAGACTGGTAGAACACCAGTCTTAAAGTGGCCACGGTTGAGGACCCCCGATCTAATAGATAGGCCAAGTTTCCCAAGCATCCATTGGGTGAGGCACACTTGGTCTCTGTGCGTTGCAAAGACAAGGTCTCTTTCATACTTTCCTTCAAGAAAAGGTTAGCACTTGAGTGTGAAAAGCATAAAATATCCCCATTTCTCCCTATAGGAAAACTGTCCTGCTCTTTAGGAAGAGGCACAGAAACGTGGGTAGATTTGTAAGAGGTGGGCCATTGTGAGGATGTTGTGTCACTGCACAGGTGCGTTAACCCTTGACTAACCGTCAAAAGGCCAAGACAGGCAGTGGGGAAGCCCAAACTGAGGGCAATAACACAAGCCTGTAGCAGTCTCTTTTAGAACATCATATCGTAGGGCTGGAAGGGACCTTGGGGGTCATCTAGTCCAACCCCCTGCTCAGGCAGGGAAGCCTATACCATTTCAGACAAATGGCTGTCCAGTCTTTTCTTAAAAACTTCCAGTGTTGGAGAGTTCACAGCTTCTGGAGGCAGGTTGTTCCACTGCTTCATTGTTCTCACTGTCAGGATGTTTCTCCTTGGTTCTAGGTTGCTTCTCTCTTTAATGAGCTTCCATCTGTTACTTCTTGTCCTGTCCTCAGGTGCTTTGAAAAATAAGTTAACCTCCTTTTCTCTAGGACGCTAGCTGAGGAATTCTGGGAGTTGAAGTCCACAAGTCATAAAAGGGCCATGTTTGAAGACCCCTTCCCTATACCATTCCAGACAAATGACTGTCTAGTCTCTTCTTAAAAATCTCCAGTGATGGAGCATCCACAGCTTCTGGAGAAAAGCCGTTCCACTGATTAACTCTTCTCGCTGACATGAAATTTTTCCTTAGTTCTAGGTTGCTTCTCTCTTTACTTCTTGTCCTGTTCTCAGCTGCTTTGGAGAACAGATTGACCCCCTCTTCTTTGTGACCACCTCTCAAGTACTGGGAGACAGTTATCATGTCACCCCTAATCCTCCTCTTTGATAGGCAGACATACTTAGCTCCCTCCACCATTCATGATTAACCAGTGGAACAACCTGCCTCCAGAAGCGGTGAATGCTCCAACACTGGAAGTTTTTAAGAAGAGACTGGACAGCCATTTGTCCGAAATGGTACAGGGTTTCCTGCCTGAGCAGGGGGTTGGACTAGATGACCTCCAAGGTCCCTTCCAACTTTATTAATTTTTTATTATTTTATTATTATTATTATCATTATTATTATTATCATCATCATTATTATTTAGCCTCCAGAGCTGTTACATCATCTTTGTTGCTCTTCTCTGCACATTTACTAGGACCTCCATGTCTTTTTTTTTTTTTTTTTTGGTACGGTGGTGACCAACACTTTGCAGCCAAAGACTTTTTTCCTAAGTTTACTTCCCCTCGTAGAAGGACGAGTCAAAAAGCTCAGCTTAGATTTCAAATACTTACTTTATTTGCAACTGCCAGAGGATAGAGGGATGTCCCCCCCCCAACAGGAACAAAGTGCATAAAAATTGAAAAGGGGGTAGAATTCATTCTTGGCTTCGGTATCCGAGGACTCCCAAGAGCGAAAACACATATCAACAATTGTTTTCTTCCAGAAGAGACAGACAGGGCCAAAATAAGTCCTTTCTCCAGACGATCTGTGGAGAAACATCCTGTTTGCACACTTACGCCCAGGTACCTTATGTGTCCCTGATAAATCTAAAAACCCAGTTTTTGGGGTGACGTGTTTCCAACTCCTCTGTGGGGAAGGAATTCCTTGTCAGGCTGATTCCCTCCAGAAGCACCGAGAAAGGGAACAAATTTAAGGAACCAGGTACATTTTCAATCCCGTTCAGGGAGACCGGAGAGAAACGGGAAGTTGCTCCTTCTCAATGTCGCCCGGCCAGCTCGGCCGGGTCTAAGTTCGAATGTAGAGAGGATCAGGAGAAAGATGATCTTGCAGAATCAGTTGAAAAAGTAGACTGATCGCTTCACCATTTCTAGTTTGAAGTCACCTGATGGGGAGAAAAGGAGAGACTGAGAAAAAGTGAAGAAGGAATACAGGTTGGGAAAATCTAAGCCAGCGGTTCTCAACCTGTGGGTCACGACCCCATTTGGGGTCGAACGACCATTTCATGGGGGTTGCCAAACATTGCAGTCCGCCATTTTTTTATTTTTTTTTTGATCGGACATTTTTTTAAAAAAAATTTTTGGGCCCGCCATTTTTTTCCCCTTTGCGATGCGGGCCGTCGCGCCGCGAATGCGCGATGCAGGCCCACCATTTTTTTTGGTCGGCCATTTTTTTGGATCCGCCATTTTTTCACCCTTTGCGATGCGGGCCGTCGCGCCGCGCATGCGCGATGCGGGTCAGGGTCGAGCCCCGGAAAAGGTTGAGAACCGCTGATCTAAGCCAACAAGAGCCCTGGTGATGCAGTCTCAGCTCTGAGTCCAACAGGGACAAATACGGTATATATATATATGAATGAAAGTGACAGATTCTGGCAGTGAGCCACGGATTCTCTCTGCAGGTGGGTACATGTCTGCCAACGGAAGTACCACTGGGACCCCACAGGATAAGCTTAGGAGGACACCAATATTGTCTTTCAAACAACAAGGCCCCCGTGGCTTGCTTTAATGCCACAGACTGGACTGGGTGAGATGGTATTCGGAACGTCCTGAGAAGCAATTTCCTTGCCAAAAGCAGGTTTGCAGTGAATGCAAACAAGCGATAAGAGCAGCATGGCGTGGCCGGTTGATAAAACCGGTAACTCATATGGCATCAGGCCCAAACTGAAGGAGTCTGGTGCCCAGGTGAACTCAGATGCTTTTCTGAGATTAACTGCAACACAAGCGAAGAGTTGCGTTAACGTTTTGGGGCACCGTTTCTCCTTCTAAAGGAGAACTATTGGGATAAGAGTTTTATTCTGGAGATTCTTAAAATAAATACGAAAATGGAGCCAGAGTTATTTTTCTTAAGATTTGATGGGCAAAGAGCCTGAAAGAAAGTTTAGAACTGTTACTATAAATGAGAGCCAGTTGGGCCTAGTGGTTAAGATGATGGCCTAGAAACCAGGAGATGGGGGAGTTTGAGTCCCATCCTAGGCATGAAAGCTGGCTGGGTGACTTTGGGCCAATCAGCAGGAGACTGTGAGTTCTAATCCTGCTCTAGACATGAAAACTGGCTGGGTGACTTTGGGCCAATCACCGGGAGATGGTGAGTTCGAGTCCCACCTTAGGCATGAAAGCTGACTGGGTGACTTTGGGCTCAAAGGGTTGTTGTAGAGAAATGAGGAAGAGGAAGGAAGAAGGAATATTAGGTATGTTCGGGGTCTTAAGTTATTTGTAAAAATCAATAAAGGTAATATATCTATGTCAGGGGTAGGCAACCTTGGCCCTTTTATGACTCGTGGACTTCAACTCCCAGAATTCCTGAGCCAGCCATGCTGAGGGGAAAGGGAGAGGTTTCCAAGCTGAGCCACGCTGGCTCAGGAATTCTGGGAGTTTGTTTATTTATTTATTTATTTATTTATTTATTTATTTATTTATTTATTTATTAATTAATTAATTAAATTTCTATGCCGCCCTATTCCGGGAACTCAGGGCGGCTCACAGCATAAATAGAAATCCAATATTAAGAAACTACATAATACATATATAAAAAATACATATATATATAAAAGAGAACCCCTAAATTAAGAAACCATACATTCAGCAAACGTGCACACAAACATACACTGGCTAGGGGCAAGATGTCAAGCGCCCCAGGCCTGTCGGCAGAGATGTGTCTTAAGGAGTTTGCAAAAGGCGGAGAGGGTGGGGGCGATACGGATCTCCGGGGGGGGAGTTGGTTCCAGAGGGCCGGGGCCGCAACAGAGAAGGCCCTTCCCCTAGGCCCCGCCAGGCGACACTGTCTGGCTGACAGGACCTGGAGAAGGCCGACTCTGTGGGCCCCAACCGGTCACTGGGTTTCGTGAGGCAGCAGACGGTCCCGTAAGTTGAAGTCCATGAGTCATAAAAGGGCCAAGGTTGCCTACCCCTGGGGTAGGCAGTGTTACTATATAAAAAGGGGAGCAAACCCCTTTTCCTTCTAGCACTGATGATGTAACCTGGTTTGGTCATGAAATATCCACAAGAAGACAACCAAGCTCAGAGAGCACTTTCCAGATCAAATTAGCTGGGCAGATACTGTGAGAGACAGAAAGTCCCTCAGGTAACCAGTGTCCCCTTGGTCATGTGATCAAAATTTGGGCACCTGGCAACTGGCCTGTATCTATGCTGGCTACAATGCCTTGGGTCATGTGATCGCCACTTGCAAACTTCCCAGATGGATTCGCTTAACACCACTGCGCTGATTCGCTCAGCCATCGTGGCAAAATAAGTGGTAAAATTGTGACTGCCCTTTGCAACCAACCCAGCTGGCTTCTAAGACGAGCACAGTCAATAGGGGAAGCTGAACTAGCTTAATGGCTATGTGATTCACTTAACAACCGCAGTGATTCGCTTTCACATCCATGGCAAAAAAAAAAAAAAGAGGTGTGACGCATTGCAAGAAAACCACCAAGCTCAGAGAGTACGATGGACCCCACAGTGTTAGCCTGACTACCATTCTAAAGATAACAACAACAACAACAACAATAAAGTTGGAAAGGACCTTGGAAATCATCTAATCCAGTGTTTCTCAACCTTGACAATTTTAAGGCATGTGGACTTCAACTCCCAGAATTCCACAGCCAGCAATGCTGGCTGTGGAATTCTGGGAGTTGAAGTCCACATGCCTTAAAATTGTTAAGGTTGAGAAACACTGCTCTAATCCCACCCCCTGCTCAGGCAGGAAACCCTATACCAGGGCTAGGCAACCTTGGCTCTTTTATAACTCGTAGACTTCAACTCCCAGAATTCCTAAGCCAGTCGTGCTGAGGGGACAGGGAGAGGCTTCCAAGTTGAGCCATGCTGGCTCAGGAATTCTGGGAATTGGAAGTCCACGAGTCATAAAAGAGCCAAGGTTACTTAGCCCTGCCCTACACCATTTCAGACAAATGGCTGTCCAGTCTCTTCTTTAAAAACTTCCAGTGTTGGAGCATTCACCACTTCTGGAGGCAGGTTGTTCCACCGGTTAATTGTTCTGTCAGAAAATTTCCCCTTAGTTCTAAGTTGCTTCTCTCCTTGATTAGTTTCCATCCATTGCTTCTTGTCCTGCCTTCGGGTGGTTTGGAGAATAGCTTGACTCCCTCTTCTTTGTGGCAGCCCCTGAGATACTGGAACACTGCTATCCTGTCACTCCTTGTCTCTCTTTTCATTAAACTAGCAACCGTTCTTCATATGTTTTAGCCTCCAGTCCCCTAATCATCTTTGTTGCTCTTCTCTGCACTCTTTCTAGAGTCTCAATATCTTTTTTACATCGTGGTGACCAAAACTGGATACAGCATTCCAAGTGTGAACCTCACCAAGGCATTGTAGAGTGGTTATTTACACTTCACCTGATCTTGAATCTATCCCTCTGTTCATGCAGCCTAGCACTGTGTTGGATTTATAATACGGTCAGCCCTCCTACGTAAGGAAACAGGAAACGCAGCCAAATGAGCTGCTACTACTACTTTATGGTAAAGCTACATTAGCAGAACCTTTTAAGTCTGATATTACAAACCTCCCTCCTTTTTTACAGACTGAGAAGTTGGGAAGATTCCTTTCTAAAGTCTCTTTCTCTGCCCATTATATAGCTGCGGGCTGTGCCCTCCCTTATCTGAATATTCTCCATGCAGCCTCATGCCCTCTACCCACCCAAGGTCACTCCCCCACGCTAGTACGAACACAACACAGCAGAAATTAGATGGGTGAGCTGAAGTCTGGGGCTGCATGAAATAATTGAGTGCTGCTGGGATCGCACTAATCACACAGCCAGACGTGAGTCTCTGTTACCAATAAACAAAGCAGGACCACAGTGGTAGAAAGGGCCAAGCAGATAAGGGTTATGAAACTTCTACCTCAGGATCTTTGGTTAGGGACTATAAAAGATTGCACTATTACTGAGATGAAGTTAATTCAGAAGCGTGAATGAACAATATGTGATAGACTAGATATAGTAGATAAACCATATACAAGATTTACCTCAGGTTATTAAACTTTTACCTCAGGATTTTTGGTTAGGGATCATAAAAGATTGTACTAATATTGAGATGAATAATATGTGATAGACTAGAAACTGTGGATAGACTATAGAAAAGAGAAACACCAATCAAACAAATTGTAACAGGCGTTTAGTTGAGGCTTGATGTGAGGAGTGAAAAATGTTTACCAAACCAGATAAAGATCAATACTTACTGATGTATATCAGGTGCTATGATGATTGATGCATACTATGATTTTATGTTCAATGCTGATTGTATGAATATAGATAGACCATATACAAGAGCTGTATTTTCAGGCCTTATGAGGACAGCTTATTAATATGAGCCAAGATTTAATGTTGATTGCTTTAATATTGGAAAAGCGTACTGAATTTCTACCTCAGGATACTGAATTTCTACCTCAGGATCTTTTGTTAGGGAACATAAAAGATTGCACTACTACTGAGACGAATTTACTTCTAAAGCTCGAATGAACAATAGGTGATAGACTAGAAACAGTAGATAGACCATATATAAGAGAAACACCAATCAAATAAAATGTATCAGGCGTATAGTTGAGGCTTGACGTGAGGAGTGAGGAATGTTTACTAAACCAGACGTTTACAAAGACTGATCCTTAGAGTTGTATTGCAGGTTATATGATGATTGCTTTTTAATATGATCTTATGTTTAATGTTGATGGTTTTAATAAAATAATTTTTTTACAAAAAAAAAAAAAGTGCTCAAGATGGTCAGAAGAAATGGTGATGCCCCCTGTCAGCCTGCAGGAGGATTTTTCTCCCAAAACATCAGTACTTACAGGGTGGAAAGAAGGCATTTCGGACCCACCGTTCTAAAACCTGATTCCAAGGTGGATTCTGATTTGGTTATACCAGGAAAAGCATATCTGGATTAAGGTGGTGGCTGTCTCAGGAATTGACCCTGGATTGCTGCCAACCTTGGTGTGTTACTGCACACGATCAGTAGCTTAATTCCTCCAAGGGACCCAGTGAAGAAATTCAAAAATTGAGTGCTTGGCAATCAACATGTATTTATGATGGTTGCAGCGCCCCAGGGTTAGGTGATCGCTCTTTGTGACATTCCCAGCCAGTTTCCAACAATCAAAATCAATGGGAAAAGCCAGATCCGCTTAACGACTTCAGGACCTATTTAACAACTTTTCAATTGCTTTAATGGTTTTAGTGCTTTAATCGTTTACCTATTTGTCTTTTTATAATCTGCAGGCCACCTGGAATCGCCTGATAGGGCAGATGGGTGGCACAGAAAGTGAATAAGTGGATCACTGGCCTGCTTTACTGTGGCAGAAAAGGTTGTAAAATGGAGCACGACTCGCTTAACGACGGCAAAGTCAATGGGGGAAGTCAGATTCGCTTAACAGCCATGTGTTTCACTTAACAACTGCCTCGCTTAGCAGTGGAAATTCTGGTCCCAATTGTGAGCGCAAGGTGAGGGCTACCTGGATCCAATTGCCATGAAAATGTTGACCACTGCTGAATAAAAGTTTCCAGGTTGAACTGTGGGGTCCTTCCTCCGAGCTTGGTAACGTCATTACTCTTAGCACTGATGATGTTACTTAGTTGGGTAATGAAACGTCTGCAAGGAAACAACCAAGCTCACAGAGCACCCAGGACCCCACAGTTTATTTATTTAATTTATATGCTGCCCCTCTCACAAGACTCCTCCTCTCCCTTCTAGCACTGATGATGTTACCTAGTTGGGTAATGGAAGGTCTGCAAGGAAACAACCAAGCTGAGAGAGCGCCAAGGACGCCTTATTTTAGTGGTGGCGAACCTATGGCAGGGGTGCCAGAGGCGGCACTCAGAGCCCTCTCTGTGGGCACATGTGCCGTCGCCCCAGTCCTAGGCCTTCAGCTGGGTTTTATAAAACCTTTTCGCTTTAGGCCTCCGCTGCTGTGTGCAAAAAAAAAAAAAAAAAAGTTCAGTCAATCAATTTCAACTTCTCGCGGGGAAAAAAAAGATCTCGCAAAGTTGGAATTGATTGAACTTTTTAGTCCCACCCAGTCTGCCGTTACCACCGCAGCCACGCCCACCCAATGGGCCACACCCACCCAATGGGCCACACCCACCTGGCACTCGACGATGCATAAGTGGGTTTTGGGTTGCAGTTTGGGCACTCGGTCTCTAAAAGGTTCGCCATCACTGCCTTATTTCAACCCTGAGCCACAAATATTGTCTTCAAGTGGTAAAGTTTTCATCTTTAAAACAACTAAGCAGGCACACCCGGTCTCACCAATCAAGGGGCTTTTTATTCTTACCTTTCTTGGGAATATTAGCCAGTAAAGCTTTCAGCTCCTGTACCCTGGCCTGGACAGCTTTCTGGCCCTTCTTTTTATCGCTTTCACACGTTCTTTGGGAGAGAAAAGGAGTAAGTCAACCACAGAGGATCTCAATGCCAGTTTCCCCCCAACCTCATGGATGCAATCAGTTTTCATCGAACCTGGAAACCTGCAGTTTTAGCCCAACAGCTGCCGTCAAAACTTCACCAAACGGGGCCGTTTGACCGCAGGACAGGGTAACACCCGTAAAGGAGGCGGCCTTGCCAAGAACCCGGAGTGCGTTCACGTGACTGCCAGGGTGAGGTGAGGGGCCCGGCTGTCATACCGTCAGAACTACAGAACTCCATTATTACAGGTTAAGTTGCAACTTTGAATGGTCGTTAAGCAATCGGTCGTAAGTCGAGGACGATCTCTAAATGTTTATAAAAACTGCAGAGGGGGCAAGCATCATCTTTTTTAAAAAAAAAAGAGTTACTTTTCTTCTTTTACAGGCAGTGATGCTTCCAAACCAGACGGAGATGCCGCATGATAGTTATAGGTCAGGGGTGTCAAACTTCACTACTATACAAATTTCACTGAGGACCACATCAGCATTGCGGTTGCCCTTGGGGGGGCCGGGCGGGTATGGCCAGGGTGGGCGTGGATGGAGTGGGTGTGGCCTACTGGGTGGGCGTGGCCAGCTCCACATCGTTCGCGTCAAGGGTGCCTGTGGGGGCCTGGGCAGGAGTGGGACAGATCTGAGGGTCTCTGGCAGAAGGGGGGGGACCAGAGCAAGTGCCAAGGCATGGTGCATTTCTTCATTCCTCACAAAGGGTGACACCTCCCCAGCATGCACCCAGGTACTTTGGTCACCTAATGAGAAGGGAGGACTCACTGGAGAAGAGCCTGATGCTGGGAAAGATGGAGGGCAAGAGAAGAAGGGGACGACAGAGAACGAGGTGTCTGGATGGGGTCACTGAAGCAGGAGGTGTGAGCTTAAATGGACTCCAGAAGATGGTAGAGGACAGGAAGGCCTGGAGGAACGTTGTCCATGGGGTCGCGATGGCTCGGACACGACTTCGCAACTAACAACAACAAGGAACTACCAAGGACCTACTACTAAGGAACTAGTAGAAGGGGAAGGGATGGAGATGGAAGAAAGGAAGATTGAAGGGGAAAGGAAGGAGATGGAGAAGGAAGGAGATTGAAGGGGGAAGGAAGGAAGGAAGGAGAGAGATTGAAGGGGAAGGGGTGGAGATGGATGGAAGGAAGGAAGATTGAAGGGGACAGGAAGGAGATGGAGAAGGAAGGAGATTGAAGCGGAAAGGAAGGAAGGAAGGAAGGAAGGAAGGAAGGAAGGAAGGAAGGAAGGAAGGAAGGAAGGAGAAAGAGATTGAAGGGAAGGGATGGAGATGGAGATGGAAGGAAGGAAGATTGAAGGGGAAAGGAAGGAGATGGAGAAGGAAGGAGATTGAAGGGGGAAGGAAGGAAGGAAGAAGAGAGAGACTGAAGGGGAAGGGATGGAGATGGAAGGAAGGAAGATTGAAGGGGAAAGGAAGGAGATGGAGAAGGAGATTGAAGGGGAAAGGAAGGAAGG
Organism: Bothrops alternatus; assembly: GCA_034064705.1. Taxonomy (NCBI): domain Eukaryota; kingdom Metazoa; phylum Chordata; class Lepidosauria; order Squamata; family Viperidae; genus Bothrops; species Bothrops alternatus. The sequence goes on from JARGCV010000305.1 coordinate 1,153,021, forward strand.
AGAAAGAGATTGAAGGGGAAGGGATGGAGATGGATGGAAGGAAGATTGAAGGGGAAAGGAAGGAGATGGAGAAGGAAGGAGATTGAAGGGGGAAGGAAGGAAGGAGGGAGAGAGAGACTGAAGGGGAAGGGATGGAGATGGAAGGAAGGAAGGAAGATTGAAGGGGAAAGGAAGGAGATGGAAAAGGAAGGAGATTGAAGGGGAAAGGAAGGAAGGAGAGAGAGATTGAAGGGGAAGGGATGGAGATGGATGGAAGGAAGGAAGATTGAAGGGGAAAGGAAGGAGATGGAGAAGGAGATTGAAGGAGGAAGGAAGGAAGGAAGGAAGGAAGGAAGGAAGGAAGGAAGGAAGGAAGGAAGGAAGGAAGGAAGGAAGGAAGGAGAGAGATTGAAGGGGAAGGGATGGAGATGGAAGGAAGGAAGGAAGATTGAAGGGGAAAGGAAGGAGATGGAGAAGGAAGGAGATTGAAGGGGAAAAGAAGGAAGGAGAGAGATTGAAGGGGAAGGGATGGAGATGGAAGGAAGGAAGGAAGATTGAAGGGGAAAGGAAGGAGATGGAGAAGGAAGGAGATTGAAGGGGAAAGGAAGGAACGAAGGAAGGAAGGAGAAAGAGATTGAAGGGGAAGGGATGGAGATGGAAGGAAGGAAGATTGAAGGGGAAAGGAAGGAGATTGAAGAGGAAAGGAAGGAAGGAGAGAGAGATTGAAGGGGAAGGGATGGAGGTGGAAGGAAGGAAGGAAGATTGAAGGGGAAAGGAAGGAGATGGAGAAGGAAGGAGATTGAAGGGGAAAGGAAGGAGGGAAGGAAGGAGAGATTGAAGGAAGGAAGGAAGGAAGGAAGGAAGATTGAAGGGGAAAGGAAGGAGATTGAAGGGGAAAGGAAGGAGATTGAAGGGGAAAGGAAGGAGATTGAAGGGGAAAGGAAGAAAGGAGAGAGAGATTGAAGGAAAGGGATGGAGATGGAAGGAAGGAAGGAAGATTGAAGGGGAAAGGAAGGAGATGGAGAAGGAGATTGAAGGGGGAAGGAAGGACAGAGAGATTGAAGGGGAAAGGAAGGAGATGGAGAAGGAAGGAGGTTGAAGGGGAAAGGAAGGAAGGAAGGAAGGAAGGAAGGAAGGAAGGAAGGAAGGAAGGAGAGATTGAAGGGGAAGGGAAGGAGATGGATGGATGGATGGAAGGAAGGAAGGAAGGATTGATCGATCTTTGGAGTCATGTTTTCCCAGATGGTGATGAACTGCAACTCCCAGCATTCCCCACTCTTCCACAGTGCTTTTTAGGGCTGCTAGGGATGGTAGTCTGGCGGAGAGCCTGGCGGAGAGCCAAGCGGCGGCACCTCCGGGGCCTCGCACCTGCCAACCTGGAGCCCCCCATCCTCATCCTGGCACCACTTGCTCTCTCCCAGCCGCCCCCCCCCGGACCTGCCCGCCCCTCCAGCCTCCTGAGCGCCATCGCAGCGGCAGGATCGAAGGAGCCCCTTTCCATGCCACACAGCCCTTCACCGCCACGACCCTTCCCCGACTTGTCGCATGCGAGAGGCGCGGCCGAAGCGCCAGCTCCCGCTCGGAAGGCACCGCTTCTCTCCTCCTGGCCCGGCCGGCTGACCTCTGACACACATGTGGGCATCGCCACTGCCTCACCATCTTCTCCGCTGTCTTGCCACTTCTGAGGCCCGGAGCCCGGTGAGTCGGGAAGGAGCTGCTCCTGCCCGCCAGCCCCAGGGCCGCGCCCGGTGCCAGAGGGCCAAGGCGGCCTCCAACGGTGAGGGAGGAGGGCTGGGCGGCGTGGGGGAGGCTCCAGTGCGGCGAGGTGTGGCTGGGGGCGGAGGGCGGCCGGGCAACCAGGAGGCATGGGGACCGGCTCGGCGCCGCAGCTCAGCCTAATCAGCAGCAGCGGCAGAGTAGCCCAGCGGCAGCGCCAGCAGCAGCCCTGACCCGGCTCGGCCGCCCACGCAGCTGAACCGGCCCGGGGCGGCGTCGGAGGCATGTGCGATGGCGCTGTGGCGGCAGGAGCAGGCGGTCGGAGAAGGGCACCCTGGAGGCGGAGGAGCCGACGGAGGAGGGTGGTGGCGGCGGCCGGATAGAAGAGCGGTGTCTCAGTTCCTAAGACCATCAGAAATATGTTTTTTCCGATGGTCTTAGGCGACCCCTGTAAAAGTGTCATTCTACCCCCAAAAGGGTCGCGACCCACAGGTTGAGAACCGCTGCTCTAAGCGGTTTACAGAGTCAGCATGTTGCCCCCCCCCAACAATCTGGGTCCACATTTCATGGACCTCGGGAGGACAGAAGGCTGAGTCAACCTTGAGCTGGTGAGACTAGAATTGCCGAACTGCTGGCAGCCGGCAGTCAGCAAAAATAGCTTGCAGTACTGATTCTAACCACTGTCTCATAAAGTCCCTTTTTTGAGGTGGTTTCTGAACAGGGAAAAGTCAGAATCCCAGTCAGCAGCATTTCACATGGCCATCTTTTATAATAACAATAACAGTAACAGTAACAGTAGTAGTAGTAAAGTTGGAAGGGACTTTGGAGGTCATTTAGTCCAACCCCCTGCTCAGGCAGGAAACCCTATACCAGGGGTAGGCAACCTTGGCTCTTTTATAGCTCGTGGACTTCAACTCCCAGAATTCCTGAGCCAGCATGGCTCAGCTTGGAAACCTCTCCCTTTCCCCTCAGCATGGCTGGCTCAGGAATTCTGGGAGTTGAAGTCCACGAGTCATAAAAGAGTCAAGGTTACCTGCCCCTGGACTAGGCCTAGACTGCTTTATGACTCGTGGACTTCAACTCCCAGAATTCCTGAGCCAGCCATGCTGAGGGGAAAGGGAGAGGTTTCCAAGCTGAGCCATGCTGGCTCAGGAATTCTGGGAGTTAGTCCACCAGTCATAAAAGGGCCAAGGTTGCCTACTCCTGCCCTATACCATTACAGACAAATGGCTGTCCAGTCTCTTCTTAAAAACTTCCAGTGTTGGAGCATTCACCGCTTCTGGAGGCAGGTTGTTCTACTGGTTAATAGTTCCGCTGATTAATTTTGCTTCAGAGGTTACCTGGAAAGATGCCTTTGATGGCACCAAAAGAGAAAGTAAATACCCCAAAGGTCCAAACAAACTTACGTGGTATCGGAACAGTATTTCTGCAACATGAAGTTTGAAAGGTCCTCCAAAATGGGTTGGCTGTGTAGGGCTACAAACTGTTCACGGCATATCTAGGAGTGAGAAAATAAAACACTTAAAACATTCGGGTTCCTCCTGAAACATCTAGAAAAACCACAGAGTACAGAGCAGACCTCAACTTACAATCATTTGTTCAGTGACCATTTGAAGTTACAACGGCACTGAAAAAAAAGTGACTTATGACCGCTTTTCAAACTTTCGACCGTTGCAGCATCCCCCATGGTCATGTGTTCAAAATTTTATGATGGGCGCTGCATCCCGGTGGGGTCACATGATCTCCATCTGCAACCTTCCCAGCCAACTTCCCAGGGAGTCAAGCCATTCTCCAAGGTGCCTGAAGGCAGGACAAGAAGCAATGGATGGGAACTAATCAAGGAGAGAAGCAGCCTGGAACTAAGGAGGAATTTCCTGACAGTGAGAACAATTAACCAGTGGAATAACCTGCCTCCAGAAGCGGTGAATGCTCCAACACTGGAAGTTTTTAAGAAGAGACTGGACAGCCATTTGTCTGAAATGGTATAGGGTTTCCTGCCTGAGCAGGGGGTTGGACTAGATCACAGGTCGGCAACCTGAGGCTCCGGAGCCGCATGCGGCTCTTTGAACCTTCCCCTATGGCTCCCAGCCTCCTCTGCCATTTGCAGAGAGAGACAGAGACAGAGAGAGGCACTTACACACACTCTCTCTCTCTCTCTCTCTGTGTGTAAAAAAGAATGGACTCACGGTATTCTCCTACGAGCTGAAAACCTTATTTGGGCGGACCTCCTCCCTTTGCTGCGTCTCTGCAGGAAGCAGGAGAGAGCTACGGTAGCTAGCCCAGCTATGCTGACTCAGGAATTCTGGGAGTTGAAGTCCATGAGTCATAAAAGAGCTGAGGTTGCCTACCCCTGAGCTTGTTGGAGAACAGCTTGAAGCCAGTTTGCCAGGTGAGCAGAAGATCGGAGAAAGGGAGAGAGAGAGAGAGAGAGAGAGAGAGAGAGAGAGAGAGAGAGAGAGAGAGAGAGGGAGGGAGGGAGGGAGGGAAAGAGACAGAGACAGACCCTTTTGACATCTAAAATGAAGATAACACTGCATATATCCTTTTTTACCTTTATTATAGGTGTGTGTATATATGTATGTATATGTGTGTATATATATGTGTGTCCATGTGTATGTATGTGTATGTATGTATGTACACACTACACACACACACAAAATAAAGGTAAAAAAGGATATATGCAGTGTTATCTTCATTTTAGATATCAAAAGGGTTTTGCAGCTCCCAGTGTTTTGTTTTTGGTGGGAAACGGGTCCAAGTGGCTCTTTCAGTGTTTTGTGTTGCCTACCCCTGGACTAGATGACCTCCAAGGTCCCTTCCAACTTTATTATTATTATTATTATTATTGATCATCGCGCAGTCAGCCAGATGTTCAGACTGGATTTGGCATTTTGTCTATCTATCGAGTCCTTACCAAGCACCTGGGATAGGCAGATGTGGATGTTTGATGGTATTACAGATATTGTCGCAGGATGGAAGCAGTTCCCACCAGTAAGGCTGTCTTTTGCAATTGACTAATGGTGAATTTGTCAATGCCAGTGGTGTTCAAGTGATGCTCCAGTTGTTTTGGGATTGCACCCAAGGCGCCTATGACTATTGGTACTACCCTTGCTTGGCTTTGCCACAGTCTTTCTATTTCTATTTGTAGTTTTTTGTATTTTGTTATCTTCTCCAGTTCTTTCTCATCTATTCTGCTGTCTCCAGGGCATCACCATCATCATTATTACTTTCAACAAGCTACGCCTAAGAGGGAAGGCCGATTTACTTAACAACAGTATGAGTCACTTAACTGCATTGATTCACTTAAAATCATGGCAAAAGTGGTGGTAAAATTGGGCATGACTCACTTAACACCACCCTGCTTAGCAACCACAATCCTGGTCTCAATTATGGTTGTTAAGTCAAGGACTGCCTGCAGAAGTGCAAGCCAGCTGCTCCACAGATTGTACACCCCGAATCTTGGCAAACCTTCAGGAGGCTGATGGGACTCGGGAAGTCTCCGATCTGAACAAGAATGGAACATTCTCAAAGGACAGTGGGGATTCCCAGAGCAGGCATAGAAATAAAATTGTAACCAATTTTTCCCCTGTAAGGAATAATGTAGTGAGTCACAAGGCAGCAAACACCAACCAGTTCTAGCTTGTGCATCGTGAACCAAGCAAACGTATGAATACTGGGACAAAAATTTTGCATCAAAATGCGTTGAGTACCAAATTCGATGAGTTTCAAAGCAAGGTACAACTGTATAAGGCCAGTGTCCTCAAACTTGGCCCTTTTATGACTTGTGGACTTCAACTCCCAGAATTCCTCAGCCAGTGTGCCTCGCTGAGGAATTCTGGGAGTTGAAGTCCACAAGTCATAAAAGGGCCAAGTTTGAAGACCCCTATCTTACATCAAGGCAGGATACAGGCAGAGGTGTATGGATGCCATTATTCTTACCTTATTCATTATGTCAACCGTTGCTGCATGTGTCCAGAAACAGTCATGCACAGAGACAAATGTTAGCCCGTCCCTGAAAAAGAAGAGAAACAGTTGAGTTTCACCCTAGAAGGCAAATTTATATATTTAGAGAACATTTTTTAAAGTGAGAAATATTTGAGGTGAAGTCAGTACTGTATCCAGAAGCAAGGTCAGTGTTTATAAATAATTTGATGTAGATACAATGGGATGAGATTTAGAACTTAATATTATTTTGACTAATTGCTTTTAGTATGTTTACATGTTTTCTTCTCCTTTTTTTTTCTTTTCATAGGATCAGTGGGATTTATTTTATGTAATGATAAACAGCAGTGACATCAATAGGTCCCTGTTTATGGTGTTGTAGAGATTTACAATTGTTTCTCAAGGTGATGGGATGACTTTAGTTTGATACAGTCTATTAACTAATCAATGAGATAATGGATTCTAAATTTTAGGAGACCTATAAAGTGCTTGTTGTTATTTTATTTTCCAGCTAATATAGCAACTATGCTGACTTATAATCATTCATTTAGTGACCATTTGAAGTTACAACAGCGCCAAAAATAGCGACTCACAAGTGGGCCACACAGTTATGATCATTACAGCATGCTCAGAGTCACATGATCAAAGTCTGGGTGCTTGGCAACCGGCCTCTATTTATGACGGTCGCACTGTCCTGGAGTGCAGAAGAGAAGAGAGAGTGTTTTGCTGAAGTTTATTGTTTACCTTTATATTAACAGATTATAGTTTGATTTATTCCTTATATATAGTAAATTTTTACATGTATAGTACCTATCTGTTCATACTGTTGTAGATGTAATTTGTATTTTTTATGTTTTTTTCTTTCTTTATGTTTCTTGAATTTATGTTACTGTAATTATCTGATGTTACTTGAAAAAATAGGTAAAAAAGAAAGAACTGAAATAATCATGAAAAAATGAAATCCAAGAATTGGTGACTTAATGCAAAAAAATATTAAACTGGAAAAACTGAAGGATAAAAAAAGAAAGAAAGAAGAGAGGCTTCTGTGAGAGAAGCAGTGAGGAGAAATTGAGGAAGAGGGGAGTCTTCTTTGAGAGAATCAGTGAGGAGAAAGAGAGAAGGAGGAGAGGCTTCTGTGACAGAAGCAGTGAGGAGAAAGAGAGAAGGAGAGGCTTCTGTGAGAGGCTGTGAGGAGAGAGGGAGAAGTGGAGAGGAGAGGCTTCTGTGAGAGAAGCACTGAGGAGAAATTTAGGGAGAAGAGGCTTCTTTGAGAGAATCAGTGAGGAGAAAGAGAGAGAGAAGAGGCTTCTGTGAGAGAAGCAATGAGGAGAAAGAGAGAGGAGAAGAGAGGATTCTGTGAGAGACGCAGTGAGGAGAGAGGGAGAAGTGGAGAGGAGAGGCTTCTGTGAGAGAAGTAGTGAGGAGAAATTGAGAGAGAAGAGGAGAGGCTTCTTTGAGAGAATCAGTGAGGAGAAATTGAGGGAATAGAGGAGAGGTTTCAGTGAGAGTAAAAGTGAAGAGAAAGAGAGAGAGAAGTGGAGAGGCTTCTCTGAGATCCCCATTTGCGACCTTCGCAGCTGCCTTCTGACAAGCAAAGTCAATGGAGGAAGCTGGATTCATTTAACAACCTGACTCTGACCAACTGCAGAGATTCTCTTAACAGCCATGGAAAAACGGGTTGTAAAAATTGAGCGCAAGTCACTTTACAACCACCTGGTTGATTCTGATCCCAACGGTGGTTGTTAAGCTGAGGGCTAGCTGTATGTTTTTTCTCATTTTTTTTTAAAAAATATGTTAGTTATTTGTTCTTTCAATGTTTTCAAATAAGCAGAAAAGACCGAGAATTAAGCAGATGAGTTGGCAACTGAATTTCCCCGAACTAGCTATTGCTAGCTGCAGACTGAGAGCACAAAGTGGACGATGATAAGCGTGGAAATCCATTATTGAAATGAATTGCTACTGAACATCCGCGAGGGGCCTTTATCAGCTTGTTTTGCCAAAGGCTGGTCACGGATATTGCATTCTTTCCTATGTTTATATGCAATGGTTATTATTAAGGCTGCTGCTTTGCTACTATTATATATACTGTATATGCAGTTAACAAGTAGGCTGGCTTGGTCACTCAGCAGAGAGACACTGGTGAAACGGGCACAGCAGCGCCTGCATTTTCTGCCTCGCATGAGAAAAGCACATCTTCCTTCCCCTGTCCTGACCACTTTCTGCAGAGGGACGACGGAGAGCATCCTGTCACACAGCATCACAGTCTGGTTTGGAAGCATCACTGCTGCGAACAAGAAGGCGGTGCAGAGAGTGGTGAGGATGGCAGAAAAGATCATTGGCAGTTTCCTCCCTTCCATCCAGGACGTGGCACATAAGCGTTGCTTGAGTAGGGTCCGCAGGATTGTCTGGGACAGGACACCTCCTCTTCACCATCTGTTTTCCTTGTTACCTTCTGGGAGGAGGGGGCTCCGTGGTATCCGAAGCAGAACTTCCAGATTCAGTCCCAGTTTTGTTCCATACAGTATTAACCTTGTGACCTCTCAAGCTTCCTCCTTCCGTTATGTATTCAAGCTGGACAGTGATTAGTATTTATATATTGCTTATATGTAAGGGTGTAGGTCAGCGGTTCTCAACCTTTTTCAGGCCGAGACCCCGACCTGCGCCGTGCATGCGCGGCGTGATGGCCCGAACCGCGCATGCGTGGCGCACACGACGCCCCGAATCACGCATGCACGGCGCGAGCGATGGCCCAAATTGCGCATGCATGGCGCGCGCAACGGCCCAAACCGCGCATGTGCGGCAGACAGCCCGAATCGCGCATGCACGGCGCGACGGCCCGAACCACGCATGCGCGGCGCGCGCGACGGCTGAGGGGAAATGGGGGAAAAAATGGCGGACTGCGGTGTTTGGCGACCCCCATGAAACGGTCGTTTGACCCCAAATGGGGTCGTGACTCACAGGTTGAGAACCGCTGGTGTAGGTCTATACATATGTTCTCTATAGTATGTTTTAAATGTGTGCTATGTATGTGCACACTTTGAGAGCAAGCAACTAAATTTCATTCTTAATGTGTGCCATTGTGCCCACAGGAAAAAATGACAATAAAGGTTATCTATCTATCTATCTATCTATCTATCTATCTATCTATCTATCTATCTATCTATCTATCTATCTATCTATCTATCTATCTATCTATCTATCTATCTATCTATCTATCATCTATCTATCTATCATCTATCTACCTACGTGCCTACCTATCTGTACAGGGCTGCTTTTCTCTCTCTCTCTCTTCAAAATCCTGCTCTTAATACAGAAAGTCCTCGACTTACGACCACAACTGAGCCCAGAATTTATGTTGCTAAGTAAGAAATTTGTTTTTGTCCCATTTTAAAGACTTTTCTTGCCACGTCTTGTTAAGTGAATCATTGCAGCTGGTAAGTTAGAAACCGGGTTGTTAAGTGAATCTGGCTTCCCCATTGACTTTGCTTGTCAGAAGGTATCAAAAGCTGATCACATGACCCTGGGACACTGCGGCTGTCATAAATAAGAAACACAGCTGTCAAGCATCCAAATATAAATCACGTCACCATGGGGATGCTGCAATGGCCGTAAGTGTGAAAAATGGTCCAAAGTCAGTTCTCTCAGTGCTCTTGTGAATTTGAACGATCACTAAATGAACTGTTGTAAGACGAGGACCACCTGTCACTGGAAGGAAAATTATGACGGGTAAGCCTCAACTTCCCTTGCTGGCTGGGAGGAGAAAGAAGCGAGGCAAGGAGGGAATTTGAACAGTGCTAAGATAATAGAGCAGGAAGTGGGCCCAGTCAGTGAGACAATAATAGAATTTGAGTGTACTCAGAGGTCATCTAGTCCCCAACCTTTTGTGCACCAGGGACCGGTTCCGTGGAGAGAGGTTTTTCCACGGACCGGAGGGTGCGTGGTTTTGTGTGTGCTGCCTGCATCCCAGGGATGGGGCTTCGCTTGTTTGTGCGGACCACTTGCTGGCATGCCGCGGCCCGGTCCCAGTCCATGGATCAGGGGTTTGGGGGTCCCCTGATCTAGTCCACCCCACAACACTCAGTGCAGAGTTTACAGGTAGTCCTCGGCTTACAACCATTCATTTAGTGACCATTCAAAGTTACCACAGCACTGAAAGAAGTGACTTGTGACTTTTTTAGTTTCCACACTAAATGACCATTACAGCATCCCCATGGTCATGTGATCAAAACTCACAGGCTGGATACTGACTATGCCTGGGTGTGTGTGGAGATGGGGGTGTATATTGGAACTTTGAATCTGGGCCATAAGTCTCATTTTTGGAGTTCATGGGGACTTCAAATGGTTGCTAAGAGACCGGTCGTAAGTCAAGGACTACCTGCATACATAAACACAGGTAGTCCTCGACTTATAATAGTTCAGTTAAGTTACAACGGCACTGAAAAATGTGATTTATGACCGTTTCTCACACTTACGATGTTTGCAGCATCCCCAGGGTCACGTGATCAAAATTCACATGATCCCCTTTTGCGACCTTCTGACAAGCAAAGTCAATGACAGCGAGGACAATCAACCAGTGGAACAGCTTGCCACCAGAAATCATGGGCACTCCATCACTGGAGATTTTTTAAGAAGAGGCTAGACCAGGGGTAGACAACCTTGGCTCTTTTATGACTCGTGGACTTCAACTCCCAGAATTCCTGAGCCAGGATGGCTCAGCTTGGAAACCTCTTCCTTCCCCTCAGTGTGGCTGGCTCAGGAATTCTGGGAGTTGAAGTCCACGCATCATAAAAGAGCCGAGGTTGCCTATCTCTAGATTAGACAGTCACTTGTCTGAGATGGTATAGGTCAGGGCTTTTCAACCTGTGGTACGCATACCACTTGTGGTACATTAATGAGTGGCAGGTGGTACGCAGCCCTGCCTAGCCAAGTGTAGTGGGGGAAGGAAAGAGCCAGCACAGCAGTGAGAGAGTCTCTGGAGCTGCAAACGCCCCAGGCTCACCCTCACCCATGAGAAAGGAGGAGGGGGGTGGTGGAGACCGGAGAGTCCACAAAAGGAGGCAGTTTGGGCAGGAGAGGGAGAGACAGAAAAAGCAGCAGCCTTGGGAGGAGGCAGAGTCAGCTGCACCGAAGTGGAAGAAGGAGGGGGAGAGGGAGGGTGGTGAGTGAGGAGATCAAGCAGGCTGGCCTCCAAGAGAAATGAAAAAAAGGCAGCAATGGCTGGAGGTGAGCCACGGAGGAGGAAAGGAGATGGAGAGTGGAAGGATTCTTATGTGCTTTTGTGACTTTGAAGTTCTGGGATTTGTGCAATGAGGGCTTTGTGTTCTTAAGGAGTGTTTGGCAATTTCTATTTGGCTGATGGCTGATGTCTCCTATTAGCTTCTATTGCTCTGCTGTTAACTGTAAGTTTTGCTGCAAGGGATTTTGAAGTATTTTTCTCCTGAATGGATTTTGCCTGTAGCATTCCTTTACTTATGAATGGAGCCATTTGGGGAGTTTGCCTTAGCCGGCAGCCAGTACTTACATTTTTTTTCTTCCTTAAGTGCCGGCTGCCCTCCTTACTTTCCTTTCTAGCCAGTAGCTAATTCTTAAAGGGGAATGTGCCCTTTTAAGCTAGTTCACTCAGTAGCTTGTCTTTTCTGTCTCTGGAGGCCTTTCCTTGTTTGATCAATATATGGAAGAGGGAAAATATGGGGGGGGGTTCAAATTCTTCCTTCAGAAGGAGATGGGAATGAGAAAAAGGGAGGCAGGGAAGGGAGGGAGGAAAGGAAGTCCCGCCTTAGCACTTGGCCACCAGCAGCTCTGCCATTGACTTTGCTTGTCAAAAGGTTGCAGAAGGGGATCACATGACCCTGGAACACTGTGACCATCATAAATATGAATCAGTTGCCAAGCATTCAAATATAAATCACATGACCCTGGGCATGCTGTAATGGTCGTAAGTGTGAAAAATGGTCATTTCAGTGGCAATTGCAACTTTGAACAGGTTTTTTTTTTTTTTTGGTCATCTAGCACCTTGCTAGGTGGTACTTGAATACTGCCATATCCTAAAAGTGGTACAATCGGTAAAAAGGTTGAAAAGCCCTGGTATAGATCAGTGGTGACGAACCTATGGCAAGGGTGCCAGAGGCGGCACTCGGAGCTCTCTCTGCGGGCACACGTGCCATTGCCCCAGTCTTGCCTCCCCCCATGACCCCTTCCTCTCCAGCAGCCCCCCTGAAGGAGTCGCCCTTGAGCGCAGCTCACACGGAGCAGCGCAGCCAAGGACATGGCAGCCAGGCAACGTAGACAAGACTCTGTCCTCACACCCCATCATGCAGTTGATACTGCGGGGCGCGGGCAGAGGGCGTGGCCGCCATAGTGCTGCTGGACTGCCTGGGCGATCTGCGGTGGGCCCTGGAGGTGGTGAGTGGTCCTGTGGGCAGGCAGGGCGGGGGATGGGGAGTGGAGTGGGGGCGGGGCCAGTTTTTGGGCACTTGGCCTCTAAAAGGTTCGCCTTCACTGGTATAGGTTCTCCTGCTTGAGCAGGGGGCTGGACTAGAAGACCCCCAAGGTCCCTTCCAGCTCTATTCTATTCAACGGGGGAAGCCAGATTCACATGGGACCGTCTGCTGCCCCATGAATCCCAGCGGCCGGTTAGGGCCCACAGAGTCGGCCTTCTCCAGGTCCCGTCAGCCAGACAGTGTCACCTGGCGGGGCCTAGGGGAAGAGCCTTCTCTGTTGCGGCCCCGGCACTCTGGAACCAACTCCCCCCGGAGATCCGTGTCGCCCCCACCCTCTCCGCCTTTCGTAAACTGCTTAAAACACACCTCTGCCGGCAGGCCTGGGGCAGTTAACATCTTGCCCCAAGCCAGTGTATGTTTGTGTGTATGTTTGTTGAATGATTGGTTTTCTTTTAACTTAGGGGTTTTTATATATGTATTTTAAGTGGTGATTTCTATTTATGTTGTGAGCCGCCCTGAGTTCTCTGGAATAGGGCGACATAGAAGTCAAATCAAATAAATAAATAAATAAACTTAACAACCGGGTTACTAAGACAACTGCAGCGATTCAATTAACCATGGTGGTAAAGAAAGGTTGTAAACTGGGGGCAACATTCTCTTTTAACAACAGTAATTTTGGGTTCAATTGTGGTTGTTAAGTAGAGGACTATCTGTAGTGTGCAGGACAAATAAATAAAAAAAAATGAACGCACACATCAAAGGGGAAACACACCCTCCCCCTCAAATTCCCATTCTTGGCCTTCTTACTTTTGACAGTGCAGAGCTGTCAACATCATGTGGCTGGAATCCAGAGAATGGATGAAGTTGGGTGGAAAGGCATTCTTCTGCTTTCGTGTATTTGGCTTCCTGTAAGGGGAAAAAGAGAGCAGGAAAGCGTTTGAATTCCAGATCCGTCTGATCCACCCTAATCGAGACCCATCTGTAGCAGCTACCAACATTTCCATCCAACAGTCCCATTAATGTAGCCCAGGGCTCTCCAAACTTGGCCACTTTTAAGACTTTCGTGGACTTCAACTCCCAGAATTCCATACTGGCTGGGGAATTCTGGGAATTGAAGTCCACCTGCCTTAACGTGGCTGAGATTGAGAAACATGCTTTATCTTGAAGAATTAGATGTATGATTGTTTGCCACAGTCGCTCTTTGAGATGGATGGTTGGACAAATCCAATCAATCAATCAATGAATCAATATCGCTAGAGAAAATTGATGCAACTCTTCAGATGCCTCGTCTGTTACCCAGGTAGGGAGCACCTAAGCTGAACTGATTTCACATATAAAGCCAAACCTCTGACAGGGTTAAAATGTTTTAGGGGGAATTGAGTAATTTTTATGATTCGTGAATATTGGGTTTTAAATGGGGATTTTACGGCCAAATTTGTTTAATTCATTTTTAATTATTCTAATTTTGTATATTTATATGTTTTTAAATTTTAAGGCTGTACACCGCCCCGAGTCCTTCGGGAGAGGGGTGGTATAGAAATTTAATAATAATAATAATAATAATAATAATAATAATAATAATAATAATAGGTGGACAGTTAAGAAACAGGAAAATAAATAAAAGCTTTGGATTTGCAAACAAACTTAATAAGTATTTTGGATTTGCAAACAAAGCTAATAAACAAACAAAACTCCCTTTTAACGACCCTGTAAATCCTTTTATTCAGGGTGGAGTTGGAGTGACTGAATGGAGCTGGCCGGATGCCCTTCCTGGAGCCTATGCGAAGTTTGCAGCATATATTTTTCTCTTTGCATGCTGATAAACTTCTGCCCACTGCCTGGGATTGAATTCTCAACCTTCCGAGTGGGAGGCAAGATTTTCATTCCATAAGGCCATCACACCGCTCTAAATCTAATAAATAAATAAAATGCATATAATAATAATGATGATGATGATGATGGAAAGGACCTTGAAGGTCATCTAGTCCAACCCCCTGCTCAGGCAGGAAACCCTATACTTCCTATATTTCCTAGTTCAAAAGCAGGGATTGAATTTGAAAAATAATAATAACCTCACCAATCGTTAAGCGTTATCTGATCAATGGCATTTTCTTTTTAAGTTGGAGGAGGATACAAATAACCGTAGAGGCTTCTCCTAGCCCAGGGGCAGGCAACCTTGGCTCTTTTATGACTTGTGGACTTCAACTCCCAGAATTCCTGAGCCAGCATGGCTCAGTTTGGAAACCTCTCCCTTTCCCCTCAGCATGGCTGGCTCAGGAATTCTGGGAGTTGAAGTCCACGAGTCATAAAAGAGCCAAGGTTGCCTACCCCTGTACCTACACTGTGCCAGCTGGAATTAAGGAGAACTGGACTTTTAACAGTATAACAGAATAATAGAATTGGAAGGGACCTTAGAGGTCTTCTAGTCCAACCACCCTGCTCAGGTAGGAAACTCTATCATTTCAGACAAATGGTTGTCCAATCTCTTCTTAATAACTCCAATGTTGGAGAACCCAACATTAGGGGGCACTCTCTAAAGCTCATAGCTAAGAAAGTGAGGACAAATAAAGGGAAATATTTCTTCACCCAGAGGGTCGTTGATTTATGGAATTCACTTCCTGAAGAGGTCGTGACAGCTGTCAGCCTTGATAGCTTCAAGGCAGGGTTAGAAAGATTCATGGATGCCAAGTGTATCGGTGGTTATTAAAACGGATGTCCATGTGCCGCCTCTATGTTAGTTGAGGCAGGCAGGATTCCCTTGAGTACCATTTGTTGAGGGTCAAGGGAAAGGGAGGGTTTTGCCTTCTCTTTCTGCTCAAGATCCCCATGTACAATTGGTGGGCCACTGTGTGACACAGAATGCTGGACTCGATGGGCTTTGGCCTCATTCAGCATGGCTCTTCTTATGTTCTTATGTTCCGGAGGCAAACTGTTCCACTGATTAATTGTTCTGTCAGGAAATGCTTCCTTAGTTCTAGGCTGGGTCTCTCCTTGACTAGGTTTCCATCTGTCACTTCTTGTCCTATCATTTAACAGAATTTGGATGGCTACAGATTTCCCACTCTGGACTTTAGAGAAAAGTGTTTACTTCAGAGAGATACTCACTGGTCCATCTTGTAGTTTGACTTTAAGTGGAGGGTCTGCAACTCACCCTTTACCTGGACAGAAAGAGAGAAAAAAAAGCAATTTTGGTTATAAGAAGCATTCCTGAAAGTCAGTACAGAGAAGAACATAAGGATCAAGAGTGATTTTCAGAGCATTTATCTGCACTTATCGTGATCCGAGTGCAATTCTTGCCAACTAACGGGATGCACCCATGTACAGTTAGAGTTTGACTTACTACCATCATTGAGCCTAAATTTTGGTTGTGTGAGGGTTGTTAAGCTGGTCACCAATTTTATGATCTATTTTCTGGCGGTTAAGCACCGTTAAGGGACTGCCATGGTCATTAAATGAACACCACGGTTAAGTGAATCCATTGTTTGCTATGGGGGGGGTTTGTTGTTGGAAATTGGAAGTAAATGTTGGTTTCTAGGCTGCATGAACAGAGGGATAGAATCAAGATCACGTGAAGTGTTAGTACCATTTACAATGCCTTGATAAGACCAGACTTGGAATATGGCATCCACATTTGGTCACCATGATATTAAAAAAGAAGCTGAGACCCTGGAAAGATTGAAGAGAAGAGCAACAAAGATGATCAGGGGACTGGAGACTAAAACATACAAGGAAAGGTTGCTGGAATTGGGTATGTGTAATTTAATGAAGAGAAAGACAAGGGGTGACATGATAGCCGTGTTCCAATATCTCAGGGGCTGCCCCAAAGAAGAGGGAGTCAAGCTATTTTCCAAAGCATCTGAAGGCAGGACAAGAAGCAACGGATGGAAACTAATCAAGGAGAGAAGCAACCTACAACTAAGGAGAAACTTCCTGACAGTGAGAACAATTAACCAGTGGAACAACCTGCCTCCAGAAGCGGTGAATGCTCCAACACTGGAAGTTTTTAAGAAGAGACTGGACAGCGATTTGTCCGAAATATTATAGGGCAGGGGTGTCAAACTCAATTTCACTGAGGGCCGCATCAGCATTGTGGTTGCCCTTGGGGGGCCGAGTGGGTGTGGCCAGGGTGGGTGTTGCCTACTGGGTGGGCATGGATGGAGTGGGTGTGGCCTACTGGGTGGGCATGGCCAGTTCTACATCATTCACATTAAGGGTGCCTGTGGGGGCCTGGGCAGGAGTGGGACAGATCTGAGGGTCTCTGGCAGAATGGGGGGGACCAGGGCAAGTGCCAAGGCCTGGTTCATTTCTTCATTCCTCACAAAGGGTGACACCTCCCCTAGCATGCACCCAGGGACGGGGCCGACACGGCAGGGGCTGGTTCCTCACTGTTTCTAGACAGCCTTGTGGAGCTAAGACTGAATGCATTTCAGCATCAATGGCCACCACAAAATTGTACATTGGCTCCTGGCTGGCCTGGGCCAGGGCCAAGGCAGAGGGGGCCATTCCCTCACTGTTTCCAGGATGGCTTCACGGGCCACATGAAACCACTTCGCAGGTCGCATCCGGCCCCCGGGCCTTGTGTTTGACATGTCTGGTATAGGGTTTCCTGCCTGAGCAGGGGGTTGGACTAGATGACCTCCAAGGTCCCTTCTAACATCATCATCATCATTATTATTAAATGGTATAAGTTTTCCTGCTTGAGCAGGAGGTTGGACTAGAACAGACTTTTCGACATCAGGGACTGGTTCTGTGGAGAGAGGTTTTTCCACGGACCGGAGAGTGTGTGCTTTTATGTGCTGCCTGCATCCCACGGATGGGGCTTTGCTTGTTTGTGCGGACTGGCTGCTGGCATGCCGTGGCCTGGTAGCGGTCCACAGACCGGGGGTTGGGGACCCCTGGACTAGAAGACCTCAAAGGTCCCTCTGTTATTCTGTTATAAATAGGAGGGTTATCAGGAGGATATAAATCCTTCCGATCCCCAACAGTCAGTTAGAACAGAAGAAGCTTCCTGGATGAGAAGCAAAATGTTTTCAAAGAACGCAAAAAAAAAAAATTCAAACCAACACAGTCCAGTTATCTTTTGGCAAAAGTGGTTTCGGGATTGAGCCTGCCAACACGTTCCAAATTCGGTCTCAAGTGCAAAATAGGTCTGAAAGAACTGAAGCAGAGCTTCATCATTTCCAAAGTGTTTGAAACACTCCATTTTGAGTTAAAAACAAACAAACAAACTTCCAAAATGGTAACAACTGACCCGTATTCTTCTCAAAACAAGAGTTTCAAACTGGAGGCAGCTTGGCACAGAACAGAGCAGTGGGACCCTCCAAAAGGGTCGTGTTTTGAAAGCTTTTTGCCCCCCAAAAAAACCTTTCTCCTCTATGTCCTGTGCAACGGTGCCTTGAACAACAGGCCGACACCATTCAGTCATGCTCCTCTCTGAGCTGGGGTTTTTGTTTTTTTTTGCAGACGTCTCGTTACCCAACTAGGTAACATCATCAGTGCTAGAAGGGAGTGGGGTTTGCAGGGGAGAAGAGGAGGAGGGAGAGGAGGATTGTGGGGTCCTTGGTGCTCTCTGCGCTTGGTTGTTTTCTTGCAGACGTCTCATTACCCAACTAGGTAACATCATCAGAGCGGGCTTTGCGCTCTGCCCCCCCCTTTTACACACACAGTATTTAAGGACAGGTCAGTACAAAGTCAATTCCTCTGCAATCTTAAGGATCTGATGTTAAAAGGGAATGGGGTGGGGTGGGATGGGAAAGCAAACTCGGGTCTGGATTCCTCAAAGCGTTGTTGTGTATTTGCCGTTCCCTCTGACTCAGCAGGTGGGGCGGGCTGGCTGCCCCCTCCTCCTCTGAGAAAGAGCATAAGGCCCCTCAATTCTTCAGGGCAACTGATGTAAACAGAGTATAAATTCCAGCACGGAATTCTGGGAGTTGAAGTCCTCACTGCCTTTTAAAGGGGCCAAGGCTGAGAAACAAGTAAATTATTAGGGGTGGGAAGTAAGAGATAACCATAACCAATAAATCAGTGGCCCTTCATTTAACCAGCTCTGCTTTCTGAAATAAACCCCACTATTTCTTTTTAGGGGGAGGGTGAGCGTGTGCAGGGTGGATGGGCTTGTGTATTTGAAAGGGTGGAGGAGAAAACAAAACAAAATAAATTTAAAAAAAAAGCCATGGGCAAGACAAAAATTCACTCTTTCTTTTCTTTTTTTTGTTTTGTTTTTGAAGCCCTTTTATTTCAGCCGTTTGCTACTCCTGGCAAAATCTCCCTTGGCTGTCCTGTCTGCTGAGTCACCCTCCTCTGAATGGCTGACTCACACCTTCTAGCACTGCAAAATGCTGAGTCATGCCACCACTCTCCCCTCCAGTGTTTGGAGGCTCCCCGGTGGGCAGGGAGGGGGTGTTCTTGACTGTAAGTCTCTCCCACACCCCAGAAAACCCCAGCACCCACATTTCAAGCTGGCCTCAGCTTTCTGTTTCCTGCCTCTGTTTGAAGGAGGAGAAGAAGAGAAAGAGGAGGATGGGAGGGAGGGAGGGAGGAAGAAAAAGAGAAGTGAGATGGAGGGAGGGGAAAAAAACAGAAAGGAGGGGAGAAGAGGCAGCGAAGTAGATGGAGGAGGAGGAGAGGAGGAAAAAGGGAGGAGGAGGAAGGAGGGGAAGAGAAGTAAGGTACAGCAGAAGGAGAAGAGAAGGAGGATGGGTGGGTGGGTGAAGGAAAAGGGAGGAGGTGGAGGAAGGAGGAGAAGAGGAGGAAGAGGAGGATGGGAGGGAGGGAGGGAGGAAGAAGAAAAAGAGAAGTGAGATGGAGGGAGGAGGAAAAAACAGAAAAAGAAGGAGGGGAGGGGAGAAGAGGCAGAGAAGTAGATGGAGGAGGAGGAGAGGAGGAAAAAGGGAGGTGGAGGAAGGAGGGGAAGAGGAGGGATGGGAGGGAGGGAGGGAGAAGAAAAAGAGAAGTGAGATGGAGGGAGGGGGAAAAAACAAAAAGAGAACGAGGGGAGAAGAGGCTGCGAAGTAGATGGAGGAGGAGGCGAGGAGGAAAAAGGGAGGAGGAGGAGGAAGGAGGGGAAGAGAAGTAAGGTACAGCAGAAGGAGAAGAAGAGAAGAGAAAGAGGATGGGTGGGTGGGAGAAGGAAAAAGGGAGGAGGTGGAGGAAGAGGAGATGAGGAAGATAAGTGAGATGGAGGAGGAGGAAGGAGAGGAGAGGAAGAAGAGTGGGATGGAGGAGGAGGAGGAGGAGAATGGGAGGAAGGGAGAAGGAAAAAACAAGCAGAGGAAGAGGAAGGAGAGAGAGGAAGAGGAGTAGAAAAGAAGAGGATGGGAGGGAGAAGGAAAAGGAGGGGAAGAAGAGAAGGAGGAAAGGAAAAAAAGAGGAGGAAGGGAGGGAGGGAGGGAGAAGGAAAAAGAAGGGTGGAGGAGAAGCAGAGGAAAATAAGTGATATAGAAGAGGAGGATGGAAGGGAGAAGGAAAAGATGTCAGTCCTCTTTCAGGGTAACTTCATTCCTGTTGGATCATTACAGATTTAACCAAGATGATTTGCACAAATTATAATCATCAAAAATATGGAAGATTCCAATCCCCAAGATCTCTTCTGCAGCCCAATCAGGGAGAACAGGAATTTACTGATTTAAACCAAAAGGTACCTCTTTTTTGGATTGTATAGGTCAGGGGTAGGCAACCTCGGCTCTTTTATGACTGGTGGACTTCAACTCCCAGAATTCCTGAGCCAGCATGGCTCAGCTTGGAAACCTCTCCATTTCCCCTCAGCGTGGCTGGCTCAGGAATTCTGGGAGTTGAAGTCCACAAGTCACAAAAGGGCCAAGGTTGCCTAGCCCTGGTACAGGTGGTCCTCAACTTACGTCCACAACCGAGGTCAGAATTTCCATTACTAAGCAAAGCAGATGTTAACAGAGTCATGCCTGATTTTAGGACTTTTTTTTTTTTTTGCCGCGGTTGTTAAATGAATCACTGCCGAACCCTCCGGCCACGAGCGAGTCTGACTTCTCCTGTGGCCTTCACCTGTCGGAAGCCGCCTGGGACGGCTGCAAAGGGGGAATCACGTGACCCCAGAATGCAGCAACTACTGTAAATACACGGCAGATGCCAAATGCCCAGATTTTGGTGAGGTGACTGTGGGGACGCTGCAACAGTCTTAAGTGGGAGGACCAATTCTAACTCACTTTTTCCAGTGCCGTTGTAACTTTGACCGGTCACTAAGTGAATGGTTGTACAGTCTGAGGACCGCCGGTAGTAACACCTCCCACAAAGCACACACCTCTGGATCCTGATTTAACATCTATTCTGACCTTGGAGGGACATAAACAGATATCTTACCATCATGGATTTCTTGCTGTGGTAAGGCTGAATGATGGGCAGGCCCAGGGGGGTCACCCACTCCACCGTCTGGCCGGTCTTGGAAATCAGCCAGGCACTTTCGCTCAGCCAGTTCTGCAAGACCAAAAGGGATGGTGAACAAGAGAGTTTGGAATGGGGTGAGAGAGGGGAAACAGCTTAGGAGAGGGACCGTGTTCGGAATTTCGGGAGAAAATTCAGAGATGCCACCAGCGTTGAATTCCCCCACGGGCATCCTGTTGGTTTTGTGAGTTAAGAAGTCCGAGAACTGTACTCCCAAATGCGTACGTTATTATCACATAACAGGAGCCAGTTTCGTCCAGCGGTTAAGGCACTAGAGTAGAAAGTGGGAGACGGTGAATTACAGTCCTGCCTTTAGCACAAAAGCTGGCTGTGTGGGCCAATCACCAGGAGACGGTGAGTTCTAGTCCTGCCTTAGGAATGAGAGCCGCCTTGGTGACTTTGGACCAATCCCCAGGAGACGGTGAGTTCTAGTCCTGCCTTAGGAATGAGAGGCGGCTGGGTGACTTTGGGCCTATCCCCAGGAGACGGTGAGTTCTAGTCCTGCCTTAGGAATGAGAGGCGGCTGGGTGACTTTGGGCCTATCCCCAGGAGATGATGAGTTCTAGTCCTGCCTTAGGAATGAGAGGCGGCTGGGTGACTTCGGGCCTATCCCCAGGAGACGGTGAGTTCTAGTCCTGCCTTAGGAATGAGAGGCGGCTGGGTGACTTTGGGCCTATCCCCAGGAGACGGTGAGTTCTAGTCCTGCCTTAGGAATGAGAGGCGGCTGGGTGACTTTGGGCCTATCCCCAGGAGACGGTGAGTTCTAGTCCTGCCTTAGGAATGAGAGGCGGCTGGGTGACTTTGGGCCTATCCCCAGGAGATGGTGAGTTCTAGTCCTGCCTTAGGAATGAGAGGCGGCTGGGTGACTTCGGGCCAATCACCAGGAGACGGTGAGTTCTAGTCCTGCCTTAGGAATGAGAGGCGGCTGGGTGACTTCGGGCCAATCACCAGGAGATGGTGAGTTCTAGTCCTGCCTTAGGAATGAGAGGCGGCTGGGTGACTTTGGACCAATTCCCAGGAGATGGTGAGTTCTAGTCCCGCCTTAGGCATGAAAGCCGGCTGGGTGATTTTGGGCCTGTCATTCTCTCCCAGCTTAATCTACCTCACAGGCTTGTTGTGGGGGAAATAGGAGGAGGAAGTATTAGGTATGTTCTTCACCTTGAGTTATTTATAAACAACAATAAAGGCAGGGTTAAAATCACATCATCATCAGCATCATCATAGTACCCTACCCAACCGCCTATCCCCCACACAACATAAACTCTGGCTATTCTTATCTTCACCTCAGTGCTGGGGCCCCACAATACATGCAATCCTCAAAGATTGTCCTCCTCTTGCTAGCAGCTTCTGATTTTGATTTACTGAATACAGGTAGTCCTCGCCTTTCAACCACAAACTGAGCTCAAACGTTTCCGTTGCTAAGACAGACAGGTTGTTAAGTGAATTTTGCCCCATTTCATGATCTTTCTTGCCACCGTTGTTAAATGAATTGCTGCAGTTTTTATGTCAGTGGCAGAGTTGTTAGGGACTTTGTCAGAAAGGTCGCAAAAGGGGATCATGTGACCCCGGAACATCGCAACTCTTATAAATATGAGTCAAGCGTCCGAATTCTGATCACGTTGACCATGGGAATGCTGCAATAGTCGTGTAAAAACGGCCATAAATTACTTTTTTTTCCAGTTCTGCTGCAACTTTGAACAAGCACTAAATGAAGGGATGTAAGTCGAGGACTACCTGTAAACCAGCATTAAACTATTAATCGTTTTAGCATGGCGCTCACACCCAGGCCAGAGCATCAGACTAAAAGAGAAAAAAAAGGAAGTGCCAAATTCTTTTAAATTACAATCAGGAGTTTTACCTGAATTTCCCGAGACCCGGAGAACATTTTGGAAAGGCTTTGGAAGACTTGCTGGACAAGATACTTGGAAGCTTGCCAAATATCCTCCTAGAGGCAGGGGGAAAAAAATTGCATAAGAATTGTAGACAGGCAATACAACAGGTGTAGCTCTTAGACCAGCGGTTCTCAACCTTTTCCGGGGCTCAACCCCGGCCCGCATCGTGCATGCGCAGCGCGACGGGCGCATCGCGCATGCGCGGCACGACACCCCGCATCGCAAAGGGGAAAAAATGGCGGACCCAAAAAAATGGCCGACCCAAAAAAAATGGTGGACTGCGGTGTTTGGCGACCCCCATGAAATGGTCATTCGACCCCAAATGGGGTCACGACCCACAGGTTGAGAACCACTGTCTTAGACTGATAGTGCTTTACAGCTCTCTCTAAGCGGTTTACAAAGTCAGGCTATTGACCATCCCCAACAATCTGGGTCCTCATTTTACCAACCTCGGAAGGATGGAAGGCCGAGTCAACCTTGATCCGGTCAGGATCGAACTTCTGGCAATGAATAGTGAGTTAGCCTGCAATACTGCAGTCTAACCACTAGGCCACCACAGCAGTCTCAAAACCTATCTATCAAATGTTTACAAAAACTAACACCCAATGTTGAATGTATATGTTCTATAACTAATGCCTCTTAACATAACCTTATGACTAATGTTGTTTGCTTTAATATTGTTAAAGCGGACTGAATCTCTACCTCAGGATATGAAACTTCTACCTCAGGATCTCTGGTTAGGGACTATAAAAGATTGCACTAGTAATGGGATGAAGTCAACTCAGAAGCGCAAACGAACAATATGCGATAGACTAGATACAGTAGATAGACCATATATAAGAGAAACACCAATCAAACAAAATGTATTCGGAGTATACTTGAAGATGGAAGGGAGGAGGGAAGAACGTTTACTAAAACAGATGTTTACAAAGATTAATACCTAATGTTGTATGCTATGTTCTAGGATGATTGCTTAGCAATAGGATCTTATGTTTAATGTTGATCACATTAATATTGAACCAGACAAGAGAAACACCAATCAAATAAAGTGTAACAGGAGTATAGTTGAGGCTAGACGCGAGGAGTGGAAAAAGGCTTACTAATTCAGACGTTTTCAAAGACTAATACTTAGTATTGTATATCAGGTGCCATGATGATTGATGCATAATATGTTTTTATGTTCAATGTTGATTGTTTTAATAAAAGAATTTTTATATTGGGGGGAAAAAAAGGGAAGAACCGCAGAATTAAAAAAAAAACAAAAAAAACCTATCTATCTAATCCAGGAGTGGGGAACTATGGCCCTTTTATGATTTGTGGACTTCAATTCCCAGAATTCCTGAGCCAAACAACATTTCTACATTTCTAAAGCCTTTTGAGAAGACAACAAAAAGAACCAGTTTCCTCCTGTCTTATTTCCCAGTAGCTATTGCGCAATGGCCAACTGGATCTTGACTCTAAAGCAGGGGTGGGGAACCAGGGTCATTTTATGACTCGTGGACTTCAACTCCCAGAATTCCTGAGCCAACATAGCTCAGCATGGAAACCTCTCCCTGTCCCCTCAGCATGGCTGGCTCAGGAATTCTGGGAGTTGAAGTCCACGAGTCATAAAAGGGCCAAGTTTGAAGAACCCTGGCTTACTGGGTTTGAGAGGAGGAATTAATCATCCCTTCTCCCTTCTGACACAGAGACATAATCCTAGAAGACTCTGCAAAAACAAAGCCATTCTAGGCAACTTTATGGTTATTATCCAGAGGGGGAGAGGAACCCAACACGACCACAATCTATTCATAGTGGTAGTAATGTGAGGGATTTCTCTAGAAGTCGCTGTTATTCAAAAATATGAATTCAGATCTTGGTTGTATCATTTAGGGCAGGGGGTCCCCAACCCCCGGTCCATGGATCAGTACTGGGCCACGGCATGCCAGGAACCGGTCTGCACAAACAGGAAAGCCCCATCCGCAAGATGCAGGCAGCACACAAAACCACACACCCTCTGGTCCGCGGAAAAAACTCTCCACAAAGCCAGTCTCTGGTGCCCAAAAGGTTGGGGACCTCTGATTTAGGGCTAAACTTTCACTTTGAAACCAATGAATTCTGGGAGTTGAAGTCCACTCATCTTAAAGTTGCTGAGATTGAGAAAGAAGAGAGCAGCTACCTGTAGCCCAGGATCTAAAGACAGTCTACCCTCTTAATCTTTGTTTTAGGAAGAAAAAATAAAGGGGACAGAAGAATATTCACCTTCGGGAAGTTTTCAATCTCCTTGAGCTGTTTTTCTATCTGGAGACGCCCCCCGTATTCGGTGACTCCATACACAACCGTCATTACTGTCTGCTTCACCACCTTCCGAGTAATGTAGCCGTCCAGGACCTGAGCAATTTTGACTCCATTTGCCGCGTCTTTCTTCCGGGATATCTCCACCTACATTGGGGAAAGCAATCAGGATAAGAGGGTAGCCAATGGGAGAGGCTTCTAAGCAGGCTCTGAGGACCAGGGATTTTGATCTTGCATTGCAGTTGGTCCCTTGTTAATAGACATTTAATATTAATATAAACCTTATATTAGCATGTATGTGTGTACACACACACACACACCATTGTAACTGAATGTTCACTAAATGAACTTTTGTAAGTTGAGTATTACTTGTTATATATTCAGATTTCTTTTTGCTGACAAGAGTTAAAGATTTAAGTGGGAGACTAGTATAGCTATTTTGGACTCATTTGTCCTCATCAGCTAGCCACACCCTTTATGGGATTCGAACCAGGGCAGTCTACATGCTAGGCAATATATTAACCACCAGGCCACCGGCTCTCCTCCCCTCTTTGTCAGCTGAGTCAAGGGAGCATATATACAGAAAGTTTTTCAGACAGAAAAAATGCCAAGGTGCAATCAATCAGACTGGTCTGTCAAAAAAACTTTCTGTGTGTATATATATATATACTCCCTTGACTCGGCTGACAAAGAGGGGAGGAGAGACGGTGGCCTGGTGGACCGACCCATCGCAACCCCATGGACAACGTTCCTCCAGGCCTTCCTGTCCTCTACCATCTTCTGGAGTCCATATATTTATATACATACATAATATGTATGTGCATGTGTGTGTATGTATATATATGTATATATATATATATATAGGTCTTTGGTTCTTCAGGTTTTCTCCCACGTAGAATTTGAAGTGTCTTGGCGACGTTTCGACGAAGTCCCATTCGTCATCTTCAGGCTGGTGCTTTCGGCTTCGTGCTCCTAGAAGCACGAAACCGAAAGCACCAGCCTGAAGATGACGAATGGGACTTCGTCGAAACGTCGCCAAGACACTTCAAATTCTACGTGGGAGAAAACCCGAAGAACCAAAGACCTACATACAAACACCCGCGAAAACCTCAGAAAACAAGTATATATATATATATCTACAAAAATTTGTGGCTGACAAAGAGTTAAAGGGAGACTAGTATAGCTGTTTCAAGCTCTTTAGTTCTCATCAACTAGTCATACCCCTCTGGGATTTGAACCTGGGCATGTTAGGCAGCTGTATCAGCCACCAAATTTTGAATTTACAGTGTTCACAGTAGGGACGTCTGCCCGCAAAAAAATGCTCCTAGATTGGTGCAAAACGCAGAACAGACTGAATCATCGCAATTATTAAGCGAGTCACTCGGTCATTAAACGAATCGGGCTTCCCCCATTGGCTTTGTCAGGGGATCACGTTGACACCCCCCCCCCCAGGATGCTGTTGACATC
This sequence comes from Bothrops alternatus, assembly GCA_034064705.1. NCBI lineage: Eukaryota > Metazoa > Chordata > Lepidosauria > Squamata > Viperidae > Bothrops > Bothrops alternatus. The sequence continues at coordinate 1,179,143 of JARGCV010000305.1, forward strand.
ACTGGGGAAGTCAGATTCCCTGAACAACCGTGTTACTAACTTAACAATTGCGGGGACACACTTAACAACTGTGACAACGAAGGTCGTAAAATGCGGCAAAGCTCACTTGGCAAAATGTCTCACTTAGCAACAGACATTTTGGGCTGGGCTGCGGTAGGATGACTTAGCAAGAAAAGGTGGTTCACACATTATGTTACGGCAATGCTTCCACAACATGCTCCATCACAGAATAACATAATAATATATTTGATAGACCGGGTGTTTCATCCAACATCTATCTATCTATCTATCTATCTATCTATCTATCTATCTATCTATCTATCTATCTATCTATCTATCTATCTATCTATCTATCTATCTATCTATCTATCTATCTATCTATTATCATCTCTATCATCTATCAATCATTTATCTGTCTGTCTATCTGTCATCTAATTATCTATCTATCTATCTATCATCTATCTATCATCTATCTATGTATCTGTTGTGAGTGTCCCTAGACCAGCTTGGGAAGTGTCAGAATATGAGGATCAGCAGCCAGGCCCCTCTGGGTGTTTTCCCCTCCCGGCAGCCGAGGAAGAGCAGCCAGGCCCCTCTGGGTATTTTCCCCTCCCGGCAGCTGAGCCAGACAGGGAGGAGATTTACAGGCAGTCTGGATCAGATTCACAAAGTGAGGAGTCAGATTTGGATCAAGAAGATAAATGGCTTGATCCGAGATTCCGAAGGTTTGATAAGCGACGGTGTCAGTTAAGTGGAAAAAGGAAGTAATGAGGGGAAGTGACGTATCGGACACTATATTAGAAGGGGACAGAGAGACTACGCCTTTGTCACGAGCAACGTTAATCAAGGAGTAGCCTGATATCTGGAGCATTGCCTTTGAATTCAGTCTTCTGATGTTTTGGAAATCTACGGAAGAATAATGAGGTATTGGACAATGTGATAAAGAAAGAGTGAGTAATTGGAAGGTGTGGGCAGAGCCTGTTGTAATCTAAATGTAAATAAATGAGATTTGGCCGTTCTTGCCAGCAACATGCCAGCAGCGTGCTCTGAAGTGAATCCTTTTGAAATGTGTTAAATAAACCTCTTAAAGACATATTTATGTGGATTTTAATGAGCTGAGAGAGGCCAGACAGAACAGTATCTATCTATCATCTAATTATCTATCTATCATCTATCATCTCTATCATCTATCAATCATTTATCTATCTATCTGTCATCTAATTATCTATCTATCTATCTATCATCTATCTATCTATCTATCATCTATCTATCTATCATCTATCTATCATCTATCTATCTATCTATAGTAAATATTAATATTAAAGTACTACTCAACTTATAACAGTTCATTTAGTGAACATTCACTTACAATGTCACTGAAAAAAGTGACTAAGGACCATTTTTCACATTTACAACTGTTGCAGGATGAAAGGGACTTGGAGGTCTTCCAGTCCAACCCCCTGCTCAAGCATTTGCCAACAACTGGACAACTGATGCAATGTGTGAACCACCTAAAAAGAGTCCCAGCTCTACCACCTGTTTCGACCGTGTGCTATGGACATCTGATTCCAGAAAGCTTCGAAAAACTCAAAGGCCATTGCTGTTGCTAATATATTACAACAGCCTGGCATTCTGGAGATAAACCATTCCTGATCATGGAGGTTCCATACAGCTAGTCTTCCTGCAAGATGCCAGTGGATTTACTCCTCTACAATACAGGTGGCCCTTGACCTACGACCACAACTGAGCCCAAAAGTTCTGTTAAGTGAGTTTGGCCCCATTTTACGACTTTCTTGCCGCAGCTGTTAAGTGAATCCCTTCAGCGGTTAAGCTAGTAACCCAGTTGTTACATGAATCTGGCTTTCCCCATTGACTTTGCTTGTCGAAAGGTCGCAAAAGGGGATCACATGACCCCGGGACACTAGCAACCATCATAAATATAAACCAGTTGCCAAGCGTCTGAATTTTGATCACGTGACCGTGGGGATGCTGGAACGGGTCACAGTCACTAAACGAACAGCTGTCAGACCGGCACTACCTGTACATACCGCTGAGGTTATGCCAGCGGTTCTCAACCTATGGGTCGCGACCCCATTTGGGGTCGAACGACCGTTTCGCGGGGGTCGCCGGACACAGCGGTCTGCCATTTTGTTTTTTTGGGGGTTTTTTTTGTTTTTTTCGTTGCGCGCGCCGCGCATGCGCAGTTTGGGCCGTCGCGCACCGCGCATGCGCGGATTGGCCTGTCGCGGTCTGCCATTTTGTTTTTGCTTTTTTTTCTTTTTTTGTCGTCGCGCGCGCCGCGCATGCGCGGATCGGGCCACGGCACGTGCGCTGCGCATGCGCGGATTGGCCCATCGCGGTCCACCATTTTGTTTTGTTTTTTTTCGTTGTCGCATGCGCCGTGCATGCGCGGATTGGGCCATCGCGCGCACGCCATGCATGCGCGGATTGGCCCGTCGCGGTCCGCCATTTTGTTTTTGCTTTTTTTTCCGTCGTCACGCGCGCCGCGCATGCGTGGATCGGGCTGGTGCGCGCGCGCGTGCCAGGGTCGCACCACGCATGGGCAGGGCAAGTGGGGTCTCAACCTGAAAAAGGTTGAGAACCACTGGGTTATGCTCTTCAGAAGCTGAATGTAAGTGCAGGATGAAAGAAGGCACTTGCAGACGAAGCTGCTTCTGCTGGCATCTATTCAGACCGAGCTGCAGCCTCACCTGTTGAGCCACAGAGGTGTAGACGTCCTGAGGAACTATTGACGGGGCGAGATTGACAGAGAAGGCGCCAATCACATCGCGCCCGAGTGCGGCGTAGTGCTGAAGCCCATTGCATGAACCATCCTGGAAAGAGAAAAAGGCCACCAGAGAGAATTAGCCAGTGCCGGTAATGTCATGGTTCCGACAGATGAAACCCTTCAAAGAACTTCGAGGCATTGTTTAACCTTAAAGAATCTTTATTAGAGTAGCATAGCATCGGCACTAACACAACTGAAGCCAAAAACTAAATTCCCCTCCCCTGAGCACATAGTATCAAAGCACAATTCCCTCCTCCAATTGACAGTCATCAATCACATTCACCAATTAGCTTGAAATGCAGGCTTTCTCTCCAGTTCTCCAGCCCACCAATTCTTATCATCTCTTACTTCAATTTATTTATTTAATTAGATTTTTTATGCCGCTCCTCTCCAAAGGACTCAGAGCGGCTAACAACATAAACAAAACAAACATCTCAGCATTTAAAAAGAAAAAAAACCTAAAACCAAATCTACAAAACATTTAAAAAGACCCCCCAAACACATTCATCATTCACACACAATCACAGTCATCCCCAGGCCTGCCGGGCATAGATAAGTTTTTAAATTCTTCCAATGACCTTGGTTCTCACTCTAGGGTCCAGTATTGTTATGTCTAGCTAAACTCTCATGCACATTCCTCCCGCCAGGATCATCTAACTCAGCAGTTCTCAACCTTTTCCGGGGCTCGACCCTGGCCCGCATCGCGCATGCGCGGCGCAACGGGGCGCATCGCGCATGCGTGGCGCAACGGCCCGCATCGCGCATGCGCGGCGCAACGGCCCGCATCGCAATAGGGGAAAAAATGGCCGACCAAAAAAAATATAAAAAAAATGGCCGACCAAAATAAAAAAAAATGGCGGGCCCGCATCGCGCATGCGCGGCGCGACGGCCCGCACCGCAAAGGGAAAAAAATGGCCGACCAAAAAAAAATGGCCGACCCCAAAAAAAAATGGCGGGCCCACATCGCGCATGCGCGACGGCCCGCATCGCAAAGGGAAAAAAATGGCCGACCAAAAAAAAAAATGGCCGACCAAAAAAATAAAATGGTGGGCCCGCATCGCACATGCACGGCGCGACGGCCCGCATCGCAATAGGGAAAAAAATGGCCGACCAAAAAAAAATGGCGGACTGCGGTTCTTGGCGACCCCCGTGAAATGGTCGTTTGACCCCAAATGGGGTCGCGACCCACAGGTTGAGAACCGCTGATCTAACTCTAAAAGTAAAACATAAGAAGAAAATGGTTGCATCTCCAACTGTTGTCAAAACAAAAACATCTGATGATCGCAGTGTTGACAGGTAATTTGGAAACAACCGAAGACTTTTGACAAAGTGGCCTCTTCACTCCCCACCCAAACGCATCCTGACTGGAGTCACAAATTACACTACATATTAGCTTGAATCACATAACCCTGCAAGTTCTACTGTGGCCCCTGGGGTCTGCAAATAATGGTTTATGATTATTAATAATGATTATGGTAATCATTATAATTAAGTAAAATTACTCATAATCATGTATAATTAGCATTATTTATATATTAAGTTTGTATGCCACCCATAACTGTTGTCATCAATCAGCAAGGTCACCTTTGACATGGTGCCTTTGATCACGTCCTTTAGTGACAGAGTTCCTGGTCCCAAATACGGTCAGTAAGCGAGGACTATCTGTATTGCGCCATTTAAAAATGTATTAATTGCAATCTACTGTGTAAGTCTCATTGCCCACCAGTCTATGCAACGTTGTGGGGGGACACATCACCCTAGTACACAAAGACACCTTTTTGTGGATATCGGATTCATTTAATGACAGTGGTGTTCACATTTGTTTAACGACGGGCACACAAGAGGTAATAAACTCAAGCATTATCACAGGGTGGCCCGCTTAACAACTGGCGTGACTTCCTGGCCCATCTACTGTTTTAAGTCAAGGACTACTTGTACTTTAATTACATCTCCTGTAGTTCAAGCCATCAGGAATCTGGAACTGAATAATTAATATTTTAATAAATAAATGAAAACCACCCAGGGTCACCCCTGGTAGGTGAGGTTCAAAGCCTCATAAGGTTCACACATCCCTCGCCCGCCCCCCTCCCCATATAAAACAAAGCGGAAAGGACCTCCAAACACCATAAGGCTCTACCTGATGAACAGGAAAATGGGAGACGTATTTAGCAGGATTGGGAGACCGGATAGCCTTTGCGATCTCCATGCAACACGCCAAAACTTGCCACGGCTCATCGGTGTCCATCCACCACCTCTTGCCCTGCACCGGAGGAAAGAAAACCAAATTTAGAATATGACTCCAGGGAAGAATCAAGCACATACTAGCCCAGGGGTTCTCAACCTTGGCAACTTTAAGACTTGTGGACTGGGAGTTGAAGTCCACAAGTCTTAAAGTTGCCAAGGTTGAGAACCCCTGTACTAGCCACTAGACTTCACGGAACCACCTGCCTACAGAAGCTATGAATGGGCCAACACTGGAAGTTTTTAAGAAGAGGCTGGACAGCCATTTGTCCGAAATGGTATAGGGTTTCCTGCCTGAGCAGGGGGGTGGACTAGATGACCTCCAAGGTCCCTTCCAACTTTTTTATTATTATTATTATTATTATTATTATTATTTATTATGGATCATCGCACAGTCAGCCAGATGTTCAGACTGGATTTGGCATTTTGTCTACCTATCGAGTCCTTGCCAAGGACCTGGGATAGGCAGATGTGGATATTTGATGGTGTTACAGATATCGTCGCAGGATGGAAGCAGTTCCTAGTAAGGCCGCCTTTTGCAATTGACTTATGCCAAATTTGTCAACGCCAATGGTGTTCAAGTGGTGCTCCGGTTGTTTTGGGATTGCACCCAAGGCGCTTATTACTATTGGTACTACCCTTGTTGTTGTTGTTGTTTTTACTATTATTCATTAGACGTGAACCTTAGTCAACTGAACATTCAAATTGACTGGTGCGGATGGTTGACACGAGTTGCTGCCAGCATCCTAGGTATGAACCAGGTACCTCCTTAAAATATAAGATGTTCCGAGCAGCGCAGTTTTTTGTAACATTGCTGGAGTTATTGCAGGAAGCTGCAGTTTTTTGAAGTATTTTGCAAAGTTTTTGGACATAGTTCCCAGTGGTCCGATGACAATGGATATCACTGTTACACATTTCATCCACAAACGCGGAGTTTCGATGGCCAGGTCGTGATATTTTGTCATTTTTTCCAGTTCTTTTTCTTCGACTCTAGCATGTCCTGGTACAGCAATATCAATCAGCTGTACGCTTCGGTTCTCTACAACTGCGATATCCGTCGTGTTGTGCTCCAAATGGCGATCTGTCTGTACTCGAAAGTCCGACCAGATCTTCACTCTCTCATTCTCAACAACTTTTTCCACTCTATGTTCCCACGACTTTTCGGACACAGGCAAGTCTATTATTATTATTATTATTATTATTATTATTATTATTATTATTATTATTATTAATTGTTTGTAAGCCACCCTGGGTCCTAGCAGAAGGGCGGCATTATAAGTTCGAGAAATAAATAAATAAATTATTATTATTATTGTTGTTGTTGTTGTTGTTTGTAAGCCGCCCTGGGTCCTAGCAGAAGGGCGGCATATAAGTTCGAGAAATAAATAAATAAATAATAATAATAATTATTATTATTATTAAAAAGAAGCTGGAAAATGGCAATGGAAAAGCAACAGGGCATCACATCATCACCATCCATCATTAGCTGACAAGATTCCAGAATGGCCGATGGGCCGTTTACACTATAATAATAATAATAATAATAATAATAATAATAATAATAAATAATTAATAATTAATAATAATAATAATTTTAAAAAAGAAATTCATATGCATCCAAATAAACTACAGGTAATCCTCGACTTCACCACAATTGAGTCCAAAATATCTGTTGCTAAGCAAAGCAGGTGTTAAGTGAGTTACGCCCCATTTTATGACCTTTTTTTTCACTGCAGGTAAGTGAACCATGCGGTCGTTAAGCAAATCTGCCTTCCCTTGTTGATTTTGCTTGTCCAGAAGCCGGCTGGGAGGGTTATAGATGGTGATCACATGACCGTCATAAATACAGGCCAGCTGTCAAGTGCCTGAATTTTAATCACGTGACCATGAGGAGGCTGCAACGGTCGTTAAGTGTGAAAAATGGTCCTAGGTTACTTTTTCAGTGACGCTGTAACTTCAAACTGTCACTAAAGAATGGTTGTAAGTGGAGGACTACCTATATCAGGATTTCTCAACCATGGCAACCTGAAGGTGTGTGGACTTCCAATTCCCAGAATTCCTCAGGCTGCGTATGAAGGCCACATCTTTTAAAGCATGCTGGCTGGAGAATTCTGGGAATTGAAGTCCACACAGCTTCAAGCTGTGAAGTTTGAGAAACATTGCTCTATAACTGGGGTCTTCAAACTTGGGCAACTTTAAGACTTGTGGACTTGAACTCCCAGAATTCCTCAGCCAGAAGAGAAGAGAAGAGAAGAGAAGAGAAGAGAAGAGAAGAGAAGAGAAGAGAAGAGAAGAGAAGAGAAGAGAAGAGAAGAGGAGGAAGGAAAGAAGGGAGGGGAGAGGAGAGAAGAGCGGTAAGGAAGGAAGGAAGGAAGGGGATAGGTAAGGAAGGAAGGAAGGGGAGGGGAGAGAAGAGAGGTAAGTAAGTAAGTAAGTAAGGAAGCAAGGGAGGGAGGGGAGAGGAGAGAAGAGAGGTAAGGAAGGAAGGGAGGGAGGGAGGGGAGAGGAGAGAAGAGAGGTAAGTAAGGAAGGAAGGGAGGGAGGGGAGAGGAGAGAAGAGAGGTAAGGAAGGAAGGGAGGGAGGGAGGGGAGAGGAGAGAAGAGAGGTAAGTAAGGAAGGAAGGGAGGGAGGGGAGAGGAGAGAAGAGAGGTAAGGAAGGAAGGAAGGAAGGAAGGAAGGGGAGAGGAGAGAAGAGAAAGGGAGGTAAGGAAGGAAGGAAGGAAGGAAGGGGAGGGAGAGGAGAGAAGGAAGGAAGGGAGGGAGAGAGGGAGGGAGGGGGAAGGGAGGAGAGGGAAGAGGAGAGAAGAGAGGTAGCCGGTAGGGAAGGAAGGAAGGAAGGGAGGGAGGGAGGGGAGAGGAGAGAAGAGAGGTAAGGAAGGAAGGAAGGAAGGGAGGGAGGGGAGAGAAGAGAGGTAAGGAAGTAAGTAAGGAAGGGAGGGAGGGAGGGGAGAGAAGAGAGGTAAGGAAGGAAGGAAGGAAGGAAGGAAGGGGAGGGGAGAGAAGAGAAAGGGAGGTAAGGAAGGAAGGAAGGGGAGAGGAGAGAAGAGAAGGAAGGAAGGGAGGGAGAGAGGGAGGGAGGGGGAAGGGAGGAGAGGGAAGAGGAGAGAAGAGAGGTAGCCGGTAGGGAAGGAAGGAAGGAAGGAAGGGAGGGAGGGAGGGAGGGAGGGGAGAGGAGAGAAGAGAGGTAAGGAAGGAAGGAAGGAAGGGAGGGAGGGAGGGGAGAGAAGAGAGGTAAGGAAGTAAGTAAGGAAGGGAGGGAGGGAGGGAGGGGAGAGAAGAGAGGTAAGGAAGGAAGGAAGGGGAGGGGAGAGAAGAGAAAGGGAGGTAAGGAAGGAAGGGGAGAGGAGAGAAGAGAAGGAAGGGAGGGAGGGGGAAGGGAGGAGAGGGAAGAGGAGAGAAGAGAGGTAAGGAAGGAAGGAAGGAAGGAAGGGAGGGGAGAGAAGAGAGGTAAGGAAGGAAGGAAGGAAGGAAGGGAGGGGAGAGAAGAGAGGTAAGGAAGTAAGTAAGGAAGGGAGGGAGGGAGGGGAGAGAAGAGAGGTAAGGAAGGAAGGAAGGGGAGGGGAGAGAAGAGAAAGGGAGGTAAGGAAGGAAGGAAGGAAGGGGAGAGAAGAGAAGGAAGGGAGGGAGGGGGAAGGGAGGAGAGGGAAGAGGAGAGAAGAGAGGTAGCCGGTAGGGAAGGAAGGAAGGAAGGAAGGAAGGAAGGAAGGAAAGAAGGAAGGAAAATCAAAGGAAGGACCCACAAACTGCCTCCAAAAACAAACAAACAAAATGTTACAATCCCAGTTGTGCTTACCTAGCCTTACCACGGCCATCTTTCCCCATTCGCTACTGATCTTCCTCTCTACACATGTTCACTAAGGGCCCCCAGCCAGCCACAAGCTGCCCACCCTGTAACCCACAAGGGGCCCAAGGCGGCCGATGCCTTCCCAAAACCCTGCACCTCCACCGGATGTACCGTTAATGGATTGTCTGCCGAATCCAAGATGTCCGGCATGATCCGATTGGCGTAGATCAACCTCTCCCTCAGAGGCTGCTTCTTCTTCAGGCCAGTCAGGTTGACCAGATGGATCTTCAGCCATTTCAGGCCGGACAGTCCAAGGGGCTTTCCCTCCGCAAAGAGGAGAATCCCTCGCGTGAAGTCACCCCCCAGGTGGTTGAAGTGAGGAGGGCACGGGTAGGTCCTCCCGCGGAAATCCAGATTGTGGGGGAACCAGAAAGGCTCGTCTTTCAGGTGCTTGGCGATGGAGAGCTTGTAGAGCATGTCCATCCGCAGGCTGTAGGTCTCCCTGGCCTTCTTACGGTACTGGGACATCTTCCATTTCAGAGCCATCTTGGACATGGGCTCGCTGTCGGCCAGCTGCTTCGAAAGCTCTTGGGCCTCCCAAGATGGCGGCGGAGGGATGTCCAGTTTCTCGTCGCCTTTGTCGTTGAAGATGGAGATGACCACGTCCAAGACGGGTTGGTTGACTTTCCAAGGGCAGTTGCCCAGAAAGTTCAGCGCATCCAGGACCAAGCAGAGGTGGTCGTGAGGGCACTCGTCTAAGAGAAGCTCGTGCTGGATCACCCCGTCTTGGCATCGCATCAGCTTGACCGGAGAGAGCGTATAGGCCCCGAAGTGGGAAGAGACCCAGGGCACGGGGGGACATTGCATGGGGAGAATAAAAGAGTCGAAGGTGAGGGTCGTCTCCACAGCCTCCTGGAGAAGCCGGATCAGGATATAGTGAGGTTTAATGAAACCGATCTGCAAAAGGAAAAGAAAGAGGATTTTTAAAATACAAAAACAACAACAACAACAACCCCCCCCACACACACAAAAAACCAGCTATAATCCTTAATACGACAGGTCGTCCTTGATTTACAATCATTCCCAGGCCAGGGACCGAATTTGGATCACATGGGATGCTGCAATGGTGGTTAAGGGTGAAAACCGGTCATTATTATTATTATTATTATTATTTATTTAATTTCTATGCCGCCCTATTCCAAAGAACTCATATAAGTCCAGGGCTTTTCAACCAGTGATACGGGCACCACCTGGGGTACACTGGCACCTGGCTGGTGGTACGCGACCATCCTAGAAAAGTGGTAGCGGGGGAGGGGAATGAGCTGAACCGGTGGCAGCACCGCACAAGCCTGAGCGAGAGACGGCTGGAGCTGCAGGTCTGTCAGGGCTCAGCGGAAGCGGCAGGATCAGTGCCGCTTTCCAGCTGATTGGCGCTTCTTCGGGGCTGTCAGGGCTCAGTGGAAGCGCCAGGATCAGCGCCAGGCTCCAGCTGGAGCTCAGCACGGATCCTGGTGCTTCTGCTGAGCCCTGAAGAAGCACCAATCAACTGGAAAGCAGCACTGATCCTGCCGCTTCTGCTGAGCCCAGAAGAAGTGCTGATCAGCTGGAATGTTGCAGCATCTCCAGGGTCTTGTGATTTACATTCAGATGCTTGGCAACTGATTCATATTTATGACGGTCACAGTGTCCCAGGGTCATGTGAAGTGACCAAAACCTGCTGCCACCACCCAGCAGATGGGGGGAATAAAAACCAAACACCCCCCCAACCCACCCCCGCTGCCAATCCTCAACAGAAATGCTCACAACAATGGAAACCTCGGACAGGAGGAAGAGCGCGGCCGGGCGGGCAGGCAGGTGTCTTGCTCGGCTGTGCCTTGGGGGGCACTTTTTTCAGTGCCACTGTAACTTCAAACAGTCACTAAGCGAACTGTTGTAAGTCGAGGACTACCTGTACTTTATCACTTTTTTCCTTTTTTTTTTTTTTGTCATCACGTTTTTGACCCCTTGCTAGGTGACTGGTGGTACTTGGATATTGCCATATCCTAAAAGTGGTACAATGGGTGAAAAGGTTGAAAAGTCACTTCACCGCCGTTTTAACTGTGAACGGTCACTGAACAAGTGGTTGTAAGTCAAGGACGACCTGTGAAAAAGCATGTTACCATTTCGGGCTATCCTAGGCCCTGTTACAAAGGAAAGGCAGGCGACCTTTGGCAAATTCACCAGCTTCACAGAAATCCTTCACGGCAGAGTTGCCCAAACTTTCTGGGTGGGCGGCCTGGAAAGGGAGGGTCAGGCGCTGTGCCGTAAATGGGGCCGCGAGCGCACGTGCTGCAAACGGGGCTGCAGGTGCCCGTGCGAAACTCACGGCGACACTAACGCGAGCACAGGGGCATGACTGCGCGTATACATGCACGCACACTGGCCAGTCAGTCATGCAGCCACGGCCCACAGGTTGGGGACCCCTACTTTACTGAGTTGAAGGGGACCTTGGAGGTCTTCTAGTCCAGGGGTCCCAAACCCCTGGTCTGTGGACCAGTACTGGGCCACGGCAGGCCAGCAACCGGTCCGCACAAACAAGCAAAGCTCCATTTGCGGGATGCAGGCAGCACACAAAACCACGCACCCTCCGGTCCGCGGAAAACCCTCTCTCCACAGAACCGGTCCCTGGTGCCCCAAAGGTTGGGGACCTCTGTTCTAGTCCAACGCCCAGCTCAAGTAGGAGACCCTGTACCAGGGGTAGGCAACCTTGGCTCTTTTGTGACTCGTGGACTTCAACTCCCAGAATTCCTGAGCCAGCCATGCTGAGGGGAAAGGGAGAGGTTTCCAAACTGAGCCATGCCAGCTCAGAAATTCTGGGAGTTGAAGTCCACGAGTCATAAAAGAGCCAAGGTTGCCTACCCCTGCCCTACCCCATTTCAGACGAATGGCTGTCCAGTCTCTTTTTGAAAACCTCCAGTGATGGAGCGCCTGCAACTTCTCGGGGGAAGCCTTTCCACTGGTTAATTGTTCTGTCTGTCAGGAAAATTCCTCCTTAGTTCCAGCTTGCTTCTCTCCTTGATCAGTTTCCACCCATCGCTTCTTGCCCTGCCTTCAGGTGCTTTGGAGAATAGGCTGACCCCCATCTTCTTTGGGGCAGCCCCTTAAGGTATTGGAAGAAGGCTATCATGTCACACACACACACACACACACACACACACACACACACACACACACACACACACACACACACACACCCAGCCCTTCTTTCCACCAGACTAGACTAAGTGAGCAGAGGCTCACTCAGGATTTGGCTCACCTGCTTGGTTCCGCGGAAAGAATAGACGTGGTACAGAACGGGAATGACAGTCTCCTCGGGGAGCAAAGGCAGCAGGCTGTGGTCCAGCTTGAGAGTTTGGACCATCAGTTCGATCAGCTGAAAACCCAGCTGAACCAACAGGCTTGGGGGCCAGACGACTTGCTTGGATATCAAGGAAGGGCTACAGCCCGCCTCCTCTCTCAGCTTCTCCCAATATTCCCGTGGCAAAAATTTATTCACCTGCAGAGACAAGGGTGAAGTTTACCTTCCGGAGACCGAAAGCAATAGCCCCTGGACCAGGGGTCTTCCAACTTGGCCCTTTTATGACTTGTGGACTTCAACTCCCAGAATTCCTCAGCTGGCATGCCTGTCTGAGGAATTCTGGGAGTTGAAGTCCACAAGTCATAAAAGGGCCACGTTTGAAGACCCCTGCCTTAGACTTATGTACCTCTTCACAGTGCTTCACAGCCCTCTTTAAGCGGTTTAGAGAGTCAGCCTATTGGCCCCCAACCATCGGGGTCCTCATTTTACCCACCTCGGAAGGATGGAAGGCCGAATCCGCCTTGAACTGGTCAGGATCGAACTCCTGGCTGTGAACAGACTTAGCCAGCAATGCTGCACTTTTAACTACTGCGCCACCATGGCTCTCTCTGCCCAACCTTGTTTGGATTCACAGGCGGCATTGCTTACTCAGCTTGCTGGAGATGGTTGACGGGATAACAAGACTTCACCCTTGATGCCATCCGTCTCCTTGGTCTTACCTCTTATGCCAGGGGTCTTTAAACCTGGCCACTTTAAGACTTGTGGACTTCAACTCCCAGAATTCTGGGAGTTGAAGTCCACAAGTCTTAAAGTGCCCAAGTTTGAAGATTCCCCCCCCCGTCTTATGCAATGTAAGGAGTCCCTGCGGATTTTACTCCACTTGTCGTTGCTGACTCTATGGACCATCTTTGTTTCAAGGTCATTGAGCCAGCACTGCCCAAAAACATTTCCGCAGTCATGTGGCCAGCATGACGTCACAGAGCACTGTTGCCTTCCCGCCTGACTGGTACCTATTTATCTACTCACATTTGCAGGCTTTCAAACTGCTAAGTTGGCAGTTTACCAACTGGAAGGGTTTGGTTAAAACATTAACCTCTAAAACAGTGGTGGCGAACCTATGGCACGGGTGCCAGGGGCGGCACTCGGAGCCCTCTCTGTGGGCACACCTGCCGTTGCTCCAGCCTCGCCTCCCCCCGCGACCCCCTCCTCTCCAGCAGCCCCCCTGGAGGAGAGTCGCACCTGCGCGTGGCCCACGCGGAGCAGCGCAGCCAAGGACATGGCAGCCAGGCAGCGTAGACAAGACTCTGCCCTCACACCCCATCGCGCACAGTTGATGCTGCGGGGCGCGGGGAGAGGGCGTGGCCATAGCGCTGCAGGGCTGCCTGCAGCGGGCCCTGGAGGCGGTGAGTGGCCCTGTGGGCAGGCTAGGTGGGGCGGGGTGGGGGTGGAACGGGGGCCAGTTTTTGGGTACTCAGTCTCTAAAAGGTTCGCCATCACTACTCTAAAACAACTTTAAATATATGTTTAATTTTCATAGGTTAGAAATATTAATTTTGTATTTTACGTTAAATGGTTTAGTTTACATTCCATTGCCAGTTTTCTAATCACTAAGTGCTTTAGTTTTTGTTGAGGAGTATTCAGGATTTTTTTTATTTTTTATTTAAAACAACTAACAGGTTCCATGAGCTGAAAAAGATTGAAAACATCTCCTTAAGGTCAACCCTAGGGAGGAATTCTGAAGAATCTAGTTTTAGCCCAATATAGCCCTGAGTTGTTGGAACCCCAAAAAATCCTGGCCAATCAAGAAACTAGAGATGGTCTAGTTCAGTGGTTCTCAACCTTTCTCAGGTTGAGACCCCACTTGCCCCGCCCATGCGCGCCGCGACCCCGACCCCGCGGAAAAAAAAATAAAAAAACAAAACAAAACAAAACAAAAAAAAAACACAAAATGGCGGCCGCGACAGGCAGATCTACGCATGCATGGATCGGCCCGTCGCGTGCGCTGCGCATGCATGGATCCGCCCGTCGCGGCCGCCATTTTCCTTTTTTTTGTTTTTGATTTTTTAAAAATTTTTTTTAATTTTTTTATTTTTTTTCCGCCTGACAGACGGATCTGCGCATGCGCGGATCGGCCCGTCACACGCGCTGCGCATGCGCGGATCCACCCGTCGCGGCCGCCATTTTGTTTTTTTAATTATTTTTTATTTACTTTTTTTACTTTTTTATTTTTTTTTGGTGCAACAGGCAGATCTGCGCATGTGCGGCGCGCGCGCCAAAAAAATAAAAAAAAATAAAAATAAAAAAAACAAAATGGCGGCCCGCGGTGTCCGGCGACCCCCGCGAAATCGTCGTGCGACCCCAAATGGGGTCGCGACCCCAAGGTTGAGAACTGCTGGTCTAGTTCAACCTTGGCTCTTTTATGACTTGTGGACTTCAACTCCCAGAATTCCTGAGCCAGCCATGCTGAGGGGAAAGGGAGAGGTTTCCAAGCTGAACTATGCTGGCTCAGGAATTCTGGGAGTTGAAGTCCACGAGTCATAAAAGAGCCACGGTTGCCAAACTATGGTCTAGTTCAGCGGTTCTCAACCTGTGGGTCGCGACCCCATTTGGGGTCGAACGACCATTACACGGGGGGCGCCAAACACCACAGCCCGCCATTTTTTTTTTGGTCGGCCATTTTTTGGGGGGTTGGCCATTTTTTTCCCCTTTGCGATGCAGGCCGTCACGCCGCGCATGCGCGATGCGGGCTGGCCATTTTTTTTTTGGTCGGCCATTTTTTTCCTTTTGCGATGCGGGCTGTCGCGCCGCGCATGCGCAGTGCGGGCCCGCCATTTTTTTTTTTTTTTGGTCGGCCATTTTTTTTGGTCGGCCATTTTTTCCCCCTTTGCGATGCGGGCCGTTGCACCGCGCCTGCGCGATGCGCCCTGTTGCGCCACGCAAGCGCCGCGCGGGCCGGGGTCAAGCCCCGGAAAAGGTTGAGAACCGCTGGTCTAGTTAAAGGTCACCTAAGGCAATTGAAGTTAGATACCTGAGTATCTCTGGCCAAAAGCTGGACATAGCTATCATAGGTCTTCTCAAAATTCTCCTCCGAAATGGTGCAGCTTTTTCTAACAATAGTGTATTTATTGTAGATTCTAGTACCCAGATCCTTGGCTAAGATGCTGACGCATTCCCCAAGGGCCGGCAGGCTGAAAACCGTCTGAAAAGAAAACAAAGACTTGTTTAACTTAAAGAGACTCAAGATACGACCCGTAGCAATTTTAATTGAAAAACAAAAAAGTTAGAGGCATCGTTCTATTTTTGTTTCAGTTTTATTTTATTAGTTAGCGTTTTTATTATTTAGCTATGGCAACAGCGCTTAGACTTATATACCACTTCATGACGCTTTACAGCCCTCTCTAAGTAGTTTACAGAGTCGGCCTGTTGTCCCCAACAATCTGGGTCCTCATTTTACAAACCTCGGAAGGATGGAAAGCTCAGCCACCCTTGAGCCGGTCAGGATCGAACTGCTGGCAGTGGGCAGAGTTAGCCTGCGGTACTGCATTCTTACTACTGTACCTCACTCACTCACTCATTCAGTTTTCATTCATTCATTCATTCATTTTCCATAGCCACCCAACTCAACCAAAGCAATTAAAGTAAATTTAAAACAAACATTCTGAGAGAGAAAGCAATGTGATATGTAATTTTGAGTTGATAAATTAACCTGTCTATTTATTTATTTATTGGATTTTTATGCCGCTCCTCTCCAAAGGACTCGGAGCGGCTAACAACATGAACAAAAAAACAACATCACAGCATTTAAAAACCAAAAACCGAGTCGACAAAGCATTTAAAAGACCCCCCCAAACACATTCATCATACAGACACAATCACAATCATCCCCAGGCCTGCCGGCACAGATAGGTTTTAAGATTCTTTCGGAAGGCCGGGAGAGTCGGGGAAACACGGACTTCAGGGGGCAGTTGGTTCCAGAGGGCGGGCGCCACAACAGAGAAGGCCCTCCCCCTAGGACCCGCCAGACGGCATTGTTTCGCTGACGGGACCCGGAGGAGGCCGACCCTGTGCGCTCTCACCGGTCGAAGGGAAGTATGTGGCAGAAGGCGGTCCCGTAAGTATCCTGGTCCAATGCCATGAAGGGCTTTATAGGTAATAACCAACACCTTGAATTGCGCTCGGAGACCGATAGGCAACCAATGCAGCATGCGGAGAGTTGACGAAATGTGGGCACGACGGGGCAGGCCCACAACCGCTCGCGCAGCTGCATTTTGCACTAATTGTAGTCTCCGAACACTCTTCAAGGGTAGCCCCATGTAGAGAGCATTGCAGTAGTCGATCCCCGAAGTGACAAGGGCATGTGTGACTGTGAGTAGAGACTCCCGATCCAAATAAGGGCGCAACTGGTGAACCAGGCGAACCTGGGCAAATGCTCCCCTCGCCACAGCCGACAAATGATGTTCCAATGTCAGCCGTGGATCGAGGAGGACTCCCAAGTTGCGGACCTTCTCCGAGGGCGTCTATAACTTTACCCCCCAGGGTAATGGAGGGACAGATTGAAATGTCCGTGGGAGGCATCACCCACAGCCACTCTGTCTTGTCACTCTGTCTTGTTTATGATAATTAACTATATCTATTATTATTAGTTAAATACAGGTACCCAGACATTATGCTGTTTGCTAATCATTGAAAATGTTATTTGGAAAAACCCCAACCCCAACTTTAACCCTAATCCCGACCCTAACTTATTCCTAACCCTATAAAAACTAATAAAATCTATACCAAAAAACCCATTAAAACATTAAAAAACAATAAATTACTGGATGACTTATTACTCAAATGCAGGCTTACCCTAAATCAGTGGTGGTGAACCTGTGGCACGTGTGCCAGAGGTGGCACTCAAGAGCCCTCTCTGTGGGCACATGTGCCGCCATTGCCAGCAGCTTGCGCAGGTCCATTAGGCCGCTGCCACCAACGCCCGGAGCGGCAGCCCCACCCAGCACAAAGGAAGCGAAGCGGCCAGCTAGCAAGATCGAGTACAGGTGGTAGAGCACGCCCACACCCAGCATGCCAAAGGCCACCCCAAGCAGGGAAAGCCGGATCCCCATCGGCGCCATGGTCCCCCCAGTCCCAGCTAGGATGGCATGCCTCCCCCCATCTACATTGGGCCTCCTGCCCATCGCCCCACCTGCCACAGACCCCCTGGATCTCCCCCAACCCTGCCCAGCCCCCACAGGCGTCCCCATGAGCAACATCGAGGTGGCCATGCCCACCCCGGCCACGCCCGCCCAGTCTGCCGTGACAACCACAGCCATGCCCACTAAGGGGCCATGCCCACCCAGTGGGCCACATCCACAAGGCCCCCCCTAAGGGCACCACAATGCTGTTGCGGTCCTGGCACTTTGCGATAAATAAGTGGGTTTGGGGTTGTGGTTTGGGCACTCAGTCTCTAAAACAGACATGTCAAACACAAGGTCCGGGGGCCGGATGCGGCCCGCAAAGTGGTTTCATGTGGCCCGCGAAGCCATCCTGGAAACAGTGAGGGAACAGCCCCTGCTGCCTTGGCCCTGGCCCAGGCCAGCCAGGAGCCAATGTACAATTTTGTGGTGGCCATCTATGCAAAAACGCATTCAGTCTTAGCTCCATAAGACACCCCCCCCCCGCATGGCCTGAGAGGAACAGTGAGGCTCCTCCAGTGGACAGTGCCTTGGCCCTTGCCAGGGTCCCACCCCCTTCTGCCAGAGACCCTCAGATCTATCCCACTCCTGCCCAGGCCCCCACACCCACCCAGTAGGCCACACCCACTCCATCCACACCCACCCAGTAGGCTGCACCCACCCTGGCCAAACCCGCACGGCCCCCTGAGGGCAACCATAATACTGATGTGGCCCTCCATGAAATTGAGTTTGACACCCCTGTTCTAAAAGGTTCACCATCACTGCCCTAAATGAACTGAAATTCCTGTTTACAGTAAGGATAGAAACCAAAGGGGGTGTGTGTGTGTGGAGAGATAGCATTACCTCCACAGTGAGCTCGGCCCGGCGGTCCAGAGTTTCTCCAGAGCAGCGGTTCTCAACCTGTGGGTCGCAACCCCATTTGGGGTCGAACGACCATTTCACGGGGGTCAGCAAACACCGCAGTCCGCCATTTTTTTGGGTCGGCCATTTTTTTCCCCTTTGCGATGGGGCCCGCCATTTTTTTTTATTTTGGTCGGCCATTATTTTTTTTTGGTCGGTCATTTTTTTCCCCCTTTGCGATGCGGGCCGTCGTGCCGCGCATGCGCCCCGTCGTGCCGCGCATACACGAAGCGCCCCATCGCGCCGCGCATGCGCGATGCGGGCCGGGGTCGAGCCCCGGAAAAGGTTGAGAACCGCTGCTCCAGAGAAACAGCCCAACCACCTCTCTTTGCACAAGGGTAGAAGTCACAAAGGGGCAACTCATACAACTTATGCAAGACCTCTCCCATCAACACTCAGAAGCAGCAAGTCACTGTATATATATATATAAACAAAGAGCAATTCCACTCGCTGCTAGCAATGATGATGTTACCTAGTTGGGTCATGAAACGTCTGCAAGGAAACCACCCAGCTCAGAGAGCACCGAGGATCCCGCTGTTCAACCCCGAGTTACAAATAGTCACTCCTCTCCACTTACCTGCATCATCAGATCTACGTACTCCTCTTTGGTCAGCACGCAAAGAAAGGGGTACAGGTCTAGTTTGGAGGTGCGCCAAATGTTGTCTTGCTTCGTGAGCTTCCTCAGGTTGCGAAGCAAAGCTGCTTCCCAGTGAGAACGGATCTTGCTCAAAATTTCCCGCTGTGGAAAGGAATGGAACAGATTGTTAACTATACAGGTAGTTCTTTGATTATTGGCTACAATTGGGACCGAAACGTTGCTTGCTAAGTGATGCGGTCATGAAGTGAGTGCTCCTGTGACTGTACTCGATTTTTCCCATGGTCATTAAGGGAATCACTGCAGTTTCTCTGATAGCCCCTTGGGAAAATTAATTGCCAATCAATGGATTCATTGCCACCCTGTAGCTGCTACTTGTTTTCCATAATTGGCGATCTGCTACCAAAACCTCAGCACTTGCTGCTCCCGTGCCATAACTGTTGTAGATCTACAACAGCGTTTCTCAGCCGTGGCGACTTGAACATAGGTGCACTTCAACTTGGAGAATTCCCCAACCAGCGTGTCAAGGTTGAGAAGCGCCACCGTAGAAACAGAACAGGGCTGGAGGCCCACTGGCAAAGGGAGGGACAGGTACCTTTATGTGCGCATGCGCAAACATGGCTGCGTGCACACGAATGGGGATGAGCATGCGTGCTCTGCAAATGGGGTTGCCAGTGCCGGTACACAGCTCAGCTGGTGGCGGCGCAAGGGCAGGGGGTGAGCGCGCGCGCATGCGCTGGCCAGGCACTCACGCGGCCCCGGTGGCCAAGGTCCAGTAGTGGGCTGTGGCCCATAAGTTGGGGACCTCTGCCCTAAACCATTTCAGACAAATGACAGTCCAGTCTCTTCTTAAAAACCCCCCTAGTGATGGAGCACCCACAACTTCTGGAGGCAGGTAGTTCCACTGGTTAATTGTTCTCACTGTCAGGAAGTTTCTCCTTAGTTCTAGGTTGCTTCTGTCCATCCGTTACTTCTTGCCTTCAGGTGTTTTGGGGCAGCCCCTTAAGATATTAAAAGACTGCTATCATGTCACCCCCAGTCCTTTTTTCCACTAGACCAGATGTCTCCAACCTTTTGGGCACCAGGGACTGGCTCCATGGAGAAAGGTTTTTCCATTGACCGAAGGGTGCGTGGTTTTGTGTGCTGCCTGCATCCCACAGATGGGACTTGGCTTGTTGTGTGGACTGGTTCCGGGCATGCCGTGGCCCAATACCGATCCATGGACCGGGGGGTTGAGGATCCCTGCACTAAAGTAGACTAAGTGAGTACAGGCTTCCCAGGGTTTTAGACATATCCAACAAAGATGATTAGGGGACTGGGGGCTAAAACATATAAGGAACGGTTGCTGGAATTGGGTAAGTCTAGTTTAATGAAGAGAAGGATGAGGGGGGACATGATACCGGTAGCAGCCTTCCAGTATCTCAGGGGCTGCCCCAAAGAAGAGGGAGTCAAGCTCTTCTCCAAAGCAACTGAAGGCAGGACAAGAAGCAACGGATGGAAACTAATCAAGGAGAGAAGCAACCTAGAACTAAGGAGAAACTTCTTGATAGTTGGAACCATTAACCAGTGGAACAACCTGCCTCCAGAAGCGGTGAATGCTCCAACACTGGAAGTTTTTAAAGAAGAGACTGGAGAGCCATTTGTCCAAAATGGTATAGGGTTTCCTGCCTGAGCAGAGGGTTGGACTAGATGACCTCCAAGGTCCCTTCCAACTTCATCATCATCATCATCATCAATTCCTGCAACCATTCTTCATGTACTAGTCCTCAATTTATGACTGGCCGCTTAGCGATTGTACCTGAGGGCTACCGGTACTTACAACCCAAATTTGAAATTCCGAAGGCTAGAAGAGCGTGCAGTGGCTATGTGACCACACGTTGGGAGCTTGGCAACCAGGTCACATTTACGACTGTTTACAGCATCCCTCAGTCACCTGACCGCATTTTACAACGGGTTTGCCGAAAGCCGGCATTCACTCTCAAGTTTTTGGCAAAACCGTGGCCGTAGCGAACCTCTGGTTTGCTTAATGGCTGCCACAAAAAAAAGGTCAAAAAACGTTGGGTGGGTCACACGACCGCACCATTTTACAACAGTCACGAGTTACGACCAATGAAAGGCAAGTTCCGTTCCGGTCGTAACTCGAGGATTTCCTGTTTTTCATCCCTTTTCATCTTTCCATTCCGGCTGGAAACGCAACCCTCTCCTCAAAGAATTAATCTTACCGCTTTGATAGTTGTAGCCGTGATCGGTTTGGTGGCTTCCACCGAATCAACCGTGACCCTGTCGGAAGTCTCCAACTTGTACTGTTTTCGGAATCGCTGCTGCAGCTCTTCTACGGTGAAATTGAGCTTGGCGTAAGAAATGGGCGGCTTCTAAGGGGGAAGAAAAGAGGGGGGAGAAATCCATGACGATGTCCCAGGGATACCGGTAATCCTTGATTTATGACCAATTGCTTAGCAAGCGTTTGAAGTTCCGACAGACCTACCTGGGAGAAGACAAGATTGTCCTCGACTTACAGCCGTTTGTTTAGTGACCGTTCGAAGTTACGACGGCACTGAGAAAAGTGACTTAGGACCGCTTTTCACACTTAACGACCGTTGCTGCCTCCCCCGTGGTCGTGTGATCAAAATTCGGTAAGAGTTAAAAGATTAGAGGGTTAGATTTATGAAATGGAATATTGAAAGATTAAATCCATTTTTAATTATGGATGAAAATGAACGTTGTTTTTTTTGAAATAAATATGTGTTAGCTCATAGGAAATAGGGATTTTAAGTAGCATACTATCTTTTTATTTTATTTATTTCTGTATTTTCTTCTTCTTTTTTCTTTTTTTAGTCTTAGTTATTCCTCAAGAAAGGTAAAAGCATTGGGTTGGCTTACATGAGAAAAAAAATAGATTTAAATATTTAAATGTAAATTAACTTTGAGAAAATCTTAACCAGTAAAAATGTTTAGATTGGAACATTGTGGGAAAAACAAATGTAAACAAGAACTGTAAACAGGAGATATGATGAGACAACCAGAATGACTAGATAGCAAAGGAATGTTATATTGATGTGATTATTACCGGTACTTGTAGAAATATTAGAAACCTTTTACGCTTCATTATCATTCATTAAAATAACAAGAATTGTATTAACATAGTATGTTTAGGTGAGTGTCATGTATGTGTTTCACTTTGAGAGCGGGCAACCAAATCTCATTTTTGATGTGACAGTATAAAAATGACAATAAAGGTAATCTTATCTTATTAACTTAAGGTTGGTAAAAGAGAACATTATGGGGAAAAGGGGAAATCAAGCGAAGTTATCATGTGGATTACAGATTATAGACATTAACGGTTAATGAATGTTTTTTAAATGTAAACCCAGACAACGCACTGCTTACCGAATATGAAGAGTGATTATGTTAAAATATTAATAAAACATATTTTTTTAAAAAATGCGGATGCTTGGCAACTGACTCATATTTATGACGGCTGCAGTGTTCCGGGGTCATGGGGATCCTCTTTTGCAACCTTCTGACATCAAAATCAATGGAGAAGCCATTGATCACACTTTGGGCACTTGGCAACTGGGCTGCATGTATACAACTCCCAGAATTCCCTAGCCAGCCTGGCCGGTTCAGGAATTCTGGGAATTGAAGTCCACAGGTTGTAAGGTTGCCCTAGTTGCCTGCCCCTGGCTAGGATATCTGAAACGAGTTTCACTCAGGCGTGAGGAAGAGATGACGGCCATTTGGTGGAGATGAGTCAGATGGCTGTGTGTGGGCGCAAAAGAGGAAAAACAGCATCAAAGGCAAAAATAAAATTAAAAATGCCTCAGCTGAAGGCAGGCAAATCCTGCTGGTTTATTTATTTTTTTTAAAAAAGAAGACACCCTCAAGTCAAGCTGAATTCTTGGCCATCACACCACACTGCAACGGCAACAGGCAGGGCAGGAGATTTTAATCCTAACTGACGATGGGACTACAACCCAAGGACACAAATGGGACAGGATGGTATGGAATAGCATAGTATGGGACAGAGCAGAACAGAATATATCAAATGGGAGTGGAGTGGAGTGGAATAGAATAGAATAGAGAATAGAATTTTGATTTAGAATATAGAATAGAATAGAATCTTTACTGAGAATACAATAGAATAGAATCTTTATTCAGAACAGAACAGAATATAGAACAGAATATAGAACAGAATCTTTATTGAGAACAGAACAGAATATAGAATACAATCTTTATTGAGAATAGAATAGAATAGAATAGAATAGAATAGAATGGAATAGAATGGAATAGAATAGAATAGGGAATAGAATAGAATAGAATGGAATAGAATGGAATGGAATAGGGAATGGAATAGGGAATAGAATAGGGAATAGAATAGAATAGAATAGAATGGAATGGAATAGAATAGAATAGGGAATAGAATAGGGAATAGAATAGAATAGAATAGAATAGAATGGAATGGAATGGAATAGGGAATAGAATAGGGAATAGAATAGAATAGAACAGAATAGAATAGGACTTATTGGCCAAGCATGATTGGACACACAAGGAATTTGTCTCCAGTGCATAAGCTCTGAGTGTACGTACAAACAACAAAGTGATGTCATAAATCACAAATCATAATTACAATCACAAATCATACAATCAACAAGTGATAAAATCATGGATACGGATAACAGAAGGTAGTAGGAAAAATGAGAAGAGCAGAAAGAGGAGAAGTGATCATTGCAACACAGCTTTAGGCCTAAGAGAGTGCTGTGGGAATCAGGTGTTTAGCGGAGTGATGGCATGGGGGGGGGGAAACACTACCTATCAAATAAAACCCCTCGGAGGTAGCAAAGACTTCAATATTACCGTCATGTAGAATTTTTCCAGTAGCGGCATGGTAGAAGTTGGAGGGGAAAAGAATTGTGGCTGGAAGTCTGGCTTGACCGTCTGGATGGCCCTGAGGACCATCATGACTTCGTTGTCTTCGTATGTGGAATCCTTGAAGAAGTTTTGCAAGGAGAAACCCTCACTTTCCAGCTGTTCGATGCATCTGTTGGAGAGAGCGACAGTCTGAGCTTCCGGACAGTGTGTGTAGTTCTTGCCTTCCAACTACCCGTTTAGGGACTGTTTTAGGTTCAAAGGCACTGAAAAAAAGCGACTTATGACAGTTTTTCACACTTACGATGACCACTGCAGCCTCCCCAGGGTCACCTCATCCAAATTCAGACACTCAGCAACTGGCTCTTAATTATGATGGTTGCAGTGTCCCGGGATCACGTGATCACTTTTTAAAAATTAACACTTTATTAATTTTCTATTTTTACAAATCGTAAGTGCTTAGTAAACCACGTGTTGTCTGGGTCCATTTTTTAACTTAATAATACACACTGAATTCCTAATCTCTATCCCTTTTTTTCGGTGATCAACTACATCCTACATTTGAAATTATTCTATGTCTTCTTTTCCTTTATCTTTGAATATCGATCTGTCCATTTCTACACAGCACGGTGTTTTCTTGATCCTCTCTTCTTCAGCTAATGTTTCTTCATTTTTTTCCGGCACTAAGCAAATACAATGCTTACTGCTATTAATACATGCAATGTGAAGTGTATACTTCCTCATCGTATTTTTCTAATATTGTATCTAGTAAAAATTAGTTCCAGTTTATAACATCTTTTCTGTCCAACTCACATCTCAAATTATATTTGCAATCGAGGCCACCTTATTGAACCGATACCCTGTTCTTCCAACTCTTATTGCAATTTTGGTTTTCCCTTCAGTATTCGAAATATCTTTATAGGTTACAATTTTCTCAAAATTGATTAAGTTTGGGTGAAGAAAACCTTCCCATGTTAAGAGCCATCTTGGTATTTTCGTATTTCCCAGACCCTAGAAAAGTATGCCATCAGGTGATCCCCTTTTGTGACCGTCTGACAAGGAAAGTCAAGGGGGAAGCCAGACTCCCCTAACCCAGGGGTAGGCAACCTTGGCTCTTTTATGACTCGTGGACTTCAACTCCCAGAATTCCTGAGCCAGCCATGCTGAGGGGAAAGGGAGAGGTTTCCAAGCTGAGCCACGCTGGCTCAGGAATTCTGGGAGTTGAAGTCCACGAGTCATAAAAGAGCCAAGGTTGCCAAACTATGGTCTAGTTAAAGGTCACCTAAGGTAATTGAAGTTAGATACCTGAGAGAGAGAAAACAACAGGGTTAGGGTGATAGGGCCAGAATTACACCCCAATACGGTGATGGCAAACCTATGTCCCAAAGCCTATGGACACTCTCAATCATCCAGGTCAGGGTTGTCTCAAAGGGGTTATTTCTCAAAGGCCTCCGGCCTATGTTTTTTTTCCCTCGAGGGAGGAGAAAACATTTCGCTTCGCATCCACGAAGCTTCATACAGTTCTTGATGAAGCTTCTAGAACGAGAAGCAAAATGTCTTCTTCCTCAAAGGCAGGGGTAGGCAACCTTGGCCCTTTTATGACGCGTGGACTTCAACTCCCAGAATTCCTGAGCCAGCCATGCTGAGGGGAGAGAGGTTTCCAAGCTGAGCCATGCAGGCTCAGGAATTCTGGGAGTTGAAGTCCACGGCAGGGGTAGGCAACCTTTGGCTCTTTTATGACTGGTGGACTTCAACTCCCAGAATTCCTGAGCCAGCCATGCTGAGGGGAAAGGGAGAGGTTTCCAAGCTGAGCCATGCTGGCTCAGGAATTCTGGGAGTTGAAGTCCACCAGTCATAAAAGAGCCGAGGTTGCCTATCCCTGCCCTAACCACAGTGTTACTAACTTAACAGCTGCAGGGATTCACTGGATAACTGTGGCAAGAAAGCTCGTAAAATGGGACACAGCGTGCTTAACAACCGTCTTGCTTAGCAACAGTAATTTGCCGGTCAATTGTAGCCGCAAGTCAAGGACGACTGGTACAGGAATCTAAAGGCAGGGATACAGGTATCCCTCAAGTTACGACCGCAATTGGGATCAGAATTTTCATTGCTAAGCAAGGTGGTTGTTAAGAGAGTTGCGGCCAGTTTTATGACGGTTTTGCCATGGTTGGTAAACGGATCAACGCAGATGTTAAGAGAATCATGCAGTTGTTAAGTGGAATCTGACTTCACCCATGGATGTTGCTTGTTAGAAGGCGGATGGGAAGTTTGCAAATAGGGATCACATGACCTCGGGATGCTGCAACTCTCGTAAATTCATGCCAGTGGCCAAGCACCTGAATTTTGATCACATGACAACAGGTATGCTATAATGGTCATAAGTCACTTTTTTCAGTGCCACTGTAACTTTGAAGTCACTACATGAGGTTTGTTAGTCAAGGACGACTTGCAAATGTAATTAACATAAAAAGAATCGGAGGATCAGAGCAATAGTCATGTAGACCACTGTTTCCCAATCTTGGCAACTTTAAGACGTGTGAATCTCAAATCCTTGAATTCCCCAGCCTAGCATGGCTGGCTGGGGAATTCTGGGAGTTGAAGTCCACAAGTCACAAATGGGCCAAGTTTGAAGACCCCTGGTCTAGACTAAGGAAACTCTTCAGCATAACTTGCTAATAACATGTATCAGCCTCAGCAAATGGGAATTTGGAGTTAGATCAAGAGTATTGGATGGATTCACTGGCAGAATGATTGTCGTAAAGGTCAACAACATCCTGCAGGCAACAGTTTTCAATGTGATACTCTATGGTACCACTCTATGGTAGCAAGGTAAAGTCTGGAGAAGCACGACAGAAATAATGTTGACACTTTTGAACTATGGTATTGTGGAGTATAACAGAATAATAGAGTTGGAATGGACTCTGGAGGTCTTCTAGCCAGGGCTAGGCAACCTTGGCTCTTTTATGACTCGTGGACTTCAACTCCCAGAATTCCTGAGCCAGCATGGCTCAGCTTGGAAACCTCTCCCTGTCCCCTCAGCATGGCTGGCTCAGGAATTCTGGGAGTTGAAGTCCAGTCATAAAAGAGCCGAGGTTGCCTACTTGTTCTAGGCCAACCCACTGCCTAAGCAGGGGACTTTACACTTTTCTAGACAAATGGCTGTCCAATCTCTTCTCAAAAATCTCCAGTGACAGAGCACCCACAACCTCTGAAGGCAAGGAGAATCTTCGCCAGCTGCCAGTCAGCCATACACAGGAGGGGGAGTGGGAGTTGTGAGATGCTTTGGGGGGGTGGCGTTAGCATAAAGCAGCGGTTCTCAACCTTTTCCGGGGCTCGACCCTGGCCCGCGCCGCGCTTGCGTGGCACGACAGGCACATCGCGTATGCACGGCGCGGCGGCCCGCATCACAAAGGGGAAAAAAATGGCCGACCCAAAAAAAAATGGCCAGCAAAAAAAAAAAAAATGGCAGGCCCGCATTGCGCATGCGTGGCACGACAGCCCGCATCACAAAGGGGGGAAAAATGGCCGACCAAAAAAAAATGGCGGACTGCGGTGTTTGGCGACCCCCGTGAAACGGTCGTTCGACCCCAAATGGGGTCGTGACCCACAGGTTGAGAACCGCTGGCATAAAGGGAATCGAAAGTACTGCTTTCAAGGTCACACCACGGAAGGTAGCACCATCCAGCCTGCCAAGCCAGAGACTGTTCCCAAAACTGTTTGAATGTAATTGGACAGTTGGGAGATAACCAGGCAGGGGAAGATGGGAAGAAGGCAAAAGTTAACCAGATGCTTTGGGCGTGAAAACTCAGATCTGGC
This sequence comes from Bothrops alternatus, assembly GCA_034064705.1. NCBI lineage: Eukaryota > Metazoa > Chordata > Lepidosauria > Squamata > Viperidae > Bothrops > Bothrops alternatus. The sequence continues at coordinate 1,206,645 of JARGCV010000305.1, forward strand.
TTTGCTACACTGCAATCACTTGGCTCTAGTAAAGTATACTCTCATTAACAGTGGATTCAGGAGTGTTTCTTTTCTAATTGACCGAGTTGGGACGGCTCAATCAATCGATCGCTCAAAGTTTGTGGTGAGTGGTTTTACGATTTCCCCCAAGGAAGCATTTGAGATGTGTTTTGGCCTCTCCCCTGTCACAGCTTCTTTGACGTAGTTTAAAATATCATGCATTCCCCTACTCCCACGGTCTACGATTATGTGCTTATCAAGTGGTTTCGACTCCTAGCAACCAATAAATACTCTGCTTGACGTCCTACGATTATCCGAAGATTAAAGGATAAACGGTTAACCAGAGGACAGTAGCATTTTATTTATGGACGGCTGCAAGTGATTTACCTCGCAGGATGCTTGCGGCTATAATTTTATCTAGACGTTTTTATCTAGGCTGATCTTTTGTTAACAGGATTCAACGCTGAGTAATTTTTCTGTGGCATTTCAAGTAGGGAACGGCGTTTTCTCTTGAGAATTGCTCCTAGGGCATTCTCAGTGGTTCTCGTGTCAGCACTGCAGCTTGTCAGGAGCTAACTTGATGCTTGCTTCGTCTGGAGACACCTCTCACTATTCCCCAGGTACTCAATCAATCAGTCAATCAATCAATCAGAATAGAGCTAGAAGGAACCTTGGAGATCTTCTAGTCCAACCCTCTGCTCAAGCAGAAGACCCTATACCGGAGTAGGCAACCTTGGCTCTTTTATGACTCGTGGACTTCAACTCCCAGAACTCCTGAGCCAGCCTGGCTCAGCTTGGAAACCTCTCCCTGTCCCCTCAGCATGGCTGGCTCAGGAATTCTGGGAGTTGAAGTCCACGAGTCATAAAAGAACCAAGGTTGCCTACCCCTGGCCTATACCCTTTCAGACAAGTCTCTTCTTAAAGACATCTAGTGATGAAGCACCCACAACTTCTGGAGGCCAGCTATTCCACTGGTTAATTGTCCTCACTGTTAGGAATTTTCTCCTTTAATTCCAGGTTGCTTCTCTCCTTGGATTGGTTTCCATCCCTTGTTTCTTGTCTTGCCTTCTGGTGCTTTGGAAAATGACCTTCTTCTTTGTGGCAGCCCCTCAAATACTGCTATCAAGTCACTCCTGGTCCTTCTCTTTTCCAGGCTAGCCATACCCAAATCCTGCAACCGTCCTTCATGTGTTTTAGTCTCCAGGCCTTTAGTCATCTTAGTTGCTCTTCTCTGCACTTTTTTTCCCCCAAAGTCTCAACATCTTTTTATGATGCAGTGACTAAAACTGGACGCAGAATTCCGGGTGTGGCCTTACTAAGGCTTTATAAAGCGGTACTAACACTTTACGTGTCTTTGATTCTGTGCCTGTTTATGCAACCCAGGATTGTATTAGCTTTTCTAGCTGCTCCCGCACACTGCTGGGCTCACAACCATCTGTTTCGTGATCATTCAAAGTTACAACCTCACTGAAAAAAGTAACTTATGGCCGGTCTTTGCACTTATAACTGCCGCAGCAGCCCCCATGGTCATGGTTATGTGATCAACATTTTTACGTGTTTACTACGGTTGCGGCATCCCTGCATCCCCTAATAACAATCTGCAACCTTCTCAGCTGGCTTCCGACGGCCAAAGCCAATGGGGGAAGCTGGATTTGCTTAACGACCATACAATTCACTTAGCAAAAGCAGTTATTTGCTTAACAGTCATGCCAAAAACGGTCCTAAAGTTGGGCACGACTCACTTAACAACTGCCTTGCTTAGCAATGGAAATACTAATACTAATACTAATACTAATAATAATAAAGTTGGATGAGACCTTGGAGGTCGTCTGGTCTAATCCCCTGCTCAGGCAGGAAACCCTATACCATTTCAGACAAATCGCTGTCCAGTCTCTCCTTAAAATCCTCCAGTGTTGGAGCATTCATAGCTTCTGAAGGCAGGTTGTTCCACTGGTTAATTGTTCTAACTGTCAGAAAGTTTCTCCTTAGTTCTAGGTTGCTTCTCTCCTTGATTAATTTTTATCCTTTGCTTCTTGTCCTGCCTTCAGGGGCTTTGGAGAATAGCTTGACTCCCTCTTCTTTTTTTTTTTTTTTTTTTAAATAAAAATTCTTTTATTAAAACAATTAACATTGAACATAAGAACATATTGTGCAGCAATCATCATGACACCTGGTATACAATACTAAGTATTAGTCTTTGATAACGTCTGGGTTAGTAAGCCTTTTTCCCCCCACTCCTCGTGTCTAGCCTCAACTATACTCCTGTTACATTTTATTTTGATTGGTGTTTCCCCTATCCGTTTCAATATTAATGTGCTCAACATTAAACATAAGATCCTATTGCTAAGCAATCTTCCTAGAACCTAGCATACAACATTAGGTATTAATCTTTGTAAACATCTGTTTTAGTAAACGTTCTTCCCTCCTCCCTTACATCTTCAAGTATACTCCGAATACATTTTGTTTGATTGGTGTTTCTCTTATATATGGTCTATCTACTGTTTCTAGTCTATCGCATATTGTGCGTTTGCGCTTCTGAATTGACTTCATCCCATTACTAGTGCAATCTTTTATAGTCCCTAACCAGAGATCCTGAGGTGAAAGTTTCATATCCTGAGGTAGAGATTCAGTCTACTTTAACAATATTAAAGCAAACAGCATTAGTCATAAGGTTATGTTAAGAGGCATTAGTTATAGAACATATACATTCAACATTGGGGGTTAGTTTTTGTAAACATTTGATTTGTTAACCCTTCTTCCCTCCTCCCATCGAGCCCTAGCTAAACGCCAGCTGCATTCTGTTTGATTGGTGTCTCTCTTGGATATAGTCTATCCACTGTTTCCAGTCCGTCACAAATTGTTCATTGGAGCGATTTTTCAAATATGCTGATATTTTTGCCATTTCCGCCAGATTTGTTACTTTCACAGTCCATTCTTCAATAGGCGGTATTTCCGGATTCTTCCAGTACTGTCCCACCAATAATCTTGCTGCTGTAATTAAGTTCAAAAATAAATTTGTCTCTGAGGTAGTGATATCCTTTGTGATCCCTAACAGAAAAGCCTGAGGTAGAAATTCTATACGCTTTTTGAAAATAGTTTGGAGTGTCCACCATATCTTCCTCCAGAATGCTTTGATTTTTCTGCATGCCCACCATATGTGAAAGTAAGTAGCCTCCCCGTCTCCGCACCTCCAGCATTTGGGCTGGGTGCCCGGGTAGATGAGTGATATTTTTTTCGGGTCTAGATGCCATCTATAGAACATCTTGTAGAAGTTTTCCCTTAAGTGTTGCGATTTCGTGAATTCTACATTCCTCACCCAGATTTTCTCCCACGTGTCCATGGCGATAGGGTGTCCGAAGTCTTGTGCCCACCTTATCATACAGTTCTTGACTAGCTCGGTTTCAGAGTCCATTTCTATCAGAATGCTGTACACTCGTTTGATGTGCATAATCCCCTGTTCTCTAATCAGTTTAATTAGGTTCTCGTCGGTCTGGGAGAAGCCCTTCTTCTTGTCTTTACGCCACCTTGACTGTAGTTGTATATATGATAGCCAGTTACTTCCTATTCCTCTGTTTGCTAGCGTTGCTTGAGATTTCAAGAGGAACCCGTTTTCTTCTCCCAGTACAAGTTCACTGTAGGGCACTGCTTCTTGCCCTTGGGATGTGATCATATCCCCTGTTGCGTGTCCAGGGATCGTCCAGATGGGGATCTTGTCGTGTAGGAGGTGCTTATATTTCTTCCAGACCCATAACAGTGGGATTCGTAGTGGGTTCTCCTTGAAGTTCCTATCTGCCTTTTTGTCGTATACTAGGTATGCGTGCCAGCCGAGTCGTAGACCATGCCCCTCAACATTCAGAACTCTATCATTTGTCATGTTGATCCAGTCACTAACCGCCACCAACGTTGCTGCATAGTAATATAGCTTTAGATTAGGCATCTTGAGTCCCCCTCTCTCCCTTGCGTCTTGGATGATTTTTAGTTTCACCCTCGGTCTCTTGTCGTCCCAAATAAATCTGTTGATGCCTTTCTGCCAATTGTCTAAGTCCGCCTCCTTCTTGAGTATGGGTAGCATTTGAAAGAGAAATAAAAATCTGGGTAGTACATTCATCTTTACTGTCGCTATCCTGCCGAGCAGGGATAGACGTAGCGATTTCCACCTTTCCAGGTCTGCTTGTATCTTATTCCACAGGACCTCGTAGTTATTCTTGTATAATTTCGCATTTGTTGATTCTATCTCCACTCCCAAGTATTTGACTTTCTTGACTATTTCACAACCCGTTATTCTTTCCAGGTTCCGTTTTGCTTTGTTGTCTAGGTTTTTGACTAGCATCTTTGTTTTTGATATATTTACTTTGAAGCCTGACACCCTACCATAGTCCTCCATTATCTCCATCAATTTCCTTGCTGATTGTGGTGGTTGCGACATTGTCACCAGCAGGTCGTCCGCAAAGGCACATAGTTTGTATTCTTGCTGTTTAATCTGTATGCCCTGTACATCCTTTGCCGCTCTTATTCTGTTCAGTAAAATTTCCAGTGTTAGGACAAATAGCAGGGGGGACAGCGGGCAGCCCTGTCTCGTGCCTCTCTCTATATTAAATGAGTCCGTTAAGTCTCCATTGACAATGATCTGGCCTGTTTGTTTCTGGTAAATTGCCGTTATGGAGTTGAAGAACTGTGCTCCCATTTTCATCTTCAGGAGCAAGTTCGTCAGGAACGGACAATTCAGTCTGTCGAAGGCTTTTTCTGCATCCACAAACATTAGAGCGGCGGGTATCTGGTTGTGCCTTTGCAGGTACTCTATTATGTTCAACAGCTGCCTCAAGTTGGTTTTCATCTGGCGTCCTTGTATAAAACCCCTTTGGTCCGGATGTATTGTTTTTTGTAAAACAGTCATTAGCCTATTGGCCAAAATTTTTGTGAAGATTTTGTAGTCTGTGTTTAGTAGTGAGATGGGCCTGTAGTTTGCGGGCTGTGTGTTGTCTTTCCCCTCCTTTGGGATTAATGAGATGTAGGCTGTTTTCCAGGATGGCGGGACCTGGCCTCCTTCTTGGATGCTGGCAAATAGCTTTCTGAGGGGTTCTAGCATCTCTTCCTGTAGATGCTTGTAGTAGGTCGCTGTTATCCCATCCGTCCCGGGCGATTTTCCTGCTTTCAGTTGTGTGATCGCTGAGTGTATTTCCTCCTTTGTGATTAAGGCATTCAGGGCTTCTCTTTGTGTGTCGGTAATCGCCTGTATCTTTTCGTTTTGTAAGAATTCATCTATCTCTTTGTCTTGTATCTTATCCTCGGCATATAGTTTCGAGTAGAATTCTGTGAAGGCTTTCTTGATGGTTTTTTGTCTGAATTCTAGTTTGCCTTTGTATTCTATCTTTTCAATTATGCGGGATTTCTGTTTCTTTCTTATAGTGTAGGCTAGCCAGCGGCCCGGTTTGTTGGCCTTGCAGAATGTCTTATGTTTTGCATATTGTATGTTCCTTGCAACTTGGTCCGCCATCAACATGTCAAATTGCTTTCTTAAGATCTTGAGTCCTTCTTTGGCGACTTTGTCCTCTGGTCTTTTTATCAGTAGCCGCTCCTTGTTGCTTATCTCATTTTCTAACTCTTTTCTTTTTTGTTCTTGTTGGCGACGGTGCCAGCTATTCATGGATATGAGGATCCCTCGCATGTACACCTTGCTGCCGTCCCAGATCTGTTCTATCGGTGTTCCGTTGTTCATATGTGTGCTGAAGTATTCCTTCATAGCTTTTTTGCATTCCGCCACCTTGTCTCCATGTCTAAACAGGTTTTCATTGATTCTCCAGGACCTCCTCTGTGTCTGGCCATGTTTTAGCTCCATCCTCACAGGGTTGTGGTCCGTCAGAGCTTTGGGTAGGATTTCCACTGCGTTTAGACGAGTTAGCAAGTCGCTAGAAGTTAATATAAAGTCAATTCTGGAGAAGGATTGATGTCTGCCAGAGAAGAAGGTGAATTCTTGTTCTTTGCCGTGCCTTTTCCGCCATACGTCTGTCAGTTCGAGGTCCTCCTTCATGTCGAAGAAGGATTTAGGCAACTTGGAGTGTTTTTGCGGGTTCGGTGCAGTTCTTTTTTTGTCTAGAGCAGTCTCTATGACCCCGTTCCAGTCGCCCATGATGATGTAAGATCTGTAGTTAAGTTGTGTTATTTTCTTGTGTAGCTTTTTGTAGAATTTGCCTTGTTGCTGATGTGGTGCATATACGCCCATTACTAGAATCTTCTTGTCCTCTTGTGTTATTTCAATTGCCAGGTATCTACCTTGGGGGTCGGACTCTATTAGCTTCGCCATTATATGTTTCTTTACGTATATAACAATCCCATTCTTTTTTCTTGGCGCCGCTGCCACAAATTGCGCACCTAGTTTGTAGCTGGTCAGATATTTCTGGTCTGCTTCCCTGATGTGTGTTTCTTGTAGGCAAATTATGTCGTTTCCTCCTTGAAACAGATAATGAAATATCTTCCTCCTTTTCTGTGGGGAATTTAGTCCGTTAACGTTCCAAGTCAAGTATTTAGTCATAATTGTCGGTTTCAGGATACTCTTCCGAGACCGCTTTCATTCTATCTCCTGTGGTATTCTTTGGTCTCGTTCCCATGGTATCCGAGTTTGTGTTCGAGTTGCATATAGGGATCGCGTCTTGCCGATCTGTGCGTTTGGTGGTGGATCTTGTTATCCTGCCCTCTGCAGTCTGTCTTGTTCCCTTGTTGTTGTTGTTGCTTCCTGTTCTCTGTGTCGTCGTGTCTCGAGTTGGTCCTTTCCTTTCTCGTGTTCTTGTATTGGTCTGTCGGTCTGGTGGATTTTCTGCGTCTTCTCTCGTGGTGTATTGGGATCCCTCCGGCATCAGCTCCTTTTCCAGGAATTCTCTGGCTTGTTGGACCGAGTTCAGTTGGCGTCTTTTATTTTTATAGTAGAATGTCATCCCCGTGGGGATTTCCCATCTGAATCGCAAGGCACGTGATCTCAGTTCGTCAACCAGGAACTTATATTCCTTTCTGTCTCGCAGCATCGTCTGGGGGATCTCTTTCAGTACTTTCACTTCTTGCCCCTTTATGTATAAACTCTTGTGGTAAGATGTGGCTGAGATGCGGTTCCGGAATCCCTGTGTCGAAAAGTGGATGACCACGTCCCTTGGTTGGTGCCTGTTCGTTGTCGTCCGTGCGCCCACTCTGTTGATTCTGTCGATTTGCCATTCGATAGTTGAGGTTGGCTTTCCCAGAAATGCTGCCAGGGCCTCTATAAAGGTTCCGGCCAGGCTTCCTTGGGTTTCGTCTGGTGTCTCTTTCAGGCCTCTGAACCTGATTGCAGTCGCCAGCTGCCCGTACTGTACTATGGTGGCTTGGTCTTGGGTCACCCCTCTCATCTCTGCTATCTCTGTTCTCTGGCTTTCTACTTGATTCTCCACTTTCTCCATCCGCTTGTCCACCTTCTCTCTGATTTTCTGGAATTTTTTCTCCATTTCCTCCCTTATTTCCTTGTAGTGTGCTTGTATTGCCTCCTTCATTTGCTCCAAATCTGTAGCCATCGCCTTGCGTTGCTCCTCCCATTTTCTCTCTAGCCCTCTACCTTGTTCTTGCAGCATTTGTTTTATATCGCTGTATCTTTTCTCCATCTTTTGTTCTGCCTCTACGCACCTCCTCTCCATCTCTCTACCTTGTTCTTGCAGCATTTGTTTTGTATCGTTGTATCTTTTTTCCATCTTTTGTTCTGCCTCTACACACCTCTTCTCCATCTTTGTGTCCCTTTCCACCAGCCTTTTATCCATTCCATCCAACCTTTCAACCAGCATTTCTATTCCCTCTTGTAATTTTTGTATCATGTGTGCTGTTGGGCTGGCCTGTGGAGATGTATGGTTCTGGGTGCCTGTATTTGGATGGGAGGGTGTGGGGGTGGGTAGAGTAGTTCCTGGTGGTTTAGTACGCTGGGCTGGGGAGGATACAACTCCCTTCGTTTGTGTCAGTGTGATCTGTTTGGAGGCCATTTTGAGGTTGTCCTCCTGTTGTCCTGGCACTGTTTTGGGTCCCAGTTTGGACCAAATTGGGCGCTAGGTTGTGGTCTGGTGCTGGTCCAGTATTCTAGCCTTTCGAGGGGGGAGGCTTCAGGGTTTAGGCAGTGTAGGGGTAGGGGCCTGTATTCTGGCAGTTTTATTTTCAGAGAGCCAGTGAACAAGTTCAGTGCTTTTGCCTTGGTTTCCTCTTCACTCCCCTCTGCCAATCTATTTCTTGTCCTTATTCCTTTCTGGCTCCTTCTTTCCCCTCTTTCTCTGCCTTCTAGCCCAGGTCACTTCCTCCTGTCAGCCTGTGTTTGCTGCTCCCCTCTACTTTTCCCTTGTTGCTCACCGGGTTGCTTTCCAGCTTTCCTCTTCCTTGCCGCCCGTTGTGGGGGGGGAGGGGGGCTGTGTCTCTGCAGGGTTTTCCCCCTCCCTTCTTTCCCCCTTCGCTTCGTAGCCTCCTCTCTCCCGGGCTGTCCTCTCCTGCTCCGCCCGCCCGGCTTCTTGCCGCCTCCGGTGCTTTGTTTGGGGGCCTGGGGGGGTCTTCTAATGATTCTGTGGGGGCCTCCTCCTCCCTCTGCTGGCCTCTCTCCCCGTTCTGCGTCTCTCGGCTTGTGGTTCCCTTCCCGGTGGCCTCACCGTTTCTCTCCGTCGTCCCTCTGCATTGGCCGGCTCGCTCTCCTAGGCTGCTGTTGCACGGCCTCGCAGCGTGGCGTCTTTGTCCTCTGCCGGCCGGCCGGCCGCTGCCGGCCTCTTCGGCCCCGTCCGTCGGCTTTCTGGATCCCTCAGCGGCGCTTTCGGTCTCGTCTGGGCGGGCTTGGGGTCCTCTTCGGAAGCGCCCTCTTTTCCGGCGCTTCCCTGCTTCGGTGAGTCGATTTTTAAGTAAAAAAAGTAAGCTCCGTTCCGGAGCTGTATTTAGAAGGCTCCGGTCCTCGTGACCGGAAACCGGAAGTCCTCGACTCCCTCTTCTTTAGGGCAGCCCCTGAGATATTGGAACGCTGCTATCCTGTCCCCCCTCATCCTTCTCTTTGTTAAACTAGACATTCCCAATTCCAGCAACCGTTCCTTGTATGTTTTAGCCTCCAGTCCCCTAATCATCCTTGTTGCTCTTCTCTGCACTCTTTCTAGAGTCTCAACATCTTTTTTTACATCATGGAGACCAAAACTGGATGCAGTATTCCAAGTGTGGCCTTACCAAGGCCTTGTAAAGTGGTATTAACACTTCACTGGATCTTGCTTCTATCCCTCTGTTAATGCAGCCTAGCACTGTGTTGGCTTTTTTGGCTTCTCCTAGCTAGAGTGCTATTATTTATATATATATATGTCCCTACCCCTCCCCAATTCAAACAGGAACAGCACCCCAAGACTATCCTACGTCCAAGAGATAATGTTCCTCAATTACCGCAGCTTGTAGATGTGTGGACTTTCAACTCCCAGGATTCCCTGTAGAGCCCTGCTGGCTGAGGGAATGCTGGGAGTTAGAAGTCCACACCTTAAAATTGGCAAAGTGGAGGAAGCTGACAGAGGCCTTAGCGGTCCAAAGCTTGATTGCACCCCGCGTCCCTCTCCTTGAGGCAGTTGTGCCTTTTCGGGAAGGGAAGATGAGTAGCTCTGAGGAGGTATCTTGGATTTCCTGGTTTTGTGGTTTGCGGGGCAATGAGTTCTTCTGTGAGGTGGATGAAGACTACATCCAAGACAAGTTCAATTTAACTGGCCTCAATGAGCAAGTTCCCCATTATCGCCAGGCTTTGGATATGATCCTCGATTTGGAACCAGATGAAGAGCTGGAGGATAATCCTAACCAGAGTGACTTGACTGAACAGGCAGCTGAAATGCTCTATGGACTTATTCATGCCCGCTATATCCTCACAAACCGCGGTATTGTCCAGATGCTTGAGAAATACCAGCAGGGAGACTTTGGATACTGCCCTCGAGTTTATTGTGAGAATCAGCTTATGCTGCCCATTGGTTTGTCTGATATCCCAGGGGAAGCTATGGTCAAACTGTACTGCCCCAAGTGTATGGATGTCTATACTCCCAAATCTTCCCGCCATCATCACACAGATGGTACGTATTTTGGAACTGGTTTTCCTCACATGTTGTTCATGGTGCATCCTGAATATCGGCCGAAGCGACCAGCCAATCAGTTTGTGCCCAGACTTTATGGATTCAAGATTCATCCTATGGCTTATCAGCTGCAGCTTCAGGCCGCCAGCAATTTGAAGAGCCCGGTCAAAACTATCCGTTGATCTTCTTTATCCAGGTGCCCAGGATCCTTCCCTGAAAACTTACTTTACTCCATTCAAGGCTGCTCATACTTTGATTTTTGGTGAAGTCCCCTATGGACTGTTTGTCACTTTAAGCCTGATTTTTAGTCTCATTTCTGGTGCGTGGTTAAAATGAATAATAAAACAATTTCTGTTAATTCCCAGAAACACAGACTGTGACAGATACATTCAGTAGTCAACTTGAATGTCATGATTTTGTGGGGCTTTTTTTTTCTTTTTTAGGAATAAAAAAAATAAAAAATGTAAAAGGTTAGGAAATTTTTTTTTTTTTGGCAAAGTGGAGAAACACCGTGCAAGAGCATCGCAGCTCCTTACCTTGAAATGATAAGGGGTTCTGTTTTGATTCGGCCCATGCAATTTAGCACAGCCATGTAACAATCCTGATTCGGCTTGAGGTTATTTTCCTCCAGCATAGAAAACAGCCAGCCAATTTTCTTAAGTGCACCCTAAGCAGAGAAGAAAACAGGAATGAAATGCAATCACAGACTCCATCCGGATAATCTTATCTACCCCCAACCAGCCCATAAAAAGAAACATAACACGATCCAAAATATAAAATGGAGCTTTGCAAGACTTTTTGCTTGTCAGAAAGTCACAAAAGGGGATCGCCTGACCCCGGGACACGGCGACTCATATAAATACGAGTCTGATCTATACATGAGATCTAAAATAGAATATATCTAAATGGATAGCATGTGTATTCTGAACACAAGATATTATAACGATTTGAGATAAAGAAAATGTTGGTCACATAAAATCTAGAAACATATTGAAATAAGAATATTATACTGTCTTATTAGATCGGTAAGATAGATGGTAGAATTTATATACAAGGTGTGTATTTTAAATATTAGAACGTATGAGGAATTGTGATAAAGGAATTGTGTTGAATTAAAAATCTGGAAAAAATAAATATTAAATGTTAAATTAAAATATTAAGGGGAAATTAACCATCAGGTTACTGACTGGCTAAAAGTTTGAATGTTTACAAATAAGTAAGATTTGAATTTAAGATATTGTTATGAGTTGAGACAAAGGTTAAGTAAAACGTAGAAGTATAAATACTAATAATTAAATTTGTATATAGCTTTGTGGTATAAATGTTGGTGGTTTGTTTTTTTATTTTTTTTCTCTTTCTGGAAAAGAAGAAAGAAAGGAAGTAGAAGGAAGAAAAAAAAAAATTATTAGCCCCAAATGTGAGATGCGAGACTTAGAAATTGGAATCATTTAAAATCTGGAATTGATAAAGATTAAACGTTAAACTTAAATATCAATGGGAAATTAAAGTTAAGAAAAATTTACTAGGTTATTGTCCAAAAGGTGGAATGTCAAATTAATTAAGATATGTATAGACTGAAGATTATTGATGAATATTAGAAAGGTACTTTTTGCTTGATTGATAGAATAAGAACTGTATTGGTTCGAACATGACAGTAGATATTACAGGGGAAAGAGAGAGAATTAGTTGTTGTAATACTTTGAGATTTGTACCAATGATATTCAAATGTAATGGAATTACTGTGCTCAGCTGCCACGCTACTTTTCAAATACGTAAATGTATTTGATCACGGGAGCGTGGGGATGCACTAGTTGTAAGCCTGAAAAACACGCCGGTCAGTTTTTTTCAGTACCGTTCTTAACTTCCAACAGCCACTAAACGGGTGGCTGTAAGGTGAGGACTACTAGCTACTGTATGTATCAATACACCATAATCCATACATTCAGCAATGATATACTAGTCCAGGGCAGGCAAGCCTTTATTGGAAGACAGAGCAGGTTCTTCTCCTTTTCAGTCACGTGCTCGCCCACCCGCAGTGTCCAGCTGGCAGGCGTTATTTCCACACCTCAAGCAAGAAGTGACAGGGGGGATGATAGCCTCACAAGACAAACGGTTGAGGGAGGCAAGAAAAACCAAATGCTCAGGTATAGTACAGGGGGTGCCTTGCTCAATACTAGCAACTGTGAGAGAGGGATCTTGGAGTCCTAGTGGACAATAACTTAAATAGGAGCCGGCTGTGTGCTGCAGCTGCCAAAAAAACCAACACAGTGCTAGGCTGCATTAACAGAGGGAGAGAATCAAAATCAGGTGAAGTGTTAATACCACTTTACAAGGCCTTGGTAAGGCCACACTTTGAATACTGCATCCAGTTTTGGTCTCCATGATGTAAAAAAAGATGTTGAGACTCTAGAAAGAGTGCAGAGAAGAGCAACAAAGATGATCAGGGGACTGGAGGCTAAAACATACAAGCAACGGTTGCTGGAATTGGGTATGTCTAGTTTAACGAAGAGAAGGACGAGCGGGGACATGATAGCAGTCTTCCAATATCTCAGGGGCTGCCCCAAAGAAGAGGGAGTCAAGCTATTCTCCAAAGTGCCTGAAGGCAGGACAAAAAGCAACCGATGGAAACTAACCAAGGAGAGAAGCAACCTAGAACTAAGGAGAAACTTCCTGACAGTGAGAACAGTTAATCAGTGGAACAACCTGCCTCTAGAAGCGGTGAATGCTCCAACACTGGAAGTTTTTAAGAAGAGACCGGACAGCCATTTGTCTGAAATGGTTTAGGGCAGCGGTTCTCAACCTGTGGGTCGCAACCCCATTTGGGGTCGAACGACCATTTCACGGGGGGTCGCCAAACACCGCAGTCCGCCAATTTTTTCCTTTTCCCCTCAGTCGGCGCAGGGGGCAGCACTGTGCATGCGGGGGGGTAGCACCGCGCATGCGTGATGCGGGCCCGTTGGTCCGTGCAGGCGCGATGCGGGCCCATCAGTCCGCGCATGCGCAATGCGGGCCTGTCGGTCCGCGCATGCGCGATGTGGGGCCTGTCAGTCCGCGCATGCACGATGCGGGCCCGTCGCGCCGCGCATGCGCGATGCGGGCCCGTCGCGCCGCGCATGCGCGGGTCGGGGTCTCTAAGCAGGGGGTTGGACTAGATGACCTCCAAAGTCCCTTTCAACTTTATTACTATTATTATTAGGATGAAAACTCAGCTGCCCCCTCCCCCAATTCAGCTACTCTATGGCCATCACCCTCCTCCGTCTGTCTCACCCCTCCCGGTGTCAGGGGGCAGCAGATTTCCCCCCACAAACCCCAAAGAGGCTGCCCTTTGACCAGCTGGAATAGCCTTCCTTTCCTTCCGTCAACGGTGGCCATGCTGGCTCAGACAAACCAATGCTCAGTCCAGGAGATCCGAGTTCAAATTCCTCCCCCACCTTGGGACAGCGTACAGGTGATCCTCATATTTACAACCACTCATTTAGTGAAACAACAGCAGGGAAAAAGGTGATTTCAGATCGGTCCTCACACACTTACAATCATCGCAGCCTTCCCCGTGATCAAAATTGGGGCACTTGGCAACCGGTATTTAGGAAGGTTGTGGTGTCCTGCAGTCATGTGACCACCGGCTTTCCCAGCTGGCTTCCAACAGGCTCAAGGGTAGGCAACCTTGGCTCTTTTGTGACTCGTGGACTTCAACTCCCAGAATTCCTGAGCCAGCCATGCTGAGGAGAAATGGAGAGGTTTCCAAGCTGAGCCAGGCTGGCTCAGAAATTCTGGGAGTTGAAGTCCACGAGTCATAAAAGAGCCGAGGCTGCCTACCCCAGGGCTAGGTCAACAGGGGAAACTGGTTTGCTTAACAACTGCTGTGATTCATTTAACGGCTGCAGTGATTTGCTTAACCACCGTGGCAAAAAGGGTCGTAAAATCAGGGGCAACTCACTTAACAAACACCATGCTAAGCAATAGAAATTCTGATCTTAACTATAGTTGTGAGCTGAGGACTATCTGTATCGTCACCTAAGCTGGAAACTCCCCAGAAGGTTTTGTGTTTGCGTGTGTGAGAGAGAGAGAAAAGAGAGAGGGAGAAAGCGAGAGGGAGAGGAAGAGAGATAAAGAGAAAAGAGAGAAAGCGAGAGGGAGAGGAAGAGAGAGAGAGAGAAAAGAGAGAGGGAGGGAGGGAGAGAGAGAGAGAGAAAAGAGAGAGGGAGAGGAAGAGAGAGAGAGGGAGGGCGAGGGAGGGCGAGAGAGAGGAAGAGAGAGGAAGAGAGGGAGAGGAAGAGAGAGGGGGGAGAGGGAGAGGGAGAGAGAAAAAGAGAGAGAAAAGAGAGAGGGAGAGGAAGAGAGAGAAAGAGAGAAAAGAGGGAGAGGGAGAGGGAGAGAGAGAGAGAGAGAGAAAAGAGAGGGAGGGAGGGAGGGAGGGAGAGAGAAAAGAGAAAGAGAGAGGGAGAGGGAGAGAGAAAAGAGAAAGAGAGGGAGAGGAAGAGAGAGAGAGGGAGGGAGGGGGAGAGGGAGGGAGGGGGAGAGAGAGAGAGAGGGAGGGAGGGAGAGAGCTGCCATTCTTTGCTCGCTATGCTCCGCTAGTCTGCCATAAGTCATGGGAGGAGGAAGAAAGAGATGGGGAGATGGGGAAACTGACAGGGATCTTCTGCCATCCTGAGTCATCCCAAGGACCTGGGAATGAAATGTCCATCTGCCCAACCGTTGCAGGGACAGTAACCAAAACATCTTCTTTGAACGGGAGAGTGAAACAGAGAAGGGAAACTCAACTAGGGAATATCTGCCCGCAAAACTCTTAGATCTGCCTTTGCTCGCCGTAATCTCCTTGGCTCTTAGTAAAAAAACCACCTTTTCGCTACACACAGGAGCCGAGGGCGTGCTTCTTTCCTAACGGACCAAGTCGGGTCAAGCCCGTGTCTCAAAAGAAGCCCAAAGAGGTACCTGCTTGGCGTAATGACACATGAGGAGACTGAACATCTGCGTAGTCAGAAACTTCTTCAGCCCCGGGGTATTGTGGAAATATAACAAACACTGCAGGGCTTTCCTCTTCTGGCCCACGAACAGGGAAGTGTCCATGTAAGCTAAAATGGTCATCCGGATATCGTCCTGGAAGACTTTCATTTCTGGAAGCGGCCTCCCATTCAGCATCAGCACAGGCTCGGCCGAGGCCTTGACAGCAGCAGAAGAAGAAGCAGAAGGAGAAGGAGAAGGAGAAGAAGAAGAAACGGGAGGCACATTTCTGTCCCAGATCCGGATCCCAGTCAAGGTGATGTTGCTATCCGACTGCGCCTTGGAGCCGTCCGCTACAGATTTCCTGCCGGATGCGGTGGAGCACCTGACGGCTTTTTCCACCAGGGTTTTAGAAGAGAGGATGGCTTCCAAGGTCCTGGTGTTCAGGTCCCAACGCTTCGTTTTCATGGCTTGTTTTTCCACCTTCATTTTGGCCTTCCAAGTGTTCACTTTGAAGGCGAGCCTAGCGTCATCTGTCGGGACCGGCTTGCGCTGAGCTGCTTGGGGCGCAGGGGTCTTCTGCCCTTGGGCACTCGGAAGGTAACTGAATTTCTTGACCTGGCATAGCTGGAGGTTGGGCTTCAGGAGCTCCGATTTGTGGTCAGCCCGGAGTTGCTTCACTCTAGCTTCCAACACTGGAGGGAGGGAGGGAGGGAAGGAAACAGAACAAAATATATGATCCGTAATGGTTTAAGACAGCGGTTCTCAACCTGTGGGTCGCGACCCCATTTGGGGTCAAACGACCATTTCACGGGGTCACCAAGCACCGCAGTCCGCCATTTTTTTTTGGTTGGCCATTTTTTTCCCTATCGCGATGCGGGCCGTCGCCCCGCGCATGCGCGATGTGCCCCGTCGCGCATCCGCGGGCCTGCCTTTTTGTGTGTGTGTGTGATGCGGGCCGGGGTCGAGCCCCAGAAAAGGTTGAGAACCGCTGGTTTAAGCTGAACCAAAACAAGAATAGAAAGTCACTCTTTTCAGGGCTGTTGTATCTTCAAGGGGCTGCTAAAAGACCAAAGGACTACATATAGAGGCAGTCCTCAATGTACAACAGCTCATTTAGTGACCGAAGTTACGACGACACTGAAAAAAAGTGACTTATGACCATTTTTCACACTTACGACCCTTGCAGCATCCCCAGATGTCAACACTGCTAACATGGGATGTTCTTGCTTGGACAACAGATGGAGATGCAGCCTTTTTCTTTCTTATGCTTTACTCTTAGAATTAGATGATACTGGGGGAAGGGAAGGAATGTGATGGGAGACATACAATATTGTACTAAGAGATGATAAGGCATGGCGGAGATGAAGAACTGGGCGGAAAGCCAGCATTTCAAACTAATTGGAGAATGTGGCAAGGCCACACTTGGAATCCTGCATCCAGTTTTGGTCACCACGATGTAAAAAAGATGCTGAGACTCTAGAAAGAGTACAAAGAAGAGCAACAAAGATCAGGGGACTGGAGGCTAAAGCATATAAGGAACAGCTGCTGGGATTGGGTCTGTCTAGTTTAATGAAGAGAAGGACGAGAGATGACATGATAGGAGTCTTCCAATATCTCAGGGGCTGCCCCGAAGAAGAGGCAGTCAAGCTATTCTCCAAAGCGCCTGAAGGCAGGATAAAAAGCAACAGATGGAAACTGATCAAGGAGAGAAGCAACCTGGAACTAAGGAGAAATTTCCTGACCGTTAGAACAATTAACCAGTGGAACAACCTGCCTCCAGAAGCGGTGAATGCTTCAACACTGGAAGTTTTTAAGAAGAGACTGGACAGCCATTTGTCTGAAATGGTATAGGGTTGCCTGCCTGAGCAGGGGGTTGGACTAGATGACCTCTAAGGTCCCTTCCAACTTTATTATTATTATTATTATTATTATTATTATTTATGACTGTTAGTTGTAGGAGGGGATTTTGGCTTCAGCCATGCACATGCTGATGCCATGTTATTTGAATAAAGATTCTTTAAGGCAGGGGTTCTCAACCTTGGCAACTTTAAGACTTGTGGACTTCAACTTCCAGAATTCCTCAGCCAGCTTTGCTGGCTGAGGAATTCTGGGAGTTGAAGTCCACAAGTCTTAAAGTTGCCAAGGTTGAGAACCCCTGCTTTAAGGTAAGCAATGCCTTGACATTCTTTGAAGAGTAACATCTGTCTGGAACCAGGACGTTAAGCCAAACCAGATGCTTGGCAACTGACTCATACTTAGGACCATTGCAATATCTTGGACTCCTGTGATCCCCTTTGCTTCTGACAAGCAAAGTCAATGGGGAAGCCGGGTTCATTTCATAACTGCGTGACTTAACTTCACACCTGCAGCGATTCACTTAGCAACCGTGGCAAGAAAGGTCGTACAAGGAGGCCAAACTCACTTAACAACCATCTCATTTATCCACAGAAATTTGGGGCTCAGTTGTGGCCGTTAAGATGAGGACCAGCCGTATTTCTTTCAGCTGCTCAGAGTTACTCACACTGCAAGCATAGAAATCACTGCAGCCGACGCATCAAATACACAGGCATCCAGTTCTGAATATGAGCCGCACATAAGTATCTGCAGACCTTTATTTTTATTCTTGTTTATTGGCTTACCCTCCAGCAGCTCCACCTGCTCATGTAACCATAGTTTCCTGGTTTCTTCTTTTACCCTGGTCAAGTAGCATCTCACCCCAACACAGCGGCTCCCTAAAAGTAAGAGAAGGCTGATTGTCATGGGAACTGGTTACAAAAGGCCATCAGGGGCAAAAAAACCAACATCTCCTTCCCTCTTGACTTTCCAGGCAATGGAGTCTAGGGGCAAAGCAAGAAAAGCAGGGATCCTCCAGTTGTAAAACACCCTCCACAACGTAATTCTACTGGTGCCTGTGCGATGGACTTTCTATCACCCACATTGTCTGTTTTATTTTCCGAAGCATTTGAGAAACCGTGTCAACGTTTCAAAAATCCAAAGGGTTGTTGCTTGTTTACTGTGATTGGATTTCCTTTCTTCCTTCTTCTCTCTTCCCTTCTAGTCCTCTCCTTTCGTCCCTTTCTTTCTCTCCTTCTTCTCTAGTCACTTCTCCCTTCCTCTCCTTCCTTCTCTTTTCTCCCTTCCTTTCTTCTTTCTCTCTTCTCTTCCTCTTTCGTCCCTTCCTTTCTCTCCTTTCCTTCCTCTCTAGTCACTTCTCCCTTCCTCTCTCCTTTTCTCCCTGCCTGCCTGCCTTTCCTTCCTTCCTTCTCTCCTCTCTTCCCTTCTAGGCCTCTCATTTCGCCCCTTCCTCTCTAGTCACTTCTCCCTTCCTTCTCTTTTCTCTCTTCCTTCCTTCCCTTTTCTTTCTTCTCTCCTCCCTTCTATTCCTCTCCTTTCGCCCCTTCCTTTCTCTCCTTCTTTCCTTCCTCTCTGGTTACTTTTCACTTCCTCTCTCCTTCCTTCTCTTTTCTCCCTTCCTTCCTTTCCTTTCTTCCTTCTTCTCTCTTCCCTTCTAGTCCTCTTTTGCCCCTTTTCTCTCTTTCTTTCCTTCCTCTAGTCACTTCTCCCTTCCTCTCTCCTTCCTTCTCTTTTCTCCCTTCCTTCCTTTCCTTTCTTCCTTCTTCTCTCTTCCCTTCTAGTCCTCTTTTGCCCCTTTTCTCTCTTTCTTTCCTTCCTCTAGTCACTTCTCCCTTCCTCTCTCCTTCCTTCTCTTTTCTCCCTTCCTTCCTTTCCTTTCCTCCTTCTTCTCTCTTCCCTTCTAGTCCTCTTTTGCCCCTTTTCTCTCTTTCTTACCTTCCTCTAGTCACTTCTCCCTTCCTCTCTCCTTCCTTCTCTTTTCTCCCTTCCTTCCCTTTCTTCCTTCTTCTCTCCCTCTCTCTTCCCTTCTAGTCCTCTCCTTTCGCTCCTTCCTTTCTCTCCTTCTTTCCTTCTTCTCTGCTCACTTCTCCCTTCCTCTCTCCTTCCTTCTCTTTTCTCCCTTCCTTTCCTTTTTTCCTTCTTTCCTCCTCCTCTCTTCCTTTCTATTCCTCTCCTTTCACCCCTTTCTTTCTCTCCTTCTTTCCTTCCTCTCTGGTCACTTCTCCCTTCCTCTCTCCTTCTTTTTCTCCCTTCCTTCCTCTCTCCCCTACAATTTCAGTATTGATAAGGTGGACAAAAAAAAAGATGCTGTATATATCGCGGCTCCATGCTTCTACTTATCCATTATGCTAGTTTCAGTGTGAGTTTTTATATTATTTGCATCGGTGGTTCGCAACCTTTTCTTCACCACAGGTCCCCCTTTAAATACCTTTTGTGGCCACAGACCATGGCCACGGACCACCAAGACTTAACTTAAAAGATTTAAATCATAACATTTCTTCAAGCCTTTGCGGACCTGTGATGACAGTGTGACCACCACCACCACAGGGAACCACGAACAGGTTGAGAAGTGGAAAAAGAGCACATGGCCTCCTCTGACTTGCAAACAAAGCATTTCATATCTGGCAAAATTTTATTTATTTATCGGGCTCAAGACTGCTTAATTCGGTTGGGGATGGCACTCCAGAACCTGCAGAGGTTCTTTTTCATAGGTAAGACAGAAAATCAAGGATGAGCACTTTATCCATTACATCAACCTTTCCCCAACCTTCAGAAGGATTTGGGATCAGTTCCCCCCTATTTCAGGAAAGTAAAACATCTTAATGGCCATATTCACACCTGCCTTTCTCGATTACAATAAAACATCTCGTCCAATATGCAACCCCAATCCTAAGAGAAATCCAAACCAAGTTTAGGATACTCTATAAACAGGGGTCTTCAACCTTGGCCCTTTGATGACTTGTGGACTTCAACTCCCAGAATTCCTCAGCCAGGCACCCGTGCCTGGCTGAGGACTTCTGGGAATTGAAGTCCACAAGTCATCAAAGGGCCAAGTTTGAAGACCCCTGCTCTATAAAGGTAGCTGTTGCAGCTTTTACTGACCAGGTTGTATCTAAAACAATATAATACACCAATCCAATTTTTTTTTAAAAAAGCTAAGTTTGTTCATCTATTTATTTCTTTTTATTAAATGTATATGCTAGTACTAATGTTAAGCGGTGGGGGGAGATACAGGGCCCTGCACTTTTCTTCATTAAGGAGGAGAATGGATTTCATTGGGAATTGTGGGAAACAAAAACAAGTCCTCGACTTACATTCGTTTGGTGACTGAAGTTACAACAGCATTGAAAAAAGTGATTTAAGTTTTTCACACTTATCCCCATGATCGCATGATCAAAATTCGGACCCTTGGCAACTGGCATGTATTTATGATGGCTACAGGTCGTATAATGTGGCAAAACTCACTTAGCAAGGGAAATTTTAGTCTCAGTTGTGGTGGCCAGTTGAGGGCTACCCTGCAACAAGGAACGTCAAATAACAGGCAAGATCTCCCTTGAGCCTGACTCCTGATCTCCTCAGGGACATCGTGTGCGGGCAGGTTTCTTAGCGTCAACAGAGAAGTGGCTGAATCCCGAGGCATCTAATTCAACTCCCTCCTCCAGGCAGCCTTCATGGATCTCCTCGTGGTCTCCCATTTAAACACCAACCCGGGTCAACCCGATCGATGAAAGGTTGTCAATCAAGGAGGCCAGGGAAGGTACCCACAATTCAAGGTGTGCATATCTGTGTCCCTATTACCCCTCCCCAAAAGAGAGGAAGGGTGGCGAGTTCAAATCCACCCGCCCCAGTAGGGCAAAGCGCCCTTCCCCAAAGATCCGGGTCGAGGTGAAAGGTTTCCTTGAGGAATCCCCCATTCACTACGCGCCCCCGTCCCACAGACCCCACACCGACCTGTGCCCCACAGCAGCGTCCCTTGCAGCTTCAGCATCGGTTCACCCCGCTGCCCTCTGCATCTTACCGCCTGGCCGAAAAAAGCACACATGCTAGAGCCCCCTAGTGCGCACGCGCGGCGCTCTGCGCCTGCCTGGAGGACCCGGTCTCAGTGGTTCTCCCGCCATCCAATGAGCAGTCCGCTCGGTTGGCCGCGAGAGGATTGGAAACGACCAATCCTTTGAAGGCATTGCGGGCACCTTAGAGATAAGAAAAATTAAGAGAGGGCTGTTTCTGGCAGCCTCCGCGTTCCATCGCGGGGTTCATATGCAGCTTTTTTTTTTCTCCCTTTCGTGTCGTTTGTAAGCTGCTCAGTGCCTTTTACGGCGTCGTCTGAATCACATGCAGTTTAAGAAATCATTAAAAAAAAATTATAACTGGACAGCCATTTGTCTGAAATGGTATAGGGTTTCCTGCCTGAGTAGGGGGCTGGACTAGATGACCTCCAAGGCCCCTTCCAACTTTTATTATTATTATTATTATTATTATTATTATTACTACTACTACTACTACTACTACTACTACTACTACTACTATTAAATTAAATAGCATTAGAGAGTGGGATCTTTGTAAAAGTTTTTATTTTTTTTATTTTTACAGGGTTTGGAAAATGTAAGCAAATTGGTAGCCTACAGGTATTATACCTGTTAAAATTATACAGCTGCCCAACTCACTGCTGTGACTCTGAACAGCTATTGTTTATTTATTTATTTATTAAATGTATATGCTGCCCATCTTGCTATCAAATAGGCAGCTTACAAGACAAAAAAGAGAATGTAAATCATTAATACTTTAAAATGATAAATATTAACATTAAAATATAAAAGCAATACAAAGTCAACCACAAAAATCGGAAAGAAATAACTAAAAAGTTCTTCATAAAGCTCAACCATTGCCCTTTAAAATATTTTATTTATTTGTATCCCACCTGCAGGAAGTCAGCATTTGTGCCCCCCACTCCCCCCTGAGAAAGGAAGAAGTTTAAAAATAAAACAGTCACACTTGATTAACAATAGAAAGATTAGCCAAGCCCTGCAGGTAAGCACTAGATTCCAGGAGGCTTGGGTAGAAGACACACTCAACAAGACAAAAGGATGGCAGAGGAAAGTTCTAAACAATGTAACTGAGGGGGAGGGATGATGTATTCTGGCTAGGCGGATGGGACAGATTGTGCCCCCAGAAGTCCTCTCAAATGGGACCTAAGGGGAGGGGATGGGGTATCGCGATAGGAGTGTATATAATGTTATGTGTTTGAATATTTTGGTGTGGTCTCTGAGTTTAGAACTTCCTGTTGAAGTCTCTCACCAGGATCCACTGCGCTTTGCAAACCGCTTTTCTATTTTCTGCAGAATAAACTCTTTTTCTTACCAATCCAATTTTGTCGGTATTTTAATCACGTTTCCAACACCCCCAAAAGGAGGCTTAAGTTAACTTTTATGAACAAGATACTTTTGTATCTATTGAAAAAACTGGAATATTCCATTGTATCAATTTACAGAAAGCCAGACGGCTCCATTCATAAACAAAAGGCCTTCAGGTACAGCCCACACACAAGGCC
Organism: Bothrops alternatus; assembly: GCA_034064705.1. Lineage (NCBI taxonomy): Eukaryota > Metazoa > Chordata > Lepidosauria > Squamata > Viperidae > Bothrops > Bothrops alternatus. The sequence continues at coordinate 1,229,058 of JARGCV010000305.1, forward strand.
GAAGCTGATGGGATTATAAAAGTACAAAAACAAAGACTCCTAAAATCTACATTCCTCAGCCCAGCTCCAAGGACAGGGCATGACCTCCTAGCCACAATGGACATGACCTCCTAGCCACAATAATTAAGGCACACTCATTGTCAAAGTACATTTCACAATGAATAGGCATCTCAAAGCCCCAAAGAATGTATAAAACTCCACCTCCTCTCAATCCATTTTGTCAGCCACTCCAGAAACATACTGTTGTCACAAGTTTCTGGCTACCAAATAAACAAAAGACCTTCTTTCTTGTAGCCTCCATTTTATTTTCAGTGTCTTTCAGCTGGCTTAGAACTGGACCTGATTTTTTTCCCCACACACCCTTATTATTTTTATGAGTAATTCAAGGGGAGGGGGTGAACATATCCAACATACTTTCCTCCTCATTTTCCTCACTACAGCAACCCTGTGAGGTGGCTTGGCTGAGAGAAACGAATTGACCTGAAGTCACTATGCGGGCTTTCATGCCTAAGGCGACATTTGCATTCAAGCTCTTTGATTTTCCAACCTGGTGCCTTAACTAAACCAAACTGGCTGCTATGCTGATTATCCTCCCAATCCTATGTATTAGCACTATGGAAGAAAAGGCAGAGAATCTTACATGTATCTTTTTCCTCCTCTTTGGATGTGGACTTTAGTTCTATATTCAATTTTAGTTCTGCATTTCCATTTCTGTTCATTTTTTGTGGAATGCTGTTTCTGTCTAAAATGTTCTTTAATATGTTCATTAACTAGGCTTTTAACCTTTTTAGTTTAAGTTTAAAATATCCTTGGCCAACTGACCACTTGCAGAAGAGACATTAGGATAGTATTGCCTGTGATAATCTTACTTTAGCTATGGGGACACAGTGGTTAGCCTGCAGTATTGTAGGCTAACTCTGCCCACACCCAGCAGTTCAATCCTCACCAGCTCAAGGTTGACTCAGCCTTCCATTTTTTCCAGGTTAGTAAAATGAAGACCCAGATTGTTGGGGGCAAGATGCTGACTCTGCAAACTACTTAGAGAGGACTGTAAAGCACCGTGAAGCGCTATATAAGTCTAAATGTTATTGCTATTGCTATTTTGTTTTAATAAGATTGCTAATTGAGTGACTTTGGACAATCTTGGTAATTAACAAGTATGATATATAGAAGTACAGTTAATTAGAAAAGGAGTGTTGAAAGAAAAATCTTCATCAGTGTCCATTCCAAGCCAGGAATAAACAACATGGAGACTGCCTTAGAAAGAAAGTTATAGTTTATTGAAGAGGAGAGCCAGACAGAAAAATGGCTCTGGAAAAAAAAGTGACCACATGTAATAGGGAGTAGGTTTTTATACCTTCTGGGGCTCTTGAGGTTGTTTCCTGTTCCTGTTTGAGGCTTTATATTTCCTGTGTCATGTACTTTGGCCTGAGTCTGAGTGTGCCCCTTTGGCATTGGTGGATTAATCCTATTATGTCCTGTCTTAGAGTTTGGGTGGGCGTATGTGATTTTAGGGGTCTTTGTCTTCCTAATGTCTTCAGTTTCTAGCTGGAAGGCTTCAACCTTTCTGAAAGGATTATTGAATTTGCATTTCTAAAAGCTGGCCTCTGCCTAGGCTAGGGGCTGGGTCTGATGAGTGTTGGATTTTTTTGGTGGGAGGGATTGTTGCTTCTAGGGATCTTTATTTTTCTAATCCCAGTTTCCTGGCTCCAGTCTTTCTGACAAGATTATCACATCTGCATTTCTGCTGACCTTGTTTCTGTTTGAGACTTGGGGGGGGGTCTACCTTTAAGATCCTTTGAGGAAATATAATATTCTACTGTTTGCAGAAATTCTAGCCCACTGAATAACACCAAACAGCAAGTTGAAATTAGACAGAGATTTATTGGATACAATGGTTTGCAAAGCGTGGTGGACTCCAAATAAATATTTGAGCCACACCTACTCACAGCAAAGAGACACATTATATGCATTCTATCCCAATGCCTTGGCCCCTCCTCTGTGGCTCCATTGCTTAGCTTTAGAGCAGACATGTCAAACACAAGGCCGGGGGCCGGATGCAGTCCACGAAGTGGTTTCATGTGGCCCACGAAGCCATCCTGGAAACAGTGAGGGAACGGCCCCCCGCTGCCTTGGCCCTGGCCTAGGCCAGCCGGGAGCCAATGTACAATTTTGTGGTGGCCATTGATGCTGAAACGCATTCAGTCTTAGCTCCATAAGCCCCCCCTCCCGCATGGGCTGAGAGGAACAGTGAGGCTCCTCCAGTGGACCATGCCTTGGCCCTTGCCCTGGTCCCCCCCCCTTCTGCCAGAGACCCTTAGGTCTGTCCCACTCCTGCCCAGGCCCCCACAGGCACCCTTGACGCGAACGATGTAGAGCTGACCATGCCCACCCAGTAGGCCACACCCACTCCATTCATGCCCACCCAGTAGGCCACACCCACCTGGCCCCCTGACGGCAACCGCAATGCTGATGCGGCCCTCAATAAAATTGAGTTTGACACCCCTGCTTTAGAGGTTACAACAGTGTTTCTCAACCTTGACAATTTTAAGGCATGCCTTAAAATTGTCAAGGTTGAGAAACACTGGGTTACAATCTTATCAGGGTCGCCTAAACAAAATACATTATCCTTGCCCCTTACTATTTTGCTTCACCTATTCCCTTATATGTACTTCACCTTATATGTACATAAACCGCCCCGAGTCCTACGGGGAGAGGGGCGGTATAGAAATTGAATAAATATAAATATAATATAATATATATATATGAAATCCTACAGCTTAGTGTGGAAATCCTATAACCTATGTGCAGAACTCGTACAAAGTACGTGTACATGTAGAAATTGTGTAGAAATCTTACAGCCTACATGTAGAAATTTTACAGAGTACATGTCACTTAACTTCACTTTTTATTCTAAAATTTTATTCCTCACACTACCTTTTAATATTTCCCCAAATATTTCTTTCTCTGGATTCTTTCCACGATAGTTATAGAAGCCTCTAAATCACCCTCAGAGAATAGACTGAACTCTAGGGAACGTACTACAGGCACCTTGATTCCAGGTATCGCAAAGATGCCTTTTTCACAAGGCAATTTCAGGTGTTCATTTGCAGTCACATCTAAACATTTTTGACCAGCAGATAGAGTGTACTTATCTTATAATTTTCACTTATCACTGCACTTATCATTTTCAAATCCTCAACAAATCTCTCTAGCTACAGTGTTTCTCAACCTTGACCATTTTAAGGCATGTGGACTTCAACTCCCAGAATTCCACAGCCAGCACTGCTGGCTGTGGAATTCTGGGAGTTGAAGTCCACATGCCTTAAAATGGTCAAGGTTGAGAAACACTGCGCATTTGCCCTACCTCTGTTCATTGCCTCCAAGTATTACATTCTTGGAAATTTCTGATGCTTTAGCAAATGCCAATCTTCCACCTTCTTGTCTGAACTACCTTATGGGATAATTAAGCCTATCACATTTGGAATGAAAAAAATGTGCTGGGGAGAGAGCGAGAGCGAGAGCATTCCAGTGCTTTGCTGCCATCTAGTGGATGTGCGCATTTTGGCATCCACCAGACAGTTTAATAATTTAAACCACGTGCTCGTGCTGCCTAACGGCTGGACCAAAGAAATTGGGATGCAGTTCTTTCGGATTAGCTCGCTGAGCTGCCAATCACGGCAGGTCTCAGCCAATTGACGTCCGTGTTCGAAAAGGCGAGAGAGGAGGCGGCACCAGCCCTCTGTTGCGGCACGCAACTCCGCCCGCCGACGGCCTCCCATTGGTCAAACGCTTAGAGAGGCGTTCTCGACCGGTGGGGTTGGGCGGGGCCAACGAGGAGGAGCCATCTTGTGATTGGCCGTGGTGGGAAGGCAGAGGGTGCGAAGGGCAGATTAAAGGAGGAGCTGAGAGACCTGCCGCTGAGATGAGTTTGCGGCGTTTCGCTTCTAAGACGCTTCTTTGCGGATTCTTAGTAGGGCGCGGCCTCACAAGAGTGATGGTAAGTTGCGAAAGGGAGTGGGTCTCCCGGAGAGTACGCTCTAGTCATTGGCGGTGTTCTCTATGGTCGAACCATAGAGCGGTCTCCCTGAAGGGCTACGTTGGGTCTCCTTGGAGGACCCAAATAATCTCCTTTTGGGGAGCCCCTGGGGGACTTTCCCTCTTAATCCCTTGAAGTTGTCGCTTTTACAAATTCTCTTCCAACGAATATAATTATCCCAAAACCTTAGGGTAGGACGAGGCTGGAGGTCAGTTAAAATGGCATATGGATGTTTCCCTGGAGAGCCATGAATTTCCATTGATTTTTGTTACGATGGTGTGGGTTTTGGCGTTGTGTTTATTGTTTTGGGGGTGGCTATCTTAAGTTTTGTAATGTAAATAAGATAAAATGTAATGTAGCAGTTGCAGGTGAATTGGACCATAATTCCCAAGAACTCTTTGAAAACAGGGCAGAAACCATGCTTTTTCCCCCATAATAACTTCGGGTGGGCAAGGACGCCCAGGTAGTCCTCAATTTATGACCACAATTGAGCCCCAAATTTCAGTTAAGTGAGACATTTGCTAAATGAGTCTTGCCCCATTTTACGACCTTTCTTGCCCCCGTTGTTAAGCGAATCATTGCAGTTGATAAGTTATTAACATGGTGGTTAAGTGAATCTGGCTTCCCCATTGATTTTGCTTGCCAAAAGGTCACAAAAGGTGATCACATGATCTTGGTCATAAGTATGAACCAATTGCCAAGCAACTGAATTTTGATCAGATGATCACAGGGCTGCTACAAAGGTAGTAACTTTTTTTTAGTATCCTCCTTACTTTGAAGGGTCACTAAATGAACTGTTGTAAGTCAAGGACTACCTGTATTTGGGCTTCAGGGTTACTGCTTTTCTAGAGCTGCTTCCCTGCCCCAACTGGGATAAAGTAAGGTTTTTGGGGCATAAATTTCATTATAGTATGGAAGCATGAAAAAGAGAGCTACCCTTTCCAGAACGGTGGTTGTAATTTTAAATGGATGTCTTCAGATGCCGGTCAGAGATAAAATCATAATCTTAATTGTTTACATTAAAGAGTAATCTGGGGTTATTGGAGCTCCTTAGAGAACAGTTCTTAGCATAGTTGAAAAAACAGCTGCAGCTGACAGCTGCATTGAGCCCTTGGGGTAGATTAAGGTAAATTACAAGTGTGCAAATGTATTTAAAGGTGTAAACAGTTTGGGCAGGTTGGTTTTTAAATTTCAGTTAAAGACAAGGGCCAAAAAGATGGGATCTACTGAGCATCAGAATTTCTTTCATGGGTTACATTATTTATCAGGTGTACAAGTCATGGGAGCAATTCTAGGAAAGTCCCCAAGAGTGAGTGGGTGGCCATATAAATTTTCTGAAATAAAAAATAAAAGGATTGCAGAAACTTCTTGGATGAGAAGTGAGACGTGAGACGGTTTTCAAGGAAAAAAACAAACAAGTCCAGCTGCCTTTTGGGTCAGCTATGACCTGAATGATCGAGAATCTCCACAAATGATTAAAACAGACAGTACAAAGAACTATGTCAACCTTGCTTTGCCCCTCAGGCTAGTTAGATAAATCAGGACTCTTCTGAAGCCTGCCAGGATCCTACAGACTGTGGTGGAGATATTATTCCATAGGACTGGAGTGGCTACTTTTTAAAGAGCCTGCCTACTCCACATTTTTGTCCCTTTGTATTATAGGCATCCTTTGAAAAACTTTGGGTCTTCTACTTCGACAGCCTGATTCTGTAAACCAACTCTAGTTTGCTGTTTCTTTAATGAATTTTACACCCCAAAATTAGCGCTTCCGAATGTGGAAGCGCAGTCTGAGCTAGTACCTATCCTGCCTATAAATAAGCCATGGCTAAAGGTTGATAAACATCTTGTTTTGAAATTTCTTTGAGCTGCTGACTTCCTGCTGGAAGCAATTCGGTGTTGCTTTAAGTAGTCAAAAGCAATTTTACGCAAGGTTGCCTTTTGTGAAAACATACATGCAATAGAAAATATGCTCTCTGAGCTTGCTGGTTTGTTTGCAGATGTTTCATTACCCAATTAGGTAACATCACCAGTGCTAGTAAGGGGGTAGGATTTGCTCTCAATTTATATTATAGTGGCTTGCTCTGTCGGTATTTACTAGTTACCCAACTAGTTAACATCATTAATGCAAGTGTGTGTGTGTGTGTGTGTGTGTGTGTGTGTGTGTGCTCCCTGTTTGTATACAATAGTTTGCCCATGTTGGAGGGGGATGGGTTTCTCCTTGATCATTCCTTGGTTGAGGAATGCCAAGTTAAATTGCATTTCTATACCACTTAAAAGAGATTCTAAAAAGCCCTGAAGAGAACAAAAACCCAGATAAGCAGAGTTTAACAACAAACAATCTCAAGTAGAAAACAATAGCTTAATCAGTCCAGCTCAGCACCAAGGATTCCACTTAACCCAGTTAAGTTGTTGCTTTGTTCCACCTTGAATAAATATTAGAACTACACAAAAGCAGCTCTTTGGGCCACAATGATGTCCTCCTCCTATGTCAGGGGTCTTCAAACTTGGCCCTTTTATGACTCATGGACTTCAACTCCCAGAATTCCTGAGCCAGCCTGGCTCAGCTTGGAAACCTCTTCCTGTCCCCTCAGCATGGCTGGCTCAGGAATTCTGGGAGTTGAAGTCCACGAGTCATAAAAGGGCCAAGGTTGCCTACCCCTGTCCTATGTGGTGGAATGGGAAAGATTGTGATTCTGTCAGAAGATGCCATGTAGGCCGAACACTGAAGAGTTGCAGCCTCAGCATATTTTTGTGGGGGTGGGGGGAGGGCTAGTTGGAGAAGGAAAAAGCCAGCAATGTTCTAGCCAAGATTAAAGTAAGACTTTCTCAAGAATATTTCTAGCCTTCCCTTTAATGTTAACATGAAGCTCTGAGTTAATTTGTAAACATCAAATGTAACTGGGATGTGAGGTTTATCCTCAGGTGTAATGTTGTTATTTTTTTCATATTCTGACCGTCCTCCCAGCTGGGGAAGAACCCAGTGTTACCAGATATGACATATGAAGAACCATCTGGCCATTATGGCTAATAGCTGCAATTATGCATTTTAAAAAAAAACTTGCTTCCTCTTCATATTACAGCTTGTAGAAGCAAGTACAGGTAGTTCTCAGCTTAGGATCACAACTGAGCCCCAAATTTCCCTTATTAAGTGAGACATTTGTTAAGGGACCATTGCCCCATTTTGCGACCTGCCTGGCCACAGTTTTTAAGCGAGTCACTGCAGTTGTTCAATTAGCAAAATGGTGGTTAAGTGAATCTGGTTTCCCCATTGATTGTGCTTGTGACAAGATTGCCAAAGGGGATCACGTGACCCTGGGACACGGGTAACGGTCATAAATATGAACCAATTGCCAAGCATATGAACTTTGATCACATGACAGCGGGGATGCTGCAAAGGTCGTAAGTGTGAAAAAAATCACCCCAAGTCACTTTTTTTCAGTGCTGTTGTAACTTTGAACGGTCACTAAATGAAGTGTTGTAAATTTGAGGACTACCTGCATAATAAGTACAGTGTCTAGGCCGCGGTAGGCAACCTTGGCTCTTTTATGACTCGTGGACTTCAACTCCCAGAATTCCTGAGTCAGCATGGCTCAGCTTGGAAACCTCCCCCTTTCCCCTCAGCATGGCTGGCTCAGGAATTCTGGGAGTTGAAGTCCACGAGTCATAAAAGAGCCGCGGTTGCCTACCCCTGGTCTAGGCCTTCTGCTTCTCTTGGTCCTCTGATGGTTTTTCTAGCTGAGATCATAAAAAGCTCTTCTGAGCCATTCTTACTGTTAAAGCTTCCAAGCAGTTCCGAATCTTGTTTCCACCAAAAACAGAAATTCTAGCAAAACAGCTTTCTTTCGAACTCCAGGAAAAATAAAGCAACTTCTGGATGAGAAATATATGGGTATACCCATTTTTTTTCCCCTCCTCCGTTGGGTGCAGTCTGTTTGTTTCTGGCTGTAGGCAAAGGCGAAAGGTTGAATGTGTGAAAGGAATCCCATCTTCTCCCTCCTCTTTTGCCTGCAGTGCAGAAACACAGTTCAAAAAAAAAAAAAAATGCAGCGTCATCCTTTAGCCTTCACCTGGTTTTCTCTCCAGGCCAATGGGGAAGAGCTGAGCAAATTGCCGGCGCCAGGACTTCTGCCTTGGATCCTGGTTTTATCTTGGGTTGATAAATTTGGGCTATTAAAAAAAAAAAATCAAAACCCTCAGCCGAAGTCTCCCTTCTGGCGCAATCTGTTATCTGTCCCCTTTGTGGAGGCTGGTGAAACAGATGCTTGCTCTTGCGTGGGGGGCGATGTGTCACTCAGCTTACGTGGTTGTGGTGAGCAAGCATTAGAGGAAAAGATTAGAGGAAACTGGTGGGAAGCATTTCTGCTTCCTGTATTTTTGAGCGCTAAAGATTAGGCAAGGGGGCCAAAGTTACGGAATCCTGAGTGGGAGGCATTTTTCTTTTTTTTAAATAGCATCAGAAATTCCCTTGTTTCTGGTCAAAGGTTTTGTGAACTTTGCACCATTGCTTTCTGATCCAAGCCCACCACAGCCCAGGAAAACACACACACACACACACACACACACACACACACACACACACACACACACAGAGGTAGCCTTCGAATTAGGACCACAATTCAGTCCAAAATTTCTGTTGCTAAGTGAAACGTTTCTTAAGTGAACTTTGCCCCATTTACGACCTTGCTTGCCACAGTTGTTACGTGAACCACTGCAGTTGTTAAGTTAGTAACACAGTTGTTAAGCGGAACTGGCTTCCTCTATTGACTTTGATTGTCTGAAGTCGCAAAAGAGGATCCACGTGATCCCCGGGGCGCTGCGACCATCATTAATATGAACCAGCTGCCAGGCGTCTGGATTTGGATCACGTGACCAGGGGATTGCTGCAATGGATGTCAATGTGAGAAACAGTCATGAGTCGCGTTGTAACTTCAAACAGCCACTAAATGAATTGTTGTAAGTCAAGGACTGCCTGTATAAAAGCATAAAAGCCCAGATTCAACATGGATGCTTAGTTTAGCAGCCAGTCATGGCTAAGACATGTTTTCACATCAATACGGTTTTCACCAGAATCCCCACATAACGTGCTCAGCCAGGGGAAGGCCAGTCCGGTGCTGTTCAGATGTTTTGACCTGCATTTCCCATAATTTATTTATTATTTATTTATTAATTTAATTTATATGCCGCCCCCTCCCAAGACTCAGGGCGGCTCACAACAACAAAACAATTTAAAAACACAATTAATTTAAAAATTTGAAAATTAATTTCATTCACACAACATACAAGCACATTCAGCTCACAGCCGCTGATGGCGGGACACTCTTAGGGCCGAGGGGCAGAGCACAGCTCATATGCCCCAAGCCTGTTGGCATAGATGTGTCTTCAGCGCTTTCCGGAAAGCTAGGAGGGAGGAAGCAGTACGAACCTCTTGCATAATCCCTTGCATTCCCCATAATCCCTTGCTGTTGATCCTGCTGGCTGGAACAGATGGGAGCTGAGCTTCAAAAGACTGCTCAGCCATAATACGGCTTGCTTCTTTTAGAGTACGAACCTGGTTGTATTTTGTAAACCTAGGGTTTATGGGCGTGGAAGTTTAGCATAGTGTAGTTGGCTTAATCAGCTTGTCGCTAATTGCAGCGTAGTATTATTATTATTATTATTATTATTATTATTATTATTATTATTTAAGACTTTTATACCGCCCCTCTCCCGTAGGACTCGGGGCGGTTTACAGCCAAATTTAAAAATGTAACAATAATAAATATTTAAAACAGAATTAAATAACTAGGCTGTACTAAAACCAAATTAAAATCCCACACTAAAACCCTAACTACTTAATTTAAAATTACATAAAAAACCCGAGGCCAGGCCGGCTTGATTGAAGAGATAGGTCTTCAATTCTCTTCTGAAGGTGCGGAGATCATGACATGTCCGGAGTTCCGGAGGGAGCTCGTTCCACACCGTCGGAGCCCCCACAGAAAAGGCTCTCCCCCTGGGCGCCACCAGTCGACATTGCTTAGCTGATGGCACCCTGAGGAGGCCCTCCCTGTGGGAGCGAACTGGTCGGTGGGAGGTATTTACTGGCAGTAGGCGGTCCTGTATGACCCCAGAACACAAGTTTATAAACTTCAGTCAAAGTTCTGGAGCAGAGGTGTCAAACTGCCAGTCCGTGGGCTGCTTGCGTCACGCAGAGGCCGTGCCCACCCCAGCTCCAGCAAATGCAAAAAAAAGTCACGATATGTCACTACACGTCATGGGACATGTCGAGTTTGACACCCCTGTTCTGGAGCCTTCTCCAAAACCTGGTACCCTGACAATGTTACCTTGTTGGGACCAGAATGTCTGTTGCTAAGCAGTGCAATTATTGCATTGCTATGGAGATTCTCCGTCGTCCAGGTCACGGTTATCTCAAAGGTGCTTTTTTTTCACGAGGCAACTGGATTTTCTGGATTTTCTCTGAAGACGTTTCGCTTGTCCTCCAAGAAGCTTTCAAGTGAGTTTTTACAACCATTTTGGTACCACGGTTGTTAAGCAAATCACTGCACTTGTTAAAAGCGACTCACCCGGTCATTAAGCGAATCTGGCTTCCCCCACTGACTGCTTGTCAGAAGCCATTTTCCAACCTTTCTCGCCACAGTTGTTAAAGTGAATCACTGCCCTTGTTAAGTTAGTGACCTGGTTGTTAAGTGAATCCGGTTTCCCCCATGGGCTTTGCTTGTGACCGGGAGGATGGTGCAATGGTCGTAAGTGTGAGGACTGGTTGCGAGTTGCTTCTTTCAGTGCTGTTGTAATTTTGAAGGGTCCCTAATTGGTTGTAAGTTGAGCACTTACCTTTCCAGATTAACTTAGATTATTAAAAAACCTGAGAAGCATATGGCTTGCATAATAATGTTGGTTAGAGAGTGCTACCATTATTTCACCTGATTTGGAAATAGCCTGAAATCCACTGGTTTTTGTGAGCTTGCAGAGAGGTTAATAAAATAATTATTAATCCACTTATTGTTTAGTTACCGCACAGGTAGCCTTTGACTTACAATCATTTGCTTAGTGACCGTTTAAAGTTACAACAACACTGAAGAAGAGACTTCTGACCGTTTTTCACACTTGCGACCATTGCGGCAGCCTTGTGGTCACGTGATCAAAATTCAGATGCTTGGCAACCGACTCACATTTATGACGGTCGCTGTGTTCACCTTTTGCCATCTTCTGACAAGCCAAGTCAATGGGGAAGCCAGATTCAATGTAAGAACCAGGTTACCAACTTACCCACAGCAGTGATTCACTTAAGAGCTTTGGCAAGAAAGGTCGTAAAATGGAGCAAAACTCACTCTTAGCGACAGAAATGTTGGGCTCAATTTGGTCGTAAGTCGAGAACTACCTGTACTTTCTGGAGAACTGGGGAGGGCTCCTTCAGAAACACTTCCTATGTACCTTATTCAAAAAAATTTCCAGATACACAGGCTATAAAAGAACGAAATTAAAAAAAAAATTCATGTAAAATAAAGCTGAATGAATACTTTACTGGATAATGTTATCTTGGTGAAAGCTGGATTTGAAAATCCTTGACTGTGAAAGACAGGTCTGTGATTGTGTGGGACCAGCAAATCCCACTTTTAGAACTGTACAAAGCCCTGTTGTATTTGTCAAAAATAGTTATGCTGCTGCCTACCATTTTGTGGTAAAAAAAAAAAATGCAAACATTCCAGTGCCAGCTCTGTAGGAAAGGGAAGGGACAGAAGGAAGGAAGGAAGGAAGGAAGGGACAGAAGGAAGGAAGGAAGGAAGGAAGGAAGGAAGGAAGGAAGGAAGGAAGGAAGGAAGGAAGGAAGGAAGGAAGGAAGGGAGAAAAGAGGTGAGAGGCAGAGGAAGGAAGGAGAGGTCAGAAGAGAAGAGGAGAAGAATAAGGAAGGAAAAGAAGAGAAAAGAGGTGAGAGGAAAGGAAGGAGAGATAGCAAAGAGAAAGGGAAGGAAGGAAGGAAGAAAAGAGAGAGACAGGAAGGAAGGAGAGGTAGATGCAGGAATCAAGGAAGGAAGGGATGAAGGAGAGGTCAGAAGAGGAGAAGAATAAGGAAGGAAAAGAAGAGAAGAAGAGGTGAGAGGAAAGGGAAGGAAGGACGGAGGGAAGGAAGATCAAAGGAAGGACCCACAAACTACCTCCAAAAACGAGGAAAAAATGTCACAATCCTAGTTGTGCTTACGTAGCCTTACCACTGCCATGTTGCTAACTTGACAACTGCTGTGATTCTCTTAACAGCTGTGACAAGAAAGGTGGTAAAATGGGGCAAAACTCATTTCACAACCGTTTTGCTTAGCAATGGACATTTCGATGTCCATTGTGGACGTAAGGTGAGGGGCTACCTGTATTTATTAAAGTTACTAATGACATATATATCCCTCACTGTTATCTACTATATAACTTCCCCATCTCCCGCCCACCCCCACCCCGCAGCCTCAACCCAGTAGCTGCTCCAGGTCTTTGAGAAAATGACCTCTAGCCCAGGAAAGCCTACAGCTTTTAATAAAATTTGCTGAGGCATGAAAGCTCTCCTTAATGACTGTGACTCAATCTTAATCTCTGAAACCAGGATACATCCTAATTGTTTATAAAAGCTGGTGCTGTGTCTGGCACACCTTATAATGGTGCCAAATTGGAACATGTAGGAAGGGTTGGCTTGGAACACGTAGGAAGGGTTTTTATGACCTCACCAGCAAAACATCCAGCTATAACATTTTTTTATGGCTGTTTTTCTCAAATCGTGGCAACTTTAATACGACTTGGATTTCCAACTTCCAGAATTTGAAGTTGAAGTCCAGTATATTTTAAAGTTGCCAAGATTGAGAAACGTTACATTGGAGGCTTAATGTCGCCCGTGAAGCCAGCCATGGTATGCATTTTTCTTTAAAATGTTTGCTTGCAAATTTTGAACGGCGGGGCAAAGAGACAGATGAAAAATAATTGCATAACTTAATTGGATTCTATCAGGATGCATCTTGGAACAGGACAATTTATCAATTTATGGAATTCACTTCCAGAAGGGGTCGTGACAGCTGTCAGCCTTGACAGCTTCAAGGCAGGGTTAGACAGATTCATGGAGGCCAAGTGTATCGGTGGTTATTAAAACGGATGTCCATGTGCCGCCTCTATGTTGGTTGAGGCAGGCAGGATTCCCTTGAGTACCATTTGTTGGGGGTCAAAGGGAAAGGGAGGGTTTTGCCTTCTCTTTCTGCTCAAGATCCCCATGTACAATTGGTGGGCCACTGTGTGACACAGAATGCTGGACTCGATGGGCTCTGGCCTGATTCAGCATGGCTCTTCTTACGTTCTTATGTTCTTATCAACTTTTGCTAGTTGGGTCACTTGTGGGGCACACAAAAAGAGCAACTCGTAAACCATCTGGGCTGTAGCAATATATATTCCCAGGAAGTATCCCGCCCTTGCTATCTCTGCAGGCAGATCTTGCTAATGACAAGTGTCAAATCCAACAAAACAAAAAAGGACAAAAAGATTGTGCGCACATTTGGGAAGGGACACCAGAAGAAGAAGGCAATGACATGTAGGCATTGCCCTCGACGTACGACCCCAGCTGAGCCCCAAATTTCCATTGCTAAGCAAGGCAGTCATTAAAGGAGATTGGCCCCCATTTTACAAGCTTTCTTGTCGCAGTTGTTGTGTGAATCAACAGAGTGTTAAGAACACAGTTGTTAAGTGAATCCAGCTTCCCCATTGACTTTGCTTGTCAGAAGGTCACAAAAGGGGATCACAGGACCTCCGGGACACGCCAGCCGTCATAAATACGAGTCAGTTGTCAAGCATCCCAATTTTGAGCACGTGACCGTGGGGATGCTGCAACGGTCACAAGCCAAGGACTACCCGTACCCTTGCTTCTTCTAAAAGCCGCAGCTGATCTCGCCAGTCTTAAGTGTTCTCTCCGTTTTGTCACAGGGTTAGATCTAAGATTTCAAGGCTTAGCCCTGCTCATTGCACTTTGTTATCCTCAGTGTTTTTACTTTGGGGTATTTTCCCATCCCTTTTGTGGGGCTTCCCCTTAAAGAAGTAAGTAAGGTTTCTCTTTTTCTTTGAAATAAAACTTTCTCTCCTCTGTTGAGTGGGGTAATGAAATAACCTCATAACGAAACCAGCAGCAATCCCCTTTCGTAAGTTTCTCATGTGAAATAAATTGGCTTTGTGAATTTACTGTGCAAGAGGAATTGGCCAGTTTAAAATACGCGGATTTCGACTCCCAGAATTCCTCAGCCAGCATGCTGGCTGAGGATTTCTGGGAGTCGAAGTCCGCACGTCTTAAAGCTGCTTGAGAAAAGACTCACCTGGGTCCTTCGAGGGTGGCGCACTGAATCGGAGTCTGTATTTGATGCTAAATTATGGTTTGATTCAAAAGTGGCTTGTTTGGGGGCTTGACATGAAATCATGGACCCAGCCTTGTGTGGCGGGCGATTTAACAGGATGGTTTGTAATTGCAAAGCCTGGAATTCTCTAGCTAGCATGTTGGCTAAGAATTCTAGGAGCTGCAGTCCCAACCTACCCATAGTTGGAGAAGGCTACTTAAAATACTACAGACCCATTGACCAACGGCCCAGAGGCCCTCACTTGGCTGCCATTTGTTGCAGAGTGTGGTACAAATTACAGGCCGTCCTCAACTTATGACCACAATTGAGCCCAAAATTTTCCCTTTTGCTAGCTGAGATGGTTGTTAACTGAGTTTTGCCCCGTTTTATGACCTTTCTTGCCATAGTGGTTAAGCCAATCACTGCAGCGGTTAAGTTAGTAACAATGAATCTGTCTTCCCCCTTGACTTGACTTGTCAGAAGGCGGCAAAAGGGGATCGCGTGACCCCCCTGGGACCCTGAAACAGTCATAAGTACAAGTCAGTTGCCAATCGTCTTTGAGTTTTGATCATGTGACCACGGGGATGCTGCAGTGGTCGTAAGTCACATTTTTTCAGTGCTGTTGTGACTTTGAATGGTCACTAAATGAAACGTCGTAAGTCGAGGGCTACCTGTATAGTCCAGAGTCGCGGGAGGGAGGGGCTCTTTCCCGGAGGGCGGAGCTTGGACTGTCTGGCGGGCAGGAAGAGGCCAAAGTGGGACCCTCCTTAGCAATTCACAGGGAATAGCTACCAGTTGTTGCAGTAGCTGCTTTAATCTGACCAGGTTTCTGTTTGTAGGCAAACAACAATAAAGGAACTATTTAGAATTAACTCCACCTGTCATTCTTCGTTCTTTGGGCCTGACAAGGAGGGGTATGCTGTCAACTCATCTTTCTCTGATTATTTTTTCCTCCCCCTTATTTCTCTCCTCCCCCCAGTGTGCTACGAAGTCTGAATGGCAGTCAGCCAAGTCGATTTACGACTTCAATGCCCTGGATATTGATGGCAACGATGTCTCGCTGGAGAAATACAGGCAAGTTGTTCCAATCTGGGTTTTGTTGGCTCTGCCATCTTGGTTGGTTTGGTTTTGGTGAGCCATCAAACCTCAAATGTACACTTTTCTCAAAAGGTTTCCACAATTTTGGCAACTACTGTAGGTAGGTAGGTAGGTAGATGATAGATAGATAGATAGATAGATAGATAGATAGATAGATAGATAGATAGATAGATAGATAGATAGATAGATAGATGATTGATAGATGATGATGATGATGATAATAATAATAATAATATAATAAAGTTGGAAGGGACCTTGGAGGTCATCAAGTCCAACCCCCTGCTCAGGCGGGTAACCCTATACCATTTCGGACAAATGGCTGTCCAGTTTCTTCTTAAAACCTCCCAGTGTTGGAGCATTCACCGCTTCTGGAGGCAGGTTGTTCCACTGGTTAATTGTTCTCACTGTCAGGAAGTTTTCTCCTTAGTTCCAGGTTTCTTCTCTCCTTGGATAGGTTCCATCCGTTGCTTCTTGTCCTGCCTTCAGGGGCTTTGGAGAATAGCTTGACTCCCTCTTCTTTGGGGCAGCCCCTGAGATATTGGAAGGCTGCTATCATGTCACCCCTCGTTCTTCTCTTCATTAAATGGGACATACCCAATTCCAGCAACCGTTCCTTATCTGCTTTAGCCTCCAGTCCCCTGATCATCTTTGTTGCTCTTCTCTGAACGCTTTCTAGAGTCTCAACATCTTTTTTACATCGTGGTGACCAAACCTGGATGCGGTATTCCAAGTGTGGCCTTACCAAGGCCTTGTAAAGTGGTATTAATACTTCACGTGATCTTGATTCTGTCCCTATTAATGCAGCCTAGCACTGTGTTGGCCTTTTTGGCAGCTGCAGCACACGGCTGGCTCATATTTAAGTGATTGTCCACTAGGACTCCGAGACCCCTCTCACAGTTACTACTATTGAGCAAGGTACCCCCTATACTATACCTATACAATTGGTTTTTCTGGCCTAAATGTAGAACCTTACTTTTTCACCATTGAATTTCATTTTGTTAGATAGCGCCCAGTGTTCAAGTCTGTCCAGATCCTCCTGTATCCTAAGCCTGTCTTCTGGAGTGTTGGCTATTCCTGCCAGCTTGGTATTGTCTGCAAATTTGATGATTTCCCCATCTGTCCCCTCGTCCAGATCGTTGATGAAGATGTTGAAGAGCACTGGGCCCAGAACAGAGCCCTGGGGTAGCCCCCTACACACTTCCCTCAATGTAGATGTGGTTCCATTGAGGACCACACGCTGAGTACGGCCGGTCAGCCAGCTACGGATCCATCTGGCGGTGATGCTGTCTAACCCGCATTTTTCTATGATTGATAGATATAGATATAGATGATTGATAGATAGATATAGATATAGAGGATAGATAGATAGATAGAGGATAGATAGATGGATAGATGGATTAAAAACTCAGAAGTAGAGCAGAAATGCAACTAGTGGAGAAATTATGTACGATTCTGGGAAGGAAGGTTTAGATTCCAGTCAGCATGTCTGGAATTTCGGATGGCCCAGTTCAGGCAGTCCTTAACAACAGTTCATTTAGTGACAGTTCTAAGTTACGATGGCACTGGAAAAGTGGCTCATGACTGTTTTTCACACTTATGACCATTGTAGCATCTCCATGGTCACATGATCAAAATTCAGACGCTTGGCAACTGACTCATATTTCTGAGGGTCGCGGTGTCCCTGGATCATATGATCCAATTTTTGTGGCCTTCTGACGAGCAAAGTCAGTGGGGAAGCCAGATCCACTTAACAAGCATGTCACTAACTGAACAACTGCAGGGATTCCCTTAAGAATCGTGGCAAGAAGGCCTATAAAATGGAGCAAGGTTCACTTAACAATTGTCTTGCTTAACAATTGTCTTGGTTGTAAGTTGAGGACTGACTGTGACCGTCTCTCTTGTTCCCTGTTCCCTCTCTTGTGTCTCCAGGGGCACGGTCTGCATCATCACCAACGTGGCGACACAATGAGGCAAGACTGACGTAAACTACACTCAGTTTGTCGAACTGTATAGTAGATACGCTGAGCAAGGTTTACGCATTCTAGCCTTCCCCTGCAACCAGTTTGGCAAGCAGGTAGGAAACGGGAGAGGAGGGCTGTTAAAAAGTGTGTGTGTGTGTGTGTGTTAATGTCACAATGAAATGTCTACCTCCTTCTCTTAATTCTAAGGAGAGCCAGTATAATGTAGTGGGGAAAGTAATGGACAAGAATGAGGATGCTCAGGTGCTTGACTCCTTCAGCCATGGAAGCTGATTGGCTGAATTTGAGCCAGTCCCTCCCTCCCGGCCCAAGAGCCAATCAGTTCTAGAGCACAAGGAGCGGGGGGGGAGGGACCCAGGTTCTAGTCCCCTTCAGCCATGGAAGCTGATTGGCTGAATTTGAGCCAGTCCCTCCCTCCCAGCCCAAGAGCCAATCAATTGTAGAGCACAAGGAGCGGGGTGGGGTGGGGACCCAAGTTCTAGGCCCCTTGAGCCATGGAAGCTGATTGGCTGAATTTGAGCCAGTCCCTCCCTCCCAGCCCAAGAGTCAGTTATAGTGCAGAAGGAGTTGGACAAGGTGTGAGGGACCCAGGTTCTAGTCCCCTTCAGCCATGGAAGCTGATTGGCTGAATTTGAGCCAGTCCCTCCCTCCCGGCCCAAGAGCCAGTTATAGTGCGGAAGGAGCTGGACAAGGTGCGGGGGACCCAGGTTCTAGTCCCCTTCAGCCATGGAAGCTGATTGGCTTCTCTCTCAGCCAAAGAGCTAATCAGGAGTAGTGGGGAAGGGGCTGGACTAGGGATGAGGAGACCCAAATTCTAGTCCACATTGAGGAGACAGCCATTGTGATGTAATGGGGAAGATGCTGGGTTGGGAGTGGAAGAATGGCCAAAAATCTTTGATAACCCGCAAACCTTCATTACATCATGTATTGATAGGTTCAGTGTAAACGCTGAGCAAATGCAGTGCAAAAACATCTGGATCTGCAACAACTGAATGCTAAGAACCGCTCAAGATTGGTTTAACCATCTAAAAACCATCTGTTTGTTTGTTTTATTAGGAGCCCGGTACCGAGGCAGAAATTAAAGCATTTGCTGAAACATATGGGGTGAAATTCGACATGTATAGCAAGATTGAAGTCAATGGGGATGGTGCTCATCCTCTCTGGAAGTGGCTAAAAAACCAGCCCAAAGGCAGAGGCACTCTGGGAAAGTGAGTTTTTGCTGTCTCCCCCCCCCCAAATTCTGAAAAATCTCCGAAACAGGCATAGCTAATATACCACATGCATTTATTGATTTATTTTTAATTAAAGTAAAACGTCTAAACTAAGTGTTTTTTCAAACTTGGCAACTTTAATGTGCATGGACTTCAACTCCCAGAATTCCCTGGCTGGCTGGCCAGAGAATTCTGTGAGTTGAAGTCCACACACATTAAAGTTGCCAAGTTTGAAAAACACTGTTGTAATCTATTTGAAGGTTTAATAATGGTGTGATCCCAACTTCCAAAATTGCTCCTTTTCTCTCCCTTTCTGAAGTATGGTATTTTTATTGTTGTTGTTGTTCCTGTTAATCTTCAATTCAGAGTTTGGGACTGGTAAAAAAAAAAAAAGTGTTCAAGTTCTAACCAAGGAACTAAGAGCTGTTAAAGTAGCATCTGAGTACAGTGGTGGCCAAAATTGTGGAAACTTTTTGGGAAAAGCGTATTTTTGAGGTTTGATGGCTAATAACACCACTTCTTTTGGGAGTAGTACCATAAAGGTATATATCAATGGAAAGATAATTTAATCAAGAATGTAATGCAACACAGTTTGTTCAATTATCTGTACTTTATTGTATGAAAGGTTATAGCCAAATAACCAGAAAAAGGAAGCACAACTTGCTTAGGTCGATAGCAGGTGGCTGTCCTTCCTCTGATTGTAGCCAATGAGCATGAGTGTTTAAAGAGCCAATGGGGGTGTCATCTTGTTTTGGCAATGAGCCAATCAGACCACAGTAGGATCCAGTGATTGATGTCGTGTATTGAAGCTGAGAGGAGGACATTTGTCAGTGTGTTATGTAATCGCTATCAAGTTGGCTGGGGTTTTTTGTGTTCTTTCGTTGAGTGAGCTTGTAAAACGTCATAAAATTAAAGTAATGGTACAAAGAGTTGACCGGTCGCCCAGAAAGCGATGTAAAATAGAATTATTAAGTGAACAAGGCTACAGTTATAAAGAAATTAGGAGAAAAATGGGTGGAAACTTAACCAAAGGTGGCATTTCTATTGTACACTTTTCCCAAAAGGTTTCCACAATTTTGGCCACTACTGTATTTAGGACAGTTCCTCACTCTCTTCCTCTTCCCCCCCCTCCTTCTTCCCTTCTTAAGAAGTCTATTTTGGCTGGAATTATGGGGTTCAACACCAGCACTACAGCTGGCTGTGTTGTACTTTTGCAGTGGCGTTTTGCTGCGTCAAATTCCAGATCTGCTTTTAAAAAGCTAAGCTTGCCAAGTCCTGATGGTGGCCAGTTTGAAGAAAATAAGTGTCTGGGAAGAAAAATTGGATACAAAATAAGTGGGGTATTGTCTTTCTTTGATCTTGACCCCATTTTCAAACCGGCCCTCTTATACTGGAAAGAGATACCAGCAATTATTCATCTTGGTTTTAGCGTGTTTTAGTAAGAAGGTTTTGAGTGAAACCATAGAAGTAAAAAGACCCATACAAACTCAAACCTTTAGAGCTAAACCATGTCCTTTCTCTCTCTCTCTCTCTCTCTTTCTTCCTAGTGCTATAAAGTGGAATTTTAGCAAGGTGAGTTTCTTCAACTTTTTGGGTGTGTGTGTGTAATTTTCATTCAAACGTTTAAACAAAAATGGGGCAAAACTCACACCCTGCTTCGCGGTGGAAATTTTGGGCTCAATTGCTGTAAATCGAGGATTACCTGTAGGGCGTTGATTTTTTGTTCAGAAGCGTAGCGCAAGTCAATACGAATAGTGCTTCCTCCAATTTTTTCCCCCCAGCCACCAGCTAGTGTGATTAGGGTGAGCTGAGGAGGGACTGGCGCAAAAAAAAATAAACCCCCGGGAGCTGGGCTAAAACTGGGTCTCCACCATTCACCATCACCACCCCAGTGCCAATTGAGTCTAGTTTCTTTTCTAAGCTGGGAAAAGAAAAAAGGAGCCCCTGGCGATTTTACTCCACTAATCGACTTTAGGGGGTGGTGCTTGCCTCCATTTCAAGGTCATTGAGCCAGTGCTGCCCGAAGGCGTTTCCGTAGTCACGTGGCCAGCATGATGTCACGGAGCGCTGTTACCTTCCCACTGAAGTGGTACCTATTCGTCTACTCGCACTTTCCTGCTTTCGAACTGCCAGGTTGGCAGGAGCTGAGGCAAAGACAGGAACTCACCCGTCGCGTGGCGCTGGGGTCTCCAGCCTGGGCTGCCGGCTTTAAAGCCGACAAGCCCAGCATCTTAACCACTGAGCCACTGCGTCACCCTTCCTAAGCTGGACAGCTAAATAACGTGTTTTCACACACACACACACACACACACACACACACACACACACACACACACACACGGGTTAGATCTGCCTTTTCTCCAGCACTTCCACAGTATTCTTCAGCCTTCAAGAAAAAAACCCTCCACTGAGTTTGCTTTCTACTCGTAATACTCAACCCGATTGCAACCCAGTTCTGAAGTTCTGACAACACTCTGCGCCCCCCCCCCAAAAAGACGGTCACGCAATCACATTTCGGACACTCGACAATGCTGTTTGAAGCTTTGGCCCGGTCATGTGATCTAGATCTAGGTTTTTGCTAAAAACTGTCTTTTGCTTCCATTTTCTGGCAAAAAAAAAAAAAAGCTCCACAGTGAACTGTGGGTTTGCTTTAGGACCGCCACGTTCGCTTGATGACCCTCGGTGCCCAGCTCAGTTATGGTTGTAAGTCTAGGACTATCTGTACATACAATCCTGGGAAGCCTGAACCACTTTGCAGCGCAATAGTGGGCATCAATCCAGCCCCCCAAATTTTGGACGGTGGTCCTTGTGTTGTTTGCAAATCAAAGCTGTCTTTCCCCTTTCCCCCCCAATTAAATTTGGGCCTTCTTGTGAGTCACCAGCTCTCCTTTTCTCCTTGCAGTTCCTGATCAACAGGGAAGGACAGGTGGTCAAGAGATTCAGTCCCATGGATGACCCCTTTGTAAGTTGTGTGTAGTATTAAGCTTGGTCCCACAGTCAGCCAGTTGCTTAAACTAGATATTTGGCTTTTTAGGCCACCCATACAATCTGTCCTAAGGATCTGGGACATTGTCTAGTTGCAAAGCTGGGCTAGCACAGCCTGAATATCTGGCCACAACACTGAGCTAGATGGGTCGAACACAATCCCAAACCCAGCCAGGGTGGGTTGGAAACCATCAGCGAATGTGAGTTGACTGAGCTTGTATGTTGTATGAATGTGATTAATTTGTTATAATTTTATTGCATTGTTTGTAAGCCGCCTTGGGTCCTAGTAGAAGGGCGGCATATAAGTTCGAGAAATAAATAAATAAATAAATAAATCTTTCCCCACCTAGATGTTGGAGAATCTGGCCCATTGTAGTCCCAACCCAGATGGAGGACACTCATTTGGGGGGGGAAAAAAACCACTTGAAACTATGCCAACAAAGTTAATGGTGCTTCATTCAATAGTGTAAAGTGCTATTTAGCCTGAATGTGAAGCACACACCTCCTCTCCCCAAGTGTGTGATTGTGAGAAGGCTGTTTCTGATCCAATGGCTGCGAACATGAGGGCAGTGATGACAAACCTTTAGGGCAGGGATCTTCAAACGTGGCCCTTTTATGGCTTGTGGACTTCAACTCCCAGAATTCCTCAGCCAGCGTGCCTGGCTGAGGAATTCTGGCAGTTGAAGTCCACAAGTCCTAAAAGGGCCACGTTTGAAGACCTCTGCTTTAGGGCTTGGCATGTCAAAAATTCAGAAAAGGCCTAATTTAACTCTGCTGGCATCTCACCACCTCCCCTTCAACAAAAGAAACACAATTCTCCCTCTCTCCTCCCTAATGCATCTGGGCCACCCTGAACAGCGGCACTCACGGTCAGTGCCAAGGCTGAGCTTGAAGGCCCGTCCTAGGCCCCAATTTCAGCCCTCGAGCAATAGCACTTAGACTTATATACCGCTTCATACCTAGTACTTTATAGCCCTGTCTAAGAGGTTTACATCCCTACTGCAGCCACCCAGGAAGGCCACCTGGCACCCTTCCCTAAGGAGCATGGGCCTTATGGATGCAGCTGACCCAACGCTCCCCAGGAGCTCCCGTACGCTGCTTACCTTCCTGGGCTGTTCGGTTTCTATTGAGGGCCTCCGGCAGCCTTATCGGAGGCCACTCCAGGTTGCACGGGGCCTTTATTCTTGAAGCCACTTCAGAGAACACCCTTGTGTGAAAACTGCAAAAGCGTGCCCTCTTGTTGTGCAATTTGTGTAGCTTCCAGAGGCGACCCGAGAGCACGGCCGTCCTGTGTGGCTTCCACTGCTTGAAGATCCCAGGCGGGTGGGCTGTGCTTTCCAGAATAGCGGTTGGGTGCTGTCACCCGAAACATTGCAGCGTGTCATCTGTGAGACATAGTCTCAGTGTTTTTTTCAAAAGGCAGCTGGACCACATTCCCCCCCCCTTGAGCAGGGGTAGGCCACCTTGGTTCTTTTATGACTGGTGGACTTCAACTCCCAGAATTCCTGAGCCAGCATGGCTCAGCTTGGAAACCTCTCCCTTTCCCCTCAGTGTGGCTGGCTCAGAAATTCTGGGAGTTGAAGTCCACCGGTCATAAAAGGGGCAAGTTTGAAGACCCCTGCTCTTAATCTTCGTCCTAGGATAGGGGTAGGCAACCTTGGCTCTTTTATGACGCGTGGACTTCAACTCCCAGAATTCCTGAGCCAGCATGGCTCAGCTTGGAAACCTCTCCCTTTCCCCTCAGCATGGCTGGCTCAGGAATTCTGGGAGTTGAAGTCCACGCGTCATAAAAGGGCCAAGGTTGCCTACCCCTGCCTTTGAGGAAGAAGACATTTCGCTTCTCGTTCTAGAAGCTTCATCAAGAACTGATGAAGCTTCGTGGATGCGAAGCGAAATGTTTTCTCCTCCCTCGAGGGGAAAAAAAACATAGGCCGGAGGCCCTTTGAGACAACCCTGACCTGGATGACTGAGAGTGTCCATAGGCTTTGGGACATAGATTTGCCATCACTGTATTGGGGTGTAATTCTGGCCCTATCACCCTAACCCTTTTGTTTTCTCTTCTCTCGTCCTCTGCAGACGATGGAAAAGGACCTGCTCCGTTACCTGTAAGCCCGGCTTGTCTCTTGCCTCTTGCCCTGGCTATGCTCGGCTGGCGTTCCTCTGGTTTGCCTGTGAATTTTGCCTGCATGATGGTCTGCCTTCAAGCCTATTTGGTGAGGCAGGTCTGAGAGATTTGGCACAAGTTCACACGGAAGGCTAGCTCGAATGTCTGTTGTGTGCAGCCCAGGCCACACCATCCATCTTGTACGAATAAAGATGTTTTTTCCCCAGCTGATTAAGCCTCTTGAGATTTGTGTGTAAGGGCTCGATCAGGTTTGGGCTGAGGGAGATTGGGGGGGGGCAGCCATTTTGGAGGTGCAAAGCTACCTCAGACCTGCAGGTGAGGTGGTTAGACCTGTGCCATCGGAATGGGAAGTAGAAGTTAGCCTCATTTGTTAGCCTTGTTTGGGCAACTTCAGGGTCTTCAAAAGTTATTTGTATTTTCTTTATTTGTATCCCACTTTTATTATTTTTATAAATTACTCAAGGTGGCAAACATATCCTTCTCCTGTTTTCTCCCACAACAACTCTGTGAGATGCATTGGGCTGAGATTGATTGGCCCAAAGTCACCCAGCCGGCTTCCATTGCCTAAGGCAGGACTGGAACTCACCATCTCCTGGGTGATTGGCCCAAAGTCACCTAGAATAGAACTGGAAGGGACCTTGGAGGTTTTCTAGTCCAGCCCCCTGCTCAAGCAGGACAACCTATACCATTTCAGACAAGTGACTGTCTAGTCTCTTCTTAAAAACCTCCAGTGATGAGCACCCATGACTTCTGGAGGCAAGCTGTTCCACTGGTTAATTGTCCTCACTATCAGGAACTTTCTCCTTAATTCCAGGTTGCTTCTCTCCATGATCAGTTTCCAACCATTGTTTCTTATTTATTTATTTATTTATTATTTGAACTTATATGCCGCCCTTCTCCTAGGACCCAGGGCAGCTCACAACAACAACACAATAAAATTCATAACATTCGTACAGCATACAGTCCTAATCAACTCACTGTCGCTGATGGAGGGACATTCCTAGGCCCAGGGGCAGAGCACAGCTCATACGCCCCAAGCCTGTCGGCATAAATGCGTCTTTAATAATTTCCTGAAAGCTAGGAGGGAGGAAGCAGTACGAACCTCTGAGGGAAGCTGGTTCCAGAGGGCTGGGGCAGCAACGGAGAAGGCCCTTGCCCTAGGCCCCGCCAGACGACATTGTTTAGCAGACGGGACTCGTAGGAGGCCAACCCTATGTGCCCTAACCGGTCGCTGGGGTTCATGAGGCAGAAGACGGTCCCGCAAGTATCCTGGTTCTTGTTCTGCATTCTGGTGCTTTGAAGAATAATTTGAACCCCTCTTCTTTGTGGCAGCCCCTCAAATACTGGAATACTGCTATCATGTCACCTACTGGTCCTTCTTTTCTTTAGACTGGCCAAACCCAAGTCCTGCAGCTGTTCTTCTTATGTTTTATTCTCCAGGCCTTTGATCATTTTAGTTGCTTTTCTCTGAACTTTTTCCAAAGTCCCAACATCTTTTTTGTAGTATGGTGACTAAAATTGGTTGCAGTATCCAAGGTGTGATCTTACTAGGGTTTTATAAAGCGGTACTCATACTTCATGTGATCTTGATTCTATGCCTCTGTTTATACAACGCAGGATTGTATTAGCTTGTTTGGCTTTTTGGGCTAGCTGGCTAGCTTTAGTGCCTAAGGCAGGACTGGAACTCACCATCTCCCAATTTCTAGCTTGGTGCCTTAAGCACTAGACTAGACCAAACTTGGGTCTCTATTTCTGTTTCTTTATTGAATCTGTACTTTTAGTACTGCTGGGAGTTGGATCTTGGCAGCAGTCACAATTGTCACAGTTCAGCTCCAGCTAATGTGTGTTGTCTTGTGGTGCCCCCTGATTGCTCTATAACGGGCATTACGCAACATGCCAGCGCAAGGGCAAACAAGCAATGCGATGCCAAAGCCGGATGAGGACTTAATTCAGATCTATCTCCTGCCCTTTGACTCTGGTGAGGGCTCAGGAGGAGGAAGGCTTTAAAGTAAACAATTAATTGAAGTTTAAGAATGCCTTAAGAGTAAACAAAATCAAAATGTAATGGAAGATTTACTTTGGCAGAAAAGGTGTGAAATAAGTAGGAACTAAGTCCCCAGGTATGGATAGGCAACCTTGGCTCTTTTATGACTCATGGACTTCAACTCTCAGAATTCCTGAGCCAGCATGACTGGCTCAGGAATTCTGGGAGTTGAAGTCCACAAGTCATAAAAGGGCCAATAGTTCCCAACCCCTGAGCTAGAAAGTCTCGTCTTTGCTCACGGGGCCTTTTCATAAAGGCGTCTTCTGCAGAGCCAGCAGCACGATGGACTTTGGACCGTGGCTGAACTCAATCCATCAATCCAGTCTTGAATCTGAATCAAGAATCGAAGGGCTGGGCTTGGCTTGGCTAAGTAGAACTGCAGGCAAATTTCCATTACTATTATTTTTTGAGCTGCTTAAGGCATTCCGCTCCTAATCCCTCTTTTTTTTTTTCAGTTCAGGAAGTAACAGGTAGTCCTGTTAACACGAACACCACGGTTAAGCGGTGTTGCTAAAAGCGGGAAGTAAATGCCAGTTTTCAGCAAAATTGTCCTAAAACAAATAGTTGTAAGTCGAGGATTACCTCTGCCGCTAAAAAAAAAAAAAAAAAAAAAAGGAATCAATTGAGAAACTCTTAAGTATACCAACATTCTGACGGCTCTGTTTCTGTGTGCAAGGAAGGTCTCCCATATCTGAACGTGAGCCGGCCGAAA
This sequence comes from Bothrops alternatus, assembly GCA_034064705.1. Classification (NCBI taxonomy): domain Eukaryota; kingdom Metazoa; phylum Chordata; class Lepidosauria; order Squamata; family Viperidae; genus Bothrops; species Bothrops alternatus. The sequence goes on from JARGCV010000305.1 coordinate 1,255,591, forward strand.
ACTGCGTATCATAGAATATAGGACTGTAGGGCTGGAGAGGTCATCTAGTCCAACCCCCTGCCCAAGACAGGAGACTTTGCACCAACCCAGCCAAATAGCTGTCCAGTGTATCTTGAAAACCTCCAGGGATAGAGTCCCCACAAGTCCAGAAGGCAAGTTATTCCATTGCTTAATTGTCCTGTCAGAAAATTTCTCCTTAATTTTAGGTTGAATCTCTCTTTAACCACTTCCACCTTTTCTTTCTTTCTTTTCTTTCTTTCCTTGCCTCCCTCTTCCTTTCTAATACTACTACTACTACTACTACTACTAATAATAATAATAATAATAATAATAATAATGTTGGAAGGGACCTTGGAGGTCATCAAGTCCAACCCCCTGCTCAGGGAGGTAACCCTATCTCTTTCCTCCCTTCCTCCTTCCCTTCTGTTCTCCTTCCTTTCTTCTTTCCTCCCTCATTCTTTCTTGCCTTCCTCCTCTTCCTCTCCTTTCTCTCCTCCATCCCTTCTCATTCCTCTTCCAATCCCTTTTCCTTCCTCCCTCCCTACTATTCTTCCTTCCTTCCCTCCTCCATCCTTCCATGCCGCACGTAGATACACAAATCTTTCATTTCTTCCTTCAGTCAACTGAAATGCCAATATTTTAATCCTTCTGATACAAGTACAAAATCCTGAAATCATTAGTTAAAAGGCACATTGTTTGACGGGGGGGGGGTAGGGGGGAAAGGAAAGAATCCTCCCCCACTCTTTACATATATACATTTTTTTTTCAATTCATTATAAATATGCATAGGAAAAACAAAACTAGGAGTCATTGAAGTCGGTTAAAAAGTGCCACGGGAGAGGAAGAAAAGGGGGGGTTCCCCCCCCATTTACAAAATACAATCAATAGAACAAACAACATAATAATTTAGTCAAAAAGTAGCTATGACGTCAACTTTTTTTTTTTTCTTCCTGAAGAAAATGGAGAAAAGGCCCTTTGGGGAAGGGGGCTGGATGTCCTTGGGGGGAGGGGGGGCTCCTCAGCCTTATTAGCCACCTGGCAGAAGATCGCAAAGCAAGCATCACTTGAGGTGGGATAGCAAGAGGATGGGGAGGCACTCAAAACACCTTTACATTTTTCCTGAGTCGTAAGGCTTTTTTGCAAAGTTCCCTTCCTGCCCACAGGCCCCCTCCAATCGAACTAACTGGGTTTATTATGGCTATTACATTTTAAAACTAACGGGGGGGGGGAGAAATGCTTATTTAGTTCAGAAGATTCAAAGCAGGAGAGACCCTCTGCTCTCAGTGTTTTTTGCATAGTTTTCTGGTTTGTGCACCCCACCGCTCTGCTCCTCCCTATTATTTTCCACGTGAAAATAAGTCGTAAAGGACTAAAAAGCTAAGCGAGTAAAGGTCTAAACCAGCGTTTCTCAAGCTTAGCATCTTTAAGACGGGTGGACTTCAACTCCCAGAATTCCCCAGCCAACCAGCATGGGGGAATTCTGGGAGTTGGTCCACACGACTTAAAAAAAAGTTGACAAGTCTGACAAACACTGATTTAAACAGTGATTTAAGCGCTTGTGTGTCAGGGCAAGATGAACGTGTGTGTGTGTGTGTGTGTGTGTGTGTGTGTGTGTGTGTAATATTCCTAATTTTGATTCTTGGCTATTTAGAATGAGTTATCCCTCCCAGTCGTACCGGCAACGTGTGATACGGGGGGGGGGGGAAACAGCACAAAAGTGTCCAGCTTCATGGGACGAAACTCCGGAGTAGAAACTCTTCTACTCATCGAGTAACTGCCATGCTAGATAGTTTCAAAGCTTTAACAAGTTTTTAAGAAGATAGAAAATGGCAAGAATCACCCAAGAAAATGAAGCTTGCTTTCTTATACCAGGAATTCCTTTTTTTTTTTGAAGATAAAAAGAGTTGAAATTTCTCTGGACCTACTGGCTGGGTCAAGGACCGGCTGAATAAATGCACGTTAGAGCCCCTCCTACCCACTGGCACAGGTAGTCCTTGACTTACGACTGTTTGCTTAGTGACCGTCACATGACTGGATGTGATTTGCGTTTGTGACCATCTGCAGTGTTCTGCAATCGTTTTAGGCCGCTAACAACATTTCCTTCTAGTTTCCAGCAAAACTGGGTCCATCGTGAATCACGGGATCGCTTTATGACGGCTACGCTCAATGACCACGGTGGCCGCTTTTAGGACTGCTGCGTTCGCTTAATGACCACTGGGAGGGGGAAAAGGTGGTAAAATCAGGTCGGTCATGTGACCATTTTAGGACTGTCACGATTTACAACCACGGTGGGTGGGCAAGCTCCATTCTGGTCGTAAGTCGAAGACTACCTGTTAGTGAAATGTATGAGTAGTTTGCTTCCCCCCCAACTGAAAACCGTGTCATTTTGGGGGCAGATTTATGCCAAACTTGGAGAAAATGAGGTAAAATCTGGAACCCTTTTTTGCGACGATATCTAATCGGTTAGGAAATTTGCACGACCCTTTAATGCCAAGGATGGTAGAGAATTTGGTCTGGCAGCAGAAGCAGCAGCAAAGGTGAGTCCCCCCCCAAAAAAGGGAAATATTTGCAGCAGAACAGACAAACAAGTCCTTAAGATTTTTGGGCGAGATTTTGCTAGATATGTTGAGAAGCATCTCACATTCCCACCCGGTGTGCTTTTTCCCCCCTGTGGTAGTCCCAAGTCTGGAAAGGAAAGGGCACCAAGGTGGGGAAGGTCATCCCAGAGCAGGAGTGGGCAACTACGGCAACTTTATGCCCTGTGGACCTCAACTCCCAGAATTCTGAGAGCTGAAGTCCACAGGGCATTAAAAAGCAGCCGTAATTGCTTACTCTGGGCCCAGGGCTTCAGCAGCTGCCTCAAGAGGAAAGACACGCAATTTGACAAGACAAGCCCAGAGGAATTTCAACACGGAGGATGTGCAATCGAGAAGGGATCTGCCTTTAAAAAAAATAAAAATAAAATCTTTTGTATAGGACATAAGGAATCTCTTTGAAGATAGCAACTTCTGCAATGCGACACCCTGAATTTTGAAATGGGGAGGGGGCAAAGGAGGGGGAGGAAGCTGGCTTAACTAACCATAAAGCTAACCTGGCCAACCTAGACTGGTCCCACTCCTGCCTTCGTTAAGATGAGGCTGAAAGCCAGGAGATTCGACCTGCCCTCTTGAGCAACTCAAAGGCAAAGGGGAAGAATAAAAAACAAAAACACAGAAAGGCTGAAAGCAAAGAGATTAAGAATCAAAGTACCTTCAGTTGCCATGGATCAAAAAAGCAAAGAAGCTCAGAGGGTGCCTTAAAAAAAAAAAAAACTCAAGAGCAAATGGATAGGAGTGGAAACTCAGCCCATAGTTTCCTGAAGCTTACCAGGGAAAGGAGAAGAGTATAATTGTGGTCCTCGACTTACGACCAAAATTGAGCCCAAAACTGAGCAAGAAGAGTGGCCGGGCGAGTTTTGCTCCTTTTTACGTTCTTTCTTGCCCCAGTTGTTAAATGAATCACTGCAGTTAAGTAACATGGTTGTTAAGTGAATCTGGCTTCCACACTGACTTTGCTGGTCAGGAGGTTGCAAAAGGGGATCACCTAATTCCCAGACACCGGAACGGTCATAAATAGAGCCAGTTGCATATCAGCTGAAATCTGATCGCGTGAGCACAGGGATGCTGTGGTGGGGAGAAGCGTGAAAAACGGTCCTAAGCCACTTTTTTCAGAGCTGTTGTAACTTCAAACGGTCACTAAACAAATGGTTGTTAAGTCGAGGACTACCTGTGTAACCAGAAGGAAAATGAAAATACTGTACTTGAGCTGAATTTCAGAGTGTTTCGCAACCTCCTTTTTTTCTGGCTAAGAATCGCCATTTCCAAATTGGACTTATTAAAACCGCAGCTGATCCTTCCTTTGCTTAAGGCAGGGGTAGGCAACCTTGGCCCTTTTATGACTCATGGACTTCAACTCCCAGAATTCCTGAGCCAGCCATGCTGAGGGGAAAGGGAGAGGTTTCCAAGCTGAGCCATGCTGGCTCAGGAATTCTGGGAGTTGAAGTCCACCAGTCATAAAAGAGCCAAGGTGGCCTACCCTTGCCTTAAGGCAGTGATGGCGAACGATTTAGAGACTGAGTGCCCAAACTGCAACCCAGAACCCACTTATGTATTGTCGTGTGTTAGGTGGGCGTGGCGCATTGTGTGTGTGTGGCCAATTGTGTGTGTGTGGCCCACTGCCTGGGTGTGGCTGCGGTGGTAACAGCAGCCTGGGTGGGACTTAAAAGTTCAATCAATCAATTCCAACTTTGCTAGATCTTTTTTTTGCCCACAAGAAGTTGAAATTGACTGATTGAACCTTTTTTTTTTTATTTTGCACACGGCGGTGGAGGCCTAAAGCGAAAAGGTTTTATAAAACCCAGCTGAAGGCCTAGGACTGGGGCGACGGCGCGTGTGCCCACAGAGAGGGCTCCGAGTGCCGCCTCTGGCACCCGTGCCATAGGTTCGCCACCACGGCCTTAAGGGCTCCGCATTAAGCTCTGTGAGTCTGGCACCCTGACAGCCTGCTTTTAATAAAAACCAAAGGCATTTTTAAAAGGGGCTACACAACATGCACAAAGCACACACTCTCTCTCTCTCTTCAGCCCTGCCCTCGAAACCCAAAACGTTAGGACTGCAGGAAGAGACGCATGGGAAAGGGAGAGGGCCATGGTGTCCCTCAGATCCAGATTTGGTTTATAAAAACTTTGCCTCCCACAATAAATACACGGCGCATTAAAAACTGGGGTTTTTTGGGGGGGGAGAATCACAAGCTTTCAAGGCCAACCAGCCCCGCAGACCAGTAAAGTAGTCCTTGACTTACGACCACAATCAGGACCGGGACACCCATCCCTAAGCAAAGAGGTCATGAAGTGAGTCACTCCTGATTTTACAATCCTTTTTTGCTGGGGTCGTTAAGCGAACCCAGCTTCCCCCATTGACCGTGCTTGTTGGAAGTCGGCTGCTCAGGTTACAACGTGTGGCAGCGTTGTAGGTATGTGCCGGAGGCCTGGCGCCCGAATGGCAAACATGTGACCGAAGGGACCCTGTGACGGTTGTGGAGCGCAAGGATGGCTCGGGGTTTTTTTTTTAAGCACCCTCGTAACTTCAAAGCATTGCTAAACAAATGGCCGTTAAGTTGAGGACCGCCTGCGGCTGAGAATCTACAGATAACCCGATTGTGCAACGTTCTCCATTTGTGCAAAAAATAAAACCAGGGATTTTGAGAAAGTTTTCCCCTCCCTCCTTTGGACTGTCACTTGAATTGGACCTTCTTTTGACAAACCTGGTAGAATGAACATACGTGTGGGTATCTATGTGTGTGTGTGTGCGTGTGTGTATGACTTATGAGCATACATATATATATATATATATATATGCTCATATATACACACACACACATTCGAATTTCTTTTTTTGTTGACAAAGAGTTAAATGGGAGACTAAGATGGCCATTTCGAGCTCATTTTGCTCTCATCAGCTAGCCATACCCTTTATGGGATTTGAACACACACACACACACACACATATACAGGTAGTCCTCGACTTACGAGCACGACTCAGTCCAAAATTTATGGGACTAAATGAGACATTTTTAAGTGAGTTTTGCCCCCGTTTTCAACCTTTCTTGCTTCTGTTGTTAAGTGAATCACTGCAGGTGTTGAGTTAGTCGCACGGCTGTTAAGTGAATCTGGCTTCCCCATGGACTTTGCTTGTCAGAAGGTCGCAAAAGGGGATCATGTGACCCCCGGGGACGCTGTGACCGTGGTTAAGTATGAGTCAGTTGCCAAGCATCTGGATTCTGATCACGTGACCCTGGGGATGCTGCAACGGCCGTTAAGTTTGAAGAAGGGTCATAAGTCACTTTTTTTCCAGGGCTGTCGTAACTTCGAATGGCCACTAAGTCGAGGACTACCTGTATTCATACGTTCATTCTACGATTCTCATTTTTCCAGACTCAGTAGTTTTTTGGGTTGGGTAGCCCAGAAAGACAAGCTTGGCGCTGAGAAGTGGCAGGCGGATGAAGAAGCTGGCAAGCAGCCACTATTTTTTTTTTTAAAGTGCCCGATCCCCCCCTGGTATTTTGGCGTTATTGCCCTTCCCTCTTCCGCTTATCCTCTCCCACAAGTCCACTTTGTACAGCTCTCTCTCTGTACAGGCATATCAAAAATTAGTACAGGCTTGACTGTATATTATATATAAATAAAGCTTTGTTTCTGTTAAGGAGAGTTCCCGCTGCCCACCCCTTTGGAAGTGGTCCGTTCCAACCCAGGATTAAAAACAACCCACCCCCCCTCCCCGCCTTCCCGGCCCAGTGTAAAAAAAGAGCCTCTCTTTTCCCCCCAACTCAGCTGGCGTCGTAGAGGTTGGAGAGGGGTCCGCTGAACTGGATGACGCTCTGGCGCTCCTGCTCGCTGCTCTCGCCCCCCAAACCGTGGGGATTCAGCATCATCTCCTCCAAGAGTTCGCGGAAGTTCAGGCTGGCCGGGGAGAAGCTCTCCGCCAGGGGGAGTGGGAGGGCCGGCGTCGGGGGCAAAGGTTCGTGCTGGGAGGGGGGGCTGCTGAGCGCCAGGCCGCCCACCAGTGCTGCCGTGTCGTAGGGCGCGTGGAAGCCGAACTGGGAGGGGGCCGCGGGGAGCAGCGCAGGAGGAGGAGGCGGCGGCGGCGGCGGCGGAGATGGGTCTGTCCAGAAGTCAGGAAGGCCTTCCCCGGGCGGGCTGTTGGTCAGATCCCAGACCTCGTCCTGCGGCAAGGAAGGGTGCTGGGCAGGGATAAATCCTGCAGACTGGCTGAGGTCCAGCGGTGGGATGAGCTGTGGGTAGGGCTGGCTGGGCATCACGGGGCCCAACAGGACCTGCATCTGCTTCTGTTTCTGTTTGATGTTCTCATCCATCTGCTTCAACTCCTTCAGCACCTGGTGGACGCAATTCTCTGGGATCTTGATCCCTGCAGAAGGGAGGAAAACGTAGCGAATCGAGCTTTCGGAAGGAGGCGAGACTCTCAAACCCCACGCGCCCTCCCTCCGGAGGCCCCAACCAGAGGGCTTAACAATGGCTTAGACTCCTGGGACCGTGACAGGAGGCCGAGTCTCCCCGTATCTGGGTCACAGAGAAAGGAAGGGAAGCGAGGCGGTCAGCGAGGAACGAGGGGAGAACATGGGAAAACACTTAAGTACAGGTTAAGTCCTCGACTTGCAACCCTGGCTGGCTGAGGAATTCTGGGAGTTGAAGTCCACAAGTCTTAAAGTTGCCAAGTTTGGAGACCCCTGCACTCAACGAACTCTTGTATGTGGAAGACTACCTGTACTGCAATCCAAATCCTTAATAAAAGTTATGCCCCTCCCCCCCCACTCTTAAAAAGTACTACTTACACTTCTGGATAGGAACTTGAGTGTTCCTCTGGGGGAATTGCAGAATTTTGGAAACTGTCACATTTATGTTAATAATAATAATAATAAAGTTGGAAGGGACCTTGGAGGTCATCTAGTCCAACCTCCTGCTCAGGCAGGAAACCCTACACCATTTAAGACAAATGGCTGTCCAGTCTCTTCTTAAAGACTTCCAATGTTGGAGCATTCACCGCTTCTGGAGGCAGGTTGTTCCACTGGTTAATTGTTCTGTCAGGGAGTTTCTCCTTAGTTCTAGGCTGCTTCTCTGCTTGGTTAGTTTCCATCCGTTGCTTCTTGTCCTGCCTTCAGGCGCTTTGGAGAATAGCTTGACTGCCTCTTCTTTGGGGCAGCCCCTGAGATATTGGAACCCTGCTATCATGTCCCCCCTCGTCCTTTTCTTCACTAAAGTAGACATTCCCAATTCCAGCAACTATTCCTCATATGTTTTAGCCTACAGTCCCCTAATCATCTTTGTTGCTCTTCTCTGCACTCTTTCTAGACTCTCAGCATCTTTTTTACATCGTGGTGACCAAAACTGGATGCAGTACTCCAAGTGTGGCCTTACCAAGGCAATGTAAAGCGGTATTAACACTTCGTGTGATCTTGATTCTATCCTTCTGTTAATGTTATTAATGGCAGAGATTCTTTGAATACCTTGGAAAGCTCTGGCCCAGCTGAGTGGCTGGCTATGAGTTGAGCTCATGTTTTTTTTTGTTTTTTTGTTTTGCTATTTATGGCTGCTCTCTTTCCCATCCCTTTCTCTGCCTGCCCACCGTCTGCCACCAGGTTTCCACAGCCTTAGGAGAACAGCTTGAGTTTGCCACTCACCAACTTGCTTCTTCTTCTCTTTGGTCTTGAGGCGGACGATCTGCAGATAGCTGGTGTTGGTGATGTTAGCCATGATGCCAGCGATTTTGGTCCAGACCCGCAAGAGGGCCCCGCAGAGCATGTAATAGTGGCGTAAACGTGTTCCTTGGAAACATTCCTTTCCCTCCTGGACAACCTTGCAGTTCCTGTTCCTGTGGGCATTTGTTAATAGGGAGGGTTGGGGAGGGGAGGGGGAAGGAAATGAAGAAGAGGAGCACAAGAAAGAAAACACACACTGTCAGGTGCGAAAGGCCAGGTCCACACCTGAAGATTAAATTAAATTAAACGGATGTGTAGCTATAGCCTTTGCACAAGAATCTTCTCAACTCACAGTTGACACCTGCTTAGATAAGCATCAACAGCACTCATGGAGTTCACTTGTGGCTATGCGGGGATTCTAGGCTGCTTCCTCTTTTCACCCTTCCCTCCCTCATCATGCTGCTAGGCTGCACAGGTGGCTGAACCAAAAAAAAGACGCTGCTTTCTTCCAGAAGGCCCAGCAAGGAAGGCCTGCTCGCCTTCCCTTCCTTCACCTCTCGAGCTCTGCAGATCTTCACAAGGTAAGTGAGCGGTTGTAAGGGGCAGAGGAGGCCGAAATGGCTGAGGGGACCCCCAAGGGTGGGAAGTGGAGTGTGGATTACCTCACGGGATGGAGCAGTGATGGTGAACCTTTCAGAGACCGAGTGCCCAAACTGCAACTCAAAACCCACTTATTTATCGCCGAGTGCCAGGTGGGCATGGCCCACTGGGTGGGCATGGCTGTGGTGGGCATGGCAGACGGGGTGGGTGTGGCCAAGGTGGGCGTGGTCACCTCAATGTTGCTCATGGGGAGGGATGCCTGTGAGGGCCGGGCAGGGTTGGGGGAGATCCAGGTGGTCTCTAGTGGGTGGGGCAGTGGGCAGGAGGCTCATCCTGCGGGGTAAGGTGAGGCAAGGAGAGGCAGGGGCCGTGGCGGCTGCTGCCTGACACCATCATTCCCCGCAGAAGAGGCCAGCGAGCGCATAGGGGCCAACAGTGTCCGTCAGCAGCCACAGCCTGCCGGCCCCTCAATCGGTGCACTCTGGGGCTCTGCAGCCCACCGCCAGCAGTTCAGAGAAGCCGCCTCTGACCTGGGTAGCCGGCTGACAGCTGAGGAGGCGATGCAGTGGGTCGTGCCGGGAAAAGGAGAGCATGCGGGGCCAGGAGGGATGGGACAGGGGGGAGGGAAACCAGCCATGCTGGGATGCATCCGGCCACGTGGGACCTCGGCGAGTTAGCGGGCAGCTGGTTGAAGAGGAACGGTTGCCATCTCTGGGGCACGGCGTGCGTGCCCACCGAGAGGGCTCTGAGTGCCACTTCTGGCACACGTGCCATAGGTTCGCCACCACTGGGATGGAGAGAGGCCTTGGGAAGCCCAAGACACACATCCCGGAGGCACCCCATGCACCCTTAACAATCCACGTATTCGGTTAATGAATGCATTGGGGAAAGGAGGGATGGAGGGGGTCATCAGTGACATGTTTATCTCAACTTCCCACAGTAATGGGCAGGCGCCCGTTACTGTTGTAATGTGAGGAGTTCCTGCATATGCCAGTTTCCAAGCAGCCTGTTTTGGTCATGGGACCGCAGGGACACTGGCGGTCTAAGTCACCCTTTTCAGCACTATTGTTAATCTTGAGCGGTTATTAAGGGTCAGAAATTGAGGAATATCTGTAAAAAATACGACTCTGTCAACACCCCCATCAGAAGGGCATACATCCCCGTGTAACAATCTAGTACAGCGGTTCTCAACCTATGGGTCGCGACCCCATTGGGGGTCGAACGACCGTTTCGCGGGGGTTGCCGGACACCGCGGTCCGCCATTTTTTTGCCCGTCGCACGCGCGCCGCGCATGCGCGGTTCGGGCCGTCGTGCGTGCGCGCGCAGCGTGGGTCGGGGTCGCGCATGGGCGGCGCAAGTGGGGTCTCAACCTGAAAAAGTTTGAGAACCACTGATCTAGTAACATGCACTTATGCGCGTCTTCTTCGTTGTCTCTCTCAGAAACCAGAAATGCCTTCTGCTTTCTCAATGCTTCTTGTGTCTGAAGCAGCACTGGAAGGTGACTTACCATACAGCGTGGTTGCAGTGTTTCAGGGAGAAATCGTAACTGTTCTCCCAGTGGGGCTGAGCGTCTCCTGGCGACACCTGTGTGAAAGACCAGCAAGAAAGAACCATCAAGGAAAGGCAGAGGAGAAAAGCTGGATCTGCAGTCACAACCCCAACGGCTGCAGGCTGGGCCTTACCGGCTGGTACTTCTTAAAAAGGCTTTCCATGGCCTCCAGCTGGCTCTGCTTCCCGATGTTCGGCTTGTAGAGGGTGAAGTATTTCCCACGGGTCTGTTCCGCTAAGAGGCAAATGTATTTGTTGCCTCGGACCTGCAGGGAGCACAGGGCCCGTAGTTAGTTTAGGGGGTGGAGGAAAGAGAGTGGAGCTCCACAAAACAAGGAAGTGCAGATTAGGGACTTGGAGTCACATCCGGGCGAATGAGCTCAACCCGTGGACAATGAGGTCCTTAAAAAGCTGGCATTGATCAGGTAACAGCTAACCGAGAGCAATTCCGAAGCGGAATCACCACACAATCCAAAGTAACTTGAACAGCGAGTTTGTGGTGGAATCTCCAGCGAGAGTAGAGGGAGGTGTTAAGAGGGGGTCAAGCTTAGAATGCTTGTGCTGCAGAAAATGGCATGGGCTTGACCTTCCCCATAATTCCTGAAGTCTCTGTCATGCTTCCGACTAAAAACACTTCAAAGAACTTCCAGGCATTGTTTATCCTAAAAAGTCTTTAATCCTGAAACAAAGTGTCGGCACAGCATGGTGGAGGCCAAGATCTGAATTCCCCTCCCCTGAACACATAATATTCCAGCATATTTCCCTCCTCTAATTTGCAGTCATAAATCACGTTCTGCAATTAGTTTGAAGGGCAAAGTTTCCCTTCCCTTCTGTAGCCTGTGGATTCTTACCTTAACTAATCCCCACACACATTCTTTCTCCTCCCCTCCCAGCATCATCTAATTTAACTCTAAAAATACCACACAGCTTATACAGAGAGTGGCTGCCTCTTCATATTTTGTCAAAGCAAGAACATCCAATGTTAGCAGCGCTGACAGTCACATCTGACTGTTGCCAAGAGACAGGATTGTCTGGCGAAATTCTTGTAACGTAGGTGGCTAACAATAAAACTTCTGGCTGAGGCTATTCACGAGTGGTTCTGGCTGCTTGTCCCCGATAGAGTACAGCTCTTGGCGATGGGCAGGGTCAAGGAACAGAGTTTGTTGGGTGCTTAATAACACGACCAGTGGAAGGGAGAAAGGAAACCCCACTCTCTCTCACAATGATGGTGTTACCTAGGCTGGTCATGAAACATCTGCAGGAAAAAAACCAAGGTCAAATAACACCAAGGACCCAACAGCTCAACCCTGAGCTCTATATATTCTCTGCTGTTGGAGCAACTTTTTGTTTATTTTATTTATTTGTATCCCACTTTTTATTATTTTTACAAATAACTCAAGCCGACGAACATATCCAACAAATTTTCCTCCTCCTATTTTCCTCACAACAACAAGGCTGTGAGGTGGGTTGCGTTGGGAAAGAGAGACTGGGCCAACATCATCCAGTGAGTTTCATGCCTAAGGTGGGATTAGAACTCACAGTCTCCTGCTGATTGGCCCAACGTCACCCAGTAAGCTTTCATGCCTAAGGCGGGACTAGAACACACAGTCTCCTGGTGATTGGCGCAACATTACCCAGTGAGCTTTCATGCCTAAAGTGGGATTAGAACTCAGTCTCCTGGTGATTGGCCCAACGTCACCCAGTAAGCTTTCATGCCTAAGGCGGGACTAGAACACACAGTCTCCTGGTGATTGGCCCAACGTCACCCAGTAAGCTTTCATGCCTAAGGTGGGACTAGAACACACAGTCTCCTGGTGATTGGCCCAACGTCACCCAGTAAGCTTTCATGCCTAAGGTGGGACTAGAACACACAGTCTCCTGGTGATTGGCCCAACGTCACCCAGTAAGCTTTCATGCCTAAGGTGGGACTAGAACACACAGTCTCCTGGTGATTGGCCCAACGTCACCCAGTAAGCTTTCATGCCTAAGGTGGGACTAGAACACACAGTCTCCTGGTGATTGGCGCAATGTTACCCAGTGAGCTTTCATGCCTAAGGTGGGATTAGAAGTCACAGTCTCCTGGTGATTGGCCCAACGTCACCCAGTATGCTTTCATGCCTAAGGCAGGACTAGAACACACAGTCTCCTGGTGACTGGCCCAACGTCACCCAGTAAGCTTTCATGTCTAAGGCGGAACTTGAACTCATGATTTCCCTTTCTGGTATGGGTCGGGCTAGACCACTAGACCAAACTGGATCTAAGAAAGTTTTAAACAACTTTTGCTGCATTTTTGATGCTTGTTACGGTCTTGTTTTATGATATATTTGTTTTGCACTAAGTCCCCTCCATCTGCTGAGGAAGAGGCAAGCTCCATCTACTCCAAAGGTTTGGGCCATCAATTTCAGCCAGTTAGAACCAAGGATTCTGGAAACTGTACTTCAAAGCATGTGATAGACACCGTATAATCTATTTCTGCCTTAGTTCCCTTACAAGAGAACCTGGACTGGGAGTAAAGAGTTGTGAGGTGCTGCTGCTGCAAACGGAACTGCTGGCGGCTGAATGAACGAATGAATGAATTTGAATTGAACCAAATATTTGCCAGAATAATCTCCTCCACCTCCTCAAAGCCCTTTAACAGAATAACTAAAAAGGATGATTTTTTTACTTCCGATGAAGATGCTTGCCAACCTCTCCCCTTGTGGAAAAACTTTTTATCGCCCCCAAATTTCCATCAGACCCCCCCCCACCACCACTCCATTCCCACCAATTTTTCTTACCTTGTGGGACAGGTAGAACCCATCATTAGGGCCCGTCAGGTGAAGCGACTTCTCATAGACCTCCTCCCACTTCAACCCTCTGTCCACGCTAATCTAAAGGTGGGACAGAAATAAGCAAAGAAGCTAAATGTCCACGGAGATTCTCAGTCATCCAAATCATACTTATCCCAAAAGTGCTTTTTTCAAGAGGCAAAACTGGACTTTCTTGTTTTTCCCTTGAAGACATTCCGCTGCTGCATCATCACCATCATAAATCATCAAAATAAAAAAGATGGACCATAGAGACGAACTTAATTTTGAACTTGATCACAGCAGCAAGACTGTTGTTGGTGGGACAATATTGGAAGAAGCCAGAATTACCATCTATTGAAGAATGGACTTTGAAAGTCATAAATTTGGCAGAAATGGCTAAAATATCGGCATATTTGAAGGATCATTCAAATGAAAAATATATGTTGGACTGGAAAAAACGGATAGAGTATATACAAGGGAAATATCAATCTAAGAAATTGTACTTACCATATAGTTAAATTTTTATATGTTGGATTGAAAATATAGTTAAATTTTTATTAGGATTTATATAATAGTTTTGTTTAATTTAGTGGGTTTTCTTGTGTTTTACCCTGTATTCACTTTGGGAAGTCGGGGGGTGGGGTGGGGGGGTGTAATGGTGTACTCAACTGCAATATTGGTAATATATAAGAACGATACATTTATAGATATAAGAGGGGTTGCTCGGGCAGTACCTCTGGACCACATCTGGAGGGGGTGGAGACGGAGGAGTGAAGGATTGGAGGGAAGTAGGTAGGTTGTAGGAGAGGAGGATGGAGAGTGAGGGAGGGAGAGAGAGGGGGGGATGGAAGTAGTAGGTAGGTAGGAAGAAAGAGGGGGATGTGGTGGAGGGGGTGCCGCCGAGCAACACCCATAATTATATTAAGTATTTTAAAAGAATGCACGCTTTGTTTTCTATGGGAGAAAGCTGTAAAAGATTGTATTAAGTTGAGTGGTAGTCTATTTGTTTTTTTCTTTTTTGTTTATAATTATAAAATTAATAAAACTTTTTCCAAAAAAATATATAAAAAAGATGGAAGGGACCTTGGAGGTCATCTAGTCCAACCCCCTGCTCAGGCAGGAAACCCTATGGACAAATGGCTGTCCAGTCTCTTCTTTAAAAAAAAACTTCCAGTGTTGGAGCATTCACAGCTCCTGGAGGCAAGTTGTTCCACTGGTTAATTGCTCTAACTCAGGGGTTCTCAACCTTGGCAACTTTAAGACTATGTAGAAAAAAAAAATGCTATGCTGGCTGAGGAATTCTGGGAGTTGAAGTCCACAAGTCTTAAAGTTGCCAAGGTTGAGAACCCCGGCTCTAACCGCCAGAAAGTTTCTCCTTAATTCCAGGTTGCTTCTCTCCTTGATTAGTTTCCATCCGTTGCTTCTTGTCCTGCCTTTGGCGCTTTGGAAAATAGGCGCTTTGGAAAATAGCTTGACTCCCTCTTCTTTGGGGCAGCCCCTGAGACACTGGAACACCGCTATCATGTCCCCCCTCGTCCTTCTCTTCATTAAACTAGACAGACCCAATTCCAGCAACCGGTCCTTGTATGTTTTAGCCTCCAGTCCCCTGATCATCTTTGTTGCTCTTCTCTGCACTCTTTCTAGAGTCTCAACATCTTTTTTACATAGTGGTGACCAAAACTGGATGCCGCATTCCAAGTGTGGCTTTACCAGGGTATGATAAAGTGGTATTAACACTTCACATGATCTTGATTCTATCCCTCTGTTAATGCAGCCTAGCACTGTGTTGGCTTTTTTAGCAGCTGCAGCACACGGCTGGCTCCTATTTGAGTGGTTGTCCACTAGGACAATCCAAGAGGTTTCTTCAGCTCTGACTGGATGGTGGGGGATGGGTTTATTATTTCTTATATATGCAAGGAATATAAATCCTTCCATCGCCTCCTGGAAAAAGCACCTTTGGGATGAGCAAAGAAGCTGTTTGAGTACAGGTAGTCTTGGATGACCCGTGACCATTAGCTTAGCAAAATTACAACGGCACTGAAAAAAATGACTTATGACTGGTCATCGCACTTACAACCGTGGCGGCGCCCCTCCCCCCCAGTCATATGATCAAAATTCGGGCGCTTGGCAACCAGCCTGTAATTATGATAGTTGCAGCGTCCCAGGGTCATGTGATTGCCAAGAAAGTTTAGAACAGTTATGAGAGATCTATGAAGTTCAAAATATTTTGCCACTAGTGGCATCTTACTGAAAGTAGTAGTAGTAGTAGTAGTAGTAATGACGATGATGATGTTGGAAGGGACCTTGGAGGTCATCTAGTCCAACCCCCTGCTCAGGCAGGAAACCCTATACCATTTCAGAGAAATGCCTGTCCAGTCTCTTCTTAAAAACTTCCAGTCTTGGAGCATTCACAGCTTCTGGAGGCAGGTTGTTCCACTGGTTAATTGTTCTCACTGTCAGGAAATTTCTCCTTAGTTCCAGGTTGCTTCTCTCCTTGCTTAGTTTCCATCCATTGCTTCTTGTCCAGCCTTCAGGTGCTTTGGAGAATAGCTTGACTCCCTCTTCTTTGTGGCAGCCCCTGAGATCATGTCACCCCTGGTCCTTCTCTTCATTAAACTACTAGACATACCCAATTCCAGCAACTGTTCCTTATATGTTTTAGCCTCCAGTCCCCTAATCATCTTTGTAGCTCTTCTCTGTACTCTTTCTAGAGTCTCAACATCTTTTTTACATCGTGGTGACCAAAGCTGGATGCAGTATTCCAAGTGTGGCCTTCCCAAGGCCTTGTAAAGTGGTGTTGACACTTCACCTGGTCTTGATTCTATCCTTAGTTCCAGTACATAAGATTTGTATGTAGAACAGTGTTTCTCAACCTTAGCAACTCTAAGATGTGTGGAATTGAAGTCCACACATCTTAAGAGTCGCTGTCAACATCCAACTCGAGAATCCGGGTAAAACTCCAGCAAGTAATTCCGTTTCTGAAAATCTTACATTTTATTGTGTGGTTATGTCGAAGCAAAACTAACTCTGAGGTCCCCACACCAATTTGTAGACTTAAGCCATAGTTTTCCCAGCCAAAACCACAAGGCCTTACATAATCCAAATCAACAAGTCCACTTTGTTATGGGAACCATCTGCTTCAAAGCCACACCTGTTCTGGTGCCCTTGAGAAGGCTTCAGGCTCCCACAGTCGGCAGCTGACTCAAAGAAGCTTCGTTTCTCCATCTACCCAGTTCAAAGTAACAGCTCCCCTCCCACTGTCTAAAGGCAAGTTGAAACACAGAGACACGTAGCTGCCGAAGTTTCATCCTTGGCAGTTGTTAAGGTTGAGAAACACTGATGGAGAAGATTGCAGATCCAATGCATTTCCAGGCAAAGCTAGGAAAATTTCAGTCCGAGGCTTATAAGAAGAAGCAAGTCAGAAGAAGCAGAGGCAAACCATCACCAAAGAGAGGTTTATGAATCCTCTTGCAGTGTCCTACCTTGTAAAATACCACCTGGCCATCTTGTGGGTGGCCTGGCGTTAGGAAAACCTCTTTGCTCTCCTCGTAGATTTCATCAATGCCGGGAGCCAAGTCTGAGGAACAGAGAAGGTAGTGAGAATTGGGTAGGGACGATAACCTCAGGTTGGATGGGAGCTCAGAAAAAACATGCGGATGGAAATCTCCAAATTTCTCTCTCCCCTTCCCCCAACATGCCCACATTGTGATCACTGTTGCATCTCCCCCTTCGTCTCCCAGTCTCGTAGTTGTGTAATGTTGGCGGGGCCGCAAAATGAAAAAAAAAAACCGGAGGATTCACCCCTTTTACAAAGTTGCCGACTGGCGTAAACATTACAGAATGGCCAAGGTTGAGTTATAACAATGACTAGGTGCTGACCAAGAAATCAGGAGACTCTGAGCTCTAGTCCCTGCCTTAGGCATGAAAGCCAGCTGGGTGACTTTGAGCCAATCACTAGGAGACTGTGAGTTCTAGTTCTGCCTTGGGCATGAAAGCCAGCTGGGTGACTTTGAGCCAATCACCAGGAGACTGTGAGTTCTAGTCCCACTTTAGGCATGAAAGCCAGCTGGGTGACTTTGAGCCAATCACTAGGAGACTGTGAGTTCTAGTTCTGCCTTGGGCATGAAAGCCAGCTGGGTGACTTTGAGCCAATCACCAGGAGACTGTGAGTTCTAGTCCCACTTTAGGCTTGAAAGCCAGCTGGGTGACTCTGAGCCAATCACCAGGAGACTGTGAGTTCTAGTTCTGCCTTGGGCATGAAAGCCAGCTGGGTGACTCTGGACCAATCACTCTCTCTCAGCCCAACCCACCTCGTAGGGTTGTTGTTGCAGGGAAAATAGGGGGAGGAGAGAGAATTAGGCATATCCACTACCTTGAGTTACTTATAAAAGCAATAAAGACGGGATAGAAATGTAATAATAATTCCCTGACCATCCCACTGTCCTGCATTATTGAGGCCATCTATGGGTTTCTAGGAAGGTTACTTGAGGAACTGTTTCACCCCAACAGGATTGGCCCACCTCACTCGCTCTGGCAGAAAGGCAGATCCTGCCAGGAAAGGAATTGCAGCTGGCAGGGTCCAGGAGAAGATCCTTCTCAATTGCGGTTCCCATTCTCCCATTGGAACACTGTGACACTCGGGGTGAGCTCTGCCCCCTCTCTTGGTCTTCTGAGGGGGCTTAAAAACCTGACTGACAATGGGTTTGGTGGCCCAAGGAGGCCATCCCATTTTACAGGTGGCTAGTAGATTAGAACATGAGAAGATCCCACCTCCACCTGGTCTAGGTGTTGATTCTCTTGATCCATTTCAATACTCTATAGCAGGGCTTTTCAACCTTTTCACCCATTGTATCACTTTTAGGATATGGCAACATCATAGTACCATCAGTCGCCTAGCAAGGTGCCTGCCCGCACGGCAGCGCTCTTCCTCCTGTCCGAGGTTTTCATTGTTGTGAGCATTTCTGTGGAGGATTGGCAGCGGGGGTGGGGTGGGCGGGTGTTTGGTTTTTATTCCCTCCGTCTGCTGGGTGGTTGCAGCAGGTTTTGATCACTTCACATGACCCTGGGACATGTGAGCGTCATAAATATGAATTAGTCGCCAAGCATCTGAATGTAAATCACAAGACCCTGGAGAGGCTGCAACATTCCAGCTGATCGGCGCTTCTTCTGGGCTCAGCAGAAGCACCAGGATCAGTGCTGAGCTCCAGCTGGAGCCTGTCGCTGATCTTGGTGCTTCCACTGAGCCCTGACAGCCCCGAAGAAGCGCCGACCTGCCAGAAAGCAGCACTGATCCTGGGGCTTCTGCTGAGCCCTGACAGCCCTGCAGCTCCAGCCATCTCTCGCTCAGGGTTGTGCGGTGCTGCCACCAGATCAGCTCATTCCTCAACCCTGCTACCCCTTTTCTAGGATGGTCGCATACCACCTGCTAGGTGCCAATGGACCACAGGTGGTACACATACCACTGGCTGAAAAGCCCTGCTCTATAGGAGAAGAGCAGGCAGAGCTATCGTGTTTCCCCGAAAATAAGATCAGGTCTTATATTAATTTTTGCTCCAAAAGACGCATTAGGGCTTATTTTCCAGTTAGGGTTTATATTTGGGGAAATACGGTACTAAATGCGTCCGTCTGGCTGACCATCTTAACTGGGGCTTATTTTTTGGGATGGGGCTTACATGACCAGCTTCCTGAAAAATCACGCTAGGGCTTATTTTCCGGTTGGATCTTATTTTTGGGGAAACACGGTAGAAGGCAGAGTTAAGTGCTCCCAGTTAGATCCTGGGAGAAGACCAATCTGATTGGGATGGGGGTTCTTTGGGCCTGATCCAGAGGGACCCCGCCAATTGTTATGCATCCTAGAACAGGGTTTCCCACTCTTTTGGCAACCTGGAGCTGTATGGACTTGGAGTCCCAGCATTCCCCAGCCAGCTTTGCCCATTTTCAAGCTGCCAAGATTGAAAAACAACTGGCTTTGGAAGTGTCATGGATTATTCCCAGACTGAAGCAAGGCCCAAGAAGAGTGTTTTAAGCCTCTTTCCCCATCCTGAATACTTCCTTAGATATGGAAAATTGTTTCTTCTCACTTGGAAAATCAACTGCATGATGGCAAAGGAGGAACACCGCGGATTCTTGAGGCGTTTTTAATTCATTTCATAAATCTCTCTAGCGAGGAATACAAGCCTGTGGATGCTGCCAACTCAATGCCAAAGGTGCTTTTTTTTTTCAGGAGGCAGCTGGACTTTCTTGTTTTTTCCTTGAAGACGTTTCGCTGCTCATCCCAGAAGCTTCTTCAACTCTGACTGGATGGTGGGGAGTGGAAGGATTTATACTCCTTGAAAACAGCTAGTCTTTTGCATCCTTTTAGAGGCCACTTGGAAGCTACTACTACTACTACTACTACTACTACTACTACTACTACTAATAATAATAATAATAATAATAATAATAATAAAGTTGGAAGGGATCTTGGAGGTCATCTAGTCCAACCCCCTGCTCAGGCAGGAAACCCTAGACCATTTCAGACAAATGGCTATCCAGTCTCTTCTTAAAACTTCCAGTGTTGGAGCATTCACTGCTTCTGGAGGCAGGTTGTTCCACTGGTTAATTGTCCTCACTGTCAGGAAGTTTCTCCTTAGTCCTAGGTTGCTTCTCTCCTGCCTTCAGGTGCTCTGGAGTAGAGTAGAGTAGAGTAGAGTAGAGTAGAGTAGAGTAGAAAAGAATAGAATAGAACAGAACAGAATAGAATAGAACAGAATAGAATAGAATGGACCTTGGAGGTCATCTAGTCCAACCCGCTGCTCAGGCAGGAAACCCTATACTATTTTGGACAAGTGGCTGTCCAGTCTCTTCTTAAAAACTTCCAGTGTTGGAGCATTCACCGCTTCTGGAGGCAGGTTGTTCCACTGGTTAATTGTTCTCACTGTCAGGAAGTTTCTCCTTAGTTCTAGGTTGCTTCTCTCCTTGCTTAGTTTCCATCCATTGCTTCTTGTCCTGCCTTCAGGTGCTTTGGAGAATAGCTTGACTCCCTCTTCTTTGGGGCAGCCCCTGAGATATTGGAAGACTGCTCTCATGTCCCCCCTCGTCCTTCTCTTCATTAAACTAGACACACCCAGTTCCATCAGCCGTTCCTTATTTGCTTTAGCCTCCAGTCCCCTGATCATCTTTGTTGCTCTTCTCTGCCCTCTTTCTAGAGTCTCAACATTTTTTTACATAAGTTTGAACAGTCACTAAATGAACTATATAGTAAGTCGAGGACTATGTGTATTTGATTAACTCTTTCCCATGTCTTGTTTGCTATCTGTGTTCTCAGGGTCACCTGAGCGGTGCAAATGGGTATGGAGCCTCCTCGGGTACAGGATGGTCCCGAGGATGCAGATAAACCTCCCAAGTAGCCTCAACAACTCTCTAAAACGGGGGTTCTCAACCTTGGCAACTTTAAGACTTGTGGACTTCAACTCCCAGAATTCCTCAGCCAGCAAAGCTGGCTGAGGAATTCTGGGAATTGAAGTCCACAAGTCTTAAAGTTGCCAAGGTTGAGAACCCCTGCTCTAAAAGGAGGCAAATGACCAGCTGTCTGCAAGGAGTATAAATCCTTCCACTCCCCACCCTCCAGTCAGAGCTGAAGAAGATTCTGGGATGAGAAGCGAAACGTCTTCAAGGAAAAAGCAAGGAAGTCCAGCTGCCTCCTGAAAAAAAAAAGCACCTTTGGGATAACGGTGATGACCTGGATGAAGTGAGAATCTCCATGGATATTTGCCAACTCGGCGTGGGCCTGCTGCTTACCCAGAATCCCCATGTCGTATTTGCCATCTTTCTTATCTCTCTCTATCAGGTAGTCAAAAGTGTCATTGAAGTACTGGAAGAGCAGATTCTGTCTGTCAACCTCCAGGCCCAGGATGCGATTTAGGAACTTGGTGATGGAGCAGTCTGCAAGGAAAAAATAAATCAACAGAGAAAAGGACAGCACGCGTTTAGTTCCTCTTGGACACCAGTTTCCTGACTCGCAAAGATTTATCCAAGGACTGGGTTGTGTAAATCTCCAGCCTGAGAGGTTTGTCCCTATCTCTTGACATACTCTCTGTGTTATGTGCGTATTAGCGTAGACCGGGAGTAGGCAACCGTGGCTCTTTCATGACTCCTGGACTTCAACTCCCAGAATTCCTGAGCCAGCATGGCTCAGCTTGAAAACCTCTCCCTTTCCCCTCAGCGTGGCTGGCTCAGGAATTCTGGGAGTTGAAGTCCACCAGTCATAAAAGAGCCAAGGTTATCTATCTCTGGCCTAGGCCTAGGCCGCTTTATGACTCGTGGACTTCAACTCCCAGAATTCCTGAGCCACCATGGCTCAGCTTGAAAACCTCTCCCTGTCCCCTCAGCATGGCTGGCTCAGGAATTCTGGGAGTTGAAGTCCACCAGTCATAAGAGAGCCAAGGTTGCCTACCCCTGCGCTGACTCATACGGCAGGCCGGGATAAGCAGAGGCGACAACCGCTGTGTGGAACAAAAGACAGGCGAGTAAACTGAGAGAAAGGGTGTGACTTACCTTTCTCCATGCTCATGAAGCCGTATCGCATCTCCTTGCAGGAGATTCCCACGGAGAGGAGGGATTGCTTCATTTCTGAAAATCCAGAATTTATTTTTAACAGATGGAAAGCAGGTAATCAACAAGACTTATTAAATCGACTTCCATGTGGATGAACTATAAGGCAGTGTTTAAAAACAGCCTCAAAAACCAAGCAAGGATTTTTCCATAGAGCCTCAACCAGTTTCAAGAATTCTGCAGGAAGCGGACCCCATTTGGTTTGGGGACATGTTCTTGATTAACCCTCGGAGTTTCTAATTAACCATTTAACCCCTGGAGTCCTGAATTGTGTCTAGTCCCCAACGTTCATGTACTTGTGTATAAAGAAAGAGGTTGACATGGGAAAAGATTTTTTGGTTAATCGTTGCAATAAACTTTTTTTTTTTTGCAATCAGAGCTTTTTGGCAGTAGAACCATCTTTTTTAACAAACAGAAACAAAATATTGATTTGGCTGCATATATTTTAGCAGGTAGTGGCCTCCCATCTGCCATTTCAGACAAATGGCTATCCAGGCTCTTCTTAAAAAAGCCTCCAGTGTTGGAACACCCACAACTTTTGGAGGAAAGCTGTTCCACTGGTTGGTTGTTCTCACTATCCGGAAATTCCTTCCTTCCTTCCTTCCTTCCTTCCTTCCTTCCTTCCTTCCTTCCTTCCTTCCTTCCTTCCTTCCTTCCTTCCTTCCTTCCTTCCTTCCATCCATCCATCCATCCATCCTGATTCCGACAGATGAAACCCTTCAAAGAACTTTGAGGCATTGTTTACCTTAAAGAATCTTTATTCGAGTAGCATACCATCGGCACATACATAGGCAAAGCCAAAATCTGAGTTCCCCTACCCTGAGCACATAGTATCAAAGCATACCCTCCTCTAATTAACTGTCATAAATCACACTCTCCAATTAGTTTGAAAGTCAGGCTTTCCCTCCAGTTTTTTTAACCTGGCAAACTTCTTATCATCTGGTATTTCAAAAAAAAAAAACAAACAAACCTGGTTATCACAGTAGTTGCAATATTGTTATGCCTAACTAAACTCCCATGCACATTCCTCCTCCTCCTCCCTCCCCCAGTATCATCTAATTCTTACTCTAATTGTAAGAGTAAAACATAAGAAGGAAAATGGCTGCATGTCCATATGTTATCAAAGGAAGAACATCTGACGTTAGCAGCGTTGACATCTTCCTTCTTTCCTCCCTCCCTCCCTCATAACAGAATAACAGGGTTGGAAGGGACCTTACAGGTCTTCTAGCTAGTCCAGGGGTAGGCAACCCAAAACACTCAAAGAGCCACTTGGACCCGTTTCCTACCGAAAACAAAACACTGGGAGCCGCAAAACCCTTTTGATATCTAAAATGAAGATAATACTGCATATATCCTTTTTTACCTTTATTGTGTGTGTGTGTGCGCGTGTACATGCACACACACACACACACATATATACACACACACACATACATACATACATATATACACACACCTATAATAAAGGTAAAAAAGGATATATGCAGTATTATCTTCATTTTAGATGTCAAAAGGCTCTCTCTGTCTTTCCCTCCCTCCCTCTCTCTCTCTCTCTTTCTTTTTCTCTTTCTCTCTTTCCTTTCTCTCTCTCTTTCCTCTCCCTCTTTCTCTCCTCTCCCCCCCCTCTCTCTCCCTCTCTCTTTCTCTCCCCCCCTCTCTCTCCCTTTCTCCAATCTTCTGCTCACCTGGCAAGCTGGCTTCAAGCTGTTCTCCAACAAGCTCAGAGGTAGGCAACCTCGGCTCTTTTATGACTCATGGACTTCAACTTCCAGAATTCCTGAGTCAGCATAGCCGGGCTAGCTAGCTCTCTCCTGCTTCCTGCAGAGACGCAGCAAAGGGAGGAGCTCTGCCCAAATAAGCTTTTCAGCTCGTCGGAGAATACCGTTGAGTCCACTCTTTTTACACACAGAGAGAGAGAGAGGGAGAGAGAGAGAGAGAGTGCAGGTGCGTCTCTCTGTCTCTCTTTGCAAATGGCAGAGGAGGCTGGGAGCCATAGGGGAAGGCTCAAAGAGCCACATGTGGCTCCAGAGCCGCAGGTTGCCGACCTGTGAGCTAGTCCAACCCTCTGCTCAAGCAGGAGACAAATGGCTGTCCAGTCTTTTCTTGAAAACATCCAGTGTTGGAGCACCCACCGCTTCTGGAGGGAAGCCGTTCCACTAATAAAATTGTTCTAACTGTCAGGAAATTTCTCCTCAATTCTAAGCTGGATCTCTCTTTGATAGGCTTCCACTGCCATGACCTCTGAACTCCTTCTCCAAGGATAAATTTTGATTAGACGGTGGCAATCTGCTGGATTTCGAACTGGGGACCATCCAGAGGCTTTATAGCCCACGTCCTTCGCCATAGCGCAAGACCAGCTCTGTCCTTTTCTTTATGAACATTATATCCCACCCCATCCTTGCTTACCCCTGAAGAAAGCCGCATCTCCTTCTTGGTAACCCTTTGGCACGGGGACTTTGTTCTCGGTCTGCTGGAAAATGGTGCGCAGGACTTTGTCGAGTGCTTTGATTCCATACTGGGGAGAGGCAGACAAAGGCATTAAAAAAAAAATCACAGCCCTACATAGCTAAGAGCCTCTTGACTAGATGCAACTCACGTTAAGGAAATCAACCCCTTCCCCTGCTCAGCCTCCCCACGTTGTGGTGGGGGGTCCTTGGTGCTCTCTGAGCTTGGCTGTTGGCTTGCAAACATGGCATCACCCCATTAGGGAAGGCCATCAGTGTAACGGAATGTGGGGTCTGCTACCTACTTATAAATACAATGAACCCTGGAGTTAGGACCATAATGGAGTCCAAAATTTCTACTGCTAAGCGAGACAGTTCTTAAGCGGGTTTTAACCCATTTTACAACATTTTTTTGCCACAGGCGTTAAGTGAATCACTGCAGTTGTTAAACGAATCTGGTTTTCCCTTTGGCTCGGCTTGTCAGGTGGTTGCAAAAAGCGATCACGTGACCCCGGGACACTGCGACCGTCATAAATATGAGCCAGTTGCCAAGTGTCTGAATTTGGATCATGTGACCGTGAGGATGCTGCAATGGTCATAAGCGTGAGGACCGGATGTCAGTCACTTCTTTCGGTGCTGTTGTAACTCTGAATGGTCCCTAATTGAGCTGTTGTAAATCAAGGACTGTCTCCAGCGGCTTGCTCTGCCAATTTGGTGGAGACGTGCAAGCTCCTCGACTTACGACCATTTGCTTAGCGACAAGTTACAGCGGCATTGAAAAAAAGTGATTTACTTACAGCTGTTCCTTGCACTTATGATCACTGCAGCATCCATACAGTCGCTTAATCAAAATTCAGGTGCTTGGCAAACAGAAATGCATTTATGACAGCGGTAGCTTCCCAGGGTCACATAATGGCCCTTTCTGAATTTTCCAGCCAGCTTCCGACAAATAAAATCAAAGGGGGGGAGGGCGCGCTGGTTTCACTTAATGACCGCACGAATCACTTAACAACTGATTTAACTTAATGCAACTTGGATCGGGAGTCTCTCCTCACAGTCACACATGCCCTTGTCACCTCGAGGATCGACTACTGCAATGCTCTCTACATGGGGCTACCCTTGAAGAGTGTTCAGAGACTACAATTAGTGCAAAATGCAGCTGCGCGAGCAATTGTGGGCCTTCCACGTTGTGCCCACATTTCGCCAACTCTCCGCATGCTGCATTGGTTGCCTATCGGTCTCCAAGCGCAATTCAAGGTGTTGGTTATTACCTATAAAGCCCTTCATGGCATGGGACCAGGATACTTACGGGACCGCCTTCTGCCACATACTTCCCTACGACCGGTGAGAGCGCACAGGGTCGGCCTCCTCGGGGTCCCGTCAGCGAACGGGTCCTAGGGGGAGGGCCTTCTCTGTTGTGGCGCCCACCCTCTGGAACCAACTGCCCCCTGAAGTCCGCGCTTCTCCCACCCTCCCAGCCTTCCGGAAGAATCTTAAAACCTATCTTTGCCGGCAGGCCTGGGAATGATTGTGGATTGTTGTGTGAATGATGAATGTGTGTTCGGTTTTTGTTTTTAATGTTTATTTTTGATTTGGACTTAGATGTGATTATTGTTTTTATATATGTTGTAAGCCGCTCCGAGTCTTTGGAGAGGAGCGGCATATAAGTCCAAATAAAATAAATAAATAAATAAATAATTTGGAAGACCACCTACATATATATAAACAGGGAGCACAGCCCCACATTCCCTTCTAGCATGGATGACATTACAGGAGGTCCTCAAACTTACAACAATCCGTTCAGTGACCGTGCAAGGTTTCGTCCCTGAAAAAAGCGACATGGCGGTTTTCACACTTAACGTCCGATGCAGTCTCCCCGTGGTCACAGGATCAAAATTCAGATGCCTGGCAACTGACTCGTATTTAGGAAGGTTGATCTGTCCTGGGTTCCTGTGATCACCTTCTGACAAGCAAAGCCAGTTCATTCAACAACCAGGTTACTCACTTTGTAACTGCAGTGATGCCCTTAACAACTGCGGCAAGACACATTGCAAAACGGGGCAAAATTCGCTTATCAAATGTTTTGCTTAGCCACAGAAATGTTGGGCTCAATTGAGGTCGTAAGCTGAGGACCACCTGGTACTTTGTTGGGCAATGCAATGCCTGCAAGCCAACAGCCAAGCTCGGGGAGCAGCAAAGATCGCACATTTTTACGTTTTAAGCTCCTGTCCTCATGTAACCCGAAGAAAAAAAACAGCACTGGTTGTTATTTTCTACCGTGCGCATCTGCTGGAAATGCTATCCTTCAGGATAAAAAAAAAACAAACCCACGTGCCAGATGCCATGAAAAAAATAAAGGCAAAATAATACAAATCCATAGCACCTTTTCTAACTAACAAATCTTATACTGAAAGGCAGGAGTTGTTGTTTTTTTTTAAGTGAGGGGGGGTTTGCAGACTTAACCCCCACCTTATTCTCAAAGTTGTATTTGCTGAGGTCCCGGGATTCAGTCGCTCTTCGGTCACCGTGAGTTAAGGCACCCTACGGAAAGGAAAAGGTCACACGTGAAACTGGACACAACAGCAGTCTGTGTTTTGCAGTGGCTTATTCTATCTTTTGCTTAACACAATGAAGAGCCCAGCTTGAGTTCAACTCTTGAGGTGTCTGGAGTAATTTTCTCTCGGCAAAACCCTGGTCGATAAAATTATTTAAGAGCTGATCTCGCTTCCACCCTGTTGATTTCTTTTTTATGTAGTTAACTTTAATGTTAAAGCAGTTAACGTTCTAATCGTTTCACGCTGTGGCTTTATGACGTTGTACGCCGTCTGCGGCATGTAAATTTAATAAATAAAATAGACATTGTGGTTAACTGACTGGAAATTATAATCAGACGAGAGTTATATGTTTGAAGAGAGTATTTTTTACAAGGTCAGAAGCTGGAGGCGGATCAGAAAAAGGGGGGGGGTTTGCATCTCTCACATCCTACTCCTGAGCTGGACAGCATGAGGCCAGTAACCTTTCGATGTTTCAGACTACAACTCCCACAATTCCTTGCGGTGGCATTTGGTGCAAAAAAAAACCCAAAACGTTCTGAAGCAAGTTTGGGAGAGTTTCTCCCTGTCATTTTCATTTCGGTTGCCCTTCATCTTGGTTTTTAAGTCTTTTAATCTCATTTTAATTAGGGGTTGTTGTTTTTTTGCACTTTTAACGTTTCTGCTACATGGTAAGCCACCCAGAATCGCTGCATGAGTGAGATGAGTGGCATAGAAATTGAATAAATAAATACATTTCCCAGATGAAAAACTTTGACAAAGCCCTGTAAAGTGGAATGGAACAACCCGCCGTGGACAATTCACCGTGGGGTAAATCAACGCGGTCAATGTTCTCTGCCACTGTTTTCTTCAACATTATTTCCATTGACAAAAATGGAAATCGTTTCCAAGAAACAATGGCAGGTAAAACATTTATCACACTGAGTTATCCCGCGTGGAATTGTCCGCGGTGAATTTTCCGTGGCAAGTTGACATCGGCAAGTTGTCCTATCAGGGGTCTTCAAACTTGGCCCTTTTATGACTCGTGGACTTCAATTCCCAAAATTCCTGAGCCAGCATGGCTCAGCTTGGAAACCTCTCCCTTTCCCCTCAGCACGGCTGGCTCAGGAATTCTGGGAGTTGAAGTCCCCGAGTCATAAAAGAGCCAAGGTTGCCTACCCCTGCACTAGATCCCCTGTAAAATAGGCTGAAAATTATTCTCTCCGAAAGGGAAGGGAGTAGGAAGTTGAAAACAGTGACTTTTCTTAAGCCAGCGGTTCTCAACCTGTGGGTCGCGACCCCATTTGGGGTCGAATGACTGTTTCACGGGGGTCGCCAAACATGGCAGTCCGCCATTTTTCCCCCCATTTTTTTCCCCATTTCCCCTTGGCCGTCACGCGCGCGCCGCGCATGCGCGATTCAGCCCATCATGCCGCGCATGAGCGGTTCGGGCCATCGTGCGCGCGCCGTGCATGCGCAATTCAGGCCATCGCGCCGTGCATGCGCGGTTTGGGCCGTTGTGCGTGCCACGCATGCGCAATTCGGGCCGCCGTGCCGCGCATGCGTGGTTCGGGCGTCACGCACGCTGCGCATGCGCGGTTAGGTCCGTCGTGCTGCACATGTGCGGTTCGGGCCTTCGTGCGCACAGCGTGCATGCGCAATTTGGGCTGCGGTGGTGCGCATGTGCGGTTCGGGCCTTCGTGCGCACAGCGTGCATGCGCGGTTAGTGCCGTCGCACTGCGCATGTGCGGCACAGGTCGGGGTCGCGCCGCCCCATGGGTCTCGGCCTGAAAAAGGTTGAGAACCGCTGTCTTAAGCTTTTTTTGGGCAGGGAAAGAGAGTAACTTACAAGGCTCTCCAGTCGTTTCGCCACTATAGACGCAAACCGCCGCTCGCCAGCCAGTTCAGAGATGAGAAAAATGTACTCAGGAGCAGAAACCTGGTTGGAACGGTGGGTGCGGCCTGGAAGGAAAAGGCAGACGGTGAACAGACCCTCCCACGGCACAATCCAGCTGTCTCCAGAACTGTTTCTGTTAGGCATAATAGGAGGAAACTACGAGAAAGGTTGTATATATTTAATTTTGCATGCATTAACTACAGCAAGAATTGTATTTGCCCAATATTGGAAAAATGAAAACTTACCAGCGGAAGAAGAATTAATTAAGAAAATTTTAGATTGCGCAGAAATGGACAGATTGACAATTAGATAAAAGAGAAAGACAACTCAGTGTACTTTAGAACGTGGGACGATTTTTACCAATGGCTAGAAAAGCGAGTTAGAGAGAAAGGAACATGATATGCACTATGTAATATTAAATATATGCTAGTAAGAAAAAGACTACTGAGCGATTAACTAATATATTGATTATGATAATATAGAAATTAACTCTTACTTATTGTTCTTTAAATACATGAACCCAGACAATATGCTGTTTGCTAAATATTAAGAACGTTTTTTTTTTAAATCCAACCCTAAATCCAGCAGACACTATACCATTTCAGACAGTGGTGTCCAGTCTTTTCTTAAAAAAACTCCAGTGACGGAGCACCTATAACCTCTAGAGCAGCAGTTCTCAACCTGTGGGTCGCGAACCCATTTGGGGTCGAACGACCATTTCACGGGGGTCACCAAACAACGCAGTCTGCCATTTTTCCCCTTTTCCTTAGCTGTGCTACTCCCTCTTATTCTATTGGCTTTTGAAAGCCAATAGAATAGACTCTCTTGAATAGAGTCTAATTCTATTGGCTTTCAAAAGCCAATAGGAATTGTCCAGGCTGTCTCTGCCCTGCTGAGCCCGCCAAAAGTCCCAGTCTGCAAACGGTTCTGCAAGTTGTCTGCAGCGAAGGTAAGCTGTCTGGAAGTTTCCACCTCTCCCTGCTGAGCAACTACTAAAAATGTAAGTAAAAGAGGGCCAGGGGTGGGAGGCCGGCGGGCGCAGGGAGGGTTGCTGGTGCGCATGGGGCCCGGCGGGTGCCTTACCTCCCTTGGGCTGGGCCAGCTGGTGGCCCAGCCGGTGGTCGCCCTGCGCCGTCGCTGCCCCTTGCCAGCTACGCCTCGGCTGGCGCAGGGGGCAGCACCACGCATGCGCGGCGCTCCCGGGCAGGGAAATGGTCCTCGACTTACGACCGATTGGGTAGTCCTCGACTTACGACCGGTTGAGGGGGGGTCGCGGCATTAAAAAGGTTGAGAACCACTGCTCTAGAGGCAGGTCGTTCCTCTGGTTAATTGTTCTCACTGTCAGGAAATTCTTCCTTAGTTCTAGGTTGCTTCTCTCCTTGGTTAGTTTCCATATCCGTTGCTTCTTGTCCTGCCTCCAGGTGCTTTGGAGAATAGCTTGACTCCCTCTTCTTTGTGGCAGCCACTCAAATACTGGAATACTATCATGTTACCCCTAGACCTTCTTTTCATTAAGCTAGATTTCCTACTTCTGGACATTCCTCCAGGGGACACCAAAGCTGGCTCGGTTGTCTTACCAAACTGCTGTATTGCTCGGTCAGCACTCCAGGGCAATTCCAGCGTCATGTGGACCCGACGTTTCTGATTCTTTACCCGTCTGTCTGCCTGGAGAGAAATCCCTGAGCTCGAGGCTTCCGAGATTATTGCAACGAGCTGAGAGAAAGAAAAAGAGGGAGAGAGAGAAAACAAAGTCAATTTTGTCAGCTGGACTTTTTGGCACGTGGTACCGTGTTTCCCCAAAAGTAAGATCTACTCTGAAAATAAGCCCTAGCTTGATTTGGGGCGGGAGGTTGGGCCTAATATAAGCCCTACCCCAAAAATAAGCCCCAGTTTTGGGGCGAGGCGCATGCCTAAAAATCAAGCTAGGGTGGAGAGGTGGAGTTTACCATTGCAGCCAGGCCTCCCATGGATCGACATCTATAGATATAAAGTTGGAAGGGACCTTGGAGGTCATCTAGTCCAACCCCTTGCTCAGGCAGGAAACCCCATACCATGTCAGACAAATGGCTGTCCAGTCTCTTCTTAAAAACTTCCAGACATTTGCCTCGCCAGCGCACTTCTTCTGCGACGTCCCCCCGGCCTGCATTTCGCAGTCAGAGGCCTTTCTGGAAGTCCTCTGCAGCCGAGAACTGAACTACGGATTCAATCCGTAGCTCGGTTCTCGACTGCAAAGGCCTTCCGGAAAGGCCTCTGACTGCGAAATGCAGGCCAGAGCTCCATTCTCAGGTGCAGAATGAAGCTGCTCCTTCGGCCGCAGAAGAATTGGGCCGGCTGGGCGGGACTGTTGGTGCCACCACCGTGAGGTAAATGGAAAAGACACCCCCCCCCGAAAATAAGATTTGGTGCCTCTTTTGGAGGCAAAAAAAAAAAAAGACTGGGTGTTATTTTGGGGGGAATACAGTGGCTTCCCTCATGTTTTCAAGCAAGTTAGCTCAACCACTGCCCTGTGAGCTAAGGGGTCGTTTTCAAACAGAAAGTGGAGTCGAATCATTTGCAAAGAGGATAAGGAGCAACGGCCCCTCGGGGTTATCGACCTGCGGGCTGCTGTAATTCACAGTTTGTTCATTAAGTGAACCCATTTTCTTCCATTTTATTTTATTTTATTTTTTTAATTTCTGTCAGGAATCTGGAGAAATGCCATCCACCGGCAAACCCCATCAAAATTGCAGTCCCATAACGGCGGGATGCTGCAAATGGCCGTCAGTGTGAGCCGTTTGCCAAGCGCCCAAAAATCCAGTCATGTGATTTGGAGGAGGCGGGGGGGGGAGGCAGCCATCAGAACTCCAGAGGAAGGTCTTAAGTCCAGGGGTCTTCAAACTTGGCCCTTTTGTGACCTGTGGACTTCAACTCCCAGAATTCCTCAGCCAGGCACATGTGCCTGGCTGAGGAATTCTGGGAGTTGAAGTCCACAGGTCACAAAAGGGCCAAGTTTGAAGACCCCTGTCATAAATAGTTCTAGGAAGGTCCAAGATTAACATCAGACCAAGCAAACACAGAGGGGTCCAATGCATATCAAAAGCTGACAGAAGTAAACAGTACCCCAATCAAGGAACTGCCCAGCAAGCTAATAGTAAACATCCTCCAAGACCACTCTCACCAACACTGATAGGGCAAGCCACCAGAATTTAAATCAAGAGCAAACCCCACTCCCTACTAGAACTGATGATGTCAACTAGTTGGGTAATGAAACGTCTGCCAA